>OY728125.1:549295065-550545065 GCA_963277665.1 Viscum album
TAATTATCATAATTTTATAATCAATGAATTACTAAAATATGTAATTTTTATTTTTAAACTAGGAAAGAAAACAATGAATTTCAATGAAAATTTTAAAATATATAGTTAAAAACTATACGAAAGCTCTATTCACAATATTAACAGTTAAAAATATTTATGTTTTTAATGTTTTTTAAATTTTTTGACATTTTTTGATAATTTATTTATACTCCAAATTCAATAAAATATAAAAAATTAAAAAATATAACTTTTTAGAGGTTTATAAAATTGAATTTTAATTTTTTTTCTGTTTGATTGTTTGTTTTTTATTAAAAATAAGCAATGAAATTTTCATCCTAAAAATACCTTTCCCCACTCCACCAAACATTGTTCAAACACACTTCCGGTTGAATTCCAATTAAGTGGACCATGAAAATGTTTCGAGAAGACAAAAATAAAGATTAAAATCCCAATAAACAAGGAGGAAATAGAGACCATGGATTCTTTCACATGATAGATGCATTGTTGATTTTGGACTACTCCCTGGGTTCTAGGTATCTTCATTAAAAAAAATTATATTCTTGCACTCTACATTGAATGGGTTTTATGAATAAAATCCATTGTTCTTCACTATTCCATATGTAATAATGTTAGTTACTATAAAATTCTTCATACTCATAGAAGGATCCATAAAAATCATTGGTGTAGATCATGAACAGTGAAATAGTATTTTGACTACAATTTAAGTGTCTTTCTTCTAGGTGATTCTATCATGGACATATTCCATTATTTATTTACATAATATGGTTCTCTTATGTTCTTTTGGTATTTATTTTTACATCTCTATCTTATGTAGAATCCTTGTTTTTCCAACATTCAAAAACTTTAGGATTATTCTTTTTTCATCCTATTTGGTTTTACATAGATGATTAAAAAATAGTTCCTTATTCCTTGGGACCATCACAAGTAAGAGAGATGAAAAATAGAAAATTATACTAAATTAACAGAGTAATTTTCAATTGTTTCTTAAAAATTTATAGTATTTAAAAAAATTTCTAAATAAAAATTATTTTAAAAAATAGATTCAATAGAATGATATGGTTACAAGTATTTTCCTAAATGATTTCCATAATCCCAAATTCTAAAATCTTTTATAATAAAACATGAAATTTAAAAATGGGTTACTGTAAAATAATGTGTTCACTATGAGGGTAGTTCATTGAGTCTAGTATATTAAAATCCATTAGTTCATCACCAATTGTCACAATAATAGTTCCTTTATTAAAATTTATTTTAATTATTTATGTTTTTTGAAATGGGCAACATTATATTTTGGGGGAAATATTCTTACATTATTCTTCCTCTATGATCAAGATGTGAAAATTAGCACAGAATTAGTACCATTTTACACATACAAGGAGATCATCCTAGAAACTCGACAGGTATGAATTGGATCTTTTGGAAATATATAAATCCACATTGGTGGGTTTAAGTCCAATATTCTATATAAAAAAATAAGTATCATAAATAATTACATTAATTTAATCTTTTAAGTCACATAGCGTATTGGAAAAATTAAGCTTACCAATTGTACAAGGAATAGAAAAAGTACCTATATCATGGAATTTTTTTGGGGATTTGAGTGTTAATTAGGGGAGAAATATTATTACCTAAACTTACCTCTTCATTTCCCTAAAAAAATTTATATTCTTCCACGTGAATTTAGTGAATTTTTTAAACCTTGGAATTTGGTGAATAGATACTGATAAAATAAGATTGACCTCCACCTTCTTAAAATCTTCTAGAAATTTTTTTGCAGTGACACTTGTATGTTTTTTTATAAGTTCATTAATTATTACAAGGGAGGGTGTTGGTGGTTGTTTTGGATCTTACGTGGTTTTTATTTTATCTTTTGATGGTTCCTTCAATACCTACCCCTCCATTTCTTTTTATTGGGATGATTCTTCATATGATATCTTTTATTCTTTTATATCTTCAATTTCTTGGGTCATCATTTATTGTCTTCATGTTATTTTCCACAATATAATATTAATGAAATTATCCATGGGATTTAGAAATTTATGAGAAGTAGGCTTACGTTATTCTTGATTTATAATATTATTGAGGGCAGTCATGATCTTGTTGAATTTTCCTCTTAAGTCATTCAACTATGATCAATGAGTGGAGAGTGTGGTCTATTGACTCTTTTGATATTCTATTACCTATATCATCATTACCTTCATGGAAGGTTCATGTGGTGTTTTTACTAGTAGCTTGTAGAGAGTAATAAATTCTATCTTTATAATGGAGGGGGTTGGAATAGTTGTTGAGAAGCCTGTAGAAATGGTGGTCTTTGAGTTTGTTGGCTCTCAGCAACAAACTGGTCAGTGGGAAATTCCCTAAATCCTTGGTTTCTTATTGGTTTGTTCTATAATTTTCTCTAGAACATTGCAACACAACATTCATTTACATGAACATAGGGGAATATATAAGTGAAATTATATTTGGAAAAGCATAACTGGAAGACCCTTGGGGGTGTGGTGGGTGATGATTCTTGGACTTTTTTCATATCTAATTGTCTCATAAGGGAAGTTAGTTCTTTAATTATAATTTCTAAAAAAGTTAATGCAAAACTTTTTACCTCATGTACTCCTCTGTTTGTAGTTCTCATACCAAATTTTTCAGGATTTTGTGATATCCCCTCAACGAGTTCTCTTACTTCACCTAGTGACTTAACAATCAGTGATCCTTCTAAAGAAACATCATGAGGGAACTTTTCTAGGATATAAATTAGAGACACACTCCATGGATACCACTTTAACTTATATGTGGAAATAGTTTATGCTAATTTGTGCCTCAATGACTCATACTATTCTGAAACTATTTCAGAATTCATTAAATTCTCTTAAGTTACTATTGAGGTTATCAATAGATAGTCCAATAAACTTAGGAAGAATTCATATCATTTTAGATTTGAGTTCACAATATTTTTATTAAATAATTATAATTATTGTTTTGTAGTATAAAAATTGGGTGCATACATTTATCTCAATATCATATTGACTTGAGATATATTACCTTCCATTTTTTTTTTGAATCCTATTATATTTTTTAAGGAGGATGAAACCAAGGAGGGAGAATCATCAAATAGAATTGTGAAAAATATATTTCCTCATATTTTATGTTATTTAGAGCTCAAAGTCTTTCCATAATATTTCCCTTAAAAACTTGATCGAAACCAGTGAGGTTGGAAGAAATGGATCTAGCCATTTGAAATCATTTTTAAACAAAATTAAAATAAAAAACTAGCCTCCTCAAAAAATGTTCCATGTTTTATGAACACCTATCATAGGGCACATAAAAAAAATTTAAACACTGAGGAAAATTAATTAAAAATGGGACTCAACTTGTCTTAAGATAATACAGTGTTGTGGGTGTGTTAAAATACTTCTTAAAAGGTTTGAATTTTTTGAAAATAGTGGGTACAATTGGTTATATTCAATATCCATTTAATGTACAGTGGTATCTCCTCATATCATTCCATCATTTTCCTATTGAATCATTATTCAATTGTTTAATATTCATCATCTCATCAATTGAATCCAATTGATCATTTTTTTAGGATATTTTTTGTTCATATAAGGAAATAATATAATCACTATATTTCATACATTTTCCAATAATAGTGAGTGAATACATATAATCTCCCTAGAATTCTCCAACTTCTTGTTATCATATTCTTTGAAATAAATCCCAGTTCATTGGGTGTGCAATGTTGATGATAATTAGAAAAAATCAAAATCTAAAACCAGAATAAATGTATAACGATTAAAACCATTAAGATACATATATTAGTTACTACATTAAATTACCTGAATTCTTCAACAAGCGAAAATTGAGTGGATTCTACTTGGTGAAACAAAAAATTTCATAGTGTTCCATCATTAGAATATTTTACAACAGATAATGAAAATAATACAAGATTTGTGGCATGTGGTGAGCCAGGGAAGCCTTCAAGTGTTTATTCGTTCATCATAGAGACTTCATTTTATTAAATAATGCTCGGCTATCTGAGCATGCTTCCCTCTATGTGAGGTAACAAATTTCTTCATTGAATTCAAAAAAATTCGTATTTTATTAAGGTGCATGTTTAATTTTTTCTAGATTATTGACACTCATAAAAAATAAAGGGTCTTGATGACTTTTTACAAGTCATCTATGCCCGTCCCATGATCCAGCCTAGTGTCATTTTGATGGTGGGAGTTCTGGCGCTTAACAGTACAATGGGTTCTTTCATTTTTTTCGAAGGAAAGATGGGTTTGGTATTTAGTTAACGTTCCTTGTTAATTTTTTAGAACCAAGGAATTATTGTTCTTTACCTGCAAGACATCTTACAATGCCAATATCTGAAACTCATATTTTCGATTATTTGATATCGGATGACAATTTTAACTTGTGAATGAAAATTAATTTCTCAACATGATTTCTTTCCATTCTTACCTTTGGTTTGAAACTTACTCCCTCACGTGGTTCTATTTAATGGGGAAGGGAGATTCTCCAAATCTCTAGATAGTGTTAATTTAACTTTGAAATTTATCCCTTATTTCCTTCATATAATCATGGGAGCTTGGTCCTTCATCATGCGACTTTGGCGTCGATAGGCATGGATCTCCTTCATATCTAAGTGGAAAGCCAAATCTCCCTCAAAGGATGTGGACGTTGGGATGATTTACATGGGGAGAATTTCAATGGATCTCATCGTTATTTTATGTGGAGATCAGATTAAATTGTAATATTACTTTGATTATCTTGGGGATGTAACCTCACACTATCATTATCCCAAAACCATGATTATAATTATATGGTGGAATTAGCAGGTTAAGTGTAACCCTAATTTCCTTAAGGTGGTTGTAGATAAGTGATTGTTACAACATCTATAGTAGTGCCCATCATATGGATCATCTTAATGCCTTAATCAATTGGGTTCTTATTCATTAAGGGAAGTGGATTCTTGGGATCTTTTATGGCCATATAGAAGCTTGAGAGGTAGGGGTATGGTAGGAATAGGTTGAAAATTCTCTTGGTAAGCATGCCTTCATTGAAGGATATAGCCAGTATGATGACAATGAGATGGAGTTAGAAAAGGGATCTTACAGTAAGCATGCCTATTCTGAAGGGGATTCATGGTATACATCTTTTCTTTATAAGGATGGTTATTAATTCATTTTTTTTATTTTATGACCATGCATGGTTATCTTATGATGCTCATAGTAGGTATACCTACCATGAGAATGGGGTGTCATAATGTGGGAAACTAAACATGAGTAGTGTTAATGGTATGCTTAAGGCATGGTCACCATACTTGTCATGTCACAATGGGTTGTCAATGTATGGGGGTAGTTCATGGTTTGTACCCATATATATCACTGCGATAGTGAATGGAATTTCCACATCCAGCCCCTGTAATTTTTTAACTTGTGGAATAAAAGGATTGAAATTTTCTCATAGTGAAATATTTTCTACAATTAAAATTCACATTATAATTTTTCATGGATTTACATTTTATTTCGAAATATAAATATATCAATTAACACCATTTTAATTTCAAATTTCAACTAAGTTTTAAATTCAGATAGTCAATGAAAATCAATATTTATTGAAGAATTATATTATAATTAGGGTATTCACAATGAATAAAAGACCACAAATATAGAAAATTAAATCTTAAATCAAATTATTCAAATGGTACTACCTCAAATAGTGTGTGACTTCTATGAGTTCATGTTGTTGAGGGTCACTAGGGTTTTTCCCGTATGGATTGAAACCTCCTCTATAGGCATGGACCACATGATGGTTATTCTCCATCTGGTCCTAGGATGGTTATTTAAAGAATGGAATTCTTTGAGAACAGGGATAACCTCTTCTTTGGTTTGTAGTGGTGCAGGTAGGACCTCTATATTGGTATTCGTTATCACAGGATGGCCCATAACAGCTATCTTGGGAACAGATGACTGAGAGAGTAATCATGGACTGCCTAAGAGGAGGCTGAGGTCTCAATTCCATGTGGGAAAATATGAATCTATGTTGGTAAGTTGCATGAATTAGAATGGATTTGTCAACAGTGGTGGAGGACATTGGATCTAAAAAATATTCCTCATAGTGTGTAATGTTCTATGTCTACCCTCGACCTTAGCATCAGGTTTTCTAAACTAGGGCTGGAAGAATAAGGATTATGTAAACCTACTATTTGGCTTTTTGTTCTGGTCAATGTTGGCACTGATGTAGCCTAGTGGGATTCCTCCTAGGTATCTCCTAAGTGGTGTCTATGATGACGGTAGCTTGAACATCGGCTACCACTTTGTCATAGGGTATTAATCTATCATATCACTATCGGAAGTGGCTCCTAAAGACATATTCCATTGAAATGGGGGCGGTTTCCCATGTTATTCATTCAGGGAGGAAAATACTTGTTGCTTTAGGATCTGGGAAGGACATAAACCTGGTGTAAATGACCCCTTTTTGTTCATATCTAAGGACATATGTGTTAATCAACCATTTATGGATTATCGTAGAGAGTGATATTGGGTATGAGCACCCAGTAGATGATAGTGTGATGGATTTCGTGGTAGGAATATAGTCATTCGATATATTGAAAATAACATTTCCCCTTCCATTACACATATTTTAGTTTAGTCATTAATCCCCTTTTGCTAGAGTCCTATAAATTATGTGGAATCATCCATTATTAAAAATTCAATGAAGGTGATTCCCATTTCCCTGATATTGTATATTCTTCTTGAAATATGGGTGGTATCCGGGATGATGATGTTTCATCCAAATATTCCCAACATTATTTGCCTCAAGTCTCAAGAGAGTTTCATAGCAGGACCACCGCCTTACTGGTGAGACCTAGCACCTGATATTTGGATTTGATGACATGAAAATATGATATTTCTAAACATTACCAATATAGTCAATGTTGAAGGAGAATAGATTCACATTAGGTTTACCATTTTTTCTGATTATTTCCAATGGGGACACGCATCGTAGTATCTTTCCCTTGTATTCCCACTTTCCAATGGTTAGTGGATTCCTTCAAATTAATCAGTGGTGTAAAAACATGATAAAAATAGAATGATGGGATATTGGTTCCTCATTCGATGTATTCCTCTTTTTTTCTCATCACCCAATCTAGGTCTCCCTCATTGATTTTAATCATGTTTGTGATACTCTTTCCTAGTGCCATCTTGAGGTGGATGCTAGTTATTTACACTAAATCTATCTCGATAGGGTAGCAACCTTCAGTCAGAGTAGATAGTAACATTGGTCTTTTAAAGGATTTTATGTTCATTTGGTTTGTTGGGAACTTGTAAAGTCTTTCTCTTCTGGGGTCATCATGTCATGTGCGAGGCATGTTAGGATCAAAACCTAAGGCATCCCTTATTGACTTGGAAGTAGTTTAGTCCAATGATGTAAGGAATTTGAGGTTTTTCCCAAATTAATCCCATGATTATTTTTTGGTATAAATAATCTATAATTATTGGGGTCACAAGTTTAAGAACTTGTAGTAACACTATCACAGGTTTAATGTGTTGTGGTGATAGGTGGCTCGTATTTTAAACAACTAGAAGGGATAGATGGGTCTCATGATTAACATATTTCAAAGATATATGGTCCATATGATTAATTTCTTTAGTGAATATGTGGATAAAATGTTTTACCTTTTGGAGGGATATATGGGTTAGAGTTTTAACATCTTTCTTGGATAGGTTGGTCCTATGTTTAGCATCTTGTGGTGACATGTTGGTCGACGTTTTAACATCTTTCTGGGATAGGTTGGTCGGAGGTTTAACATCTTACAGGGATAGATGTTTTAGGCATTTAACATCTCTCAAGGATATGTGGGTGTTTATGAGTGTCCCCATGGGGGTAATATGATCACAGTAAAATATTTTGGTTAAATGTGCACCTTATGGGAGAGATGGTCACAGTTGAAGGATTTGGTGGAGTGTCGGGTCACCATGATTGAACCTCTAAGAGGTAACCAAGATGTGTTGATATGATAGGATTTAACATTAGGGAGGCATCCTATGTACCTTGTTAAGAAACAGGGATCCAAAACCATGTAGTTTGATATCAAAATTTATGTTGATATGATTGGAATGGTCCATTCATTTAACATCATGTTGTAAGGATGGTAGTGTCACAAAAGGTGTATCAACAATGTATAGTGTTGGGATTACATGTGAAAATATCATATGGGTGCTTGATGAAGGGTGATATACCATATAGGGGGAGTAGTGGAGTCTCATGATGGTCTTACATGGGTCATCCTTTTCTTATCACATGAGGTATGGAAACAATTTAACATCATGTGATGAGAATGTTTTCATGCGGTTTGAAATCATTTAACTAGGACATGGGGCTATATAGTTTTACATCATACATCTCAAATGTTGGTGGGGATTATGATTAGGGAGAAAAATTTCATGGTTATGGGAATATCTAGAAAAAGAACTCTATAATATGACATATAATCCATTTGCCTCGAATATTCCCCCTTTAGGGCTTATGTGTCCACTATTTAGGCACCTCTGGGTGGGAAATGGTATAGAAAATTCCACAGAGGAGTAAAAATCAGTGGTTCTGATATTAGGGCACCTATTATTAGGAGAAAATGGAATTATGGTACCTATTATTTGTAGTGACAGTTCAGGTAAATGACCACGTTGAACATGAAACATATGGGAGAACGAGGTCATAGAACTAAAGGTTGTTTTTCCAAATTAGATCATAATATAAAAAAAGGGTTTTTGGGAGAAATAGTATGTAGTTACATACAACAACATGGATCCTATGGGAATGAGTTTGTAAAAATTATGAGATTCTGCACAACTTAGGGTTTCATAAAATCATCATCTCTTGTTTGAATCTAGCTGACCATAAGGGATATTGCACAAGGACCTCTCAAGCATGGGATAAGGCACATTGGGGCCCATGGAAGGTAAATAATGAAATTATCTACCTTTGAGAATCTATTAGAATTTCTTTATGTCATGAAATAGTGGTTCACATGATCTTGAGATGGTGCTTCATCATCTGGAGTTCTCTCTCCCTAATGTGAGGGAGTGAGGTTCTACTTAAAACCAAAGTAGACAGCCAATGGAACAAAACCCTACTGTGTCCTAAAATTTAGTTTCTCTCTCTCCATTCGTTTTCTATGGGGTTGTGGCTACATGATTTAGTGATTTCTATTCACCTTTAATATGCTATGGAATTCAGCCTGAAAATGTCAGTTTTTCACATAGGAAAACAGTATTTCATGAAAAAACTTTTCCATCATTTTGAGGCTCTAGGAAAATTCATGGAATTAGGTTCTTCAGTGTCCCCTTTCACCTATTAATGGATTAATCATGTAATTCCAAATTTTCCCATAACCCATGAATATCATATGATAATGAATCCATGGTTCCATAATTTCCATCTACTCTAGACTATAACATTTTTTTGTAAAACTACCCATGATAGGATTTTCTTCACCACCATATATCAATCGAACTGATTTTCGTCTTTTTTCAGTCTCCCATGGTAAAAAACTATATCTGGGTGGTTATTAACCAGTTGAATATGTTAGTAAATTTCATATAGATTTGTGACACTGCTTAATTAGAAGAATTGGGAATGTTCTATGTGAAAGGGATAATAAGGATTCATGGGACTCCGAAAACTATTATCTCAAACAGAGACACACATTTTCCTATCGGTTTTATAAGGACCTCTAGAAGGTGATTGAAACTTAGTTCAAGTTGAGAACAACATACCATTATCCAATGGATGTGTATAAAAAAGGGAAATTCAAATTCAAGAATATATGGTCTATATTGTTTTCATCTACATCAAAAGTGGTTGGGATATCCATTTGGGGCTGGATAAATTTTATTATAATAATAATCACTGATCATCCATCAATATGACACCTTTTAAATCATTATATGGAAGACGCTGCATCTGACCTATCTATTGGTATGATATTTGTTAAGATTCCTTGATTGGATTGTGTTTGGTTTTATATAAAACAATGAAGATCTATTAAATTCATTAGTTTTTTTAGATGGATCATAGAATATAAAAATCGTATATAGATCATCATCGTCATGGTTTGGTGTATATATTAGGGGACCAAGTGTTCTTAAATTTCTCGCCTCGAGTGGGTCACCAATAACAAATAAATCACATAAATCTAGTTCTTATATATTTAAAACCATTTGAGATAATTTAATTGATTAGAAGGGTGTAATATAACTTTTATTTACCACCTCATATGTCTAAAATACACAATGTATTCCATGTGCCTTAACTAAAGAATTATTATCATGACCCATATTATGTTCTGAATTGAGAAGAATAAGACATAGAATCTGATATGTCTATGAATAGGAAACTATTTCAAATGTTTGATTCTCAAGTGAAGGTTTTGTAAGGGAAGTTGATTCAGTTGGTCTGAGTTTTTCTTGAATCATGGTCTAGATACTCATGTAATGTTGGATTGAGTGCCTTTAATGACGGAACAATGACCTCATCTCTTTGTGGGTAATTATTTTCAACTTAACTTTCTAGTGGAAAATATAAATATGTGGGTGGGGGTCAATTTAGAAATTATGTAGTTATTTTTATGAACATTTATCTTCTTGATTTTTTTTCATCCATTTTTATCTGATATTTCATCGATTTATATAGATTTCTTAAGAGGTATTTAATGTGTTCCTAGAGGACTTGATGAGTGAGGACTTGAACCTATCACGAGTGAAGCTATAGGTGAGTACCGCCTAGCTTATAAGGCCCACTAGCCAATTTGTGGTCCTCTAAGTGGACACAACATTCTTCTCTATCCACTAGCTACATGGTGGGTCTTCACCGGCAATCATGTGATGTCATGGAGGTCATGATTAGTAAGTGTCATATTTGTTTTCCACCAAAACCCCTAGTTCATTTGTCAATCATTTTCCCTATACCTAAAATCGATCAATATGAACTTAGGGGATCTCTTTATATATATTTGGTTCTTCCAACATGAATCATTGGTGGATTGAAGTGGTTATCAAATCTAGGAACCTATTTTAGTATGTCTAACTCAAATTTGGTCTTAAATATTCTTCTTCCTTGATTCCTCATGTTTTTGACTTAGATCGACCATGTCAACAATGGAAATTCAGTACATCCTATATCTTTGTTAGTAATGTTTGATATAAGTATTTTTCTATTACTTATTCTATATTTATCCCTCTATGAATTATTTATTCCTTTAAGTGGTAGAAATATATGTTTTTTAGGTGAGTGGTTTCATGAATTTGATGTATTATACAAACAACGGTTTATTTCTACTTGAAATTAATGTCTAAAATAATTAGAAAACATGTTTTATGGCATTATTTTGAAAATGGATTTAAAATGGATTTAAAGGAATGATATCTGAAACATTATGGTTTTAATGATATTTGTAAATTTGGATTTCTAATTTGGAATTGTTAACAAAATCTATATTAATACATGTTATAAAATGTTATAGTGGTTGTGTTATTTCCCACTTAAAAAATTCCCTTATGAAATACATTAATTGTTTAAAATGGTATACCCAACCATGATCAATGAAAATTTAGGGATCCATCATTAGTATTGAAATGTTACCCCCTTTCATGTTTTTTTTGGATGATGTGCTCACTATATGGCCTAATTTGTGGTAGGGATCTACACTTATGGGTGAACTATTTCCCCACAATCAATGTCTATAAGGCTAATATGCACTCTAGATAGCCTAATATTCACAAATATTTAATGAGGATCCTCACTAACTGAGCTTGATGTTACACCAAGGGATTATTTTTTTCGCATCCTTTATTTAAATAGTATATTTAAATGTTTATATAAATCATTTGGAAGTTATATTGTTGGTAATGATTTAAATTTTTTTTAAAGGGGGTTTATTTGGTCTATTTTAAATAGTGTAAAAGTGTACAACACGCCTTATCTTTATTTACATGAGCCAAAATGGTTTACATTATAATGACTTTTTATGAAACACATTGTCGCATCAAACTATGATTTATTTTCTCACACCTTCCATACACCTTCCGGTGAATGTAGATATTATTTTATATGAAACAAGTAATGAAATGTAACTATAAGGTGGTAGTGAGTTTGTTTGTTTGCATAGTGTGAGTTCTTGGAAATGAATATGTGTCATGTGGAGATGTGTTTTGATTTTATTATGCAATTTAGTTTGGTTTGTGGTTTTGGAACCTATATTTCCACTTTTTTTACTTTTCCATTATTGACATTTATTGGAAGACCATTAATATCCTTATTCATGTTATCCTATTTTATATTATTTTGTGGATAAATCATTCCCAAAAATATTTTTTGATGCCCATGTACTTGTCCCCAACTCTTTGGGATTAGGGATGAGCTTCAGTCCATGTTAGGATTGACTCACGTTCCAAATAGCTGGTTCATTCAGGTTTGTTTGTGATAATAATAGTGATAAAACTTCTAAAATAAAGTTGTAGTGGATTTTAAATAATGATAAAAATTCTATATTATCTAAAGTGGATACATTTTTATTTGAATAAGTGGGAAAAATCAATCAGGGGTCAAGGATATAAACATGGAGTTGGACTAAATAGAGAAAAATATGTCTTTGGATCTTTTGTAGAGGTCGACAGATCACAACCTCATAGTACCAAAGTGGGTGTTCCAAAATAAATATGATGATCATTTAAATATGATAAAATATAAATAATGGTTGGTGTGAATGTGATATAAACAAGTATAACGAATTGATGTGGAAAGAAAATTCACATCCGTGGAATGAATTGAGTAAAATAGTTTCTTTGAAGTAATGACTATTATGAAACATTTTAGATCCTACTAAAATGATTTAGAGAATTAATTTTAAATGATGTTCTCAAAGAGGAATTATATATAAAACAAATTGTGGAATTTATAATTTGAGATCATGAATCAATGGTATACAAGTTAAATAAGTCACTATTTGGCTTGAAACGGGTACCTTGAGTCTAGTATGCTTTGATGTATAATGTTTCAATGATGATATAATTTAAAAACTTTGGATTCAACCATAATATTTATATTAAATCAACCATATAATATACGTTCATGGTGATTCTCTATATTGATCATATCATATTTAGATTAATAAAGATCAAATCAATGGATGTATTTTCATGATTGATGATATTATAGTTTGAGATATTGATGATTAGATAACTCACAAATTTTCTTACGTTTCATGTAAATGAAAATAATATATACCCATTTTTTTCCCAAAAAAATTATATGAAGGACCAAATACATTTGAGATAAATGATATTAATAGAATATAAATTATAATCAAAGTTGGAATCAAGCTATGAAAGCATGAAAGTGGAAAAGCTACCAATCCCACCCAATATTAATAAATATTGGATATTTATTGTACATCAAAGTGAAAAGAACAAAAATCATTTATCCAATATGTTTGTGAATGTAGAGACCCAAAGCTTGGTGTACATGGACATTACATTACATTTTCATAATACTTAATACATAAAAAAACCAACACACAAGGATCGTAATAGTTTAGTGTCTTTGGAAACTTGGAACATAATCTTATAATCATGGTGAAAGATCTTCAACATCTCCCATAAAGATCTTCCCTTTTTTTTCTTACCTAAAACCTTTCTTTATATCCTGGGGAAAATAAAACATAAAAAGGGTGAGCTCAAATTCTCAGTAAGGGCAAACATAGAGAACATAAAAAATCCATAGACATTTGAATGTAAAAACATGACCATAAAATATAAACATCAAAATCTTGAGCAATGACATAAAGCATTGTTGTACATAAGGAATATATCATAAAAGAACATTAATCATGATAATATACCATGGGAATAAAACTTGAAATTGTGGAAAAATATTACGCACATGATATGATTTCCATAGTAGCCAAGGCATTGCTGCCAAGACTATTTTAATGGACAAAGTCCCTTACTGGACCGAGTTTACTTGTCGTTCCAGCCCTGTATTACTGAACTGGATTTACTTTTCATTACAGCCATGTCTATCTCATGAGATCTAAATCTTTACCTAATGAATTGGAGGGAGATATAGGTCCCACCCATCTCATAATGAAATCATTCTTACGTGTGCCACAACATGAACATAAATCATTCATCATTACACAAAGAATAAAATGGGTTTCATAAACATCATCACATCATAACATAATCTATATAAAAAAATGGATGTCATTTCATAATATGAAAAGTGAAACCATGTAAATCATAGAGACATTATACTTGAAATATACACATATGAAATATTTTCATCTTAGATGGAAAATGGTTTTTATAAAACACTTGAAATGAATTCTTAAGGAAAATATCATTTCTTCTTCAAAATCATTTTCTTTTCACAAAATTTCATTAAATTTTAAAGGAAAAAGATTTTTTTGAAAATAGTCATGAAATCTTGTAGAGTAATACTAATGAAAATAGGGTGTTATGAAACTGTAATAATCCGTTCATGCCGTATAAGTTAAAAAAACATTCTCCTCGTACTTTTGTTGGAAAAGTCAAAAGGTTCCTCTTATGGTAAACAAAAGAAATATTCCTTCCATAACATGTGGTAAAAGTAAAAAATGGGTAAAAAATACTCTAAACATACATGAACCCATTTTTAGAAAACAGTGACATGATTGATAAATATAACTCCAGTAAATACTTATGAATAAACAATCTCGGATAAAAACGAGATTGGAAAAGTTATCCCTTACCTTAGGTCTCATATGATTCCTACATATCTGAATCTCCTCTATAATGATTTAAATAATGTCATTTACTTATTACATAATCATATTCATTGTTATGATATCATATATGGTTCACTTATGACTTTATATTACCCATTCTTTTGTAAATTCCATGTTAAATCAGAGTTTTGGGTAAAATCGTTTTATTTATCGTACGTGTTTGGACTTGTTGTTCTTGATATTATTATTACTTATATCATGATTTAATTAAATAAATAATTTAAATCATGATTTATATATCATATATATTCTGTATATATATATATATATAATAGATAGATAAATGAAATGAAATACACCATTCATGGAGACGATAGGTCGTACGTATGCATGAACCTTGTTTTCTTTTCCTTGTTGAATTGAATGAAAGTAATTAGATGTCATATATATATATATAAATACAGTAGATTTATCATTTCATATATTTCATTATTATTCATTATATATACTTTATAATCATTATTGAGTAGTTATCATGGAGAATGAATCTCATCGCGTCGTGGAGACGGTAATCCGTACGTACGCACGAGCGATGATATCATTTCCATAATTATTGAATTGAACTAGAGTGAATGATATAATATCTCAGAATAATTATGATGTTATAATAACTATATATATTTATTATTTACACCATTATACCCATCCAAGTAAGGTGGTGGTGGAAAAGCAGATTACACCACGATGTGGAGACGGTATTCCGTACGTACGCACACGCAGTGATTTTGTTTTCCGTAGGATGGATAGATGGTGAAATGTTTTTGTTTAATATTTATAATAACATATCAGTATACTAGTGATACTGATGTTATTAATTTATAATGAAACATCTAAAGAATATGAATTATAAGAAGAAATAAATTTGAAAGGATCGGTAACGGATATTACCTCTTCTTCGACACGCCTCTTTGAAACCTCCTCTTAGGGCACTAAAATTGGTCTTTGAATAAGACCAAGACATATAGTATGTTTCTAGGGAAGATTATAATGGAAATGGGATGGGGTTGGCCGAGATTGAAGGCTCAAAATTGTGTAAAGAGAAGAGGGAGGAGGTTCCCTTTTATAAGGGAGGAGCGGGGCACTTTAGGAAAAAACTTAAAATATTATTTAATAATAATGTCATATTCAGTTTATAATGGCTCCAAAGTAAATTATTTCAAATCTAAAGTGGGGATGAGTCGAAATCATCTCATACAGTAAGAGTTAGACATGTTTAGGTTACTATTTTAACCTTATCATTTATATTTAACTCTAAGTTAAATAATTTAACTTTTACCATGTCTTCTTTTTTTCTTACACTATATGGTCAATAAACATACTATAACAAGCCAAACGAACCCCAAGTGGTTAATTGTTAATAAATATAACCTTATCTAAGTCATTTGGACGAACCTTAGGTTTTTAAGAATAGAATAACAATTAATAATATAATATATTTTTTTAAAACTATTTTATGTCAATTTTGACAATATTTGGTAATTGATTTTTGTAAAAATCATAACTGCATAATTAGTTAGAGAAAAATTAATTAAATAAATAATAACATGTCATATTAACCTATAAAATTAGTTTAATTCATAAAAGGTCTGAAATTACATTTATTTGGGTATTTATAATATCAATTATGTAAATAATTAATTAATAAGGTAATTACTGAATCATCATTTTGTCATAAATAAATTAAAATATTTAATGTATAAAAATTATAAATAAAATACCATTATATAGGAAATCTTTTTATCTTTCTAATTAATATTTATAGTCGAATTTTTCTTAGGAATAACACTATATTAAAAATGTTTTAGTTATTAAACTTTGATTTTTACTCTTTTAACTCTTCTTTAAATAAAATAATAATAAATTTCCTAATCAAATCCAAGTGGACCTAAATGGTCATATTTTATTCCTAAGATTTTTTTGGACAATTTACACTTATCCAATAGAATTAGGACTTGTGTTAGGGTAATAATAATATCATGTTTCACCCTTAATTACCGTATTTACGTTTTACCGTGGTAAATAAAAGTAAAAAAGTTATTATTCACCAAAAATTATTTTTATCTTGTTAAACAACATTTTAGTCCATGATATTAACCGTGTCTTTCAGATTTTCGAAATTCCACTCACAGAAGCGGTAAAATTATGTTTTATGTAAATTTTTAAATTCTCCTAGGAGGTGGGTAAAAGACGGTGAAAAGTTCAATAAAATTTTTATATATCTAAAATTATTATAAAATGACTCCAATTAATTAAATTGAACTTATATAGGTATTATGTATCAATTTTTATCTAAAATAAATTTAAATAACATAAAGAATTATTTAAATAAAAAGTCGGTTTTTAAATAGTAACCTAGTGCTTTCACTATTCATCAAAAATTGAAAGTTTTCAGAAAAATTCAAAAAATTCACCCTATGCTAATTTCGATATTCTGAATCCAAAAATTGAGTCCATTTTGAATGATAAAATTTATAAAATTTTAAAATGTGGGTATTACTATTCATAACGGTTAGTTCATAATAATATTATAATAATATCTCGTTTAGTGAAACTTGGTGTTGCGTACAACACACGCTATCACGGAAGGTTTTGATTGCGTATAATGGAATCCAAGTCAGGGTTGCGTGTAGTGCAAGATTCTTTTTTTGTTGTGTATAATAGAATCCAACCATATTTCATTTATACATTGAATACACACACACAAACACACACACACACTCAATGTTGCGTAGAATGACTTCTATCAAACGAACCTGAAATTTTGTGTAACAAGATCCAAGAATAGTGTTGTGTATACATAAAGATAATACGTTGTTGCGTATAGCGCAAGATAAGATTGGTGTAGCATACAACACAAGACATCAAATAAATTAAAAAGAATACTTCTTATAAAATCTCGGGGTGTTACATTCTACCCCCCTTAAAATGAATTTCACCCTCAAAATTCGTCGGGGTTATAAATGGTTTACTACATGAAAGTTTCTTTAATAGAAATCGACATCGTAAAAAGGAATACCAAAACATAACTTTAAAAACTAAATTATGAAACATAATGGTTTCCCAAATTAACTAATCACTGGGTTTCCACATAGGAGAACGTAGGTGAAAATATGGATATGAAAGAGAAATCTAACCTTCAAGTTCTGATGGAGAGTGGTAGAGAACATGGATATGAAAAAGTGAACAATCACAAAGACATAAATTTGTGATGATCTAAGGTACCATCTGATTCATCATATAGGAGGACACAAGGACAACATTTTTGGTTTTCAAGATCATTTCCCTAAAGTTGAAGAATTTGAATTAGAAGAAATACTTACTTTATTTCGGTACAATATCACTGTTTTTCGTGCCTTGAACAATTTACACTTCATCTCTTAAGGAAATGAAGGTGAATTTGTCATTCATGAAGTGTTAATAGATCATGTGATAGAATTATGGGTCATTCCATCTGTGTCAAATAAAAGGATAGAAAAAGTTATTAAATATACATAAGTCCATCTATAGTGAGATAATCATATATGCTTTTTAAAATGGACTTATACTTCACATATCATACCTATTAATATAATAAAACTAGTTTCTACTAACTAGAGACTTCTTATAGGCCAATGGTAGGCGATAAAGGCCTGTCGCACTTCGGTTCTGGGTTCGATTCCCACAACCTTGTCCGATGCGACGGGTTGTCGCCCGTTCTACATGTTATCCTTTTTTTGAAACTATACTGTTATAACATTCCAAAAATAATATCAAAAATTACTAACCTTAAACAATACTAACTTATATCTAAATTAATCTTTTCAAATCTTTAGGCTTACCCAAACTCACAGTATAAGGAAACAGATTGATAGAGAGGTCATCTACCAAGTATGTAAATGTCGTTATTTATCCCCATATATCATAAGATATATCTTGTTGGTCACATTCCAAACATGTGAATACTTTAATCATCTATTCTATAGAAACATGAATTACCATATAACCTTTGTGAAAACATGAATTCAGTTAAATGTTAACTCCTTCCACATACCAAAATCCCAAAAATTCTATATACTCAAACCATGATATCACTTTGTCCTTATATCAGTCATGAGCTCATGAGTACTATCAAAATTTTCATTTTCTCATTATCCCTTCATTATGCGCATATCATCTAATTTCCAAAAATATTTCAATCCCTTTTCCTGGTTATTGGTACCATATAATTATTTAAAACCAATACATAGATATTCCAAAATTCCATGATACCATAAATGAGATTCCAGGATACTATTTTTAAATCCCTTTAAATAAACACTTAATCATTACACAACATCATTGTCATACTCAACATCACAAATAGTGATCGCACATGACTTACCTTTATCCTTTGCCTTAAGAGGTTTCTCATGTTGATCATCATTAACCCTTGGATTAGGACATTGATTAGAATAATTCCCCATTTCCTTGCACTTGAAGCATTGAAGTGTTGGTGGTGCATTCTCTGTGGTATTTTCTTTATTCACATCATTATAAACCCTTTTTCCATTACTTTGACACTCAGCTGCTCGATGACCTTCTTTTCCACACTTAAAACATTTTCTAGTCCCTTTATGACAATCTCCACCATGCTTCTTTCCACACTTTAAGCCTAAAGAAACATTCATCTTCTTTTCACCATTATTCTGGGATTTCTCCTTGAACTCCATCTTTTGTTTCATGTCAAAACCATGAGATGGATATGTAACACCAACTTCTAGTTCTACATTAAGAGCACAACACACAATTTCTTCATAGCTACTTAAGTCTCTTATAGATAATTCCCCTCGAAGACTTGGTTTTAAGCCACTGAAGAATTGATCAACATTACTTTCAGGTTGGATGATAAATCCAGATGCATACCTTGAATGCATTGTAAAATTTGCTTCGTATAAACCAACAGATTCATCATCCTTTTGCTTAAGCTCAAGGAATTCCTTTTCCATCTTTGTTTGAAGAATATGAGGGAAGTACTTATTGAAAAATAAGTTCTTGAACTCATCCCATTCCATGGAGTCAATTTCACCTTGGGGCCTTGTATTCTTAATTAGAGTCCACCACTGGTCTGCTTCACTATCTAAACGATAAACAGCAAGAATGAATTTTTCATGTTATGAACATTGAATAATGTAAAATATCTTTTCAATGGTACTGATCCATTGTTCTGCAATAAGTGGATCAGAAGACCCACTGAAAGAAGGTGGACGTTGCTTCATGAAGGACTCAATAGAATATTGTTCTCTTCTCTACTCATTAGGAAGTCCAGAATGATTCATAGCTTGTGTAAGTATAGAAATAAGATTTTTCACTCCATATCCCATAACATTGGTTTGTTCAGGAGGAAAATCATTGCATTGTCCCTTACATTGATCAACAGGGTTCCTTCGGGTTCCATCCATCGTCTAAAACCCAAAAAGAATAGTGTGAGAGGCAAAAATCATGCTAGGGAAAACTACATAATAAAGGGGGATAACCTTAAATATATAACATCTTAGGGTTAATTCTAAAATTTTTACCGCAATTCTATGACTATAACTTATACCTATACTTAACCTTAGGGACATCCCTAGACATTCCTTAGAAATATCTCTAGGGATCAAACTAAGGTTTTCGCATCCTAGTTTCCAATGGTTAACTAAAACTTTCCTCTGATACCAACTGTAGATACCCAATTCTTGGCGTACATGTACATTAAATTACTTTTTTGGAATACTTAATACATAAAAAAATCAACAAACAAGGACCGTTATAGTTTAGTGTCTTTGGGAACTCGGAACATAATCTTCTAATCATGGTAAAAGATATTCAACATCTCCCATAAAGATCTTCCCCTTTTGTTTTATTACCTAATACCTTTCTTTATATCCTGGGGAAAAGAATACATAAAAAGGGTGAGCTCAAATTCTCAGTAAGTGTAAACATAGAGAACATAAAAAATCCATAGACATTTGAATGTAAAAACAGGAGCATAAAATCTAAACATCAAAATCTTGAGCAATGACATAAAACATTACAGTACATAAGGCATAGATCATAAAAGAACATTAACCATGATAAAATAGCATGGGAATAAAACTTGTAATTATGGAAAAACATTAAGCACATGATATGACTTCCATAGTAGCCAAGGCATTGCTGCCAAGACTATCTTAATGGACAAAGTCCCTTACTGGATTGGGTTTACTTGTCGTTCCAACCCTGTATTATTGAACCGGATTTACTTGTCGTTCCATCCATGTCTATCTCATGAGATATAAATCTTTACCCAATGCATTGGAGGGAGATATAGGTCCCACCCATCACATAATGAAATCATTCTTACGTGTGCCACAACATGAACATAAATCATTCATCATTACCCAAAGAATAAAATGGGTTTCATAAACATCATCCCATAAAAACATAATCCATATAAAAAAATGGATATCATTTCATAATATGAAAAGTAAAACCATTTAAATCATAGAGACATTATACTTGAAATATAGACATATGAAATATTGTCATCTTAGATAGAAAATGGTTTTGATAAAACACTTGAAATGAATTCTTGAGGAAAATATAATTTCTTCTTCAAAATCATTTTCTTTTCACAAAATGACATGAAATTTTAAAAGAAAAGGATTTTTTGAAAATAGTCATGAAATCCTGTAGATTAAGCTTTACGAAAATAGTGCGTTATGAAACCGTAAAAATCCGTTCATGCAATATAAGTTAAAAAACATTCTCCTCATACTTTTGTCGGAAAAGTCAAAAAGTTCCTTGTATGGTAAATAAAAGAAAGATTCCTTCCATAAAATGTGGTAAAATTCAAAAATGGATTAAAATTACTTTAAACATACATGAAACCATTTTTAGAAAATAGGGACATGAATGATAAATATAACCCCAGTAAATACTTACGAATAAACAATCTTGGATAAAAACGAGATTGGAAAAGTTATCCCTTACCTTAGGTCTGATATGCTTCGTACGTATCCGAATCTCCTGTATAATGATTTAAATAATGTCATTGACTTATTACAGAATCATATTCATTGTTATGATATCATATATGGTTCCCTTACGACTTTATATTACCCGTTCTTTTGTAAATTCATTGTTAAGGCAGTGTTTCGGGTAAAATCGTTTTATTTATCGTACGTGTTTGGCCTTGTTGTTATTGATATTATTATTACATATATATTGATTTAATTACATACATAATGTAAATAATGATTTATATATCATATATATTCAGTATATATATATATAATAGATAGATAAATGAAATGAAATACACCGTTCATGGAGACGGTAGGTCGTACGTACGCATGAATGTTGTTTTCTTTTCCTTGTTGACTTGAATGAAAGTGAGTAGATGTCATATATATATATATATATATATATATATATATCCAGTAGCTTTATCATGTCATATATTTCATTATTATTCATTATATATACTTTATAATCATTCTTGAGGGGTTATCATGGAGAATGAATCTTATCGCGTCGTGGAGACGGTAATCCGTACGTACGCACGAGCAATGATATCGTTCCCATCATTATTGAATTGAATTGGATTGTATGATATAATATCTCATAATACGTTTGATTTTATAATAACTATATATAGTTATTCTTTACACCATTATACCCATCCAAGTAAGGTGGTGGTGGAAAAATAGATTACACCACGACGTGGAGATGGTATTTCGTACGTACACATGCTCGGTGATTTCATTTTCCGTAGGATGGATAGAAGGTGAAATCGGGTTGTTTCATATTTATAATAACATATCAGTATATGAGTGAAACTAATGTTATTAATTCATAATGAAACAACTAAAGAAGAGGAAGTAGAAGAAGAAATAAATTTGAAAGGATCGGTAACAGATATTACCTCTTCTTCGACATGCCTCTTTGAAACCTTCTCTTAGGGCACTAAAATTGGTCTTTGAAGAAGACCAAGACCTCTAGTATGTTTCTATGGAAGTTGAGAAGGTAAATGGGTAGGGGTTGTCCGAGCATAAAGGTTCCCTTTTATAAGGGAGGAGAGGGGCACTTTAGGAAAAAACTTAAAATATTATTTTATAATAAAGTCATATTCGGTTTATAATGGCTCCAAAGTGACATATTTTGAAGATAAATTGGGGATGGGTCTAAATCCTTTCAACCAATAGGATTTAGACAAGTTTAGGTTACTATTTTAACCTTATCATTTATATTTAACTCTAAGTTAAATAATTTAACTTTTATCGTGTCTTCTTGTTTTCTTACACAATATGGTCCATAAACTTACTATAACAAGCCAAAATAAACCCAAGTGGTTCATTATTAATATATATTACCTTATCTAATTCATTTGGCGTAACCATTGATTTTTAGGAATAGAATAACAATTAATAATATAATTTTTTTTTAAAAACTATTTTATGTCAATTTTGACACTATTTGGTAATTGATTTTTGTAAAAATCATAACAGCGTGATTAGTTAGAAAAAGGTTAATTAAATCAATAATAACATGTCATATTAACCTATAAAAGTAGTGTAATTTATAAAAAGTATCAAATTACATTTATTTGGGAATTTATACTATCAATTATGTTAATATTTCATTAATAAGGTAATTATTGCATCATCATTGTGTCATAAATAAATTATATTTTTAATTTCTAAAAATTATAAATAAATTACCATTAATTAGGATATATTTTTAGCTATCTAATTAATATTTTTAGTCGAATTTATCTTATGTATAACCCTATATTAAAAATGTTTTAGTTATTAAACTTTGATTTTAACTCTTTAAACTCTTCTTTAAATAAAATAATAATAAATGTCCTAATCTAATCAAAGTGGACCTAAATGGTCATATTTTATTCCTAAGGTTTTTTTGGTCGAATTAAACTTATCCAAAATAATTTGGATATGTGTTAGGGTAATAATAATATCATTTTTACCCTTAATTACCGTATTTACTTTTTACCGTGGTAAATAAAAGTAAAAAGTTACTATTCACTAAAAATTATTTTTATCTTATTGAACCACATTTTACTCCTTGATATTAATCGTGTCTCTCGGATTTTCGAAATTCCACTCACAGAAGCGGTAAAATTATGTTTTATGTAAATTATCAAATTTTCCTAGGAGGTGGGTAAAAGACGGTGAAAAGTTAAATAAATTTTTTATATATCTAAAATTATTATAAAATGACTCCAATTAATTAATTTGAACTTATATAGGTATTATTTATCAATTTTTACCTAAAATAAATTTAAATAAAATAAATAATTATTTAAATAAAATGTCGGTTTTTAAATAGTAACCCAGTGTTTTCACTATTCATAAAAAATTGAAAGTTTTCAGAAAAATACCAAAAATTCACCCTAGGATAATTTCGATATTCCGAATCCAAAAATGGAGTCCAATTTGAATGATAAAATTTATAAAATTTCAAAATATGGGTATTTCTATTCATAACGGCTAGTTCATAATAATATTATAATAATATCTCGTTTAGTGAAACTCGGTGTTGTGTACTACACACGCTATCGCGGAAGGTCTTGATTGCGTATAATGGAAGCCAAGTCAGGGTTGCGTGTAGTGAAAGATTCTTCTTTTCTTCTGTATAATCGAATCCAACCATATTTCATTTATACATTGGATATATATATATATATATAGACATACACACACACACACACTCAATGTTGCGTAGAATAACTTCTGTCAAACGAACTTGAAATTTTGTGTAACATGATCCAAGAATAGTGTTGTGTATACTGCAAGTTAATATGGTGTTGCGTAGAGAGGAAGATAATCTTGGTGTACCATACAAAACAACACATCAAATAAATTAAAATAAATACTTCTTATAAAATCTCAGGGTGCTACAATGAAGGTTATGGGGCACAACAGATGCAATTAGGCCCATTCCCAAAAAAAATTTCACTATCTTCTTTAGATTTCTCCGTAGAACATGATAAAAATGTGTTCCCTGAATCCATAAGACAATATTTTTTCATGTAAAATTTATAATTAATTTATTTAAATATGGAATTAAATTCCGTTGAATTGTTTATTTTTCAATGAGTCGGGAAACCACTCTTTTCATACCGTTATTACAGTAGAGAAATCGAGTGTATATTCCCACTATAAATAAATCACTCATCCTTTACAAACCTCTTATCATCACTATATAATTCTTCATGTGCTGGAGTGGATGAATCTATCACATGGGATGACTAATATTCATCGAAATAAAGTCCTTCAAGGGAGAAGGAATTTAATCTTCTAGGGTAGGAGATTTGTTATTAATTCTTTAGAGTATGCTGGGGAGGGATCCATATAGGATTTGAGAGGAGTATCTCTATAGATCATTGGTCATAATAAAATGATTTTTCTCTCATGTATTGAAAACAATTTCAAAAATGGGTTTCTATAGTGATAGGGTTAAAAAATAAATTATTGAAAACATGAAATATTATTTTCATAATTCCCAAAAACCCCATATCTTAATAATATTATTATTATTATTATTTAATTAACATGTTATAAACACACATATGAAATTAAATATTATTATTTTTTGAATAAATTAATTAAAATATATTCATAAAATATTTAGTAAAACCTTTCTCATCAGAACATTAAACTCAGTTCTCCAATCCTCCTCAATAATTATTGGTCCCTAAATAATGAATATTTATTTAATTAAATATGTACAATTGAATTATTCACTAATAAATAAATAAATATATACTATATTCATCAAAACATTTGAATACATATTTATTAAATATTCATGTAACTAAATAAATAAATATTTTCTTACCTTGTTAATAACCCATAATAAATAAATATTTTATATTCATATAACTATATAAATAATTACCCATTGAATAAATATTTATCATATAGTAAAGTGAAATATATATTCTAACATATTACTAGTGTTTGAATATTTATTATTAAACCAACATGAATAATTATTTAACCTTTTATGAGAATAACATTTATCTAACATGTTAAAGTCATATATAATTTAATTGAGGTTCGAAATACATATAATGTGTGAACCTTTAGGCCCCATTATCAGTGGAATTAGGTTACATTACTTAAATTCCATGGTTAGCATCTAGAAGCAGTACAAGGATTCCATTGGGAAATAATTTAATTTCAAAATGACAGGTAACCTCCTTCAAATGTACACGATGAAATATAATCACTTCATCTCGATACGTATAATCAAGTAGGTTGCTTTCTAGTGTCAATAATCTATATTCTCTATGTCTCATTATTTTAATTTCTATAAATGAACATAATAATAATTCCTCCATGGTAATGGTCTTTTTGGGTAGTTAAATACCATTCAAACGGCCTAAGATACCTATTTTCATTGAAGAATAGAAGGGATAAATCCTTTCACCAATTATTCATTAATACATTATCAATTGTAATATTCCCAATATATCCTGATTTTATATGAGTATCTTTCATAATTATTTTCAATAATATATCAAATTAAATGACTTAATTAATGATAATATTAAATTATAAGAATCATTACACTTGTAAACTGAAAGGAGCATTCAATAAAACATACATATATGGATTTTTTATTAGATGGTCATGTTATCATAATCTACTACATTAAAGATTATTAATGGCATTCACTATGAGAAAGTTTCTAAAAGTCATATGAGTCTACACTCTTGATAACCAATATCATTTGATTATCATAAAATGATATCTTCTAGATATAAAACATATATATAAGAATACATTCATGGAAATTTTTTATTCTCATCATAACTGGGAACAAAAATTACCTTTCAACATGAAAAGAACACATTGGAAATTATCAAATACTATGTTACTGAGAAATGCAATCATGATTTCATAATATATTTTATAAATACTCAAATTTAATTAATACATGTAAACATAAAGTACTTATAAGTTATTTATAAAGAACCATCTCTATAAGAATCTCACTTTACCAAGATCCAAATGTTATCAACCTTCATTCTATTAGCAATAACATGAATTTCATGCTTCTACTAAGATACTGATTTAATTAAGGTGTTTATAGCATTTTATTCCATGTAAGATTTTCTTACTTTGAATTCACACCATTATTAAAAATTGTTAAAGATTTTATATTTCCAAAGTATGTTCTTCGTTCATTAATAAAAAATTATATCCTTTATGAGAGCCACTTATGTGGTATTATCACAATGAAATGAGACATGTCTCTAATTACAATAACCACATCACTCTCTTGAATAATTATTTGAATCAAAATAGATTTTGGGGATATATTAGTAGTCTATATATAATCTAAATCTATTGTATATTTATTTAAAACTAGTTATTTTGAACTCTCCTAGATCACGTCCTCTCTGTAGAGACTAAATACATATTGGAATTTTCTGGTGTTAAATAACGTTTCATGTTGTGTCATAATGATGTATTCTTGAAGGATTCTATTATAGAAAGCTATTTTGACATCTATATGTTAAATAAAATATTTTCAAAATTTTATATGGTAAGTTCAATTATGATGCATTTAAACATGAAAACTAGAATAATGTTTTCAAAGAAGTCAACTCTTTGTCTCATTTTGAATCCTTTATAGACTATCTTTTATTTATTAGTACTTACATTACCTTTCCTATATAGTTTTCTCTTGAATACCCATTTTCACCCAACAATATTTACATCAACTGAAGATCAACAAGAGCACAAATTTAGATCTAATACATAGAATCCTTCAAAAAATTCAAATATAATTTCCATGTTTAAGATTATGAGATCTATACTACCTCATTATTGGAAATATTTATATTATTAATAACCAGTAATGAGTATCTATCATTCGTGAAAAGAAAAGAATATATATCTATATCTCTAACATCTCTATATCTCCAACAAAATACTTCTGTTTTAAGATTATCATCATCCATGTGGAACTTTGGAAACTTTTCATGTACCAACTCATGTGTATCTTGAGCATAAACATTACTAAAGTCAACTGTTCTCCCACTACCCTTCTTGAGGATGTAATCCATCTTAGGAAAAATGAATTTTCTTATAAAATTCACCTTATTGTTTGAGGGTTTTTACAGATTCATTCCCTTTGTTTCTTTATGATACCCTTTTAAAGACAAAATGTTCACCTCAAGGTGTTCTTTTTTTTCAGATTTGGCCTTAACAAACACCTCGCAATCCGATGCATGATTATATGGAAACACATATTTCTTTCCATATTTTAATCATATGTTGTCATTTTTACTGCCCTAGTCTTCACTCGTTTTTGAATGTGGGATTAAATGTGTAATACATATTTCCAAAAGGACAATGGAAGATTTGTATAGATCATTATCAACCTTATGATGTCAAGAAATTTATGATTCATCCTTTCATTGACATCATTACATTATGATGTATAATGAGTCGTGACTTGGGATTGGATCCCCCACTCCCATATTAATTTGATAAATTCTTGGTTAATAAATTCACCACTCCAATCAGTTAAATGTTTCATTATCTTCTTACCAAGTTTATTCTCTACTTTATTCTTGAATTACTATAAATTCTCAAAATATTATAACTTATACCTCATTATGTATACATATCCATATATATTCATGACATTAGTAAAAGTAATGAAGTAAGTATTTCTATCTATAGATTATAATAAAAATTTTCTACACACATCAATGGGTTCTAATCCAATAAACTCTCGATATCTTTCACATTTTCCACCAAATAGTGGCTTGGTCATTTTTCATTGTAAACAAGCATGACATTTATCAAGTGGATTCACCTCAAATGAGTCTAAGAAACCATCTTAATTAAACTTTTTATATTATTCTCATATACATGAATATGAAAATGATTCCACAAATATGTGTGAAATGAGTCATTTGAACATGATTTGTAATCAATTTTCAATACATGGTATTTATAAACTAGTACATGAAGACCATTATTTAGATTCATCATACTATAACATGTGATATCATTTTAAATGAAATATTTTATGTCAAAATGAAAATAAAACCATATGAATCTTGGAAATATATATATTTTTTGTTAATATTTGTTATTAATAGTGTCATTTCTAAAACCAAGACTATCATAATATGAAATTGAAGGTGGTAGCATCCAATGGGTAGATCAGTCAACCATACCCTATTATAAACCCACAAATCAACTTTACACATATAATCTTTTTGTATCTACTTGTTTTCTACATTTTAATACATATGTGAGTTCAAAAATATATATATAATTCTGAATGTCTAGATATAGAAATATTTCACTTAATAAAAACACACATGAAGATTACCCTTACATTTTAAATTGGGTTAAATTCTTCTTCCAATGGCTTGAATTACCACATGAAAAATTTACTAAAGTGTTTTTCTTTTCCAATAATTGGATATTTATTTTTCATAAAAGGATGGTGCTCAGGACCCTTAGAATTGTTATGGTCATAAGTCCCCATTTCCTTGTTCTTCATATTCTCATTCAGTATAAGGATCACCTTCTATTCACACCCCACATATTTATCAACTTGTTGAATAATATTAATAAGTTATGAATGTTTTTTCTCTTTATTTATAAAACTGTAATTAAAAATATGATTGTAGGAACTCTTAGAAATTTAGGAAAAATTATATCTATATGCATCTCATCAAATATCATAAATTCCAATAAATCTAACCATTCAATGTAACCAATCATCTAAACTATGTGATTCTAAGATGTATTTAACTCTATAATAGTTCACATGCTTAATTAATTGGATATCTTATTTATCTCTTATCTCACCTACTTTTTATATACATCCTAAAGGTGAGATATTAGGATATCCATATTCATATCCCATTGTTACATTAAAATATTACTAGACATAGAAGATATCATGAGATGTTGGATATATGTGGAATCATCCAAATGTTTCATGTATAGAGGTAATTATTTCTCATCAGACTCTATGTGGGGTGCCAATAGTGTCTTCTAGTAGATATAATTTTGATTTATCATGCAGTATAACATGATGTATTATAAACCATCCCTTCAAATTTGAGCTAGTGATAATGTTATCATTTTCTATAAAAGATCATAGTGAAAATGTGGAAGTTGTGTGATTTTCCATATCTATAATTAATATGGCCATAATTTTATCAATATATCTAGATTACATTTTATATAAATATTTTAATTTAATTCATTATTATATAACTATTTTATTAGGACCTAAAATCCCTCCTAATTAGTTTTAGAATATCCCACTGCAAGACAACCATAGTGGAAATTATCCATTTTTCCCTTCTCATAACCTAGATAGTGGTATGAAAAGCTAATAAATGTTATTTCATAAGGTTTAGAATTCCAACTAAATTAAATCGTTGCTCCATCATCTATTGAAAAGACTCCCCAATCCAAAAATCCAAGATTAGAGTTTATTTAACACATTTCCTACTAGTTTCACTAAGTCTAATGGATGCAACCCACCCTTAAAATAAGATCAGTTAATTCAACCAAAAAACTCAATATAGAGAATCCATGATAATTTATAGCCCCCCAATCATGTTTGGCAAAGCACTTTGAACTATATTTTCATTCCTACCCTTGTCATGGAAGTTTATACCAACTTAATATTGTATTTGAGGTATTTTTATCTTTATACGTAAACAGGTCATTTTTTTATCGCATTATTATTAATATCAAGTTAATTTTACTTCAGTGATAAACCATATCTAGATAAATTTTACAAATATTATAATATTTATTTTACACACATATTACATGATGGTAAAATTTTTTATTTAATGATTTAAATATCCATAAATAATTAAACATGATATAGAAAAAGAAAATAAATTAAATAAAGTGGAATGACTATGTGATTCTCTGATGATTTTTTATTTAGTAGATGATAATTGAACCCCTGAACCTATGGAAATAAATCATCAAATAGAGCATGGTTTAGGTTACAGTATTTTCCCAGTGCTAATTTATACCTCCTGGATTGGTTTTACCTCAATTAAAATAGGAACTACATCCACTCACCTAGGATATCTATTGATTACATAATTTTACTTACATATAGGTGAGAGGAAGTAAATGATTGGATAGGGGGTTACAAAAAATAAAATAAGTCCACAATGTCTGTTACATAATTAAAGGATATGAATGAATCAAATTCTATTATTTAATTTAATATATTATTACAAAAACAAGGTCATATTGAGTTGAATAAACCAATTACATAACCAGGAAAGTCTTAGAACACGATCATCTACATACGTGCAATAAACATGAAAAAATATAGTATCCAACATTCACATTAATTTGTTCTTTATTCTTTGGATTAATATAATTAAATTATTTCAATGAATGAATGAACGAATTATCTTTTTATTAATTACCATAAAAATTATACCAACTCAAGATTTTGACAAAAGTTTTATTAAAAAAAATTAATTTCATTGAAAGCTTTTGTTACATGCAACACTGATTTTTATCGAACCATGATATACTATTAATATTATTATTTAAACAAGACCATTATTACATAGTTGTAAAACATGGAAGAATAAATATGAGTAACCATGTATTTAAAATTATGTATAATTTTTTAATAAAATGAAAATACTTTTATAATGAAATACTTAAATTTTGTTAAATTCTTTATATACTTTGAAAATACAGTTCTTTTAAAAAATGATTTTAATTTCATTATATTTACAAATAATAAATTTTATTTCTGTCAATTTTATTAAATTTATATTAAAAATATATATAATATTTTATCAATATATATTCAAAAGTATGTTTGAGTGATTTTTTGATCATTTTCTGAAAAGATTATTTTTTAAATGAATAGTAAAAAAACAAATATTTATTTAAAAAAAAGAATTTCATTAAAAGAATTTACAATAAACATTTTATTTTTAGATGATTTAAAAAGTAAAATTATTTAAATTCTATATTTAGTCATCCAATTTAAGTCATTATAATAAATTTGATATTGAATATTTATAATAACACATTTTATACTTAATAAAATGTTTTTTTAGAAAACCACATTTTTGTCGTATCTATATGATAAATTTTAAATCAAAATTTTCCACTTCTATGTATGGAATTAAATAAAAATAGATTACATGTTTGGAATCAAAGTAATTATTATTTTATATTATGTTTAGAATTATTTTTGGTCAAAATTAATAGTAAACACATAAAAACTAATTATTTAACGATTATGGTTAAAACATGTTTACTGGGGGTTAAACTAAAAATATTACTGGTAAAATGACCTAAAAACCTGCTCAAAATCCAATTTAATGGCCATTTTAGACCTAAAATAATATAAATTTATATAATGATCCATTTTGGATCCTTTTTCAAGTTTAAAGCATTCGTATACCTTTCTATTTTAAAAAATTCGAGGTGAAGGCCACCTCATATCCTCTATTATTCACACATAAAAAACCCTTTGGATCAGCCAATACAGGAAAAAATACATTCCTTATTTCCATAATCTCATCTTAGAGTACTTATTTTTATTATTAATACCCCATACTAAGTCTTTTGGTGTTAACATAAGGAGGTTGTCTGAAGAAGAGGTAATGTCTTAACCGAGTTTTTTTATTTTATTTCTTCTTCTACCACTTTAAAATTGACTTTAACTATGATGATATAATTACATAAGTCTCTAAAATTTAGTAATATGTTATTATGTTAATGTAATAACCTACATTTATCTCTTATAATATCAAATGATAAACTAAATCGTCATTTGTCTATAAGACATAGTATAACCACATGAATTGATGTAATTCGTTTTCCATCACAGCCTCTCAAAGGTGGATATAATGATGGATTTAAATTATATATAAGACATTAAATAATTAATAATACTTATAGAAATATAATATAACATATTACCTCTTAATTTCCATTCAGTGGGAATATGATAACATCATTTGTGTGTGCGGAGGACTACCGCCTCCGGAAGCGACTTGATCTGTTTTTAATGCACACTTCTAATGGAAGGTAATAAAGATAAATTTAATGGAAATATTTTATATATAAAAAAACATTAATCTATAAAGGTGTAATAATTTTTAACTTTTTTTTATTCATTCCATCATGAAAATAGAAACCACATTCATGAGTACATAAGACCTACCATCTTCATGGACGATGTAAGTCATTTTCTATATATAACATTTATGGATTTTTATAAATACATATGAAATTAATATATATGATATTTTTATCATGATTAACATTATAGAGATTATTGAACCATTATCAATGTAAAATAACTAAAAATACAAAAATTGAAACATGCATGGAAAAAAACAGTCATCACACGAAATGTGATTTTAACATGGAATTGTTAATGAATTTAAAATGAAAGGCCATAAGTAAATAAAATATTGTATGATATATATATGTATAGTTCTGTAATAAATATTTTGTAAGCCTGTATTTATTATACTAGAGTTTTGAATTTGTATGAAGGAATTTCAGACTTAATGTAATGGATTTTTATCTCACTTTTATTTCTACGGGACATACAACACCTGTTCATTTGTGAATATATTAATGAATCTTATCATGAATATTACTTGATATAAATATCTATATAATGTTATTTCTTTCATGGGTATTTCAATTCAAAAGATTCAAGAGTCGTAATGGCTTAAGATTGTTTATAATTATGATTCCAATGCAGAGATCTAATTATCGACATCTGAAGAAACATGTAAATTTTATTATCCTATAGTTATTTAATAAAAATACATGTTTTACTGAAATTTTAATATCTTAACATACGCATGGTTCTAAAATAATCTTTCTCAAGAAAACTGTCCATATTTTTCCCTTCACACGAAATTCATTTTTTCCCATAACAATGTTTTCAAAAAGTGTTTCAATGAAAGTATTTATTAATCTACAATTCTTGATTAAAGAATATTTTTCCAGTATCTACTTTTTAATTTTATTTAAAATTAATATTCTTATTATATTCTGAATGAGTAACTCTTTTACTTTTTACCAAAAAATATGAAAAGAATATTCATTTTAAAGTTTATGACATGAACAACATTTTCTACCATCATGAAAACTCAATGTTTTAAAGATTACATTATAATTTCTGAATATTATTTAAAAAGAATAGTATTTTCACAATGCCTTTTGAAATTTTAGTTTTAATAAATTTATTTTCAATGTGAAAAGTATATTTTCCACAATAACTGTTCCATGTGATCATTCAAAATCCTATTCCATCTAAGATGACATAATTTGATGTTAATTAATATTTACTCTAGATATTATCCATAGATACAATCCTTATTATTTATCTATATGGTTTATGTTTATGATGACAATATGTTTATGAAGCATGTTCCTTTTCCATGGGTTATACTATGATGAACTGATGAAATTATTATGAAACAGATTTTATTTCGTGGGTACAGATTTGATGAATGTTTTATGATATTATGGAATAATTATATATGGTTTTAAATTTGTAACAATTTTTAAATTAAAAACATGTATGCTGGTTATGTAAAGTCAAATGATTGGTGAGACCTATATGTCCCTTCAATGCATTGGGTAATTATTGATATTTTAAGAGATAAATAGAAATGGAATAGGGAGTTAACCTTGATCATTAAGGGACTTTTTCCACTGTGATAGTATTGAGGGTTCACCATATCTAATAAAATGGGTAGGGGATTGAACCCATTCTATAATGATAGTTTTGGAAATTATCTTTAACTACTAGAGAACTTATTTTCTTAACTTTTGTGTATGTAAAAAATATATGTCTTTTGGAAATGTTATTCACTCATGAATCATATTCTTTGATTACATTATTATTCATGTCCTATGAACTACAAATATTTATTCATTGGAGCAGTTTTATATCCTATGATATGCATGTTACAGTTTTTGAATGTTATTCTCTTTCCCTCAAACCCTTATGCTTACGTTATGATTATTTCTCCATTGTTTCCCAATACTGAGTATCTCAGCTCACCCTTAAATATTTTTCTTTTCCTTAGGTTATGAAGAAAGTTATTATGTACGATATGTCTTAGAAGTGTTCTATTTATTAAAAACATAGTGGGATATGATGTAGTTCACCTATTAGCTAGTTTCTTTTTTATCCAAGATTCAAAAGGCACTAGAACAATAAGATTTTTGCATGGATTTTTATGTACTCTAATGAATATCCATCTATTAAGATATAATATATATATATTTATTTATTTATTTATTTATATATGGGATTTTTGGGTCTTTACATGTAGTCTGTTAGACATATACATCATAAATTAAATATGTAAAATTAACGTATCTACCAATAATTATAGATAATTACATTGAATTAATTGACCATTTCTTAATTATAAAAACATTTTTATGTAGTCAGCGTATCTAATCTGAAAAATTTAATTATTTTTAATTAATTATTATTTTTTATATTAATTATGTTCTTTACTATATGAATACACAATGTGTACTAATTTTCTACACAATGTACTCCACAATGATCGTGTACGAGGGATAAACTCATAGGGACTCAATGTGTATCTAAGACTGGATTACACAACATGTACTGAAGAGATATATTAATATTGTTCCACTTTTTGTATATCTATGTAACCTACCAGTAGACTCATCACATTCTTATAATTTAGGGATTAATTAATCATAAGACATGTATGCTAGGTAAATTTCATGTATCTCATCAACGATACAAATTTTTAGTCACATGTGATGTTATGAAATATATGTAACCACATGGTTAGCTTAAACCTTTCCACTAAACCATGTAGACTAAATGGCATGTACACCAACTAAATTTTGTGTGGATCAATAGACTATGTGAAAAGCTAGCATGATCAATATGTTGTGTGCATTAAATGAACAATGTTTCATTACTAATTTATGCATCATGTATCATGTGACACAACATAGTTCAATAAACATAAGTATAAATTTTTTCGTTCCATCACACAACTTTTATTTAAGTCAATCATATAGAATCCTTAACACCTTCATATATAATCTTCGATCATTCTTAATATATTCTTAATTATTTTATGATGGTATAAAAATTGAACTAAGTGAATTAATATGTCAAAATACTGTTAATTACACTTCGTATTAAATAATGAATAACGTAGAATTGAATAAAAATAATAATTATGTATAATATATTAATGAATAATAATCAATTTGTAATTAATATCTGATATATCTACTACCACTTGAGTGTTCCTAGGCTCAACCGAAGTAGTCAAGATCATTCCTAGAAAAAAAAATTACATCATCATCTAATTATTTATCCTTCTAACTACATTAAAATTAATTCCTAAAATCCAAAATTATAGGATATTTTCACAAATAATTATAATAAACTTATTTAATTAAGGAATTACATTTTTTCATTTAATTATTCTTCAATGTATAGGTAGACCAATCTTGTGGTAGCATCATTACGTTAGAGGAAATGATTATAGATTCCCCCTAGCGGTGATCCATATTTTTTCTGTGAACCTCCAATCATCTCCATATAATTATTTGGGGTGCTAATGCTTATGAATATATCACCTCTGTTGATCTATGTTGATCAAAACTGAATCCTTGAATTGAGAAGGAACTTACTCAGGTGGAGGAGGGTAATTTTTCTTTGTTCTTCAAAGCATTATCAGGAGGGAGATCTTTTGGTATTGTAAGGATTATATCTAAAAATAATTGTGCACAATGAAATAATGCAGCCCTCATTTATTATAAAAAATGACATAACCAGTTTTATATAATATCAAGGTTAAAAAATATATAATTATTAAAGGTCCATTAATATTTTCAAAATTAAAAATAAAACTATTTTTAAATAATAATATTATTATTATTACTTACATGACATGCACTAAACTCGTGGATAAAAATAAATAATAATATTTTTTGAATAAATGAATTAAAATTTATTCAAATAATATTTAGTACTATTCCTTTAATCTCGGTCTTCCAATCCTCTTGAATATTTATTTATTCTTGAATAATGTCTATTTCTTAATTAAATAAATACCACTACATTATTCCCTTGTAAATATATATAAATATTATATCTGACCAAACTAGTGAATAAATATTTCTTAAATATTAACATAACTAAATAAATAAATATTTTTCCACCTTGTGAGTAAAAATGAATAAAATATTATTTCATATTAATGTAATCAAATAAATAATTACTTGGTGAATAAATATTTATTAAATATTGAACTCACTCACATATATTATCTCAAATTACTAATAATATAATATTTCAAATAAAAAAATGAATAATTTTTGAAACATATATGAGTATAATATTTATCTAACATGTTGAATTAATATATAATTTAACTAAGGTTTCGATTACACTTTGTGTGCGAACTACGAAATCCATTTCTCAGCGGCATTAAGATAAACTACCTACATTCCACGGTTGGTGTCTAGAAATAAGACAAGGACCCTCTAGAGAAAGAAGTTAATATATCAATAATAAGTAACCTCATAAAAATATAAACCATATAATATAATTCATTTATCTTGATATCTCTATTCATGCTGGTTTCAATCTAGTTTCGTTAACCTATATGATCAATGCCTATTTCGTTGACATTGTGGAAATGAACTTCTCCACAACACCACCATGACCGTAGACTTAATCAGTTCATGGAATTATAATTAAATGGAAGGATAAATCCTTTATCACATTATTAATTAATACAACATGACTTGCAATCCACCAAACATATCCCACTTCTCTGTGTGCATATTTCATTATTAAGTTTCATCAATGCATCAAAATACGTGAATTATGAAATATATTAATAGTAATTTAAATTTATAAGAATCATTACAGACATCCATATATTGGAGTATCCAATGAAATATATAAATTTTTATTTACTGTTATTGGTTCTTGTTATCATCATCTCATGTAGTAGAGATCCAAAAGTGAATACACCATGACAAAGTATCTAAAAGTCCTATGAATCTCTACTAATGATAGTGAATTAGTAAAAACCCCAACCATAGTTTCCCAAAGTCAGTGGTTAATTTATTACATTTGTATAATATATAAAAAACCACTCCCAAATATATTGAGTTTTCTAGATGTCTTTGAAAACATGATACATGCTAGAATCTCACATCAGTTGAAAACATAAAATAAAAAATAATATTTTCTATGAGAAAATTATTGTTACATTTAGAATATAAATAAATATTATTCACGGAAAACTTCCTACAATACCGTGGAAAGGAAAAAAATTAAAAGTGTGAACTCAGATGCTTAATAAGGGAATGTGTACAGTGGAAGCTATCATAAAATAAATAAGTCCTGAAAAACATGACATGAATAAATGATGATAAAATTACACCAAATAAATAATCAAATGAGCTTGAAACATATCCATATATAAAAAAAATAAAAATAATCACATTGATATTAATAACATATCTCATAATGATGGAGCACATAATTCTAGTCATCTTAAACATACCATTGAGGCCTTTTTTTAAGAAGCCATACATAAATAGTTAACACATATGAAAAATAACCAAAAAAATTATCTCATGAGACCAAAAAATTAGTTGAGGGGATATGTAATTCCACCCCCCTCATATAACATAATAATTTCAATTCAGTCATTAAATGAATAATCATTAAAACATTATCAACATTCATTAATAATCAATGAATATCTATAATAGAAAATATAGATTATGGAATGTAAATACATTTTCTAATAAAAATGATCATAATACTTCCTGAGAAATATAGTGGATGTTATCATTTTATTATATCCTTAATAAATCATAATATTGATCAATTTATGTTGACATAAATGAATATACTTTAAAAATATCACTGGAACAATTTTTGAGGAAATTGGCCTTTTTATTTTGAAATCACATATTTAAAGTATGAAACATTCCAAATAATTATGAAAAAAAAATTCTATGGTATGAACTGTGAGAAATTAGAAATTAATATTCAAATAAAATAGTATTCATGACAATGTGAAATGAATTCATGCGGTTTATGTTAAAATAAAGATTAAATTCACTCCTTTGGAAAAATGTGCATTGTACCGAAAACAACAAGAAGATTCCTTTTAATCTTTTTTATAGAAATTAAAACATGGGTAAAAATTACCTAATTAATCATTTAATAGTATTAAAAAAAATTTAAAAAGTTTTAAATAAAGTTTTTACATGGAAGAAAATTTTTCTAATTGAATAAGAAAATAAAATTGGTTTTCCTTAAAAACATTCTTTCTAACTTTTGAGTACTTGGAGAAATAAAAATGAAACAAAAACTTGTATTTTCAAGAAATAACTAGAGGAGAATAAATTTTATGGGATTTAATATATATAAATATCATATATTTACCCCTATTTATCCTTAATCATAAAAAATCATGAATTAGGATGATATCATTAAATAAACCCTTACCTAAGGCCTGACTTGCTTCGTAAGGTATTTTAACCTCCTATATGATAAAATTATATTTACTATAATTATATAACAGAACTATATAAAAACCTATAATATATTATATGATCCAATTATAAAATTTAAACACTTTTTTAAATAATAAAAAATTGAAATCGGTGTTTTTGAGTGTTAATTGTTTCATTTTTCATGTATTTTTTGGTTCAGTTGTTTTGGTCCCTGTATCTTTCTCATAGTCCCATCATTTCTAGAATTTTACTCATGATATAAAAATAATATATATTCATTATATACATATCTAGTATAATTATTGAATGGATTTTATGTAAAATGAATCCAATCACTTCATGGAGGTCGTAGTTCACATCCACACATGAGAAACATTATCATTTTTAATATGTGGAAGGGTAAGAAGGTAGATGATATCATATATTTACATAACCACAATTATGTCATAAATATCATATATACACATTAATTCCTATACGTTAGGTATATTAATCAAAGAATAACCTATATATCATTGTGAGGGATGTCAATAAAGGATTTTTATTGAGTAGGGCTGATGTAGAAGGTTCTCATAGTGTTGAGAAGATAAGAGATGTGTTGTATTTTGACAAGTGAGAGAGAGGAAACAATTGGAATTTATAAAAAGATTAAAATATATTATGGTTTTACTAAAGTAAAATGACTCCCAAATGAATCATCATTAAATATTTGTTGATATGCGGTTGAAATATGGCCATGCAATTATATTTAGATAAGTTTTTAGGTAATTTTAACTCTTATCATTTTTCATTTAAACCATTTAAACTGAGTAACTTTTATCATGGTAACATGCATTATTACTAAATATATAACTAGTAATGAGAGTATATGAAATTAGAAAAATTTAAAAATTATGATTCCAAATATAGAGTCCATTATATAATATTCAATTTCTATAAGTGGACGAAATTATTTTAAAACAACCTTGTAAAATGTGAACAAAACTGGTTTATTGAAAATGAAGTTTTAATTATAAATTATTTTTATAAAAAATTCAAGAATAATGTTGATCCAAATGACAGAAATTTAATTACATATAATAAAAAGGAAATAATGGAAGTCTTAAATGGATAAAAATATTCTTTTTTTAAAGTTCTGGAAAATGATAGACAATTTTCAAAAAGTCCATATTTTTCCCTATTCACATAATTTTTTTAGTTATATCCAAAAGATTCACCCTAAGATAATATTTACATGCCTATTTCAAAAATTATATTATGTTATGAAATAAAAAAATCTTAAAATGATAATTTAGATATTAATCATATTCTTGAATAAAGCTATGTGCATTGTGTAGTGGTTTCTCTTGGAAGAAGAGCTTACTATAATTGAAGATCATGTGTTTCACTATATCATTTATGTCCTTTCAAATGATATCATATGGCTATGAAATATATATTTCTGAATACAATCTCATAAAACGTAATAAAAAATAATGATCATGTTGTGATAATATATTTTATAAATATTCGAATACATTAATAGAAATAACAATAAAGTACATAGAAGTCTGTTCTAGGGAACCAACTCTAATTGTTTGGCTAGTCATTTTTAGTTATTTATAAAGGAATGAAATCTATCAAATATGAAATGGAACATGATGTATATTCATGTCATACATGATTATGACTGTAAATATTTTTTATGTAATGATATATTTATAAGAATACTTGGATATATATTTAACTAGAGACATTATGGATAGAAATTGAACAAAAAAATAGAGCCTTATTTATTTGAAACAATTAATTATATTTATTATCAAGGAACAATAATAATGTCAAAGATAAGTTCATTTTCACATTGAAATCATGGATATAGGTAATGTGTATTAAACAATAATGTGATTATTTAAAAATAATATGATACTTCCCATTATTTTCCATTGTGACAACAAAAGTGTGATTAATTTAAAAAAACATGTTACAACCTTTCTGAAAGGAAGATATTTTGATACGCAATCATTTAATAAAGTATGTAGTGTAATAAATTATAAAAAATTAATATTTTGGTACAAAAAAGTGGTAGATATCCTGACAATGTTATTAGAAATGATGGAATTTCAGAATCTTCAGGTGAGTCTCGGTGTTCAATCATCTACCCATGCATTAGGATGTTCAAAATAACCCTATCCCCATATATAGTGAATGCCTAACATGGATTTATTGTAATTTTATACGGAATTTTTTTTTATATTTATTATCAAAGGGGGAGAAATGATATACAAGCTAGAAAATCTACTCTCATAAGGTGAGGTTCAGTTTTTGGGTTTCTTTTCAGGAGTTTGTACGAAATGTTATTTCAGGTATATTAAAAAATGATGTGACATAAAGAATTAAGGAGTGATTTTCCCTTTTATTCCCTTTTTTTGCATCAAGAATTATTTTCACATACTTAATGTGATAGAATATTATTTCTATTTCTATTTAAAGTGGTTGGAGTATAGTGGTATTGAATTCCACTGAAGAAATCTTGGATTTATATCAAACTCAAAATGTGAGAATTTTAGAACTAAGGTGATCATTATATTTTATTTATTTGATTATGGATAAGTATATAGATTAAAATATGTTTTGATCATTTTATTTTAAATCACTTTGATTATACTTAGAATATCATAATCTATGGGGATTCATGGAAGCACCTATAAAATATTAGAGGTTGTTTATATTTTTCTTTTATAAAATGGATAGGATCATGATTCCATGATTATACCTATTCATCAAAGGGAAGTTATGTTAGATTAATCAATAGTTTCATAAGAATAATATTATTTTTTTGAAGGCTATATAATGTTGAATTTAGGATAAAAATGGAAATTCACATCATGATAGAATATATCATGTTATGATTCAATTTTTTGGGTGATTGAATGAGTATAGAGTATGGAGAATATTTTTATGTGAAGATAAGGATTATAAATCCATGCCCCAAAATCCAATGAAATAGTTCAATGATCCAGAGTGTTATTGGACCTGTGGTGCATATCCTCGTATTTGAAATGTTGGGGAATGACATCATCAAACCATTAAACCTAAATTACTCTTGTAACATCATCTGAGTTTTCCCCATTTGATAGAACCATCAGATGAACCTCCTACCTGACAACAGTGAAATTAATTCCTCTAAATTTACTAATGTGGAACATTATTCCAGAGAACTAGTGATTTTATGAATCCCCTTAACATCCGATTTATAAATTATTTTGACAAAATCAACCCAATCACCATTATCATGTCGAATCCAATGAAACACTATGTTCCCGTAATCTTTCTGAATTACACTTCTGAAAAAATATTCCACCCAATTATAAAATACTTATTTGAGTATAAATAGAATGTATTTTATAGATAACATGGCTTGGACATACAACCTACATCCATGGGAGAATAGAAACACATTATCAATTTCATCAGAACCATACCTGGTTACAAGGATACAAATACATCAACTATATAGATTACCATTGAGAGACCCACCAATGTCTTCACTATTTTGTTCTATCATTCATGCATTTTCCATCTATTCACAGTACATATAGATATTTTCTATACAGAAAATAAACATGGTGAAACCAAGTATCCCCCTTCAAGAAGGGCCATATCTACCAGGGAAAATCCTCATTAGCACTATTTAGTCACTCTCATACATTTCATAGGTGATCTGATTGACATATTATTGAGGGTCCCATATAGTCATATTGTCAGCACCAACTTACGAATTTTCCATGTGTTCATCCATTAATGTGAGCCATGAATGATCACTACTAGATTCCACTACAAGAACTTCTAACTCCAAATGAACATTTCATATCCCATTTTGATTCTCACAAATTCCTAAAACAAAATTTTCCTATAGGAATCTGGGAATAATATTTCTAGGTTTCATAATTAGTGTATCCTCTTTAGGGTGACTTCTACACAATGCATCACAAACCTCTGAAACTTTATTATGCTATAATAAATTTCTCCGACTGTTAGCCTCATCGTGTTCCTTTAGAGTATAACTACTACCTCTGAGTTTTTATGAAAGTTTCCCCTTTTAGTTTCTCAAACTAAAATAATCTCAATCCACTTACATTGAAACACAGTCCCTTATAGAAAAATAGGAATATTTTACCTACATTATAATTCCCATTGAAACATTGTATAGTAGAATTTTTTTCACCAAACCCTATCCAATAGAATTTATCCACTAGACACCATCTGCTAGAGTCTATCTACCAGAACATGGGAAATGAATACCTTCCAAATATATATATATATATAACTATATTTAATAGAATAATTCTATTCAGCTATGTATAGTGAAGGATACTTATCTATATACAACTCTGATATAGTGTTGGTGGATGATCTCCACCCATGTCCTCAATTGTTACTTTTAAAAAATGTCCACATGAATATTTCCAACATATTACCAATAAAACATTTCTCAAAACAAACTTAAATGTCTCCTTCATGATAATTGTTTTACAGGGTTGAGCCCAACAATATACAACAAAAATATGAATCTCATGCCACAAAAAAGTATTACTAGCCTGGATTCCTTGCAACTTTAATAATAGTATAGTTTTCACATAGTTCTCTATCCCATTATCCAGATGATAGTACAAGATCTTATTGAAGAAATTCCTCCCCAGTCCTTCTAAAAATTTGATCTATCATTTTTTGAATCCACGACACTCATATGAATTCCTCTATGAATATCATTCATTGTAATAAAGAACTCAGTTTTCAAACTTCTAACTTTGTTTAATTCCTATGAAAAAAATGAACTGTAGTCCATGTCAACAACCTTATTAAATTGAACTATATTGTTCATAAATACTCTATCAACAAGTTTCTACATGACCTGAGCACTTACTCTATTATAATAGACATCAGTGACATAAGTACCCTACAAAATTTTCAATAGACTATAAACTCAAGTGATAATAATAATTATAATAATAATGACAAAACTACAAAAGAAATAAATCAAACTGAATAGATTCAACTTAAAACAACATCTATAAAAATCCAAAATACACATTCTATGTATAAAATATAGTATCTACATTTCATGACATACATATATAAGAAAAATTTGATCTTTCATTAATGGTTCAGATAAATATAAAAACAAAAAATTGAAAAGTTTACTAGATCGACACCGAGGAACTTCCTAGTCCATCTAACAAAAACCATGCAATCAAGTCCATGCACCACATGCACACCCTTTCTCACTAAGATCTAGACCCCAAACATAAATCGTTTACATTATTCAGATCCATAAATTATGTACGTGTGCTAAAGAGCTCATGTAGAGTGTGAGTATAGAATCACTAGGCCCCTAACAATAATATCCTTAGCTTACATAAAAATATAAACCAATATATATATAAATTTGAATAAATATAATGAAAACACACATCATAGAACCCAACCCACTTTTTCTCAGCAACCATAAGAGAGACTTTATCTACATTGACCAATTAACGAGTAAAATGATGCATCTATAGTTTATCATACTAGAAGAACCATTGGAATTCCTTCCAATCCTATAGCACACAACATCTCATTCCAACCATAACCATGTATCACATGAAATCAGTTTCTGTCATTTCTACACAATCATATCAATTAAACATGTCGCCCCAAGGGCATGTCGCCAAGTCATCCAGAAGCCACATAGATATATAATTATTTATATACCGTCAAATTATTTTCTATAAATCCCAATGAATGATAGTCTACATCCTTCCAAAGTCCTAGCCCATCTTCCCAAAAATAGAAATGACCCTTAGAAGTCAACCAATGGACTTACACACCATCAATTGCGGCCTTATATGGTGATGTGATCCTCTTTATTGATGGTAAACACAATCACTTATACCACTATATCTATGTAGTTCTCCACACATAATGGTCGGTAAAAACCACATAGATGGTCCCTATTCTATGTGAACATGATACCAATGACACCTTCAGCCACCCAAGGTGAGTGGAAATCATTATCCATTCTGGGAAATACCTTGTTTGTTAGTGTGAGTAAATGAAGAGGGTTGGGGGTGAATTGAGTTCCTAAAAAATTTATGCATTATTAAATTAAAATATAAATCCAAAATTTAATAAATATACCCAGTTAATAAAATATTATAAATATTTACTTTTTATCTATTATATAATATCCCATAAGCAGAATAAAGGATCAATTACAATATCTCTTAAATACTTCAAATTTTTTATTTAGATAATTGATAAAACATGTTATATAAACACAAATAAATAATAACTATAAAATTAATTTTTTGTTATAGTATAAAAAATGAAAATTGATTTTGATAATTAATACAACAAAACTAACAAAATTAAAAGTTGAATTTAAGAAAGGGATTCGTTCTCAAATAGTGACTTAATCTGCACTACATGAAATTAACCTACTGCCAAGCAGTTTATTAAAATATATTCTTTATAAAAATCATATATAGGGTTTTTCAAATAAAATTTCACAAGAATACCTAGGTAGAGATCATATAACAGAATTAAGGGATAAAATAGAAACCATGTCACATCGGACCTCTTCCACAGTTATTCAGGGGAATTAAAATAAAATATTTTTAAATATTATTAAATATTCACTAATTTTGTATAGGATAATATATATTTATAGATAAATAGATCAAAATAAAATACAGATTGAATGAATGGATAAGATATAATGCTCAATAGATAAAAATACCAGCATTGTAATTTAGCTTCATCCGAGTAGCTTTAGTAGTCTAGAGTTCGCAGATTTTTCATTGGAAGATGAGTGGAATACTTCATCAGAAATTTTTAGAAATTAGAGCATAATATAATGTCTTTTTCTATAGCACAGATGATCATGTAAATATACAATATTATTATCAGTGCGTGAGAAAATTTTCTTAGTAGTCTATATATTACTATGATCAATAATTCTCTTAAAAGGGCGTTTAATTGATGTATCTATTAGAGAAAACTCATTCATTATTAAATGCACTGATGATTCATATAATATTTCAGAGCTAGTCATTTGAGATTTTAAATTCTCCACTGTTGAGTTATAAATGGTAATATTTCTTTACTTGTAATATGGTTAGTTAATTTCATGGTAACCTAACAAGGATAATTGATGTTGAAAGGTGTTGGGAAAAAATCCATCAAGGTAACATTACAACATTTTTGTGTTGATTGTGTTTGTTGACAAAGCAGGTTTCCATGGAGAATTGTCGAGTTCCAGAGAATTTGTTGACAATCCATGTTGACAAAGAATGATGAAAAAGGGTTGACGGGATGCTCTGCGATTATGAAGAGCTCCGCAATCGAAAATTTTCCATGGTACTTCGCGATATTGAAAAAATTCTGGTGGAAACTTCATAGCTTCGCGATTTGAGATGACGTTGCGCTGACATTGCGCGAAAAGTTTGAGGGTCGGTGGAATTTCCTATAAATATAGGTCTACCCCCTCGAGAGAAGTAGAGAGAGTTTTTGGAGAAAATATTTTTCTCTTGGTTCGCGAAGGTGGTTTGCTAAGGCAGTGTTCTTCACGAAAGATAGGTGCTTCGCAGCGGCTAATATAGATCCTTGAAAGGACGTGCGCTTCGCGAGGCCGCGTGCTCTATGAAGTGTGATTTGCGAAGAGGAAGGAGCTCTGTGACGGCCTAAGCATTGCGAAGGCTTGATCTTTGCGTGAATGCTTCGCGAGAGTGCTTCGCAAAAAGGCAGGAGCTTCGCGAAGGCTTGTTTGGGCTTCACGAAATTGGGTGCCACAAGAAGTAGGGTGCTTGGCGAAGGTATTTTCTAAAGGAATTGCTCAGTGTTCAGGGGAAAAGGGGTATTCATTAGTGGATGAACTTTGAACTTCAAAAAATCATCTATCAACAGTTAAGGATGTATTAATTCATGAAAATGAAGAGACCTACAAGTCTATAAACTGTGAGTGGATCTTCTGAAGAAGCAGTGAGCTCATTTCATTTGAGAGAGCAGTGAGGTCTCATGTTGTGAGTGGTTGTAAACCAGGAGGGACAGTGATCCCACTTCGATCATGTAAATAGAAGTGCGCTTATAGTGGAATTGGTACATCAGCACACTGCTGGTGTATGCTCCTTGGATGTAGCCTAATGAGGGTGGACCAAGTAAAAATCGTTGTGTCCTATGCATGATTTATGGTATGTTCATACTCTGCATCAGGAAGGAGATAGAAGAGGGTTTTTTCTAACAGTAGAACAAGATCAAAAGGGGCATTCGTTTTAATCTGTCATACCCTGATTCACCCCCCCCCCCCCCCCACTCAGGGTATCTAGCCTAGTAGACTTAACAATTGGTATCAGAGCGAAAAGTTAATATGAGTGTTTCTTTCTCAAATGGATGTAACTAATCATAAAGGGATTATGATCTTAGATGGGAACAATTTACAACTATGAATGAATAGGATGAAACACTACTTCCGATCATTAAGAATGGATGTGTTTACAGCAGGAAATCACGGTATCACAGCTGATATTAATAGTGGTGCTTTATCAAAAGCTGATCGAAGAGAATTGGATGTTGATGCAAAGGGAATCAATGCTCTAGGGGTAGCCCTATCCAATTATATATATTCAAAGGTGATTTCATGAAAAACATCACATGCTATGTGGGAAAAGCTGTTGAACATATATGAAGGTGATATAAAGGTTAGAGAAGTGAGGATGCAAGTGTTGTGGAATAAGTATGAAGATATGAGGATGTACCCGAAAGAATCTGTTGATGCATTCTTTGATAGGGTAAATGTTGTTTTAGAGGACATGCGAGGTATTGGTGAAGTTATTTAAGATATAAATATTGTGAAGCGTATCTTGAGGAAACTTCCACCATGGTTCAATCCTAACATTTTATTTGTGGAAGATAAAGACACAAAAGGGCTGACACTAGATAACCTGCACAACACCCTTATTTCATATGAAATGAGAAATGGTGATAATGATGCTATGGAAAAGGGGAAATCCAAAGAGGTGGAATTCAAGGCTATAAAGAAGCTCACCATTGAAGAATCTCGAGAAGAAGAAGAGACAGATGAGGTGATGTCATTCCTCTCCTCAAACCTTCAAAGAGGAAAAGGAATGTTTAAAGGGAAGCTTCCACTTGCTTTTTTACGATGTGGAAAGGTTGGACATCTTGCGGCATGGTTACCCAAAAAATTCCAAGAGGACGATGATGTCGATGAAATCGGAATTCCAAAGAAGAAACCTCCAGCCTATGTCAAAGGAAAGAAACAATTTAAGAGAAATTTCTTTAAGAAAAAAGAACCTTCTTTCAAAAGAATATGATAGTTCAGACGAGTCTGAGGTTGAGGAGGCTGAAGAGATAGAGAACTATAGAGAATGAGTAGAAAATGTTATGGTGTCAGTTGTCAGTAGTTCTCAGAATAAGAATGAAATAGAAGCTGATGAAGAAGAAGAAGAAGTTGAGGGAAGAGTTGATATTCAAGCAGAGTTAGAGGTTTATCTTGAAGAGATAGATGTTTGGAGATCCAAAACAAAAAAAGCAGACAAAGTTGTTTGTGATTCCAAACTCTATATGTAGTAGTATGAAGAAGATAAGTCTGAGTTGATGGAAGAAATATAGAAACCCAAGTCATCAACACCAGAGGACTCAGAATCAGTTAGTGAGTATAAAATAAAAATTTAAGAACAGAAAAGGGAGATCGATAGCTTGAATAACACAAGGGAAGATCAAATCAAGAATATTAAAGAACTTGAAGGAGAAGTTGTTGGTTTGTGGAAAAAGGTTAAAGATCAAGAAAAACTATTGACTCCTACTGGGTCACCAGGAAAGAAGACCACTCCGAAAACCGAGAAGTTGAAAGTAGAGAATAGTGGTTCAGCAGAAAAGAAGAATTAACTTTGTTCAAATGTTAAGACTGATGGGGGGCTTGATCTAAAATAGAAAGCTGTAAAATTTGAGGTTAGACCTCAAGCACCCACTTCGAGACTGAAAGTGGATTTGGTCACAGGTCAGAATCAGAATATTAATAGATCCCCAAGGGAAACTGGCAGTGAAGAAGTAACATGAAGAAATGCACTTTATATCAGGTGTTATTTTTTGTAGAAAAATGGAACATTCATAGTATGTGTGTTCCATAGCCAAGAGATATCGAAGGGCACAAGAACAAAGGTGGCATAGAAACAGATAAATGTTCTCTAGAATATATTTCAAAGGGCACTATTTTTGGTGAGGAGGATTTTGGAACATGGCAAGGTACTGCACATCGACCATACAGAGGGATGTGCCAAAGCAGAACCAAAATGTTCACAAGTAGTAGATCAATGAATCAACATGTGTGTTGAAAATGCGAAATATGATTGAACCTTTTCAAGATTAAGTTGGTCCATCATACTCTAAGAAAGGTCAGAAGTCTCAATCCTTCTCAAGTATGAAGGCAAAAGCATCGACCAAGAAGAAAAAGGATGAGAAGGCAATGTTGGCAGAAATTGACCTTAAAGCATCATATCGCTCTGGTGTGTGGATCCTTGACAGTGGCTTCACATCTCACATGACAGGTAATGAGGATCTTGTTACAGGTGTAAAATATGACAAGGAAGGAGTTTTCAAGTTTTGAAATGATGAAGGCCTGAAGATAATTGGATCCGGAAAGTCCAAGTTTGGGGGCAAAGATATGAGACGCGCTAATGTCTTAGTAGTAGAAGGCCTCAGTCACAATTTGCTCAGTGTCAGTCAACTATGTGACTCATGACATTCTATAAGGTTTACTATGATGGTGTGTATCATCAAATGAAGAGACAGGGCATTGGTTCTACTAGGAAAGAGAACAAAGGGAAATCTCTACCTGGTAAGTGGAGAAGAAGATATGTGCTTTCTATCCAGAGAGGAAGAAAACAAGTTGTGGCATAAACGACTAGGTCATCTATGCCAACCATCCCTAGAATATCTGGTAAAGTGTGATGCAGAAAGAGACCTCCCTAAGCTATCACATGATAGTACACACACATGTCATGCATTCCAACAAGGGAAGATCATCAAAAAGATGTATAAGGAAAAGGAAAAGAAGTCAACAAGAGTGCTCAAATTGGTATAGGCTGATGTTCGTGGTCCTATCACACTAGGAGAAATTGATGGAAAGAGGTACTGTGTTCTTTTCATTGATGACTATAGAAGAATGTCATGTGTATTTGTTATTTCCCATAATTCAGATGTGTTCACCTGCTTAAAATAGTACCGAAGGGAGTGCGAAAGGATGCTTGGACAGAAAATTCTGAAGTTCCATACTGATAATGGTACGGAATTCTCAAACAGTCAGGTGGAAGACTATCTCGAGAAACATGGGATAAGGCGTCAAGTTTCTTCAGTAAGAACTCCCCAACATAATGGAGTGGTTGAAAGGAGAAATTTGATCATCAACAACATGTCCAGAACAATGCTCATTGAAAAAGACCTACTAGAGAAATTTTGGAAGGAAGCTGTTTTGACATCGGTCTACATTTCTAACGGGGCTCTACTGTGACCGAAGGAAGGAAAGACTCCATATGAAATGTGGTATGGAAAGATGCCATCATTGAAATACTTTCAAATATTTGGAAGTAAGTGTTTTATCCTCAACAAGGAAGATCATAGAATATATGAATCACGAGGAGATGAGGGGATATTCCTTGGATACTCAGGAAAAAAAGCATATAAATTCTTTAACAAAAGGCTGGGAAAAGTAGTTGTGAGCAATGATGTCACTATAGTGGAAAATGAGTAGATCATTCAACAGCACAATAAACAATTTCTTGATGATATTGATGAGGAATAAAGCAACACAGGGGAAGAAGATGTTGATGATGTTGATTTATAAGAAGATATTGATGAAGAGAATGAGGAAGTAAAGTCCGTATATGCACAAAATCCATGGAGTCGAGATGAAATTGATAGGCAGAATATCATTGGTGATCAGTCAGATCTAGTTCAGACAAGAAGAACGAAATCACTATAGCAGAAATCTCTACTATCACAGGTTGAGCCTAAGTGCTTCACTGATGTAGCTGAAGATGAAAATTGGCTTTAGGCAATGAATGAAGAGCTTGATCAAATTGAGAAAAATCAGACGTGGGATATTGTTTCGAGGCCATCATATTAGAATATAATTGGGACTAAATGGGTCTATCGCAACAATATGAATACAGATGGCACAGTGATTCAGAACAAAGCACAACTAGTGTGCAAAGGGTACTCTCAGATCGAGGGAATAGATGTTGATGAGACATTTGCACCGGTTGCAAGGCTGGAGACAATCAGATTATTCCTAGCCATCATAGTGCAACAGAAGTTCAAAGTGTTCCAGATGGACGTCAAATCTACATTTTTGAACGGGGTTATGGAGGAATAGGTGTATATTGAGAAGCTAGATGGTTTTTTCATTCATAAGGATGATAACAAGGTTTGCAGACTGAAGAAGGCATTGTATGGGCTGAAACAAGCACCAAGATCATGGTACTCGAGGCTTGACCAGTACTTGAAGAAGCTTGGTTTCCAATATGGGGGAGTTGATTACAATCTCTATTTCAACAACAACAGTAATCAAAGAATGATGGTCTTGGTTTATATCGACGACATAATATTTGGCGGATCATATGAAGCTTAGTGTAGACAGTTTTCCGAATTCATGAAAAGTGAGTTTGAAATGTCAATAATTGTAGAGCTAACATTTTTCCTTGGTCTACATGTGACAGAAGGAAGGAATGGATAATTCATTTCACAATCCAAATACACCAAAGAATATCTAAGAAGGTTTGGAATGGAGAATTCCAAGGAGATGAAGACTCTAGTTTCTACCCAAATGAAATTATCAAAAGATGAGGATGGGAAGGCATTTAATATAACAGATTACAAGAAAATTATTGGAAGTTTTCTATACTTGACCGCAACAAGGTCTGATATTGTTTTCGCCACATGCCAAGTAGTGAGATATGAGAGTAATCCCAAATAAAGCCACATGCTTGCAGTGAAAATAATACTTCGGTATATCAGAGGCACCGTGGATTTCGGTTTGATGTATAATGAAAAATATCAATCAGTGTTATTGGGTTACACAGATGAAGATTGAGCCGGATCAGCAAATGACAAAAATCAACGTCAGGAGGTGCATTCTATCTTGGTGTATTGTGTATTTCTTGGCTAATCAAGAAGCAAGATTTCATTTTATTGAGAACCACAGAAGTTGAGTATATTGTGACCACTCAAGTGTGCACACAGTTATTATGGATGAAGCAGCAGCTTGAAGATATGGTAGATGAAGTGAAGTCTCCGATCGGAATCCAGTATGATAACTCAATTGCTATAAATCTCAGGAAAAATCTCTTCCATCACTCAAGGACAAAGCACATTGAGATAAATTATCATTTTATCAAGGAGAAGGTTGAGAAAGGAATTGTGAATTTGGAGTATTTGCCTACAGAACTACATGTTTCAGACATTCTGACAAAGTATTTACCCAAGGAATCATTTGAAAGGCATCGACTGTCTCTGGGAGATAAGTTGACTCCCTGCACTTAAAAGAGTGTGGATGTGGAACACCCCCCTCTCCCCAAGGTATGATGTGTTTTTCTCTACTGTGCTGATATGCTTTCTCTTCTCTGTTACAGACTGCAAAGGAGTGAACTTTGGGTTCATTGACAAAGGGGGAGAAAATAGTGATTATTCAAGGGGGAGACAGTGTGGTAATTTGATATCATGATTGATATGGGGAGAAGCTAATAGGTGGAGCAGTGAGATAGGGGGAGTGTAATGAGATGGGGGGAGAATATCAAATCTGATGATGCTAGAAGTGATCGATCAAATCATAGATATCACGACAGCTGAGGATCATGATAAAAGCGGAACCGTGATGTTGGAGAGGTGTGAGAAGGTGTCCTACAATCCCAAATTTGTATTTGTGTGGTTCAACAATTGGTATCAATTTAGAAATTGGTATCAGTTTGGAATCAACAATTGAGGTCTGACATGAAGTGATTCATTGATGATCTTTTATACTACTCTTGTTTCTCACATGTGAGCATTGCTTATGTGGGCTTAGAGTATATGTTATGTGAATACTTGAACGCTATCAGAATCGCAAGAGGAAAATGGTGGTAGAAGTTGGAAGGAGACTCAGTGAGGTATCAACGTGCAGAAAATTATTCTGAGAAGAGTTGTCAACAAACCCAAAGGGGAATATTGTTGGGAAAAAAATCCCTCAAAGTAACATTGCAGCATTCTTGGGTTGATTTTGTTTGTTGACAAAGCAGGTTTCCATGGAGAATTGTCGAGTTCTAGAGTAGTTGTTGACAATTCATGTTGACAATGAACGATGACAAAGGAAAGGATGATCTGGAGGTGGTAAAAAAGAGCAGTACAAGGTGGTGTTGTTTCCTAGTGTTTTCCAAATTTTTGGGTCCAACAATTGGAGTTTAGTGAGCATCGCGAAAATTGTATTTCCATGAAGATCATATTTAAATATGGAAAAGGCCTGAATTTCGCGAAGATAGGCTTCTAGGATTGGATTTCGTGAAGACCAGAAGAATTTTGATGGTGATGCTTCGTGGTTACGATGAGCTTCACGAATGGCAGAGGATGAAGAGCATTGTGGCGGTGAAGAGCTTTGCGAGGGAGCATCGCGGCGAAGGCGAGAAGGGTTGACAGGATGCTCCGTGATTACGATGAGCTCTGCTTCGTGAAGAGGAAGGAGCTTTGTGACGGCCTAAGCATTGCAAAGGCTTGAGCTTTACGAGAGTCCTTCACAAGAGTACTTCGCTAAAAGGTAGGAGCTTCACGAAGGCTTGTTTGAGCTTCACGAAATTGGGAGCCTCACGAAGTAGGGTGCTTTGTGATGGTATTTTCCAAAGGAAGTGCTCAGTGTTCAGGGGCAAAGGGGTATTCATTAGTGGATGAACATTGAACTTCAACAGAGAATCTATCAACTATTGAGGATGCATTTTTTCATGGAAATTAAGAGACCTACAAGTCTATAAACTGTGAGTGGATCTTCTGAAGAAGCAGTGATCTCACTTCAGTTGAGAGTGCAGTGAGTTCTCAAGTTGTGATTGGTTGTAAACCAGTAGGGACAGTGAGTCCGCTTTGAACTTGTAAACAACAGTGCGCTTATAGTGGAATTGATACATCAGCACACTACCGGTGTACGCTCCTTGGACGTAGCCCAGTGAGGGTGAACCAAGTAAAAATTGTTGTGTCCTATGCATGCTTTAAGGATTGTTCATACTCTGCATTGGGAAGAAGAGAGAAGAGGGTTTTGTCTAATAGTAGAACAAGACCAAAAGGGGTAGTATTTTTAATCTGTCATACCCTAATTCCCCCCCCCCCTCTCTCAGGGTATCTAGCCTAGTGGACCTAAAAAAAGGTGATGTGGTCAGTTCATCTCTTCATGTGGTTTTCTCATTTGTACATGCAATTTTTTGATGACATTATGTTGAAAGGTTTTTCATTGTTTGGTCACATCAGTATAAAAATACAATCAATATATTAAAAAATGAAAAATTATATATACCTCATCATGGTATGTTTATTTCTTCATGTGGTGTGTCGTTTCCTTCATGTGATTAGGTAAAATAATTTTTAAGGTAGGATAATTATACATATAATAAGGCGATTCTCATCGTATGGTAAGGTGAGTCTTCAATATGCATTTAGTTTAAGTACTAGACAAAACAAATATGAATCATGGTAAGCAGCTTGTGTGCATCCTGTAAGGTGAAGAATTACATGTGGTATGGTCATACTATCAGTTGACCTTCACATGGTAAGCTAGAACAATAAGATCTATAATTAGCTGTTTTTTAAATTTTTACCAAGAAATCACATTCTAACATAAAACATGAAAAGGAATAATATAAAGGTAAAAATGATTTTCAATTATTAATATGAGGATATTCTGGTCTATGAAAACAATCACCTCCTTTTTAATGAACACGAATCATGACATTTAAATGAAAATGAATTGCATATAGTAAAAGTATATGAGAAAAGGATTGAAATAACTATGTAATATGTTACTAACATCATGAAAAGGGTTTCCAATGAATTCAATTACGTTTAAGTTATCATATGGAATCCCATTTTGATATTATAAAAATGAAACAAAATAGGGTATAATAAGAAGAAAAATATGAAAATAAATGAAATAACGTCCTTAATATACCAAAAAGATATTACAAAAAGGGTACAAACAAATTATAAAAAAATCATATCAGATATCCAAATTTGAATCCCAATAAATTTCATCACTAATTTCTTTAGGGAGGATATAATCCTTTTTCATTGGGTTTAGAGGTAAGATAAGACATAGTGTTATGATGAGATGAGGAGGAAAGGGCTCTAATAACTACACACCTAAAAAATGGTCTAACACGATGAAAGGATTGGATTGGTGTTAGGCCAAACAAATTCATTGTATAGTAGGTAGTTGGATGAGTTAAATGAATTGATTAAGGGTCTAGGATAGTTACCTTATAGCTATAAATATAGGGTTCCATCATCCGGGTAAACTAACTAAAAGTCTATGAACCGTTTTCTAAAGCTTGAAGGAAATCATCTAAATTCTCTATGAAAGCTTCTAAAATAGGATTCATATATTGAATATTCTCAACATGAGATATAATACATCGAGTCGGATGAGGTATCTTCCAATCCAAATAAAGATATACAAATAACTATTCCATTTCATACTTTATCAATATCCTACTTAAATGACAATAAATATCCCTCTTGATTGTTTCTTGGATGTGAAGAGCTTGTTTTACATCCTCATAATATAAAGACAATGTATTAGAAGCATGTGTTTAAAAACAATCTGACATATTTTCATGAGTCATGTTGAAAAATACCTAAAACATAAAACTCAGAGTGAATGAACTATTGGATCTTGTCTTCATCAAAAACTAAATGAATAGGAGGAACATAAGACAGATGAGTATTAAAAAACAAAACATTCTAGAATATATGCTCTATCTAAATTATCATGTTAGATATATCAACTTGATGTGAACCAATCTGAGATACCATAACCACAATATCATTCTTTATCGTCTCTTTTCTAAAATTAAATCATGGATGCTAATTATTAATGACCAATGTACCAACTTTAGAAATATCATATTATATCACTTTCTACAAAGAGTTGTGAAATTAATCAAGAACATGTTTATGTATTTTCAACATATCTTATTTAAATATAGTTAAATCATCTTTAGTGACATATGAAGATGATTTAATGTAGGCTGAATGTGCATAAGGAGATGGATAAATATTTGGATTCCTACCATCTAGCTCACGTAAATCCTCCATAGTACTATCTCTCAAAGTCTAACACTTAAAACAAAAAAACATCAAATTCATCATTTTTAAAATCCTCAAAAATATCTTCATGAATAAAAAATTCGGAATCTTAAATTATCTCTTGAATTTTAACCTCACCAGTAAAGGATTCTTCTGAATTTCATTGAAAAAATATAGTGGTTGGGAGACCTTGTCCAGGATGGATGCCTCCATGATATTTATCATCATAATTGGGATATCATATGACCAATCCAAGGGATCTAGTGTAATTATAACACTTAGAATGTTAATCTAGTATATTCTACCTATATATACTCCCAATAATATGAGATACATTTGATCTATACCTATATTTATTAGATCCAACTGATTTATCCTATTGTGGATGATCTCCATAAGATATCCATGATTCTTCATTTAGGTCTACAACCTCTATTTCTACTTCTTCTTCCTCAACTATTAATTCTTCTTGTATTTTTTATTTAGATTTATTTTCATATAATACTCCACAAACTCATCAAGTTGGTGATATTGATCAACCATATACCTAGGTTAGATAGGAAACATGAATTTATTAGACTATACATAAAATGTTTCTAGGTTAGCCACCCATTCCTATTTCCATGGATTCTAGTTTACATTAATTTACATAAAAATGATTCAAATAAGAAAAAATATATTAGAAGAAGCCATTTCATCCAATCCTTGAGGAAATATTCCTTTATATTATAATAAGGAAAAAATTAACATAGGATATGGTAAGGATATAAATAATTAATATCCCTTTCACATCTAAACCATGTTCCTCATAAAAAATATGGAATGATTTATTTTAATAATACTCTTTATAAAAAATAACAAAAGGAATCCATGATACATTATGATACTAAATTAACATTATATTGGGTATATTACATGATTATTTAACATAAATATGAGACTGATGATTGCACCTCCTCCTCAAATGGAACAAAGGCCTTCAGTTTTTATTGATTTTGGCTAATCCACCTTTCAAGGGATGTGGTGGAACCCTTACAAGGCCCGTACGTGTAAGTATTACATGGATCATAGAACTTAGAAAAATTCATTTCCTACAGGCTTCAATATTAGTGGGTCTTCTGGGAGTTATTTTCCCAATCCATTTATAAATGGAATTTTAAAATTCAACGATTGGATGATTAACAGCATATGAACTTTGACAATATTCATACTCTCTACTATGTGGAACTCCAAAACAATTTTCTAAAATATTTAAAGAGAATTTAGAAAATTAAATATTAATCCATTATTTAATTGTATACCACTTCTCTTTAGGGAAAAACTCAAGGTTCACATAAAAATCATTGATTTATTTTGATATAAAGGTCTACCATTTTCATTAGACAATTAATCCCATCTTTGTTCCTAAATCACATTACAAAATATCGTTCAGCTCTACTATAACCATTGAGGATTGACTACTTATTCCACTAAAATTGGATGATCAAAGAGATGTGGATTATTTGACAATACTGAAGCACTCAATATTTTGTTTGACATCTTCATCTTCATCAAATGAGGTGAATAAACCTGAAAAGAGGTTTCAATCATTTACTTCCTCCATAGAATTAATATTCGATTTGAGATCTATGAATGTTAGAAAATTGTATGTGAAATAAAGAGAATTGAAATAAATATAGTGAGAGGAATGAGATGATAGAAATTAATTTAGTAATAATATCGTAAAAATATAGATAAGATATAAAGTAAAATATAGGTTTTTGTTCATATTATGATTATAATTTTAATTTTAATCATTTAGGAATAAAATAATATTAAACTTAAAAAAATCCCACCATAATATTTTCATGAAAAATTAAAAGTAAATAGACGTTGAATTTTGGCATACATTGGATATATAAATATCACAAGAAACGTTTTAAATGTTGATTTATAGTGTGTGTCCTAACCATACTACTAATATGATCACGATAAGTTCGTACAAACTATATTAACATGTTATCACTGTAATCATATTGACAATGTTCCCTAATACTCAAAGTTAGAATGAAGACCACACGAGTAAGTGTTCATGGTAGGTATAATGCCCGTATGAACAAAACTTCACATTCAGAAGATAGATCATTTGAATCATACTTTATGATTAAATCTAGAAAATATTAGAAAACAGAAGCTAAAACATTGTAAAATATAAATTTTTAACTAAAACTAAATTAAAACTATTTTACATAATTTATCATTCTTAATTCACTTCTGATATAATTTATTCTCATAATATTTAAAGGATTCGTAAATATATCAGCCGAATGATGTTTAGTACTAATTAATTAAAAATTTATATTACCTTTATAGTAATGATATCTCAAAAAGTGATGTATTATATCACGATGATTTATTCTATAATGATATATATGATTCTAAGAAATATTTATCACACATTTATTATCATTATTTATTGAAACATGTTGGAATTTATATCCATAGTCTATAAAACTATATTTCATCCATAGAATATATAGATTGAAACTGCCTAAAACTATGTACTCAGCTTCAATAATCGACAATTACATAGATTTTTGATTCATTCTGCACCCACACATTAGTGACAATTAAAAAAACTAATATTTTCAAGTGGGTGATTTTTTTATCAAACATAAATCCGTGAAATATGCATCTATATAACTAGCATAATAAAATTATTGTTCTATGGATTAATAAAATCGTAATTTTGATATATTTTGGATGTATTTGAAGATTATATTCACAGTTAGTATAAGTGAATCTTTTGATTTTCTTGAAAACAAGTACACATACACACAATAAAAATTATATCAAACCTATTAACCGTTAAGTATATTAAACTTCCAATATTACCTTTATAAGTTGTTTGATCAACTAATTACCCAGTATTTTCTAGATTGAACATACAACTAGTACTCATGGGAGTTTCACTATCTTTATTACTATCCATATAAAAATGTTTTATGACATCATTTGTGAAATTTCATTGATTTAAAATAATTCATTTTTTATTTAGAATGATGTTATATCCAAAATAGAATTTATGTTCACCCATAAAACCCATTTTAATGTCACATTCCATTATTTTTGAAAATTTTGTACACAAATAATGTATAGATGAACCAAAAAATACCATCAATATAAATTTATATAATTGAAATTTTTTTTAAAATTTTTTAATAAATATTATAGGGTTGACTTTGCATTTAGTAAAACCTCTAGAATATATAAAAGTGAAAATACTATCATTGAATGATCATTGAGCTTACTTTAAACCATATAAATCTTTTTTAATATTTAATACCTGATTTAAAAAATGAGGGATTTGAAATCTAAGGGGTGGTTCCACAAAACAAATCCTAATAAATATAATCATTTATGAGTGCATTGTTAACATCCATCTAATAATAATTTAAATCCAGATGTGTTTCCTAAGAAAATAGTATTTTAATGGCTTCATGTTTAGATACTATTGAAAATGTTTACTCATAGTAAATACATTATTCTTGATTATATCTTCGTATAATAAATCAAAATTTATTTCTAATTATTGTTCCAGACACATCAAACTTGTTTCTAAACAACAATTTAGTGTCAACAATCAAAATGTATTTATGTCTATATACCAGTTCCCAAGTTTTATTTCATTAAAATAGATTATGTTTTTCTTCTATTTCCATCACCCTAAATTCATCATCTATTAATTCACTGATGTTCTTAGGATCAATTTGTGACTAGGAAGCATGATGTTAAAAATAATTTCCATTAGAATATCTAGTTTGTGTTTCTCTATCTATCCTAAAACTACAATATCAATTGAACGATATATATGAGTCCTAAAATCTCTAGGAATAAAAGTATTTTACACTTCATTCTCATCTATATTTTAAGGTTCAACGTTTCCATTAGAACTAGATGGGTTCTGAATATAAGGTCTAATATAATTTTTACTAGGTTGGGTATTTAATTCCAGACTAGAGGGGTCATATTAATATTTTCTAAAGAGGATTTAGGCTTATTTGGATTTTTATTATCAAATTTTACATGAAAATATTCTTCCACAATCTTATTTAATTTATTAAATAACCTTTATGACTTATGTGATGTAGAATATCCAAGTAAAATTTCCTTATCACTATTTGAATCAGATTTTTATAAATTCTATTTTGTATTGAGTATAATGAATATGCACCCAAAAAATATAAATTAATTATCCTTTAGTTATCTTATATTTGATAATTCATATGGGGTTTTATTTGAAATTGGTCTTATAATACTATTATTGATTATGTAGTCGGATGTATTGACAGCTAGTAACAAAAAATAAATAGCTAAATCATATTAATTAAGTATTTTTTGGAAATTTTAATAAAGGGTGAGCATAATAATTCAAATTCACGTAACATGGTTTATTGCTTTAAATTTTTATCGTTGACACTAAATTCACTATTTTCAAACTCATTTCCATGATAAATTCTATGGATCTTAATTCTAATTCCACTAATATTTTCAATAGATTTATAATACTTAGAAAAATAGGAACAAGCTTTACTTTTATGAGTTATATATAATACACAAGTATGTATAGAAAAGTCATTAACTAGAACATAAACATAGTGCTCCCCATTTAAGATAGAAACATTCGAGGGTCCAAACAAATCCATCTAAACAAACACTATGGGTTGAGAAGTTGGAACTTCTCTCTTCTATTTGAAAGATGTTTTATGATGTTTTCCTTTTTGATATGGGTTACCGATATTTAAGAGATTCTAGTTTAGAAATATCCATGACTAACCCATTAATTGCTATATTTATAAGTGAATTAATATTTCATTTTCCTAGTATCATATTCCAAATCTTGGATAGTTTATGAAAGTAAGTTAAAAAAATATTTTCAGAAAACATTGAATTTAAATTTATTACACTTACGTTTTCATTTCCCAAAGTCGTAAAAAATAAAGTCTTTTTTGAATTAAAAACATTACGAGAATTTTTTTCAAACTTTTCATTGAAACCATAATTACATAAGTATTATATGATACGAATATTATACATCAATCCATCTATAAATAATAAAATATAAATTAAAATTGTAGTATTTTTATGAATTAGTCCAAGACCAATTATTTTCCCTTTGGCATTGTCATTGAATGTGACATGCCCACTATCAATCTTGATATGGTTCTTGTAACATGAGTAGTTTCCATTCATGTTTCTAGAGCATCCAAAATCTACATACCATAGTTTATTGCTTTAAATATTTAAAAAAGATTCCTATAAAATATATTTAATCCAAAAATTACTTTATTAAGCACATTTACTTGGGTCCGCGGATATTATTTACAAGGGATTTTGGAATCCATAATTTTTTGGCAAGTATCTTGTTGGATGATATGTTACTTTTTGAAATATAAAACTTATTAGTTTCCTACAAATATGACGTATTTATATAATTGGTATAACTATTAGTAAAAATAAATTTAGATTTATTGAAATTTCTTATTCTAGGTTCATATTCAATTCTTATAATACACTTAGGTGAAGCTTACATTCCAAGCATATCGGTTAAAGTATTTATTCCAATTTGAAATCTCATTAAATCCTTTTCTTAATTGTTCATTGGATAATTTTATCTCATAATTTTTTTAGCAGTTGACCATTTTTATCCTTTTCTATACTAAGATCTATTTTAATGTGTGTAGATAAGGCATGATACTTCTTTAATATTTTGTATTTATATTTATGTTCATTGAATGTATCCTCTAGAATATTAAAATATTAAAAACGTTTTTTAATGGAAATGTTCTCTTCCGTGATTCTCCTTCAAAATAGTTTTAAATATGAACAAGAGAATTTGGAAAAAACGTTAGATACCTAAAATGTTCTTTTAAATATTTACCTTAATACTTATTTTTCCCTTATTTGAATCTGATTCACTTGAATGATCTTCTGAATCACTCCATATTTATTTCATAGGCTTATTGTATTATTTATCCTTTTCCTCAAAAATTTTATTATTCTTTATCTTAACACATTCTACTTGGATGTGTCGTTTTCTTCTACATTCATAGCAGTCAATTTCATTGACTGAATTGGTATTATTCCAAAATATTAATAATTTTTATGTTTCATACTAACCTCCGTATTTGGGTTACATGAATAAATTCTTCTTTTATTGAAACTTTTGAAACATTCATCCCAATATTCAACTTCCTGGTCACTTTTATTATGTTACTCACCAATTCTTGAACTTTCAAAATTTATCATCTCTTTTTGTTTTGAATTAATAGTTATTAAATTTATAGACGTTCATTTCGGTTTATTCCCATCTTCTATTTTTACTTGAAATCCTTATTCATACATCATTAAATATACAAAAGTTACTTTTACTAAAAGATTAATAATATCACATGATACTCATATGATTTTAGATGTTCCTCTACATATTTTTGGTAAGCACCTGGGATGTCATGTGACTTGATCATTGTCAGTAATTTTTATTCCTAGTGAATGCATTATATTCACTATCTCATTTAACCTAAGATAAATTTCAAATATATATTCACTAGAATTCATCATTGAATTATCATATTAAATAGTGTATGTATTTTAACAAATTAATTTAACATAATATGTTCCGTCATTTGAAATAGCTAGGGTATCCCAAATTTAAAAAGAAGTAGTATATAAAGATATTATATTAAATTAATATTCTCTGAATTAATATTACAATGAATTAATCTATTTATAATTAAAATCAAATGTGACGTTAGTTTCATAACTACATTTAGCTATACCATGTTTAGGTTTTTCATATTTATCTTCAATTACAGTCCAAATATCAAAATTCAGACTCTCTATGTTAATTTTCATTTTAATATTCTAGTAATCATAATTATTTCCATTAAAATATGGATAAAAATTAGTGTCATATTCTTTTTCTAATTTTTATAAATAAATAATTAAATTATGAAAAGATATAAATTTAAGATCTTCAAATTTTAAACAAATCATAGTTAAAATGATATTTGAAAATTCATTGATACCAAATATTGGTTACAGAGAGTAACCAAGAGGGGGTAAATTGAGTTTCCAATAATATTTATATCTCAAAATAATTAAAAAACTAAATCCCCAATTCAATACAAATAACTAATTAATAAAAATAGTATAATTATATAAATTTTATCTTTCAAATAATATCTCAAATGAGGGATTAATTCTAAGTTAAAGTATCCTTAAAATTATTTAACAATTAAAATTAATTTACTAACTAAAAAAATTATATATAAACAAACAGAGACTAACAATATAAATGTTTTCTAACATTTTAGAAAATTAAAATCAGTTTTGTTAATTAAATCAATATAACCAACAAAATACAAATTGGAATTTAAACAACAGGTTTTGTCTCAAGATGAGAATTAATACCCTTGACTTGGATATCAAATACTATTAAAATGTTTATTTAAAAATAAACTTGATCAAAAAACTAGATCAAATTTTGAAAATAATAATAGAGAAGACTATCTAGAGACATAGCCTCTTCCACAGTTGTATGTGGAATAAAAAAGATACTCAGTCACGTATGACCTCTTCTATAGTTATTTGTGAGGATAAAAATAAAAGAGTTTTATAGAGTATGAGATTATTATCTAGTTTATAATAAGATACTATGTTTTTATTGATAAATAGATAAAATACAACACATATAAAAATAATAGGTAACACAGAAACTGAAACTGTTAAAAATATATGAAGTGTAATGAAAATTGATCTATGTAACATCGATTTTCCAGTGTCCTTAGATTTTTATTTAGAAGAAGCTTGGAAAATATCATTAGAAAATTCTAAAAAAAGTGTCTTAAAATGTATTTTTTCTTTTTATCACGGGAACTCCCGTAAAGATCCTATGTTATTATTTATGTGAGAAAATTTTCTCAGCAGTCCATCTATCGTTATGATCGATAATTTCATACAAAGACTTCATCATAAGTATCTACTCGAGAATATTTATTATTCATTAAATGAATTGATGCTTTATTTAATGCTTCAAAACTAGACATTGGATTTTTGAAATGCTCCACTCTTAAGTTAGACATAGTAAGTTGTCTTCACTTGAAGTATGATTAGTTGAGCTCATGGATACTGGACTCAGTATGTATCATGGAGAAATGGTCAGTTTATCAGTTCATGCAGTCAGCTCATTTTCAGATGTAGTAAGTTGATGACTTTATGTTGTAAGCTTCCTCTTCATGTAGTCACTATGTTATAAATATATTTTCAGTGTATTAATTTATAAAAAATTATACATACCAGAGAATATTAATATGATTTCTTTATGTGGTAGGTATTTTCCTTCATGTGGTTAGGTATACTTATTTTTAGGGTAGGTCGATTATAAATGTTCTAAGGTGATTGACATGATATGATAAGTTTATCCTTCAATGTTTGGTCAGTAAATGACTTAGAAAGATTCTATTCATCTGAATCATGGTAAGCAGTTAGTGTTCATCTAGTAAGGTAAATCATAACATGCAGTAGGGTGATATTGACACTTGAACTTCACCTGGTAAAGTGGCACAATTGTCACTAAAAGTATCATTTTTTCAGTTATTTTCTAGTAAGATCATTTCAAAAATAAACCATGAAAATCATTAATTACATGATAAATAGGATTTGGTATCATTTAAATAATGATCTTCTAGTCTAAGCTAACACAACTCCATCAAACCACTATCATAATTAGTGAACTATTTAATCCAGCTAAAATAGTTTTCATCGCCAAATGCCTCATCCTAATGGGCCCCATCACCTCAATACTAGTGATTGAAATCAACATTAGTCATATGGTCGATGAACAATTCATTCCCACAAAACCAACTCATTCATAACTTTTAATAAATTTCGATGACTAGAATTGTCTTTCCAAACTAACCACAAAATCTCATTTTTCATCTTCCATTCCATACAAGGAACATTCAAAACTTATCATTTATGTGGTTGGTCTTTGGTATCTCCCATGGGAAACATGAATTAAAAGAATTACAAAACTAGTCTCACACGGACCATCCCACTCACACCCATTTACCATGCATTAAATAGTACACAGATAATTTAGGAGAAATAAAGGAACTACCCACCATATACTAGTAGATGCCTAATCATCGAATATTTGACAATAATTTGGATTCAGATAGTGAGAATCAAAGAATGATATAAAAACCATGAACATAGGTCACAAAAACCATAAAGGGGACAACATCTAAAATAAAGATAGAAATATAAGGAGTAAGATAAAGCATTATCCTTAACCTTGGATACCTCCTATTATGAACAACACCAATATATAGTATGAAATGAGGGAGTTACTCTAATTGGAACCCCAATGTAGAGGTTAAGGACATCAGTTAGTGCTTTTGGATGAATTGACATCCCCCTTTCCCCTTTTAGATTTTTAATAGTTTTTGTATTTTTTTCCTACCAAATACAATTCATGGTGTGAACTCATGGTTCAAACTATGAATAATTACGATAGAGAGAACCCTACCCTATCTATAAAAATTCACTCCCTAAATTAATATGTCAAGGAATGAATGTATGAAACCTACAAGCAATTTAGCTAAAGACTATCCTATTTCACCCAAGAAATACCCCTGTCAATTTCAACCCTTGGTACACATAAAACTACATGAAATACATGGGTTTACAAAAAAAATTAACTAATCCTCTCAAAATATGTGTTTTGAGGTTTTACAACCTCCCCACTTTATAATATCCCATCTAGAAGCTATTTGGCCATACACTAACCAATACTGTCTTCGAACTTGAGTATCTTACTCTATACATTTACAAATGCTAAGATGAAACCAAATGGATCTATTTCATTCCCAATATCCTTGAATACCTATATACTCACTCAAAAATCTGATTCCTTATGTTCTAGTAATCATCTTAGGAATCACCTACCTAGTCATTTCCCTACCCATTTACAGACACCACTATGGTTCTACGCTAACCATCCTCCTAGAACCCACACATTCCGATCATTATACTCTATCATTTACATATCCCACTATATTATAATCTTATTACTACTTAATAAATGATTCATGTAAGGTTCAACTTCACTCCTGATGTCCACAAGAGCTCCATGACTCCAATTCATCCCATATCTATCATAAATCACACCCGATGATCACATATTAACCAAAATTTGGTGAGTTCATTTAATATTATTTCAACCCATACAATACTATTTTTCATTAAAAAAAATTATAGAAAATCTCATAGAATGAATATAACTATCATTGTTTCCATATCCTGCTTCAAACTGGTCATATCGATATCATGTAGTTGTCTCAAAGCTTGACTTCCCGATTCATGTCCTCCCTATAGAGTTGTAGTCACTACCAGCCACTACCCCAACTACTAGGTTTTTGTCTCCCTTCTATGTATTTCATTTTTAGTCATATCCAAAATACAAACTAATATTACTTCTCTCAGTCCTACATTAAATCTCCATATCTAACCTAGTCCCTAAATCCCATCTATCCCTACTGCATCCCAACAAAACATATCTAAATTCCCCATCAAGAAACATGCCCAGAACATCTTCAAAAGATAAAAATAATGTTCCCAAACATGTCCCTTATTCACAAATTGAAAATATACCATCGACAGTATACTCTATAGTGGCCTCCCCATGTGTCTATTATGACTATCCCACTTGGTATCCTCACAAACTCACTTTCGGCTACACAAATATCCACTACCGTCTCACTCAACACCATTTCCTGACTCGATATAAAACCATATAGAAATTTATCCATGGAAATGAATTCCTAATTAAATTCCTATGAGAATGAGTTTAACTTGACTATTCTTATATGCACATTAATATCATACCACCAACTGTTCTTGAATCGTCAAACCATAAAAATATCATCTCTTTCTATACTAAATGAAAATAACAATAGGTCTTTGAAGCTCCCAGTTTAATATAAGAATAAGGTATCTCCATTCTATAAGTTCACAAACTCATGGGATTGACACACCCTAAAATCCTCAATAAATAAGTTCTTGAAGAACATAATCTCAATTTCTTTCCGCATCAGTTTATCATGGCTACATGAATGTACATGTACGCCTCACTAGTGCTTCCCTAGTAACCAAATAATATATGTGACCAACTTGACCTGCCACTTTGGTGGTGCCTTAATATATTAAAACATAGTATAAAATACAATTTCCAAAAATATACCACCTACAGTCCACCCTATCCCTAGAACAAAAGAGGGTGTTGTGATTGAAACTGTTATGCCATATATTCCATAGGAGAAACTACACATTCCTAATATGGATTAAACTCTTATGATCACTATGAATCTAACTCCTCTTCCTATCATGGATGTCATACCTAACTCAGTTCCCCCGCCTGTGGCTCATTCATACACTCTTCCATAGGGGATTCATCCCATTAATTACCTAAAATAAATACATTAATAAATTCGTAATTCATTAATAGAGGCCTTATAGGTGGCATCAATATGTGAACCAAATACCATGATCAACAAAAATGAAACAGTCCATATACCAAAAATTGTAAAAACTATAATAGGAGGAAAATCTCACTACCCAACCACATCCCTATTGCCCCCATATCACATATCATCTGACCATATGGACTACTGCCTACCCATATCAGTTCTAGACATCATACCCACCATATACTAATAAGATCACATTCCCATCGCATCAGGAATCAAAAAACTAGGTAAGATGAAAAGAATTACAGTAATATATTACATAGAATAACACTATTTATATTATTGTGATACTTTATACTGTCTGATAACTTTATTTTCAAGAACCACTACCTTTCCCTAGGGTCGTTGTGTAGTATTCCACCAAGGGAATATTTCTGAAAAAATGGTTAGTGTAATTTTGAATCTATAAATAGATCAACCCTTGATTGTAAACGTGTTTCCCAGAAATATTAACAACAAACTACATATTTCATGTGACACCTATGTTCACTTCATGATGCCTGAGTACTACCCTCTTCAGTATTGAGACTAGAGTAAATTTTTTTGTAATAACAAATACAGTTTAATTCAAAAAAACTCAACTATAATTGTGATAACCATATCAATAATAAAATTTTGTTTGGATACATAGATACAATTTGCTGGTGCTAACCAGAAACTCAACAGAACCTCTGTACCTACTACTAGCACATCTCTAAGCTCCAATTTACCACAACCCAAATAAAAAAATTCTATAATCACACCATTATTACATATTATAAATATTCCATAAATTTTTACCACATAATAATTAACCTCCTTAAATTCCTACATGTAATTTCTATGCTCTTCGATGTTGCATCGTAATACCCAATGTTCCTCTGATACCACTTTATAAAGCCCCTATATAGAAGACACTAAAATAGTTCTCTAGGGTGGAGAGTTACAAGAACTTAGGTGTGATTCCCCATTCACCAAAGTATTCCAACTAGAATAAATTTCCTATTGGGTGATATTTTTGAGACTATACCCTCTGATGAAAATAGTAATAATAACTGCAAAAATAAAAAAATTGCAGAATAAATAAAACAAACATATCAAAAGAAATTTTAAGAAACAATAGCAAAAAAACATAAAGTAACAATATATAATATACCAGTTACGTATAACAAATATTATATACAAGTCATTCCTTGTAACTCCCAGTGTTTTTATGGGATATGTTTTTAAATAAATTGATTTCTTTGATAGCTTTCATTACACACAATACTAAGGTTTAACGAGCTATTATAACCTTTTAGAATTATTATTTAATGATTACCTTTATTAACAAGAAATTAAACTTAGATAAATTAATATGAATAAACCCATTTTAAATACTAAGTATAATTATGTTATATAATGGAATCATATTGATCAAAAAATACTTAATTTTTGGTAATTTCTTTATATATTTCAAAAATAGTATTTTCTAACAAAAGTTTTTTGTTTCTGTTTGTGAAAAAATAATAAAAATAAAAGAAAATTTAAAAAAAATATTTTAAAAAATAAATATCATTTTTGAAATATAAATTTGAAAATTATATTTGGGTAATTGTTTTTTAACTTTTTAGAAATATTAATTTTTTAGTGAATATTGAAAAATACAGATTTTTAATAAAAAACTACCATTTCATTTGAATAATTAAAAAAGGCCCCTCTTATTTAAAAATGTTTTAAAAGTAAAATAAGTTCCATTATATATCAATTAATTCAATTTAGGTTACTAAAAGAAAAATTCATATTGAATTGTTATTTAAATGATTTTTTAACATTTTGAAAAAAAATCTATTCGGAAAACCATTTATTTATCATGTTTGTGAATTTAGTTATAAATTAAATAGTTCCACTTATATGATTAGAATTTGTAAAAATGGATTGAATTTTTGGAATAATCATAATTCATTTTATATAATATGTTCAACTTATTTTTTGGTCAAAATTAATTGTAAAAATAGTAAAAATTAATTATTGTGATTAAGGTTAAATGGGTTTACCTGAGTGTTAATCTAAAACGATAAGGGAATATTTTTACTCCCAAAAATACTAAATACTACTGGAAGAAAATATATCAATATATTTCTTCCCCATTTTCTAATATATGGTCATTTTTAAGAATTTTTTCTGGGTAATGACTTTATCATTTTGTATTATGTTGGGAAATTTACAAGTAGTTTCCATGTTGGTTCCCTTCCCCACTTATAAAAGGACCACTCAAACCCACTCTTATAAACACTAAAATATTGTTTTAATCCAATAACTTCCCTAAACCCTTAATTTCTTCCCTCCCCACATCCACTATTCCATAGTTTTATTTCTAAACCGTCCTATGAATTCTTTAGGTATAACCCTAAAGAGGATCTACGAATAAGAGGTATAAATATTAACCATGAATTATCTTTTTATTTATACTTACACCCATTAAAATAATATAAAACTATGTATATATAACTACAAAATTATTTATAATATAATAATATGTACTTATTTTAACATAAGAACCTATTTAGATATTATGTTCTATCAAATGGGAAATGAAAATGTTGATCATGTGTATGGTAGACTACCACCTTTTGAATTGATGTAATTTATTTCCCATCAATAATTTCCATGGATTTTACTAATGATGAATATAAATTATATATATTATATTTGTAAAAAAGTTATTATTTTTGAATCATGATATCAATTATTCATTTTTTACATTCCATTTCCGTATGGAATATGATAATTTTGCTCGTGTGTACGGCAGACTGTCACCTCGCGAAGTGATGTGATTCATTCTTCACTTTTGTTTTACATGGAAAGTAATAAGGATAGTTTTGATGAAAATATTTCAAACACAGAATAGAGAAAAATATTATATGATGGAAATATACTATTTATCTTTTTTTCTTTCATATGTCAAGGAAAATGGAATCAATATTCATGTGTATGTACAACCAACCGTCTCCAGGAATAGTGTATTTCATTTTCTATCTCAAAATATTATGTTTTAGTATCAATATATATGTGATAAATATGTATGCTCTTTATATCATTTTTCAAATTTTATATATTATGGAACCATGATAAAATTAAGAGTAACAAATATATCTAATCAAAACATACCCAAAAACAAAGCAGTTATTACCTGAAACATTATTTTATGAAGGAATTTTAAATAAATAAGTAATAAGAGGTCCAAAGTAAATCATATATGTTATTATATACATAATTGTGGTTATTTAATATATTTATAACAAAACTATATTTATTTTAACTGAGGTTTGATCCTGTACAAAGGACGTTATGACTTATGTTAAGGGATTTCTATCTAACTTTTATTTTATTGGAGAACATTGCATATTTATCACATGTTTCTTTTATGCGGTGTATATACTACCAATGAATTTATTTTATGATTTTTCAGAACAAATTTATTTGGATTTATATATATCCATTGTAGTATAAATATTTCATGTGGGTTATGACTCAAAAGTTACTAATGCGGTAAGGGATTTTAATCTCAAATTGCCTTTATTGGGATATAAGTAATATTCTGCACAAATATTATTTTATGAGGTCTTTATAATACCCCTTTAACATGTTAAATCATGTCTATACATATTTTCAGGATATTTAATGTTTTATTTAATGTGATTATTTGATGTTCATTATGATTCAAAAGATACTAAATGTGTAAATGTTTTTTATTAGAGTCTCATTATTTATCAGAATTGTTTATGATTAAGTTTCCAATGATGAAATATTATGTTATAGCACTAAATAAACTCATTTATTTTAATTTCCTATATGTATTTATAGATAATATTAGTTTTTTTTATTTTTATTTCTGAAAGGATTAAATATAAAAAAAAGATTGTTTGAAGAAAAATCACCTTTATTCCTCTCTTCGATCAAAATCCGTTTTTATTGTATATACATGAATTCAAATAATGTTTTCCAAAAATATCTTAACCATATTTAAAGTATTGTTTATGAAATTATTACCCTTTTTTTAATTTTTACAAAAAAATTAAATTGAATCTTTATGTTGTTTTACAAATAAGGCTCGTTTGGATTTTATAAATTGTATTAAATGAATCTTTGTTTTAACTTGTACGACATGAACAAAATTTTCCACCGTCATGACCAATGAATGATTTAAATATTCCATTTTAAGTTTCAAATGTTATTTTTAACGAAAATTATATTTGAACTGTTTTTTAACTTTTAGTTTTGAAAAGTTAATTTTCAAAGTGAAAATGTTGTTTTCCTTATGAATTGTTTTAAATGATAATTAGAGATGTAGTTTTATGTTTCCAAGGTTATTTTCAAGGAATATGTTTTTGAAAATGTTTTATGTTTTAAAATATAAAGTATATTTTCTTCAAGAAATGTTCCAAGTGATCTTTCAAAATAATTTACCTTCTATGATGGCATCCTTTTATGCTACTTATTCTTTATTGGGGGTATTATCCAATTGTACCATCCTTATTCGTTCCCTTCATGGTTTTTGATTTTCATGAAGTGATTTTTAAGGTACCCAATCCATTTACACGGGTTATTAAATTATTAATTGATAATATTATTATGAAACCCATTTCCTTTTATGGGTTATTCTATGATGAAATGTTTAAAATACCCAATTCCTTTAAATGGGTTTCAATATAATGAATGTTTTAGGATATTTTGGCCTAAAGTGTATAGATTATGTGACACCGGGTTCTTATATCTCATTACAATGAATTGGGAAATGATTAAGGTTATATGAGCTCAAATGGTACTTGGTAGGTTATCCCAAGCCTGAAAGAGTGTACATGGGATGTTATCCTAAGCCTGAATGAACATACATGGGCAGTTATCCGAAACATGAAATATGGTACCTGGGTGGTTATATCAAGTCAATTGTAGGCACATGGGTTGTTAGACCAAGCCTATTATCATATGAATGTATTGGTGGATAACATTAACATGAGATAGTATATGATTATGTTTATGACACAAATCCATGTCTTATGCCTATGTTATAATCTCACGGATCATGTTCCTTAATTCATTTTTTATTTATGTATTATGAACTAAGAATATTTATTCTGTACATAAATTTTATAATATAACATATGAAAGGTATTTTTTATCAAATTTTTATTACACATTCTCATACCCTTCTGATCATGTTATCCTAATGTGTTCTTTGATATCTCCATGGTTTACATTTACATAGCATCTAAGATCACCCTTTACTAAGTAAAATTCCCTAGGATATATATAAAGGTTTAATGTTTGATAATTCTAGGAAGGGTTTTAGATATGAAGAACTTAGTGGGAGAAGATATTGATCATATATGAGTTGGTTATTTTTGTTTCTATGTTTCCAAAGGCTCTAGACCTAAATGGTATTGGAATGGATATTTATGTAATGTAATGAATATTCATATATTAAGATATAATATTTATATATGAAATGTTGGGGTCATTATAGTTGGTATCTAAGAAACGTTTAGTTTATCCTTTGGATACTAAGATAATAAAATTTTAGTGATAACCATAAGGATATGTTTATGTATAGAAAAATATAATGTAATTTTGGTAAATGATATAATGATTAGTTTTCGAGAAATTATATACATATCTAGATAATACATGGGGATGTGGTTCTGAAAAATAATTATCTAGAGGTAATAGATTTGAAAAACGCACATAGGACTTGACCTGAGTGTTACCTGGTATATGAAAATAGGCTTTATCATTCTCCTTGATTGGAAATTCTACGGGATATGCTTTTGAAATTATCAAACTCTTTAAAAATAATCATGGACGATTTGAATAATGACCATGAATGTCCTAGGTAAAACCTATGGTTTCAAATATTAAATATATGGTATCACTATTTAGAAATCCTAAAACTAATTTTTTAGGATTATGTGGTTCCCCACTGTGATTATTGTTTCTTACATTATAATTTTATGTTTTATTCAATGCCTAGAACTTGAAGAAACGTTGATAATTATAAGTGTGATGGGGAAAAATGATTCTCCTCATAAGGATCCAAACAATATGGGAGTTGGAATACAGATCATTAGTGTTACAATCACAAATATTTCTCTAGACATGAATCATAATGAACTTCAAAACAATCAAAGGATGTAAAATATATATATTTATTATTTTATGAGGAATCATATACCTAATTTTAATTTTTCTTCTATTCCACTAGTTTCCATTAAATCGATCGGTTCTATTAATCATATATTGTTAGTTCTCATGTGTTTTGACCATGAAAAATTCATTTTCACCCTCTATCATTTGGAAGGTGAAGCAGATGAAAGGTCTTTTCTTATCAAGAATATGGGGAAACAATATGAAATTTGATCCAAAGAGGTGGTGGAGTTTAAGAGTATATTTTTTGGTAATTACATCCCTCAAATTATTCATATGAAAATAGAGAAGGAATTCCTTGAGCTATAGTATAAGGATGAAATGCTCGTTGGTGCCTCTGTGGAAAATTTTAAATGAATTGTGATATATTCTTCTCGTATTATCATCCAACCTGAATGTAATGTTGGTCAATTCCTTGATTGATTAAAACCAAGTCTCTGAATGGTGATATCCGTAAGAGACGTTAATAGGTATAAATATATAATTAGATTTTCTATCAAGGTGGAATAATAGATTGGAGTGACCCATCAATAGAATTTTTTTGATAAAAAAATAAAGATGGAATTAAATAGAAACTCTAAAATCCATAGAGAGAATAATAGGGTTTTCCCTCATACATGAAATGTGGAAGGAAAAATTGAAAAATCTTCTTAAGGTGAATGTTAAATGTTTTACATGCAGATATGAAGGTCATCATGCAACTGAACTCTAAAGTGATGCTAAGAATTTAGATAATGATGAAAATAGAGATAAATCACTACATAATGCACTAACCACACTCTAGAGTTTTAAATTTAAGGTTTATGGTTATTATGTGAATCCATTATAATACCTAAGGGCTAATTTGGATGATAAGAAACAAAAACCTCTGAAGACAAATGAAAAAAGAAAAAGCATATTCAATCACAATGGTTAAAGTGAATCATTATAATTAGGTCATACTTATACTCCACTAATAAGTTGGGAATTTCATATTTTATTTTTTATGGATGATCCCTATATAAATATTATTTTTAATCCTTTAGTGAAATTTTATGTGTATTTTAGTATTGATTGTATCCCACTTCATGGGTTATGGAAAAATGAAATCATATTTTATATTATATAAATGTAAATATAAACACAAGATTCTAAAAGAAAATATTTTTTATAATAAAAGAACTTATTTATGGAATAAATGATGAATTATCTTTTTGATGTGAATATGTATACATGTATGGTTAACATGAGCAACATTAAGACTATCATGGGTTTTTTTTTAGTTTAAGGTTGATCATAAGTTATATGTATTAGACACCCCTTTTGTGGTTTTTTGTGAAGGGTGTATATCTAGATTAATCATATTTTGGGAGAAAATCATATTAATATAACTCTTTTGTTTTTTATATGTTTTAGTGGAAAAAACCTTTTTCAGAGAAATGCCTTTACATTCCTTGGGTATATGATTAATGATATTGGTAATCTTTACGGGTTATCATATATTTTTTGTTATGTAAATTATCAGTTCTTGGAATTTTAGAGTGTTTTAAGAATAATATTAATATATTTTAGGAAAAGGGATTGATCCTACAAACAAATGACTATAAGGGTATGATGCCTACCACTCACATAAATGAAATAATATATTTGGTGGGAAAACCTAATGAATTATATTGTTGAGTATGTATCTGGATTCATGGTTTGTTATATTGTTAAGGAGGAGATACAAATATTTATGCAGATTCTAAAACAAGTATTCAAACTAGAATAAAAATGGGAAAACATAAATGTGGGTATTTTCATAAGCCCAAATAGCTACAAGGCCTTCATTTTTATTGATTTTTTGATAACCCCCCTTTCATTGTATGTGGGGGAACCCTTATAAGGACCATATTCATAGATAGTAAATAACTCGTAGGTATTTGGAAATATAAAATCTATAACTAAATGTAAATTCTTCTCCCTTGCTTCTCCATCGTGATTTCATCTCTCCACCTTCGCATGGATTGTTCGGCTAGGCTTCCCATGCACACACAAGCGGGTCCTAATGAAAAATGTCATACCCTTTATTTTTGACAAATCTGCTTAAGCTTCTGCTCTAGTGAATTATCCTGCTCTGAAACCTTGTCTGGTGTCTTCTCCTTTGTAGAGTATGTTTTGTCATTTAGCCCAATTTCATGTGGACCGAAGACCTTGAGGTGGCTCAAAGGCCATGTGGTGGCCTGAAGGCCATAAGGTATCTTTAAGGTCTTGAGGTGGCCTGAAGGCCTTGGGTTTTTCAATGAGACTCCCAAAAGATATAATGTTTATAATTCTACATGGAATTTAGTCGTTTACCATACAATGTTGGAACACTACATCTCTATCATACTATATTTCTGTGTAGAAACTATTTATGAAATATACATTAATTAAGTCGTTAATTTTTATGGATTACAACATTCTGTTGTATCTGATCAGGATCCGAGGATTGCCACAATGTTCCGGTGAAGTATAAAATTGGCCCTAGATACATAACTACATTTTAGTTATTGATATCATACTCAAACATATATTCAGTCTAAGAGAAAAATTAAAATCATAGACAGTATTTTTTTATCTTGTTCTATTAATTTCCATTGGGTTTTGGATTAACACCATCCTCTAGTTGAGTTTTCCTATAACAACAGATTTTACTCCATCATCTAGATGGATCTTTATGAAGTCCTTTATGGAATGAAATGTATATATGAAGATTAATTGGATAAAATTAAATAATTAAATATATTAGGTTCAAAGTTATCTTAATAAAATTTTGATAAGGTTAGGGCTATTCTGAAACACCTAAGGGTGGCACAAAGTCGATAGAAAATTTATTCTTATAATAATCAATGCGATCTGGAATTCAATGTTGGTGAGAAGGTCTTTATATAAATTTATCAATGGAATAAGGTTAGGAAATTTAAAAATAAGGGTAAAATAAACAATAGTTATATCATTTCATTGAAATTATTTATCTTATCAGGAATGTAGGTTATCATTTGGCACTTCCACCTAACCGCTCTCAAGTCCACGATGTGTTCACTGTTTACCTCTTGAGTAAGTTCATATCTAGCCTTTCGCAATAACTAAAATGAAGGTTCATAATACTATAGGAATATATCTTATGAGGAATAATCTTTGAAGATTATAGACCTCAGAGATAATGTTCAATTAAACAAGACAACTCACTTGGTCAAAACATTCTGGTGAAACAACCAATTTGAAGATGCTACTTGAGAACATAAGAATGTAATGTGGTGGAAGTATCCATTTTTTGCATCAGAGTGATGAATTTCATGAGATAAATTAATTTTAAGGGGTTTATAATATTACATCACGTGATTTTCTTGAAATTTGTTTTTGAATAATTTTATTTCTTCAGTATCTTGTGTTCTATGCTACCTTGAGTTTTAATGAACCTTGATAAACTATGAATATTATCATTTAAACTTTACCATTATTACGTACCCATTAAATCATTAAAAAATGAATTGGAATAAAAACATTTTAAATATTATGTATAAGGTATTTTTATAATGAAATTATACATATATATATATACAAGTATTTGTTTTTTGGTAATGTTTGTATTGGATTTGAAAATAAATTTTCACACAAAAAATTGTTTCATTTTGTGAAAAAAGAATAAAAATAATTTAATCAAATTTTATAAAATTTATTTGATAAAATTAATTATTTTTTTGAAATCTACATGTAAAAATTTTCTTACTGTTAATTGTTAAGATTTATCTGAAAGGATTAATTTGACAATGAATAATGAAAAATAAGTATTTATTAAAAAAATTGTCTATTCGGTTAAAGAAATTAAAAAATTTCTCACTTATATAATTTTAAAAAAAAGTTTAAACAAGTTAAATTATATACTGATTAATCAAATTTATATTATTTTAATCTATTTAATATTTATTTTTTATATAAAAAACTTTTTAAACTTTTGAAATATGATTCATTAGAAAACAATTTTTTTGTCTCGTCTATGGCTTTATTAACTATTACAATTTTCCACTTGTTTGAATGGAATTTTTAAAAATGGATTCCATATTTTGGATTATTATAAAAATATTATACATTATGTTCAACTATGATTTTCTTCCAAATTAATAGTAAAATAGAAAAAATTAATTTTCATGGTTAGGGTTAAAACAGGTTTACCCAGGGATTAGACTAAAGATATCGGGGTATGATTTCCTTCAAAAATTGTATAAATACTATTTCAAATCCGTATATCAATATTATCATTCTGAATTTCTAATATTTTCCCTTTTTTTAAATTTCATGGTAATGAATATATTTTTCTATTCTTTTAGTAAATTTCTATGTAGTTTACAAGTGCGTTCCTTTCCCCAGATATAAAATAATCTCTCATATCCTATCATGTTCATACTCAAATATTCATTTGGTTCAGAAAATACGTACCAAAAATCATTCTTCACTCCCATAACAATTTCTTATAGGCCTTATTTGGATTAATAAATCCTCTTATGAAGGAATTATGTATAAAACTAAGGAGTCTCTTCAAAGAAGAGGTATAACTCTCAACCCCGACTTATCATTTTGTTTCATCTTCCACCACCTTTATAACTTATTAAAATATGATGACATAATAACAATTGTATCTCCCATATAATTATATATTATTATTTCAATGTAATAATTGATATCCATCCCCTATTTTATTAAATGGTAAATGAAATTATCGACCATGATTACAGAGGACTACCAACAGAAAAATCTATGTCATTTGATTTTCTTCACCACTTATCATGGTTTATTGTAATTAAGGAAATAAATTCTACACACACACACATAGATATATATATATATAATTATATATGTAACATAATAATTTTTATGGAATCATGATATCAAAAATTCCTTCATACTTTCCATTATTTGTTCAATAGGATAACATCTCTCGTGTATATGGTGGACTACCACCTCACGAAGCTGAGTGATTCGTTTTTCCCTTTTGGTTGACATGTATTTTAATAAAGATATCATTAATTAAAATATTTGATACATACTAAGTAAAAATTATTCAATAAAGGTAATATATTATTTACATTTCCAGCGTTTCTTTCATCAATGAAATTCAAATAGTGTACATGCGTAGGTATGACATATAGTATCTATGAATGGTGTATTTTATTTTTTTATCTATAAACTTGATGGATTACATTGAATAAAAATAAAATAGATATTTATGATATTTATGTCATGGTTAAAATTCTAGGTGTTATAGAACTATGATCAAATTAATATTTCAAAAAATACCAAATCAAAATATACATGAAAACAATGAAATTATTACCCTAATTGTGATTTTTATAGGGTATTATAAATAAATCGGTAATATAAGGTAATAATTAAATCATATAAAGTATGATATACATAATTATGGATATTTAATATATTTTTAATAAACATATATTTATTATAAATTATTTAAAATGTCTAAAAAAGAATACAAGACTTAGGGTACAGGATTATCATCTCACTTTTTTAGACACATTTACTATTCCCCACGTGTTTATTTTATGTGTTTTATAGACTTCCCATGAATTTATTTTATGATACTTATCCTTAAAATTATGTGTATTTTTATATCAATTGTAGTATCTCTCTTTCATATGGTTTATAGTTCAAAAGTTACCAATGCGGTAAATGATATTTGTCTTTAATTTTCTTCATTAAGAAATTAGTTATGTTATGAACATATCTTATTTAATGACGTATATAGACACACCATTTGATATTTTATATAATAAATATCATTTTTCATAATATTTAATTATTTCATTCGATGTTATTCTTTATTGGGTCTTACGATTCAAAAGATACCAAAGTGGAAATGGTTTTATGTTACAATATCATTGTTTATCAGGATTGTTTATGATTAAGTTTCTAATGATAAAATACAACAATTTAACTCTAATGAGATTCGTGTATTTTCTTCTAATATATTTATTTTTTAATAATAAATGTCTTCCTTTAATTTTCCTCTCTTAAATGATTAATGTGACTAAAATAATGTTTTAGAAAATATCATTTAAAATGAATTTTCATGTTATTTTAAAAACAAGGTGCATTTTGATTTTACCAAAAAATTGAAAATAATCTTTGTTTTAACTTCTATAAAATGAACATAATTTAATATCATCATGACCTTTAACCATTTTAAAGATTCCTTTATATGTATCAAAGTTTATTTTAAAATAAAATGATTTAATTCTTTTTTTTGATAAATTTTAGTTTTAAAATTGATATTTTTAGGGGGAAACGATTTTTTTGAATAAATGTTTTAATTGGTATTTAATGCTTCCTTTTTATGTTTCAAAGGTCATTTTCAATGAAAATGATTTTGAAAATGTTTAATGTTTTAATATTTAATGGATATCTTAAACAATAAATGTTCGCAGAGATATATTAAAATCATTTTCCATCTATGATTATATGTATTGATGTTAGATATTCTTTATCAAGGATATAATCCAATTGTACCATCCTAATAATTTATTGGATAGTTTATAATTATAATAAATAGGTGTTTACTTTTCAATGGGTTATATATTGAGGAATTTATTAGTTTATTATGAAACACATTACTATTCTATGGTTTATGATATGATGAAATGTTTATGAGACCCATTTCATTTCTATGGGTTTTGATATGATGAATATTTTATAATCTTATGGAACACAAATTATTGGATTATTTTATGGGTAGGGCCAATATCCATCACCAATGAATTGGGTAATTTTTAATCCTATATGATCTCATAGGGTACATGATTGGTTATCATGAGGCTGAAAGAGGGTGTGGAGTAGGTTATCACAATCCCAAAAGGGGTACACGATTGGTTATCCCATGCACGAAGTAGGTACATGGGTATTTATCCCAAGAATAACATGTTATGAATATCTTAATGGATAGCCATGAAATAATATTTTATATTTTTATTGTATGAAAAAATTTATTTCTTATTCCAATTAGAGTGTCCCACCTCAGGAGCCACTTAATGGTCCCCCAATATAGTTAGATAAATAACCTCAAGGGAACCACCTCATACGTCAGAGCCTACAGAATATTAGTGAGGGCATAGGGTGTGTCTTTGGGGAGACTATTATTTCATGATATAGAGAGTGAAATAATAGTAAATATATTAACATGAACAATAATGGAATAATAAATTAAAATCCAATAGAAATAAATATGAAGTATCTTAACATGAAATAGGATAGAAATGATGACAATGATTAAGTCATGTTGCTATAAAAAAGTGACATACAAGATATAGTGGCATAAGAATATACCACATGTTATAAAAAAATAAAAAAAATACCGAAGCATATACTATGATCATTAGAATAATATTCTTGTTCATCTACCCCATACTCTATCCTAGTACTAAAAATAAATTATCAGAAGCAAGATGCATCCCTTTATCAACTCCTTCAATCATGATGTTTTCTTAGGTACTATGGGTGGCCCAAGAAGGGTGTTAGATATACTCAATAGGACACCACCAATGGGGTCTAGATCAATCCATTAATCTCATATAAAATGAGTAGTGTGACAATAATAATAAATTAAATGAATTATACGAATAAATAAATATATCCGGTTGGGTTCCTAATAGGATACCCGACCATCTCTACCTGCTTCAGCCTAAGATGGGTGTCACCAAACCCATGTGACCTATGAAAGTATGACATAAAGTATAATAGGATATTATAAATAAATTGTAAATATATGAATTGTTTCGAATTATGTTATTTGTATTGAAAGAGGGGTCCATTATTTTATTAATTTAACTTTCATGAACTTATATAAAAAGAATCTCTCGAATTTAAATAAGAAACATCCAGTGCCTATCCAAGGTGAACCATATCAAGGAAACCATGTTTCACACTAGTATAATAAAAAATTATACAATCCACTAGAGTTCATAATGGTGTTCCATATATGGAATCTCAAGAATCACCCCCAAAATTGATTAAAGGAATTACCATACCTCTGAGTCCTTCTCTGGTATCTCACACAGGGGACCCAATATCACTCGTGAACTGGTGTAACCATCTAGCCACAGAGCTCATCTATATTTTCTCCCATAGGGAACTGATATGACTCACATAGAGTTAGAGAAAATTCATGGAGGGATCATCCAAATAATACCTAGTATTTCTCCCAAAATATTACCGATCATTAACACCCATTATTTATAAGGCATGATGTGCCTGAACACAGTGACCTATAAATGGAATCCTAAGTATCATTGTCAGCCTAACATATTTGTATGGCCAAATAATCATGATCTTAAAATATTTATAAAGTTATTTCATTTATAATACATTAATCAGTTTGGAAAAATCTATTAATATATTTTAAAGATAGTTATGGAATTAATCATAGGTCCTACTAATTTAATTAATAATCAAATTGTGTCATAATTTTAAGGGGTCTAACTCATGGCCTCACATTTCTCTTAACTCAATTCATTAATTTAAATGGATTATTACAAGGTAAAAATTTGATCAAATGTGATTTTTCAATTTAAGGAATGGGAAAATAGGTTGTTAAAGGAAGGAATATTCATTAGGAAGACTTAATTCATGGAAACCAACCAAAGTGTTGATTAAACACTAGATAGGATCATAAAAGGGCTTGAAATTCCATTTAATTTAATTTTTTTGAAATTTAAGGGGCATCACTGGAAAGTTCTAGAGTGTGGCACAATAGAACATGATATAAAAGCAACTAAACATAAGGTAAATAAACTAGACCACCAACCTTTGGTTTTTATATGACAACTCATTCATTTTCGTTATTGTATTCAAGCTAAAATAAGACAAAACAAAAACATGAACAAAAATACTAATAATATGGAATATGATATCACACCAAAATAGTGCAAGGGATGGTAGTAAAAAACAATGGAATGAAAGAAAAGGAATAGGGATCATACAAAGAAGAATACAATACACCTAGAAAAGAAGAGAATGGAATTAAAAAAATAGGATATCTAGACAAACCTAGCATAGGTGTTGAGGGGGATCTCATTCAGCTACTTTTCTATGAGGAAGAAAAAAGTTCACTGTTAAAATGATACCCTGTCCATTTTAAGAAAAAACACCTGGGACTTTACATGGTGTTTAACTACATTGCATATGGTGTAATTCTTGGGATTTCCCTCCAATGGATAAGCCTCCACATGTAGCAAAATGGGGTTGGTTCATCCAAATAGACTTTGTGTATTCAATAAAATATGTGTATTTAAATAAATGTTGTGTATTTGTTTTGTAGCCATGTTACAGCTAGTATGATACCTCCATTATAGAAATGAACTTGCTAACCCTTAGGCATGGTTTCTAGGTTTAGCTAAAAATAAAATAAAATGTACCTCACTAAAAATATAATACATTATAACATACCCTCCATAAAATATCCCATCCTCGAGTTTCCCTTATGAGGGAAAAAAGAATCATTTGTGAAAAACTCTGGAAATTGAGAACATACATCAGCATCCCACTCCTAGGCCTGATCCTATACATGGGTGTGCATCTATATCACCTAGCCTAGTGGAACTCACCTGCCTTAGTGAGCCATCATCATCTGATCAATGATACATATTGGATGCTCCTCAAAGGACACATCTACATATAGATCAATATCCTTTGGTTCGAAATATTGAGACTGGTCAACATGGTAATAGTGAAGTTGTGCTACATGTAGGACATAATGTATAGAATGGTACCTCTTAGGTAGCTACAACCGATAGGATATCGGCCAAAAATCTCTCCATAATCTCAAAATTCCTAATACAAAAAGGTGATAACTTTCCCAGTCTTTGAATCCATATGTGACCCAATCCAATCGAAACACACATAAAGACTCGATATCCCACCTCAAACTCCAAATTTTCATGGGGACAATTGGTATTTGACTTCTACTTGGACTGAGATGTTTTTATTAGCTACACTTTATATAAATTCTCCTGAATGAGAAGAGGATCCATTAGTGCAACCTCAACTACTTCTAACCAGCACAAGGGTGAATGACACAACCTATCGTAAAGGGCCTCATATGGAGCCACCTGAATCATTTCTAGAAAACTATTATAGTTTTAAAATACAATGATAGGTATATTTTTCTCCCATGAACCTACAAAATCAAAGACACATTCACGGATCATGTCCTCTAACACCCACATCATTCTCTTATAATGCCCATCGATCTGAGGAAGATTGGAAGTACTTAAGAGAACCTATGAACCCAGTGATTTCTGAATCCCCTACAAGAATCATGATGTAAACTAGGTGTCTCAGCCTAATATTATAGAATAGGGAACACCATCAAGGTGAAAGATATTCTAGATATAAATATTCCCAATCCCAACAAATGAGAAGGTATCCTAGACCAGTATGAATTTTGTGACCATGGTAAACCTGTCGACTATCACCCTTACTACTTCATTGCAGTAAGGGTATCACTAAAATCCCATCACAAAATCCATAGTGACATCATTCCACTTCCACTTTTTAATATATATTGGATGTAGAAGTCTTCCAAGTCACTGGTACTCTAATTTAACTTATTAATAGGTGGACCTCATCAAGATGAAACCTATAATATGAATCTTTATATCTAGCCACAAATACTAATGGCATGTGACAGAATTCATCTAGGAAATACTAGAGTGAGCTTCTCAAATAGAGTCATTAAACTCCCACATCAACTCTTTATGTATATCAGCAGGTATTCATAAATTAGCATAGAAGTGTATGGTCTCATTACCATCAATAACCCAACTAGATGGTTGGTTTTCACTTGAGATAGTCTCTCTCAGGACAAGGCCCTTAGTAACTGGTATATTTTATATCTGTATCCACTCCAGAAGGGAGGATGTCACTACTTAAGAATCTAAAATATACTAACGGTGATATTCCATAACCTCTAGGTGGATCTCAAAAAATAAGTCGACCAACTTCCACTCACTACTGGCCTCCTAGATGGTATATGTCTAAGTCTTCTAACTCTGGTTGTTAGCTACTTGATTAAACATTCGAGATATATAAGCAAGCTCATAGTGGAATGAATGAACATATTTTATCCTCTTGTATAAATTTATATTCCAGTCATTTTTTGTGAAGATATATATGATACTTTTATGATCTGTGTTAACAACTAACCGCTCACCTAAAATATAATACCTCCAACATCATAAAGCATGAACTATGGATAATAGCTTGTGGTCTTCATTAGGGTAGTTCATCTCATGATATCATAGCTGGTAGGACCCATAAAAAAAACTCAATCACATTATATCAGATACGTTTTCTCTTGATTCTTCAATTGTTACAATACATATTATATATTCTACCTAGATCTGAAAGAATTAGTATCAGAATTGAATTTAGTCTCTCCATTAACTCCTGAAAGGCCTGTATCACATGATTCTAACCATATTATTTTCACAACCTTATTATTCGATCCCATTATAGGAGCGGGTAGGAATTATTAATCCTGAATTAATCACCTTTAATAACCATATATCGCATAGAAACTACATATGTCAAAGACATTCTTGGGTTGCTCCGAGGAAACCATGGAACACACCTTCTCTACGTCAAAATATATGCCTGACTTGGATATGAAATGACCCAATAAGTGAAACTTATTAATCCAAAAGTAGAATTTACTGATCTTAGAATATAAATGGTTCTCTCTATGTTAATTTGGCACAACCTCAATAAGTTTGTTAAGGCCATGTCCGATGTGAGAATACACAAAGATGTATTCTATGAGGACTACCACAAATGTATCCAAGTAAGAGTGGAAAAATAGATTCATCATATTCATAAAAAATATCAAGGTATTCATAAGGCTAAATGACATCACCAGGTAAACATTCAAGTGGTATCTTATTTTCAACATTTTATATGGTTTGTTGGATTATCAAACAAGCACCTAATGGTAGCGCAACCTCAAATCGGTCTTAAATAAAACTTTTTATCCTTGGATCTATTCGAAGATGTTTTATATATGAGGCAATGAGTACCAGTTTGTTACCATATATTGATCCAACAATCTATAATCCACACACAATCTAATGGCATCATCCAACTACTTAGTGAAAAGGACTTGTGAACCCCATGGAAATGTGTTGGTTTATATGAAACCCTTTGCCTCTAAGACATCCATCTACTTCATTAGTTCCTAGAGCTCTGTAGGTTTCACCATAGAGGGAGGAATAGACACTAGTGATTCTCTACACTCTAGATGAATAGTGAACTACACCACTCTCACAAGAGGCAATACAAATATATTTTTAGGGAAAATATCCCTAAATGATCAACAATATGAAGTAATTCTTTAATCCACATTCCATGATTTCTGTTTTTGTCTCTAGTTCTATGGTAGGGAGGGGTTTGGGTGTTTTTGGATTGGGTGAAAGTGTATTTTTTAGAAGTGAGGTGTGTGGTAGGGTTAGTCGTGTTTTGGACTCCCATTTTTTCATTTTATTTATAATATTGAGAAAGTAATTAGCTTGGGTTTGATCCTATAGTTTGTGTTTTTTCCAATATGTCTCTTCGTTTTAATGAATTGAGAGTGTGATTAGGCATGAGACGTTTTTAGAGTGTTAGCAACATGTGAATAGGTTCAGAAACAACTGGGATCATTGGAAATTCTTCTATGATCTCTCAAGTGTCTTGGTATATGTACCTAGGAATTGTGAGCCTTATGTTTCTAGGAATCTAGATCAAGATATTTTTTTCCACAATCAGAATCCTAATGCCCTTAGATAATTGGTCCCTCTCATGGTTCTAGAGTTTCCTATTAAGAAACATGGGGAGCATGGGCTTCGTAGTGGTTCACAGTTTTTGAAGAATCTCCCATGTTGTTTAGGAATAGTTAGAGAGATCTTGTTATGAAGAGATTATATATCCCTATTTGGATGTTTGGTCCTTTGGATTTTTGGGGATCAGGTGGAGATCATTTTTTCTATTTCTATGATTGTTTAATTATTATTTATTTAATTGATTCTAGTTTACATATTTCCATTGTTGCATCAGAGTTATATTCTTTATGAATTTCAGACCAAGGGTTTCCAGGGTTTTATAGAATTTTAACTTCTCTATTAATGTGTGTTCTATATGCACTAATGATTAGTTTTGGATAAATCTATCTAGATGAGGTTAGATAGTCTGGGACACCATTATGGGAATCATCCGTAGAGGCTGGATCAGGTAAGTGAAGATATGTACTATAAATATGTTTGGAAGTTGTTTAAATTCTAACAATGTTTACTATCATTAGAGTGTCATTAATTTGAGGTGACTTTGGCACATTGATGAATGATGGGGGATTTTTTGGGTTATACCCTATATGTGTTATCTATTTAGGATTGTCTTTAATTAATGGTTATAAGTGGTGAAGCATCATTATGTGGTAATATTTTAATATTAAAGATGGATATTTTTTGTATTTTTTCATATTAAATTTTTATTCATATTAATTGAAAATGTGTGTAATTTTGAATTTTCTCACTCATTTTTCTCATTAAATTTCAATATGATAATATTCTATAAATTTCATTATTCTTTAAATGTTGTTTGATGATATTATTAGTCAACTCTTTCCATTTCCCCATTGTTTTGTTTTCTGGGTAGTTACTTATGGGTTTCCCTCCACCATACATGCATCGCATGTGATTCACCTCCTTCTCTTTTTTTAAATTGTGACCCTTCAATGTAGCTTGGGAGTAAATTTTGTGTTGGGGTAATAGGGTTATTGATTGATGAGATCCATGGAATTTTGGGTTTCCTCCAAGCTCTCCACTATAAGAAATATATGGGTTCTCTCTTTTTCCCTAACTAAGGGGTGTGAGAGGAATGAGGAAGCATGAGTCTAGCCTATCAGAGAAGTGTGTTTATAGTCTGCTGCCTTAGTATCACCTAGAAATGGATCAAAAATGTTCTATAACTTTTTGATAATGGATGTGAAGTTATGGTTTTGTCTGGATTCATGTTTTTATGAAATATAATGAAGATGTAACTGGTTCTAAAGTCTAGAGCACCATAGTGATAGAGAAAACATGTTCTAGGTCTTAAAAATGGAGGGAAGCGAGCCTTGACCATATTATACTCATATATAAAAACTATATTTAGACACTAACATTAAACTATGAATGTATTGGTATACATAGAGGATGTTTATGTATTGTATAACAATGAAAACCAGTTCCATAATCATAGAGGATCAACAACAAGTGAGACTAAGTCCTTGTAAAGGCACTTCGATCTACTTTTTTTAATCTTGTCAGGTTCTTTGATTCATATATGCATGATGTCTTATGATATGTGTTTTTCATGTGATTATAATGGTATGACATATTTTTAATCTATTTAACACATTTGTTTTCTAATATATTAATAACCCTTTGATGATTCTTACCCATGAACATAGGGTGATTTTCCAAACCATGTATATACCGTATGTTCTTTACTACTTTATTATTTTTTTCTTCAACATCTGGGTTTCTAAATTCTATTAATTATTGAAATTAAATCATAATTTTTTTGATTTATTAGTTTAATTGTAATTATTTTTAGGCATTTTAATGCATTGATGTTTTAAATAATGATTCTGCATAATTTAATTTCTCTTTATACTATTAATAATTAATTGTAAAATAATATGTAGAAAGTTCTCCAGATGCATAATTTGAAAATGGAAAAATGTTTTTATAGGGTGTTTAATTAATTTCATTGGAATTATTTTATAAATAATATATTTTATTTATTTTTAGAATAGTTTCATGATTATTTTAATTATAATATCCAATACTAGAATATTCATTCACCGTTGTTGTTAGTCATTTATTTTTATTGTAATTTTCGAATATATCATTTGAATTTATATGTGATTATTAGTGTATTGGTTTATCAAAATTAATTATAAATATTATTATTATATTATTATATTATTATATTTTTATATTAAAAATTAAATTAATCCCATTGGACCATGTCTTTTGAATGGGGGCTTCCATGACAATGCAACCCCCAAAAAATACATTAAAATAATAACAACTTGATATAACATTTATATATAAATAACATCAATAATCATTTAGTTTTGGTGATTAGATTTGATTTCACCACAAATCCTAAATTGATGTTTGATCCATTGTTTGAGGGGGAGGTAATTATCTTCTTTATAGAGGGAAAATCTTTGAATGGTTGGTGAATCATTATTGAGATATAGAATTATTTTTTATTATTTGTTTAATTATGTTTCCATTTTTTTATTTTTACATGTTAAATTGAATATATTAAATATTACCTCTCTTTTTTTATATCCTTAATTATTTTTCATTTTGGTTACATGATTTTTTCAAAGAAATCATAAAATTTGAAATTGAAAAAGGAAGTTAGTAAGACTTGTTTTAGTAACATTAATTCAACCTATCTTGTCGTCCTAATGGTTTGAAACTTATAACTAGTTACCTTTTTTGAGTGATATTAGTGGAGGTGTGTGGGGTAATTCCCAAGGTGTTTTGAGGGTGAGAGAAGGGTTTTACATGAAATTTATATGGCATGGGCATGTGGTTGTATTGTAGTGATGTATGATGGTGTGGAGATGATTACTGTAGTGTAATGGGTTAATGGAGGTGTTTTGGAGGTTTTTATATTTTGGTGGGTATCTAGGTTGTGGTCCTTGGTTGCAACATTGCATCCTTATCTGTAGTTGGGAAACTATGGAGCGGATTGGCCATATATGGTGTAGGGGGTCAGGGGTGAGGCTGGTCTATTCTACCATTTTGGGAATGGATGAACCATGGAGATAGCCTTAGTATAGTCCCCCTTATGTTTTTCTGTTCTTCAGGGTGGGTCCCTTAACTTTTTTATGGCCTCTTCTCTTATTTTATCAGATCTACAACATGGAGAGAGCCATATTCCTTAAATGAACAGTTGATCAACACAACGGATGTTTAGTATCCTAGAGTACTCCATATTCCTAGTCATTTTTAGGAGTTTCATGGTGTGGTGGAAGGGGTTTCACCCTCTTAATATAATTGATAGTCAACCTGTAAATTCTAAAAGCTCTTAAATCCTAGCAATTCTTTATACTTTTTTATCTTTTATTATGTGATATAAGTGCATAATTTATAATTTATTCACCCTATTTCAATGTATTTCTATACAAACCCTAAGAGATCATCTATTGGTGTTTATAGATGATTTTACTTCATTCTCTTCCTTATTTAACTACCAGTTATTCATCTGGGGAATGTATTTTATCATAAAATTGATGGTTTTGGTGTTATTTTTGGAAAATTAATAATGTGGTTAATTTTTTATAGTATGTTAAAGGATTTCACAATTTTTTTGGGGCATGATGTGGGAATTCTTCTTCATTTAAACTTGTACAGAAAATTATAAATCTTCATTTGAGGTTTGGGATCCTTTATTATTCATAAAGTTGTATCATGTGGAAGAGGTTACACTCTTATTATCATTTGGGATGGTACTATGTGCCAAAGTAATGAAGAAAATGAATTGGTTTAATGGAATTTGTAAGGGTAAGTGAAAAAATTCATGTTTTATAGATTTTTATATTATTTTATATTGAAATTTAATAGGATTAATGCTTTACTAAAAAACATGGTTGTGGGGGGATTTCTTTTCTCCATGATTATTGTGACTAAAAAAAATTTGTCATGTGATTGTTTTTTATCATGTAAATCTTAATTGGAAGACCAATAATCTATTTCTAAATAATTGGTTTCCCCAAAAATTATGTATTTTAGGGGAATACCCTTGAAATAACAAAGTGAATGCGATAAGAAGCCCTTTGATATTGTAGAAAAATTATGTGATGTGCGCTTGTGATGTTTGTTTCTAATGTGTGCTGGTTATGTGGGGTATTATTCTATAGATGGAATGTGGTTAGATATAGAAAGTGTTTATGATTTGGAAAGTCATTATGAATAGGAAAGCGGCTCATGTTGTGAAATGGTGGAAATATGGGGTTTATTATCAATATAATGGAAATTTGTTTTCATTTTGTGAGTTTTTGTGGTATTTTCCTAGAAGTGATGGAATAATTGGTTAATAATGAAATATTATATAACATAGGATTGTTTGGTTAATGGGTTGAAATGATTATTGAACACTAGTTTTGAAATGGATGGTGTGGTTTAAATGGATGTTTAATGATGTGAAAAAAATGGTATGGTAAATTAAAATGGAATGGTAACATAAAATTTTTAATGAGGATTAATCTAAAAATAAAGGATAGAATATATCTTCTATTATGTGGATTATTTTTTTGTTTTCTACATTTAGAGGTGGCATCCAAAGTGCTGGTTTTTTTCAGGATTTGTGGTGATGTTTTGAGTTTGAAAAGTATTCTTATTCTAAAACAACTTTACCATCTTGGTAATTTATATATATATATATTGTATGTTCTTTATGATATCTACACGAAACCCAACAGCGTCAAGAACTATGTGACGAAAACTAAATTCTTTTGGGATGGTTTTATGAATATTTTTAGGGTTGGGATGTATGTATGGATACTCCCTCTTCCCACATTGACATGCATGAGATTTGATTTCCAAAAGTCAAAATTTCTCTATGGGGATGTTTGATAATGTGGCACATATTGGGGGTCATTCATGGTAAGAGGAGATAAAAACTTTGATGTCCTTGATTTTCATGATACCTTGATGTTCTGGTTATGGTTGCAACTTTGATGGGATGTCCCAGGTGTCTTCAGGAGAGATGTGTCATGATGTGATGACTAAGGCGTCTTTGGGAAATATGTGATGTAATGTGATGGTACTCATGTTTATGGATGACATGTGGTGTGATGTGATATGATGTGACGACCTAGGTGTGATCGGTAAAGTTAACTACATAAAACATATGGGACCACTGATATGTACAATATTGTGTTGTGATAATGGAAAATAGTTGGAAATTATTGCATGTAAAATATTTATAAATTTTCTTATTATTATGTCCCACTAATTGGATGTATTATTTAGTGAGCATCCCTTGGTGACGATTATTTTGGTTAGTTTACCTGTTTTTATATTCTTTGTTCTTCTATTTTCTCGCTAGATCATTATTATGCTGCTTTCATATGTGTGTGAGAGAATTTTGGAATGATTTTATGGAGTATACTTGTGATAACCCTAAGTATATAAAAACTATTTTTATTTATAAAAGAGGTATATATGGACCATGATGTTCATTAATATCTCAGACCATTGGAGTAGATATTGATTCACTTAAATAAAACATTAAATTTGTTTATTTACATGGAGATTTGTTGTATTTATTTACATTAATCATCAATTATGGGATTGTTTTTTATACATTTTTTTATATTATGACATGGATTTTCATTATCATTGATATCCATTCTCCTGATACTATATTATTACAACGAGTAATTCCTTCCATATGTGAGATTATTTTACCCATAATGTTTTTTTACCCCAAGGCCTATTCGAGGTGGGACTCATGGGCCATTATATATCTTCATCAATTTTCATCCCAATAGGGGTACATTTATGTGTGGAAGGGTCTTGGAAGATTATAATCAAAGGATTTTGTTGAGAGATAGGATGGGGTTTAGAGTTAGGTATAGTTTGGATTGTATGGGTTGGTAAGGAAATGAGATAAATTGAACTTTGTGAGAGACATTGGATTAGGAAGACCAAATAGGTCACAAGATTTTAGGGGCCATGTGATCAGATGCAACAAATCTAAGCCTATTAAATTACCATGTGAATTTACACTACTTGTAGGGTAGAGTCTTAGGAGAGGCACATGCATCATGATTGACATGTGTTCTGGTTTTAACTGATTCTTTCGGAAGTTAATAATTAAATAAACATATTTTTTTTATAAAATTCCACACTCTAGTGATTATAAAATCCTTGTTTCCCTTTTTAGATATATTTTTTGGTCACTATTCACATGTGGTTCAGGTATTTAAGTTTCTTTTGGCTAATTCGATTGATCATCAAAGAGTTGATCTAATTGAGGAGAATGATTAGTTGAATAAAACCATGTGTTCCATTCAGTGACATTATTTGGGTAAGTATGAGGGTTATGTTTTGGATCTAGACACAATGACATGGATGGAGGAGCTCAGGAACTCCTTTAGTTTTATATGATCCCCAATGGAGTACTGATATCTATTAGTAGTCAGTCAGATGTGATGGTCTAAAGGTTAGGGGTTGATCCTATATCGTGGGGACTAGATAAAGTCATATGTTTCTCAAGTTAAAATTCAGACGGATTTATAAAAAAACGTCCTCTCAACAACCATGAGGGTAGTGAATATGCAAGAGATTCCATCTATTCAGAAGTGGAGCATGTCTATTTGGGATTTGGGAGTCAGTCCAAGAATCTTTTCCATCTCATCCTAGTACATTTTACTAATGATGATTCCCAAGCACGATGTCTTGAGGTGGTACTTCATCCTTCTATATAGTATTTAGTTACTCTTTTAATGATTTGAACAAATTTAGATGTTCATAAAAAGGTAGAGGTGATCTAGCATATAAACTCATGATGATTTTTTATGTGATAGTGTTATATGTAGGGTACCCTAAATAGAATAGTTTTTAGTGATAAGACTCATGGGAAAGTTTCATAGTTGTGTTGAATAATGGGGATTCATCCTCAATAGATTCCATTCAATCCATATGGGTCTAATGGGTTTCATGATTTTTGTGGAAACATGGGGTTTGTGAACATCAGATGTGTTTGTTATGGAAATTGTAATAACTAGTTCCTAGTGTTTCTTGAAGCTCATTATAGAGGATGTGTTTTGGTTTAATGTCATCCTTAGAAGTAGACGTCAATAAGGCCTTTTCAATAGTAGGGGAAATAAGTTTATGCTCTTTCAAGAAGATATGGGGAAATTAGATACCATCCTCAAGATGATCCTCATCATTAGGGGCACAAAATAGTGCATGGCCATGGATTTTTCCATAAAAAAATATGCATAGGACCTGGGAGTGGTCAGTATCATGTAGTAGGGGTAAAAACACTAGAGGGGCCATTGATCATTAGATGTATGATAAACCTATCATATACCTTTTTTCTAATCTAATTAATGATATTTAAACTCCTTGGTTTCACCCACACTAGTCCATGCTATAGGAATAGATATATAGAGCTATCTCATGCCCCTATTGCTGACTATAATAGTCGAAGGCCAAAATAGCTTGTTTGATGTGTGTTGGTGGGGTATTCTAATTTTAGGGGAACAAAAGTCTTGTGCTGATATTTTCTTCCTATATCATTATCCATACGATATAATTATTAGCATTAACTAGGTTCATTCTATGAATTATTTTATCAATAGAATAAATAGGTGAGTCATTTTCACAGATATGGATGGCTAGTGTGCAGATTAAATTTGTGAGTGAGGCTATCATGTTGGAAGTAGACATAAGGAGACACATTTTTCATTGATGGATGAGTTATCAATGCAATCGGCATATGCTGATATAGATGAGTCATCCAATGTTGCAAAGGAGTTTTTGGATGTTTTTCTAAAGGAGGTTGTAACATGATATTCTAGAGGTGATATTTATTTTGGGATATAATTTTATCCCTCTTCATATATGATTTCAATGTCTCCCTATTAGATGAAACCTTATGAGTTGTAGGAAGTAAGGATTTAGATATATGAACTGAATAAAAAATTGTTTTATTTACCTTAGCCTGTCATCGTTGGGTGATCCGGTGTTGTTATCCAAGAAGGAATAATTACAAACAACATTTTATGATTAATTTTTCCCTTATAAATTGAGAATATACTATTCAATGGAGTTTATACATCTATTGAATAGTGATATTTATATTATGGAATATTTAGTAAATTTCACCCAACATAAGGGCTTCACATTGACACTTATTGTTGATGAGTTGATTACAACAATGAATTTCAAGGATGGGATTGTATATTCCATATGATCTTTGGTGAATTTCATTCCCTTGACCACTATTAGTGAGATAGTGAATCAATCCAACATCACGGAGATGAGTCCGAGTGTGCTTGATGTTTTAGGCTAGGGAGGTTATATCCCAAGATAATGAAGTGGTTGTTTTAGTGGTAGGAATCGTCGTTTCGAGTTATAATGTGGGGTAACTGTAGTTAGATGACCTCTATTGATAGTTTTTCAGTGTGGAGAATCTATGGAAATCCATGGTACAAGAAGACCAGTATCCTAGAGATCCTTCTGAGTGATGAGAATATTGTATGTTAGGTAATATTCATCAGTTTTGAAGGGACATACTATTTATTATTAGTGGGAATGGATCTATACCAGCTCCACATTCAAGAACCAGAAAAATATCACCTCACCAAGAAGTTAGCAAGAGTATTACTGCCCATTTCGACTGATGAGGTGGTAGTGGATGAGGTAGCAGGGCTACAGATATTCACTACTAATAGATCATACATTCATAGGGTATCTGGGTTGTATCTCAGGGTTGTTGAGCTTTCCATATATATGAAATGAATCTTACCCCAAAAGATCGGAGTGTTGATCCTTATAGAGTTAGATGTACTATTCTAGTAACATCTACTTTAGTATCTACCTTATTTGATACATGATCTTCTTACTCTTTAGTATCCAAGACAAATATGGAATTTCTATGCTTTGAATTAGGCAAGTTTAATGGTTCTTTTACTCTAGAAACACCATTTGGGGTTTAATAGAAGAGTATACCCTTCTGAAAGGGATTCCCCTTGCTATATGGAAATTTATATACTTATGGATCCTCATTGTCGTTAATATGATAGGATTCTAAGCCATACTGAAAATTGTTTGGTTTGGGATGTATCATGTTCACATTTATTTCTATCACCGAAGAGTTTCCTTTACATCACATGAGGGTAGTACCTAAATTCATAAGGGTGAATGGGATCGCAAGGATATTGGATCTTGAAATGAGAATTGTTGGCTGGTGGAGTGAAAACAAGATGGATTGTTTCCTTAAGATTAATTAGGGAACATAAACTATGGAATTTTACCTAGATATGGATTTTTTAGGGATTTATTACATGATGCCTTTTATGGGTTACCTCTTCTGATAGAGGTGTTGTTCACCATAGATATATGGTTAGGAATTTCACCATTTTACATTACTCCTAATAGGATGGAACCTATAGAGTATTGAGAGCATAAGAAGAAGCTACGAGATTTAGAAGATAAGGGATTTATATGAACAGATACTTCACTGTGGGGTTAAAATGTCCTTTTTCCCAAGAAGGTGGAATATATGATCAATTTTTGGGTAGATTATAAGAAATTAAATAAGATTATAATAATGACCTTGTATCCATTATGGCATATAAATGACCTCATCGACTAGATTTGATGAGGTATAATTTTTTCTAAGATTTATTTGAGGTCAGGCTACCCTCAAGTGCTTATCAAACTAGAAAACATTTAATGTGAAGCCTTCCATATAATATATGGACTTTAAGAGTATCGAGTTATGTTGTTCAGTCTCATATACTTTCCCACAGTCTTTATGGATCAAATAAATCAGGCGTTCCACCAATATCTTGATTAATAATTGGAAGTATTCATGGAGAATATATTGGTTCATTCTTTCACTCACAAAACCATTAAAAAAATCTCATGATAATGATGAATACATTGAGAGAAAACCAAGAGTATGATTTTATCATCAACAAACACTTTTGGAATGATAATGTACACATCATAGGGCACATCATCTCAGAAGTAGGAGTATACGATGAAACATAGAAAATGAGAGATAAAATTTCCTTAGAGTATCCCAAGAATTTATTTGATGTATAACATTTCCCTAGTATGGATGGATTCTATAGTCATTATATTAATGACTTCTCATGCCTAACACTACCTTTCACGGGCTTCCTTAGTAAGGGTGTGAATTTATCATGCTATTAAGCCTATGAGGAAGCCTTTCAGGAGTTGTAAGGAATATTGACTTCAAAACTGATCATGATTCCACCAAGGATGATATGAAGATATACTAAATATTTTGTTGAATCATGCATCACTCTAGGATCAGTTATAGTGTATTGAAATTGATCCATGGAGTTGGGGTCTCAACAACTGAGGCCACATGAGAAAAGGTACCAGACACATGAAGTTTAGCTGGCAGTTGTGCTTTGTGCCTTATTTAGTTGGAAGAATTATCTATCAATAGAGTGGTTCATTATTTAAATTGTGAAAAAAAGATTCAAATACATTTCAAAATAGAGTGAATTGAATATCAATAAGCCCATATGGGCAGATTACCTTTTTTATTTTTATGTTAAGATCTCATATACACCCCAAAATGCGAATGTAGTAGCTTATTCCTTGAGTTAGATGACTCAGTTATAAGAAGTCCAAGAGGCTTGAAGTGATTGGGTGTTTATGGAACTATTTTTTATGATGAACTAGGATTTTTAGGATTGTGATGGGAAACCTGTTATAGGAGATTTAATAGTGTAATAATTATTTATATAGTAATTAATGATAAGAATGATATCGGATCCCAGAGGCCCAGTCCTAAGGGAGAGTGTTTCAGGTGGGGACCAACTGCCTAGTTGAGTTCCTAATGGGTATGAGTTTTTATTCCTTCATGGCTATATCAGGATTCCTATAGATATAAAGTAGGAGTTTATGCTGCTATTTCATGCCTCTATTTGGGTAGAAGACCATATTCTTACCTAGATGACTTGATACATAAATAGTCAATATTGGTGGGTAGGCATGAATATGCAGATAGTGGTTTTTATCATCGAGTGTTCCACCTATCAGTAGGTGATGACATAACACTAGTGTCCAATAAGTCTTTTTTATACCTTTTCTATTCATGAGTGGAAATGGGATGCAGTCACCATGGACTTTGTGAAAGTTTTACCAAGGTCACCTCGAGGTAGTGACACAGTTCGTGTTGTCATTGACTGGATGTCCAAGGTCTCCAATGTTCAACCAATCAGATAATCCTTTTCAGTAGATGAGCATGGAACTCTCAATACTAAAAAATAGGGCTTTGACGTCTCAATAAAAAAGAACTGATAATGGTTCCCTTTAATAGTACCTTTTATAGTGCTGATAAACGGTAACCTTTACGAGAAATTTTTTAAAACTTAAAGGGTAAAATTTTTAGCACAGATAAAATGTACTATTAATCATCACTTTATTTTTATCAATGATTAAGGTCTGAGATAAAAAGAAATAGTTAAATATATAAATAATAAAAATGAGTTTATTAAAAAAATATTAAATTTTTATTAATTAAATAATTATTGGTAAAAATGAATAAATTCATTAGAAGACATATAAACTATAAATAATAATAAAGAGAATATATTTTCTATATAGATATATGTAAAATAAAATTTAATAAAAAAATTTAAAAAGAAGTAAATTAGGAATTTTTTTATTAATTTAATAATTATTGATAATATTAATAAATATTATATATTAAATATATGGATATATAAATGAATGTATATAAATATGATTTATGTACTATGAAATATTTTTTCATTACATTAAATAGTCATATATTTAGTAAATAATTTTTTATAATTTAATATTAAAATGAATTAAAAAATTTAATTAGTTTCATCGAGTAAAGGAAATAGTTGAATGTTGTTTGATTTTTCAATTTAACACATATCAATTTTTTTATATTTTAATCAATTTCTATTATTTATTTTTATTTATTTATTTATTATTATTTTATATTTTCAGTATGTATTCTGCTTTATTTAAATATATATTAATTTTCTTAATAATTTAAATTTAATTAATAAAACATAACAATTTTTACAATATTTTTAAAGTATAGTCATTTTTAATTATTCAATTTCACTGATTTTTAACATAAACACAATTAAGAATAGACATTCATTAATAGTGTTCAAAATATAATTATAAAAAATATTTAAAAATATTTTTTCTATAAATTAATATTTACTATATTTACACATTTATATATTTATAATTATAAATAAATAAATATTAGTTTTTAATGAAGTATTCATATAATTATAAATAAATAATTATATATATTTAAATAATTATAAAATTATAACAAATTTATTTAAAAAATGAATATATTTACTATATTTATATTTATATATATTCGTTAAGTATATATATATATATAATGATATAAATAAATAATGAAATCCTATTTTTAATAATATTATTTATATAATTATAAATAAATAATTGTATATTTAAATAATTATAAAATTAAAATAAATATATTTATATAATGAATATATTTACAATATTTATATTTATATGTATTTAATATATATATATATATAGGATTACATAAATATATTTATAATTTTTTATTGATAATTATATTTATAAATCTTTTATCAGTGCTTAAGTAATAAGTAGTGATAAAAGAAATCATTATCAACACATATTCATTTAGTACTGATAAAATATATCGTTATCATCATTTTTGAGAAGCATTGATAAATGTTTCCCGATCTATTTTTAGAACCGTAACCATTCACAAACCATGTATCAATATACTAAGCTCACCGTAGAAGCCTCCTACTGTTAGTGCTCCTCCTTATCGAATCCTACACAAATAATGGCTCAAATAAAGGCTAGAATAATTACAAGGTTGGAATCCAAGGTTCGAATGATTAAAGGGTCAAACGAATCCAACGATCGAATGAATTCCATGTCTAGATATATCTCTACATTCTCTCGGATGATTCAAAGCTTCAAACAAATGTATGTTATTGTCTCATCCTCACTCATTGATTTCTTGTTTGGAGATATCCAGTTTATTTTTTTATTTCCAATCTTTCTTTTATTCCTTAAATAATAATTTTATCTCACCAAATAGTTTGATAAATGCTTCCCATCCTAAATTTAACATCAATACGATAGATTTTGGTGTCAATACAGGGAATGAGTGAGTGAACACTAGACATGTACAATGTGGTTCTCTTCATTCATTTATCATAATTAATGTGGACAACAAGAGTTATTATACATAATTGAGGGATTCCTCCTACCATTGGAATTAGTAAATAATAATCCTAATGCACATGTTATTGTAGTTCAATTGTTCCTTACATGGGATAAACATTCATAGGTGGTTAGTTGAATTTTTTTGATCATTTCTAGTGTGATAATATGTTGGTACAAAACATTAATAAAAACATTAAACACATATATAGGAAATCCTGAAAGGATTGATCAATATTTATGATAATACTATATTCAAAATATTAAATTTTCATTATTGATGTCATTTTATCTGCATCAATTTTCAAAATCTACTATAATTCCCATTTGTTCCAAATATATATAAAATACCATAAATAGAAATATGTGGTAGGAATATTGAGTGATCTAAAATAAAATCTGTAAGGGAATGACCATGAAGATCAATTATGCTATACTAATGAAGAATATAAATTGTATTTAGCTCCCCATAAGGGATGTTTCATATAATCAACCACATAATCTAATATAGACTATTTTTCCACTTAATGAAACTCATTATTAACACATCATCATAAAATTTTAATCCCATTTAGAGAATTATATATATATGAATAAAAATAAAACTTATGATCTGAGTATAATTAAAAATGGGTGAAATGAAATACTTATCATAATGTATTGATTTATACATTGGGGGTCCATATATATCATAGTGAATAAATTGCAATATTTTTTTAATCTATAATTTATTATTTTAATTATCCACAATCTCTCTATTTTAATTAGTAAACAATATCAATCAATTTTATCTTTTCATCATAAAAACATATCAACCCACAATTTTTATGTCAGTATTTAAATGTATTGTTATCTAATATGATCAATTTTTCACTACTATAAACCAATTTCATCCATCAAAAAAATTACCATAAATATTTATGAACCCCAAATAAGAATATGTTTCAGCTAGTTTTCTATAAATTTGTAAAAATATAGCCATATTTGAAATTATAACCCACTCATTAATAATTTATATAAATCAATTCATTTCCTTCATCCCACATATAATAAATACTATGCATGTTTTATTTTAATATATCAAAAAAAATATCATTCTTTAACATTATCTTTTACTTAAAACATCTTTTAAGTGAAAATAATTTATCTTAAGAGATCCACCATTTCTAATATAATCAGCACCCTTTAAACTTGTCAAAAATATTTAATTACATTACTTTACCAATATTTTGATGTGAAACCCTAGAATGATAATGGGTTAAATGACTAAATGATATGACACATGTCAATTAGGTTAACCTTTCTTTTCGAGATCCTACTTGGTTAAAACACTATAGTTATTCATGCTTAGCCAAGAGTAGTGATCAGGATGGGTGGAATTTTAAGATATTTGCAAGGGTGTGTAAGAGTAAAGAAACAAAACACTAGAAAGAAAATTTGTTGGCTTGTAGGGATAATCATTAGTCACATAACCTGTTCAAGCACATGGGTGGGCCCTAGGGTGGGGACCATGTGTATTCATGGCAACTGGTGGTACATGGAAGGTGAGAAATCGATGACCATGTTAGGACGGGGTGTATGTGCTGTCAGTGGGGCCCAGTTGTTATATTTGGTATTATATTTGGTTCCCAACCTTAAGTGTTGTGCATTACCAGGGTTGAGATGTAGGTCTCATAACGATTAAGTTGTTCTCTATATGGGTAGGGGTGAATGTAACACCCCTGAATGATAAAGGGTTAAATGACTAAATGATATGACTCATGTCAAAAGGTGCACCATTCATTTTAGGAACATACTTGGTTAAAAATCGACAGTTAATATGCTTGGCATCAAATAGTTACGAGGATGGGTGATGTTTTTGGATGTTCCCCAAGGTTTGTGTGAGTGAGGAAAAAGCACATTGGAAAGAACATGAGTTGGCTTGTGGGGGAATTCATTAGTCAGATGACCCATTTAGGCACGTGGGTGGGCCCCATGGTAGGGACCAACTATTTATAGGGAAAATGGTTGTACCTGGTAGGCTACGACCCAATGACCATGTTAGGTCAAAGTGTTTGTGCTGTCAGTGGGGCCCAGTTGTTACATTTGAGATTGATAAACCAATATCTAATACGAAGGGATGTTTCGTTTGTAAATCCTTTAGTGTGACAACAATAATAAATTCCACTCTAATTCCATTCTATTTAATATATTATTTCTAATTATTTCTTCACATTCATATATGTTAACAGAATATATTGACAATCCTTTATACCACTGGTTAGTTTTTCATTTGTTCAATAGATTTCATTCAATGGTTGAAATTTTTCATCCAATTTTACTTATGAGGATTCACCTCACTTAAAAACTATTTTTGTAAGAGTGGGGCATCTTCCATTTAACTTAAAACCTATATAACATCCATAATTACTCTAAAATATCTCATTATGAGTAAAATTTAATACCATGCACCTAAAATCACCATAGTAATAATAATGGACATGGAAATGAAATTTTATTATAAAGCCTACTCATTGTTTGCATGAAAATAATTCTTATTTACAACATATCTATACATAATTCATTAATAAATTTATCAACTAAGACTTTTGGTATTTTTAAAAAATTTATCATTATTGGGTATATTATTTTCATAAAATTATTTTTTCCATTCCATATATATTTTTAAAGGAAATTCAAATTATAATTTTGAGATGATTTCAAATATTTGATATACCATTAATATTAAATGTAATAATTCCATAGGTTGTTACATAACTTGTTCCAAAAAATAAAATGGATGCTATCAAATTCGTTATATTATTGGAATAATTATCAACAAATTTGTTTTAAGGTATTCCTCAATTTATCTCTACATGTATTAGTTCCATCCCTATGAATTTATAATTACCCTCAATGAATATAAAATAACTCTTTATTTATTAATTTTTTTATCAATAGTTTTTTATATCATCTAGTTGATGGAATTAGAGTTTATTCTTATTTTTTATAATATTTTTGTTTCTTATTACTCTATAATTTCTTATATTATATTTTCATTTTTAATGGATTTTTGAAACACATGAATAATAATTTTATTAGAGGTTTTAATAGTCCTAGTTAGATAATTGAAAGTATTAGAAGTGGTCTTAACCTATAAATACAGAATTCACAGAGGCCCTATGGATTTAAATATCATAACATGTCACCGTTGAGACCCCTTGAATAACAGACAATAACATGTATTCCCCCAAAATATCACCTTCAGTAGGCCATGGGTTAATAACTAGTTCCAATGGTGTAATTCTCACAAATGGGAGTCATTACCACTTTTAGGAATGTTATAGAGTACAACTTTCTTCCCCATCATCTTCTTCTTCAGAATATTTATTATTGAAATTTTTTTCTTGAGAATCATCCCCCATCACATTCTTGTTTTTTGTACTAATATAAGGATTAGTCATCCCATGGATGAATGATGCTTAGATAATTTCAAGAAACATATGTTTATGTTCCCAAAAAAATTTGGATGAGTGTGAAATAAAAAAATTCAATGATAATTGTTTGAGAGATGATCATTTGAGGATAAAATTTTTCTATAACTCTCACAATTGGATGAATTTAAAGGATAAAACCTCACATTATAGATTAATATTTTATTTAAATATACCACCAATTTTCTTCCAAGAATAATGATATTCTTTCAAATAATCAAATCTTAGGTTTCTATTAATAAAATTATCTGTAAATTTCACCATTGATATGGAAAATATTATGTTTATTTATTTATTATATAAAATGAATATTTTAGGAACCCAATAGGATTGATATGAATTTAAAATGGATGCACATTGACCATTTCAAAAAATATTATGAAATTGATGTGAAGATTTAAAGAAGAAATTAATTTTTCATGCATATGACCCTTCTCAAATCCATTTTCCATGTTTACATTGTTGTTATTCATGAAAAAAGATTATAGAAGAGTTAGAAGAACATTTTATTTTTCATGCAACAGATTAGAGATATAAATTTTTGACTGACCATGGGAAAAAATGAATGTTCACACTGATTGGGTTGATACTAAGTTTAATGGACCATTTGATATGAATAATAGTGTAAATGATAAAGGATATCTCATGGAAGAAATGAAAAAGGAAATTTAATATGATCTTCATGATTTTAAAAAGTTGTTTGAGAAGTTAAATAGATATGATATGAGACCATTGTATATCATCTCTATTAAACAAACTACATTGTGAGATGCATTGAAGTTATATTATTTTAAAGATGGCACTAGATGGAGTGACATGAACATTACAAAACTACTTGGTCTCCTGAATGATATACTACTAGATGAAAATTAACTACCACGTCAAACATATGATGCTAAAAGAATGATATGTTAAATGTGCATGTTTTAAAAAAAATCTTATCCAAATGATTTAATATTGTTTCTCAAAGACCATGAATCACTCATAAACTTTTCTAAGTGTTGACCATATTGATACAATAAAATGAATCCGGTCTTTCGAAATTTATATGGTAATTTCCTATCATTACACTATTTTTATGACTATATAGATATTAAGAAACCGAATGAAAATTGACAGGAAATGTTGACGAAATAATTAATGATGGGAACCTACATCATCCAGAAGATTCCCCTCAGTGGAATAAAATTTATTTCAAGTATTATGAATTTTTAAGTTAGAAGAGAATATTTTGCCTTGCATTATATATTGATGTAATAAATAATTTTTGTGGTACATAGTACTAATCACAGTACATGACCTATCATTTTGGTAAATTTATAACATTCCATTATGGTTATTCTTGAAGAGAAAATACATTATGTTGAATCTTCTTATATCAATACCAAAGTAACCTGATATTGAAATTGATTTATATTTGGATCCATTGGTCGAAGATCCAAAATTTATATTGGATGTATGTGTCACAATGTTTCATGATCATAGAATTGATTAATTCACATTGAGGGGAATGTTTTAGGGGGAAATAAATTAATTTGCCACTTATGGAAATTTATTTGACTATAACACTAATGGAATGGTGGGGTGTGACATTTGAGAAGAATTCAGACACCTAGTTCGATGGAAACATAACTCAAAGGGTGTGTTTTTAGGAAATCAAAAACTTGTACATCGAAGAAATTAATACGGATCCTAGATGACAACATTCGATGAGAATATCAAACAATTTATAACACCATTTAAACTAACAGGTGGTCAACTATTCAAAAATTAAAGGATAATGACACTATTTTTGGTAAACCATTTTCGAATATCCAACTAAAATCATGTGGGAAGAAGAGATCAATTTTATTTGAATTATTGTATTCAAATTATTTTTTTGTCATATATTTTATTGATTTCATCTATATTGTAAAAAATAATTTGATAGCGTTATTATAATAATACTAAATGTTCCTAGAAAAATGAAAGATCTAATTAAGTCTTGGTTGGAATTGATTTTCGTGGGGATAAGGGAATAGTCGGCACATGTGAAGGGTAATGGGTAGATTTTCTTCATCCTATAGCTTACACTGTTCAAAACCATGAAAATTTGAATCTTTTTCATTCCTTATTATTGTAAAAGTTCCAAACGGGTATTCGCCAAATATAAATAATGTCATGTCGATGATTAATTTTATGTAACATGAAATAAATTCACAAAAATTTCATGTTTTCATGGAAGATTTGATTCAAGTTTCATCATCTTTTATTCTACCTAAAAATGTATGGAATACATTAATCAGACTCTCCTTCTTCTTCAAATCTATATACTATAAATTTATACACCTAAAGAAGTTCCCAATCATGAATAAATAGGTTTCAATCATATTATGTGAATTAGATATGTTCTTCTCACCATCATTCTTTGATATAATGGTCCACTTGATGGTACAATTTGTTAGAGATTTTCAACCATGTGGTCATTTCCATTATATATGGATGTATCCCATTGAACAATATATTAATATTTTGAATGGGTATGTCAAGAATCATATTCGGAAAGAAGGTTGTATTGTATAATGATATATTGTTGAAGAAGTTTTTGAATTATATACTGATTACATCTCTGTTGTTACCAACATTGGACTCCCAAATTCTCATCATAGTGGACACCTTATGAGCGAAGGTATTTATACAAGAGATGCTGTTACAATTTCCTTGATGGAGAGCATAGAAGTGCACCATTATATATTTTTTAATAGTAAAGATGTTGATCCATATGTTCAATCCCACATAGAAATTGTTAGATATTTGAATCCATCAAGGGATGAAGGCTGGATATAAAATGCATAAAATCAATAGTTTATAGAATGGTTCCAAGATATAATTTATAAGGAGTTAATTAAAGATCCAAATTCAATTGTTGAACTACTTAAAATTCTAGCAAGGGGACCCAATTAAAATTTTATATCATACCTTGGTTTTTAATCAATGGTTATACATTCTTTACAAAAGAACACGATAACTATAGTATGATTAAAAACAGTGATATTAAACTTGTGAAAGAAGCGATTCACATATCTGGTTCAATGATAGAAATCCAATTTTAAAAAACACGTCATATTTTGGCATTATCTAACATATATAGTTATATTATACAAAATTTCATGTGATAGTTTTACATTGAAATCATGTTTAGAATATGAGTGCAGTGAATGGTAATGAAATGGACTTAATGGAGGTGAATTTCAATGTGGAAGGGGAAAATATGATCTGTTCATAATGTCATCACAAGCAGTGCAAGTATTTTATGTCTTAAATCCTTAAAACAACAATTGATCGATTATGTTTCCGGTAACTAAAACAAATGTTGGGTCAAATGAAAATTAAATTTATGACGAACCTTTCATTAGGAGATAATAATTATGTCATTCTAGTCCCAATGTAAACAATGTATTTAATGATAGAGTGGACTAAAAAAAGGGGATTTGGATTCTCCATAAAGAAATCAAATCCCTAAAATCATAAAAAAGAGAGTTCTATGTGAAGGGAAATGTGTTTTTTAATATGGTATGTTTTGTTTCATAATATTATCTATTATATACTACATTAACAAAATATAATTATATTTTTGACTACTCGTGGAGAAAATTCTTTCTACACATGATGATGTTTCCAATACCGCGAAAGAATAGACTATAATGAATGAAAGACTTTTGGAAGATGTAAAGGTAATGTTACAATATACTATCTCTATTTAATGAAAAATTATATAATAAAATTTTGATTTAATTTTCATTATTTCATGAATATTTAGATTATTTTTGAAGATTTATATACATATTTCATGCCTTTCTGCACCCAAAAACATTAAAGAATTATTCTCTCTCTAAAATGTTTCACCCCTGCAGTGTTTGAAATTATCACATTCCCTCAAGATCCCTATACTATATTTACAAGAAGAGAAACAAAACTTCCTTTACTCAATGACATATCTAATATTTATGTTTTCAGATTAAAATAATTTTGAATATAATTAATGTAGTATTTTATATTAATTATTAATTTATTTATTTTTAGTATTACTCACATTAGATGTTTTTTCTTATTCACATGGAATCTTTTATTCAATTTGGGGTGGTATGTTCAGTGTTTCTCCTGATCATGAAAGATTTGTCCTCGACTATGTAACCGAGATAATGAAAACAAAGAAATGGGTCTAGAATGTATATAACCTTAATGAAAAGGTTAATTATTTTTTACTTATTTAATTAATCTTGGTCTCATTTTATAAACTATTTGTAAGTTTATTTCTATAACATTTTTATATAATACGTTTTTATTTTTCTTCATAAATATATTTTAAAGTAATACTATCAAATTCCATTTATTTTTGACTATTTTTTTCATCTTACATGCCTTTATACACTAAAACATCCCCAAAAATATTCTCCTTCAAAACCATATCACCCATGTAGTGTTGTAATGTTTCAATTTCCTTCAATATTCCACTATTTCTTTTTTAGAAAAGGAAAAATGATATCTATCCTCAATCACCATGATAATCTTTGTGTTTTAACTTTAAAATCAATGTCCCTAGAATTAATGTATTTATTCTTATTTGTGTTTTATTTATTTCTTTTAATTATTATTAATATACTAATTTCATTCTTATATTGGTGGATTATTTTATTTTATTTGGAGTAGTTTGTTCGAATTTGGTCACGCTCATGAGATATTGGACTTAGAGACTGCAACTGAGAAATTAAAAACAAGGAAATAAGTTTAGAATATAAATAACCATAATTAAAAGCCGAATTACTACTACTTATTTAGTTAATTTCTTCATAATTTTATAAGAAAATTATAAGGTAATATTATTATAATTTTTATTTAATACTTATTTAGATTTTTTTCATAGTTGTTTTGGGAAGTCATGTTTTGGATTCATCTATCTACAGTAAGCCAAAAAAGAAGCAACAAGTTACTTTATACCATCATTCATAGGATTTCCATTATCTTTCTATTTCAAATTACAACACTTTATATTGAGTCGATTTTCATAGACAAAAAAATATTTTTTCACTAAGAATATCAACTCAATATGATGTGTTGGAACAAAGAAAACGAAATAAAATGGAAATAATCATAAAATATGAATTTGAGATTTTTTTGAGACTTTGGGACATGTAGGAATCAACCTAACCTCAATCTGACACAAAGTGTGACTAGTTTGAATCCAAGTGTTTCTTTTTATTAAAAATTGACATTAATTTTATTAAATACAAAACTAACATACTCAAAATCTATAAAAAATATTTTTATTGGTTTTATAATTTAAGAAAATGATCTATAAGTAATTTTTGATACTTTTTAATAAACATCACCTTAGTTTTATATATGATGTGCAATATATAAATAAATGTGTTTATTACCATTTTGGAAATTAAATTTTAATGAAAATTTTTTAGTCACAAAAAATGGTTCAAACATTCTCATATTGTCTTAATAATTTATAATAAAGATTTTCAAGTCAGTAGTGACATTTATTATTCCTTATCATGTCAAATCGATATACTATGTGACCAATATGACTTATAGGGAATGTTTTCAATTTAAAATGGAATTTATTAACAAAAATACATGCAAAATAATCATAACCAAAAAAACATTAAAATTGTTTTAAAACATTATAAAAATGATAGATAGGTCATTTGAGATGTGTAGGAATTTGCTACACCTGAATCTGACGAACAATGTGTCTGGTATGACTCAAAGTATGTCTTTTTATTTAAAAATGACATTAATTTTTTGTGAAACAGACATATAACCTAATGAAAAATAATAAAACACATTCATATTATTTTTATACATTAGGAAAATGATCTATAAGTCATTTTATACATGTAGGAATCATATTCACCACGATCTAATACAAAATGTTCCCAGTATGACTAAAGTTTCCGTTATTAGTTTAAAATTGATATTTTATTTTGAAAAGATCCACTCACTTAAAACCAAAAAAAATCTCTTAAATTTCCATGATAATTTACAAAAATGATTCATATATAATGTTTAATGAATAGGAATTAGTCTCATGTCAAACCAACACATGATGTGACTAGTATTTGTCACGAACCGTCCCCCAGGGCTCGTGCTGTGACTAACCCCAATCCCGACTTCAATAGGCCAGGGGCTAGTGACTAGCACCAAAGGAATATTCCCTAAAACTGGGAAAGAATTGCCTTTATAACCTATAAACACACTCAACCAAGTACACTACAAGACACGAACACAATTCAATAGTATAGAAAATAGAGTTCTAAAAGTAAAAAAGGGCCGGAATACAATCCCAATAGTAACACTATAAGTACAACAGAAATACAATACAACTGAATAAAAAGGAAAGGCAGCTACTGGGTCCTCCTCTAGGTTCTAACCTGAAGGGTAGGTACAGATCGCCTCCATTGCCCTCCACATCCACCTGTCTCCTCTTTGTACCGACACACCATATGGTCTACCTCGGGCACCGTCCAGTCCTGGTAACCTCGTCCTCAGTCAGCACTGTCTGTTGTCTGTATCCAACACAACAAGGTGCGGGCACATCCCATGCAGGGGGTGAGTATAACGATACTCAGTAGGGACCCTGAGGCCCTAAAGGTCTCACAAAATCCACATTGGATAAAACTCAAAGCATGAAGTCAACTGTAAACCCTACTTAGGTATATTCCCATACATATACCTAAGTTGTCAAGTATACCCATCACAATCATGAGGAAAAAGAGAGGTATTGAATCAGATCACACCAGGTATAACATATGTACGGTAATAGAAATGATTAGTTATAGATAAAAAATCATCTTACTCCATTATGAGGCTCTGCTGCTGACCTGTATAGAATCGCAAGGAGCTTTCCCACACATTATCACTTGGAGCTGACCCACACAAGATCGCTATGAGCTAACCAACACAGGATCACTAGGAGCTGACCCACATAGGATCTCTAGGAGCTGACTCACATAGGATCGCTCGGAGCTGACCCACACAGGATCTCTAGGAGCTGACCCATATAGGATCTCTAGGAGCAGACCCACACAAGATCCCTAGGATCTGACCCACAAAGGATTTCTAGGAGATGAACCACACAGGATCGCTAGGGTATGACCCACACAATATCGTTAGGAGCTAACCCACACAATATTTCTAATAGAAAAACTGACACAGGATCACTAGGAGCTGACCCACATAAGATCGCTAGGTGTTGACCCACAGAGGGTCGCTAAGAGCTGACCCACATAGGATCACTAGGGGATGACCCGCATAGGATCTCTATGAGCTAACCCACATATAATTTCTAGGAGCTGACCCACACAAGATTGATAGGTGTTGTCCCACATAGGATCTCTAGGATCTGAACTACACAGGATCGCTAGTAGAAGACCCGCACAGGATCTCTAAGAGCTTTATTCTCATCACATTCTACTACTGGGATTCTGCACCAGGCTTGCTCGTCTCCAGGAGAGTCTGCTCCCCATGACACTGGTAGATTCTCCAACTGCCACGATGTCCCATGAATAAGTTTCTCAATGATTTTCCACATTGTAGGGGTCTCAACGCAATAGACGGTGCGTCAATCAGACGCCCGGTCTATGAGTTATTAGTCTTTTAGTTCAGAGGGCCCAGTTGGATTTGTGCTCAATCAAACCCGACCGTTCCCTATCTATATCAAAAACTCCAGTGGGGTATACAAAAGGGATCGTCTCACTCCAAGGTTTCCATCATCACAGGCGGTTCATCAAACGAACGTCCGGTGACAAAGTTATTGCCCATGTAAAGTATAGGTTTGTATCTGGTTCGGGTCCGGTCTGACTCGGTCGGACTGAACCGGCCCAACCCGGCTTGGGTCAACCCAGTTCGAGTCAACCTGACCCATCCCATTTGGTCTGGCCCGGCTCGCTGGATGGACTGGCCTGCTGGGTATGGCCCGGCCTGCTGGGTCTAGCCCGGCAGGCCGCGAGGGCCGAGAGGCTGCGTGGGTGTCGCGAGGGAGTAGGGCAGCTCTTCCATGGGGGCACCGCGAGGGCATGAGGCTGCAGGGCGGCTCGTACAGAGCGGCACCACCACGGGGCTTCCATGAGGGAACTGCGCTATGTGGCTCAGTCGGAGTGGCTCAGCTGCAGGGTGTCGTTAGGGCGACATGACCTGGGGGTGCCGCGAGGGCGTGGTTGTGGGGAGGCCTGACCAGAAGGGTGGAGGCCGCAGGCGGAGGTGGACACAGACGGCGGGGGCCACGGGCAGTGGTGGTCGTGGACGGCGGGGGTCGCGAGCAGCGGTGGACATATAGTGGCGTCGTTGCGTCGTCACCTTCATCGCATCTGGTTTATCCGGCCTCTCCCTTCGTTTGTCATCGTGGTTTAAGCCACCTTCTTTTATCATGAATGACACAACAAAGAAGAACAGCGGAGGGGTCAGGCCATGTTTGTTTGGCTGGAACCCTCCGCGTTAGACCGGTAGTAAGCGGCTCAACAAAAACAGGAGTCAAGAATGAAAAAATCTTCAATTCAATATGAATTGTGGATCAACTCGTTTTGGTTTATCCACGTTCACCATGCTTTCCAAGAATGAGGAAATTAAATGAGAGAATTCAAGAATTTAATAATGACCCGCTACCTTGGATTGTTCTATGACGTTGTCACGAGAATAAGTTGAAGTTTTCGACATTTGTCTCATCTACGACACACCTCCAGTCCCAGGATCATGTGTCGGTTCATCATAGTCGAAGACATTCTTCATTGGAGGGTGTCACGAGGAAGAAGTCGAAGTCGGCATTCTTCATTGGAGGAGCGTTCTTCGTAAAAGAAGTGTAATCCTTCAAGGATTCTCCTCTCACAATTCCACCCAAAAAATGAAAGTGGTGCCAATATAATTAACTTAAGAAGAAATTATTTTGGAACACTCACACATGTTGAAAAATTAGTGTGGTGCATTGGCATAATTAATGTAGAGGAAGCCCACGAGGCTCCTCCACATTAAAGAGGGAGTTGTGAGGTTTTTCCTCCATTAAGTGGGGAGTTCAAGAGGATTAAGCATCGGGTGGTCCCCACCACCATAACCTCTCATGGGAGGTTAATTCAGGTGGTCTCCACCTGTGACACATCCACATGGGAGTTTTAAAAAACAAAATAAAATAAAATGTTACACACTTTATTTTATTTTATTCATTTCACAAAAAACCCAAAAAATAACTTTCACCCTCGAACAACTATCGTCGAGGTGAAATTCCTCTTAAGAGAATAGCAGCGCTGTGAGTTCAATGGTGCCCTCAGATTTCAATTCCCATCACAGGTTTAAAAGATAGAAAAACCCGCTTGCACATTTACTAAACGTACCAGAAATAATGTTCAGAAATTCATTCTGGGCACTCCTGGCCTCGGAATCATGTGCCGTAATTTTTCACGGACTCTTAAAATTCCCATTGATTTTAAAAAATAAAAATAACAAATTTTACGTGGAAATTATGGGTCTTTACATTCTCCCCCCTCATGGATTTACATCCCCGTAAGCCATAACTCATCACTAGGTAAAAAAGTGGGGGTACTGAGCATGAATCTGAGCCTCTCGCTCCCATGTGATCTCTTGGAGGTTCTCGTGCTGCCAGCGAACGCACATTAGAAGTATTGACCATCCACGAAAGACCCGTTCTTGTTGATCCTCAATATCTATTGGAACCTCCGTAAAAGTCACCCCATCGTCGATGTCCAGCTGACCATGGTCGATGATGTGAGATGGGTCATGCACGTATCTCCTCAGCTGGGATACGTGGAAGACGTCATCCACCCAGTACAACTGCGGTGGAAGAGCTAAGGGGTAAGCCACCTCGTCAAATCTTCTGAGGACTTGAAAAGGTCCGATGAACCTCGGATATAACTTTTCGCCTCGGCCAAATCTCCACAAACCATGTCGAAGTGAGACCCGTAGAAAGACGTGGTCACTATCCTCGAACTCCAGAGGTGAGACACGTAGAAAGACGTGGTCACCATTGTGTTGTCGACTTCATCGCGACTATTTTAGCGGGTTTTCCTCCTTTGTTCATCGTTGTGGTGTAAGACACCTTCTTCCATTGTGAAGAACACAGTGAGGAATAATGACAGAGGCATAAGGCCATGTTTTTTTGGCATGCACCCTATGCATTAGAGCAGTATCAAGTGGCTCAACAAAAACAGGAGTCCAGAATGACCAACTCTTCAATTCAATACGAATCGTGTATCAACTCGTTTTGGTTGATCCACATTCGCCATGCTTTCTAAGAACAAGGAAATTAAACGACAGAATTCAAGAATTTAATAATAACCCCTACCTTGGATTGTTCGTTGACATTGGCATGAGAAGAAGTTGAAGTTTTCGATGTTCATCTCATCTGCCACACACCTCCAATCCCATGACCATGCATCAGTTTTTCATAGTTAAAGATATTCCTCATTGGAGGGTGTCCTAAGTAAGAAGTCAAAGTCAACGTTCTTTGATGGATTAGTGTTATTCATGGAAGAAGTGTAATCCTCCATGTATTATCCTCTCATAATTCCACCCCAAAAATGAAAGAGGTGCAAATATATTTAACATAAGAATAAATTATATTTGAACACTCACACAAGTTGGAAAAATTAATGTGGTGTGTTGGTATAATTAATGTGGTGGATGATCAAGAGGCTCCTCCACAATAAATAGGGAGTTGAGAGGCTTCTCCTCCATTAAGAGGGGAGTTCAAGAGGTTTATGCCACGGGTGGTCCCCACCACTATAACCTCTCATGATAGGTTAGGCTCGGGTTATCCCCACCACCATAACCTCTCAAGGAAGGATATTTCAGGTGGTCCCCACCTGTGAAACATCTTCTTGGGTGTTTAAAAAGAAAATTAAATAAAAATTTACATGCTTTATTTTATTTTATTCTTTTCAAGAAAAACCCAAAAATTAACGTTCACCCTCGACCAACTGCCATCGAGGTGAAAGTATTTTTAAGAGAATACTGGCACTGTGAGATCAACGGTGCCCTCAGATTTCAATTCTGAGCAATGGTTTAAATGTTAAAAAACCTGCTCGCACGTTTACTAAACATACCCAAAAAAAGGTTCATAAATTCATTATGGGCACTCTGGGCCATAGAATCACACACTGTAAATTTTCACGGACTCATAAAATTCCCATTTATTTTTAAAAAATAATTTAATTGGAAATTTTGGTTCTTTACAGTATTAATCAATGAGTGTGTTTTGAGTTTAAAATGACATTTTAGTAAAATAGAAAAGTGATATACAAAAAACAAGGTAATTTTTTTGATAGTTTTGATAAATGAGGATAATGATATATAATTATTTTGCGACATGTATAAATTAGACACATCTCAATATGATGCATCATGTGATAGACATGACTCTAAGTGTGTCATTCTATTTAAAATTGATATTGTTTTTAGAAAAAAAGTCAACATACATAATAAAATTGAAGAAAACACATTGATATTGTTGTGATACATTAGGAAAACGATACATATGTAAATTTTGACATGTAGGAGTTAGGATCACATTAACTCTATACATGATGTTTTAGGAATGACTAAAAGTGTTTGTTATCCATTTATAATTGACATTTTAGGTCAAAAACTTCCACTCACTAAAAACAGAAAAAACATGGTCGGATTATCTTGAGAATTTAGGAATATGATTAATTTGTAATTTTTCATGTGTATGAATTAGACACACATAAAAATGATACATGATGTAATATGTATGACTCAAAGTGAGTGTTTCTAGTTTAAAATGACATTTTAGTAAAAACTATAACTCGCATATCATAACTAAGAGAACACATTCATATTGTTTTCATAATTTATAAAAATGATGCAGAAGTAATTTGAGATATTTAGTAATTAGAATCACCTCCATATGACACCTAGTATGAATGATATGACTCCATGTGTGTATTTATGATTAAAAATAACATTATTTTTTTGTAAAAAGACAAATGGCATATTAAAAACCAAGAAAAAATCATTCAAATTGTTTTGATACTTTTAGGAAAGATCTAAAATTCATTTGAGACGTGTATGAATCATTATCAGCTCAAAATGATGCACAAAATGGTTGTTTTGACTCCAAGTGATTATTTTTATATAAAATTGACATTAATTTTAATAAAAAAAATTAAATTACATACTCAAAACCCTGAAAAACAATTTAGATAGTTTTGATACTTCAAGAAAATTATTAATAAGAAATTTTTGATGTGTATCAAGTTTCCTAACCTCAATCTAATACATTATGGGCCTGGTATGACTCAGTGTGTCCATTGTCAATTTAAAATTTACATTTTTGTTCAAAAAGTGTCACTCACAAAAAACATAGAAAACACACTCGGTTTATATTGATAATTTAGTAAAATGATTCATATGTCATTTTTGTTGTGTAAGAATTACTCTTAAACCATATCAACACACTATGAGATCACTATGACTCAAAGTGTGTTACTTTAGTTTAGAATGACATTTTAGTAAAAAGATACAAGCGCCATAATCCAAAATGAGAAAAAACATTTGGATTGTTTTGATACATTAGGAAAATGACCTATAAATCATTTTGGATGTGTTTTAATCATAAATACCTCCATCTGATACAATGTGTTACTAGTATGACTCAATGTGTATCATTGAAATATGTAAGAATAATTTTTTAAAACACACATCACAAATAAAAAAACGAGGCTTGATTTTTTTCTCATCCTTCAATATACTACTAATTTATTAATTTACTTATAATTTCTATCTTATAATTATTTAATAAATTTTCACAAAGGCAATGCTTGAAGTTGAACAAGAAATGGTTTTATCCATTGGAATCTACTATAACTCAATATTATACATAGTGTTCCTATAATGACACAATGTTTGGTTTAAAATTAACAGTATTTGTAAATTTATTTCGTTATATTATTACTAAAATAATATTTTGTTATTATATAGTTTCATTCATTTTTTCAATAAGGGTTACTTTGATCGGAAATGGAATGAGTCAGGGTGAGGATCAAAAGATAAAGGAATATTTATGTTTTTGGATGCATGTAATAATTTTTTTACTTATGAAATGTATTAATTTTTTTTGTAAATTATATAATATATTTTTTCCTTTTATTTGTATTTTAAATTTTATTTCATTTAAATTTTGTATTAGTACTTAATTTTCTGGATTTTTGTTGGGGTTTTTGGTGTTATAGTCTACTGGTACATCACACTAGAGTATGGCCCTTTATTAATACTTTTAAATGTGCCGATAAATGAGTGTTTTATTAGTTGTTATAAAAACACCAATAAAGTTCCCCATTATCTGTATTAAATGTAATCAGTGATAAATGTTAACCTTCATCAATTCTTCTAAAATTGCTAACAAAGGACCCATTTATCGGTGATTTTTTCACTGATAAAAGACAATAGATTTTAATCATGTACTGGTAGTCAACACATCTCTATCACTAATAATGATAATTTTTAGCATTGTTAAAGGCCTATTTTGTTGTAATGGATTTTCATCTATGAGATTTCATGTATTCACAACTTTTCTCATTCTATTTTTTCATACAAAGATTCTTTCTATTGGTCATGGTTCTAGTTGGGATTGCAGACGGCTCTTGGTACACCGTTTCTTCTGAGCTTATCTTTCCACCAATAGGATAATGGGAAATCCAGGCATATGATTCAGATCCCAAAAAAAATTATTCAAGAATGAGTTCTATATTTTTTGGTTTATTGAAAAAATCACATATCCTTTTTGAGTTTTCTGACAATTACATCTTTCATACAACTATTATGATAGCCCCATATGAGGCCCCATACGGTAGGCTATGTCATTCACCTTTATGTTTCCCAGAGGAGGGGAGGTAGTTCTAGTAGTACCTCATCTCATTCAAGAGACTTTAGAGCAGATACACCTTATCCCAAATCCTTTGACTATATATCACTATATATAAAAATATTACAACAATGTTCACCACCTACGTATGGAGTTTGAGGTAGGATATCAAGACTTTGTATGAGTTTCAACTAGATGGAGTTATAGATATATCAGAGACAGGGAAGGCATTCACCTCGATACATTAAGACATTTGTGATCTTGGAGTGAGTTGGGCCGATATACTACTTATATCATTACCATAGATTTACTAGACCATTCATGACATATTCCATACATATCAGCTTTACCTTTATTTTTTGGAGACGCATCACACTTTTGATCTTGAATATGTTTAATTGGAAGAAGTTCCTTCCTTTAAGGAGTATCCTATCAGAATTATTAATATGATAGTGGTGTCTCTTTGACGTTGGGTAGTTCCTATGGGAATGGTTATATAGATGAAAAACTATATATAACATAAGATGTGTGAGAGAGATACAGATGTACATGCTTAGTGGTCAGTAACATTCCCAAAAATATGTTTTACCACACATGGAAGGAATACTCAGTTAAGATTTTTTAGGAGGGTAGATTATACGATATTAGTTTTTCAAATGAGGTGTGTACCCTTTAATTTCTGATTTAGAACCTTTATTTATCATTAGGGGCATGAAAAGGATTTCAATGAAGGGTTCTAGAGTATCTGAGGTTTTTTTGGGGCCCATAGTTCTAAATATTGGAGAAACACTATGAGCCACATGGTTGGATCATGGATAGGGGTAATTGTTTGAACCATATATAAAGGACAATTATTTGAAAAAGTATGTTAGGGAGGCCACATCGAAGTGTGAAAAATTGTAGACCTATTTCATAGGGGAGACACATAGTTTATACATGGTTTTAAAAAATTTTCACTAAGCCAAAACCCTTATGCCACTTAAGAAATAACCCCACATGGTTGGAGAACAGTTTTTCCAAACTGTTAATGGATAAATATATTTGTGGTGACCATGGATAGTAACTATCACATGGATGTCCTACAATGTTTCCTACTTGGTGACCCAACTACCTGAACACACAAAATAGGATGAATTTATGATTTTTCCTTTACTGTTTTAAAACTATTGCCCCCTTTTTTCTTCTCCTCCATGAATTATCTCCCCCTTATCCTGATGGATCTCTCCCAAGGCCACATATTGGGATCTGATCAATCATCTTAAAAAGTATTTTGATTTCATCGTCGTTTGGTGTATTGGATGCCTACATGTAAGAGATTTATTCCTCTTACTTAATTTCATCATTTATTCAAGAATATTATGTGTTATTTTGGTGTGAGATAATAATCCCTATTTATAGATAATTTTTATAGTTTGATGATTTCTCCAATTCTAGCATGAATTAAATCACAAAAATGGATGGGGGGAGAACTAACTATCTAATTAAGGTAGTCTAGTACCTTTTACCAAAAGATAAGACATTATAATTCATGTACTGACATGCTACACACCATACTTTCTGTGTATCACCTTAAATTATAATTTTTCATTTTTCGAATTATTACCCATGATATATATATGACGTGTTCCAAAAATTGTGGATTGGAGGTGAACCCTCTAGACTAGTTCTACACGGTATGGTGTTCACAAAAAATTTCCCCCTGAATTATAAAATGTTTATGTAGCCGCACCACCATTTAAGTGGTATTTTTTTACACCCATTTAAATTGATCATAGTAAATAAATGGAAATAAGTAGTATTACCACTCCATTTAAATAACATATGATTAAAGGGAATTCCCCTTAATTTAATGGAATTTTAAATCGATTATGTTTCTTCCCTTACTTGTATTAAGGAATAAGTAGCCTTAATATATATATATATATATATATGAATGTAAATTGCAAGCATAGTGTCCCATATATTAGTAATGCACTGATGTGGATTCCCTTAATGTTATGATACTTGGGAAATTCATCCCATCAACTTGTGATACTTTGGAATGTAATACAACTTACATTTGATTCATGAGCATGGAATACTATACATGTTTGATATACAATCATGGAGTCCATTGTAAATGTGATGTATGTGCAAGGATAAACCAATTAAATATTATGTGAAATTATGGAATCCCCAATTAAATGAGATAACCGAGCATGGAATCCCATGTTTTGATACACCAGTATGTCGACCCAAAGGATGAATGAAACTTAGGAATAACATCCCATGAATCACTAATATGTTCATACTACTATCCCGGGAATCCCGAGTTATGAATCTAGTATAGGATAGTAGTAATATCGACATATGTGGATATCAATTTCATTACTTATATAGACAATATATATATATGGTTACTTATTCAGAGATCATCTAGCTATGGCCTAAGCATGTAGTGTAATCCAGGTGTCCATTATAGACCATGGATTACCCTTTATTAATTTATATTTTTCCATATATTATTATATATCTACACTGATCATTTTATATGAAATGACTATATTTCACTAGACACTATTGGGGGTGGCCTACCAGGTATATCTCATATCCTATTCAGACATTCGGATGGTACCATAATAGATATCATGAATAAAGGAATGGAAAAAAGGGAATCTTTTATATGTGGAATATTGATTGTACACTTAGGGCTGTGTACAAGAGCTGAAGATCGAGATTACACATATCATGATAGTGGTGGCAGGTCACTGTAGTGGTGGTAGGGTACTGTAGTGGTGGTAGATCACTGTAGTAGTGGCGGGTACTGTGAGGGACTATAGAAGGTGGATATTGTAGTAGTACTATTAACAGAATGGGCCTTGGGCTAAAAATTCGGGCCAACAGGACATGTAATGGGCCAAATGTCCACTGGGCCTTCAGGCTAGGTAATGGGTCTCCCTCTACCTAGTTAAAAGATGTATTTTCTTTGCCTTAATAATAAATAAAGCTTCGGCCCCAACCATTAAAAAAATAATATGGATGATTTACTATTTATATACTTGTTTTTATTACTACTTCCAATGTTTACAATTATTTTACACCACTATGCTCTACTCTAACCTAAGGGAATAATCTCCCAACTGACACACCCAAGACCGTCTCTACTAGTCGGCATCCTATGGTGTATCGGAATGCATGATGGGGTCTATGTGGAAAACCAGTTTCATTTACTTATGAGTTAACCATGTCTAGGATGTCCCATTTAATTGTACATCTAAATCATATCTTTTGTTTTGGCCCATGGTAAACCCGTTTCAACAAAAACCCATGTAATTAATTTATAATATAATTACTATTAATTGTTTCCAGAAATTAAGATTGAAATATTACATAATATAAATTATTATAAATTAAAATATGGACTATATTTTACCAAATTCAATTCACAAAAGTGCCAAAATTTAATTTACATAAATCCTACAAGCTTGGCAATAAGCAGTTTTCCAAAGAAAATTTTCCATAAGTAGAAAATGAATTCAAATGAAAAGAAAACACATGACAATTAAAATGACCTAAATAAAATTAACTAAAATATCATGGAACAAATTTAACTTTTAAAATAGAATGGAACCTTTTAAACTCTTTAAATTTAATTGTAGTTTTTATTGATAATTATTTTCTATAACTATTCAACAAAAAATTAAAATTTCCCAAAAATATCAAAAATACACTCTATCATAATTTATTAATGATGATTTAGAAAATGAGGTTTATTTTTTGAAAATATATTTTCAATTATTATAAATAATTAATTACAAAATATGTGTGTAAAACAAGATGGAATCACTGTTTAGAAAAATACATTTTAATTACAAAACATGATTTATTATTATTGTATGCTTAGATGAAACTTAATATGGAAGATAAATTTTTTTATTTAATATATGATATATAAATTTAATTAAAAACATTATCCAAGAGTGATTAATTTTAATTTATTAATATAAAAAAACAATGCATTTATAAAAATAGTTTTTTCAAAAAAAAACATTAATTTTATATTCAAATGATTTTTTATTTTCATTTTAATCATTTGAAAACCAATGAATTTATTTTATTAATTTCTAAACAATATAGTTTTCATAATTTAGTTTTTCCTATACATACTGACTAATTTAACTGCTATGTTATTATGGTATAATATATTACAGTTCATTTAGTTTCAGGGTTGTGTGTATTGCAGGCTATCAAGGATACTGAATTTATTTAAATATAAATATACTTTAAAATACTGGGGGTGTTGCATATTGGGAAAAATTATTACACCTTGTAACTTTTTTTAATGCTTTGTTTTTATTTCTAGCCTTCGATTTTTGGGGAATTTAACCAATGGTTAGTAGCACCTCTTCCTATTTCTAATACAATGAGTTAGTGGTGAGATGTTACACACACCATGCTTACTATGTAATATGACATACTGTATAGAGGTATATGAATAGATACCATGGGGTCTCAGATTTAGTTTTAAGAATAAAGATCCACTATGTATTTTGAAGTAACAGGATAGTGAAATATGGGTATAGAAAAAACTACTTTACAGGATGTACCTGTTGTGTCAGACATAGTATATTTCATGTACAATAATATGCGACATTTTTTTAAATATATTATTTCTTTGGAGATATATTTAGTCAAATTAATAGTCTATTTTAATTGTATTCCATATATATAATAATAGTGGAATCATATTCACACTAATAGTCCATTTTCATGGCATTTTCAGCAGTTCTAGTGTCATAGATCCATAGAAAATATGACACGGTTTGAGAGAGATGTTCAAAGGGGGGCCGAGGTTTGGTACTCCCTAAGAGGAATATTAATCGAATATGGAATTTCCCCCACATTTATATAGAGTTTATAGGGCTTCATGTATAAGGGATATGAGTCATCCATTTTGAGAAAGGGGCAAGTACACACGTGATCCATCTATGAAGAGGGTCCCCTTTATGAAAATTGAGTCAATACTCCCCCATGAGATAGGCTATGGGTCACCTATCCTGGAGTAAATACAATCTTAATTGACACAGATCCCTCTATTAGGGGAGTGTCCTACATATATTTATATAGTACCTCAACCAATATAAATACCATGGAGAGGCGCATACCTCCAATACTATTCAGAGAGATGATATGGACGTTTTCAAGATTGGTAGCATGTGTATTAAATGTCTTATGATTCATTGGGTATCTCTGGATTCCTATGATATCTGACCATAGTATATGTAAGTTCTGAAGTATGGAATTTAATATATAACTTATACCCAAAATTTAAATTAAAGGAGATATCTCTTAAATCCATTTATACACATGATTCATATGAATATATTGTATCATATTGCTAAATATATCATAAATTACATTTTCATGTTTCTATCAGTAATGCACTATTTCATAAGATGAAATGTAAGGTAATCTAATATATTCATGAAAGTGCTACATGATCCATATGAAGAAATTAAACATACACTACACAACATGATGAAATGCATGAGCACTCAAGGAGAATCCATGAGAGATCTATATAACGAGTCCATACCCATTTAATGGGTATGGGTGTGTTATCATGAAAGTTTTCCCAAGACTTATTGAAACTCACCAAAACCTGTATCTCTCTTTGTTCATCCACCACTGTACTTTGAGGTGCTAGCACACCATGGTGAGAAGAGGAATACCACCTGAATATACAATGATACATATTTCAAGGGACACCTATAGAGGTGGTATGTCATTTGGAGGATGCTTAGTAATTTTATCAAGAATAAATAATGATGGTGAAATTGTAGAAATTATGTTAGATACACATTCTCAAGGTTCATCATTCCCATTTTAAAAATTTATTCATTAATATAGCATGCTGATTTGTATTATGTTATATTTATCTCATTTTCTACATTTAAGAATAATTTTTATGATATATGAAAACTAATAGTAGTTCCATATCCTTACCATGAATTTGATTCCTGAAATCATTTTGAGAAATACAGGTTTTCAAAAGAGTATTACATTTTATATTGTAATAATAAAATATGATTCACTAATTAGTTGTGTATGGTTAAATCATAACATAGGATATAAGGATATATTTAGTTGTTACACAATACAGAACCCTTTGTTTTTTATTATTCAGTAGAATATGTCTTCAGAATATTATATAAAATAGTACCAATAAGCCGTGTATTAAAAAATATAGTATCGTAGTAACATTACATTGTCTCTATGAATCTTAAAATACCGCTTCCTATCTAATTTTTTGATTAAAGTATCAGTACTATAATATGACTAATTATTCGTAAATAGTTTATGTTCCTTAGAGTAGGAATCATAGCTTACGATTCCTCATATCAATTGTAAATATATGACTTGATGTGAATTTTTTCCTTAAATTCAATTATATAAGGAATTATATTATATTATTTATTTATTATAAATAACTATAAATGGTTTCTTGGGAGGGATTTATTTGTTTTTGAAGAATCTATATATTAATTAATTGCAAAGAGTTTATAATTCATTAATTAAATGTTTATGACAAATTTATTAATAAGTATTCCATTATTTAATTTCTTAATATTAAAAACATACCTTAAAATTATATTACATTCCTTACGACTTAGAAATAAAGTATTTAATCATAAATTATAAGGTCATTTTTTAAAGTTATTATAAAATAAAAATTTGTAAAAAAATGTAAAGGTGTTTATATTTCATTATGAATACTTCATTTTTGATTAATTTGAATTGTTCAAATTGAAGGAAATATTTGGAGTATTATTGAGACCAAATGAAAAAGAGTTTTGATGATTCATTTGGTCAAGGTTAAATAATAAATATTTACATATAACATGTTTTTATTTTATGAAATATCATATATTTTGATTTATATTATATATAGTAAATAATGTGAAGGTGTTAATATTTAGAAATGAACAAAATAATTTATATTCATTTTTTCGTAATATCAATAATGAATAGAGAAAATTATAAAGTGTTAATAATTAACATTACATTAATGTGTTGTTCATAAATATTTATAGTAGGTTGAAATATGTTAAATTTTAGTTTATTTAAATGTTATATCCTTGTTAATTATTAATGGATACAATTTATTAATATTGATAATGTATATTTGATTTAGTTTCAATGTTGTTAAACTAAATCATATACAATTATCATACAATTCAATTCATATTATCTACAACAACATAAATATTTATTTTCATCTACCTGGACCATTATATGTCAAAACAGTTTGTAGTTTGAAGTTATTTTTTGAATATATTTTTTACATATTAGGTTTTATATTAATGATGAACTGAATTAATTATTGAGTAAAGTCTCCCTTCAGAGTGGGAATCCGGGTTGGACTTCTTACATTCCTGGAGGCTTATGCCATATTATACAATGTTGTAGGATTAATATCATTCACAGTAGTCTTAATAATTTTGTGATTATAAATTTCATATTTTTTTAATACTTTACATGAAAATTTTACGTACCTTATATATAAAAATGAATTTACATACATGTAAATTTATCTGGAATCAATGTTTTGGTGAGAATCATAAACATTGGGTTTCATAATGGGTTACACACTAATATCATTTGAATATATTATTTTTTTTGTTGGAATATGGATTCTAAAATAAATTATAATCATACATACATGTAATGATAAAAAGAATAGATAATACGGTGATATTAAATCCTCTTAAAAATACAATGTGTAAGGACCATGACCATAGTTTCTCGAATACAGTGCATTATATTTATAAATTTGTATTTTTACAAGGAAATAACACCCCAAAGTACCAAATAGTTCATTAGTTTTGGACAATGAGATACAAATATAAGGTTTAGATAATAACTTGATAACAAAAATCATTGCATCTCTATTGGAAACACCCATAAACTCATAAATTATTCTTGAAATAAATTAATAGTAATCACTATCTTCACATACTAGAAAAAAATAAAATATAAAAAGGGGTGAGCTCAGATTCTCATTTAGGGTATGTAATGTAGTGGAAGTTATCATAAACATAAACATTAGGCATGATGAATAACAAAAACACATTCCTTCATAAATAAACCTGGGCATAATTTCTATGGAATGAAAACTGAGTAAATAAATCCTCATAAATGAATATGGTTTGTCAATTTTTAATATCATTATGGGGGAATACATAATATTGGACATATAAAACATATTTTCAAGGACTCTACCCAGACGTCTGAAAATATAAGGGTAAGGCCTCATCCAAAACCCAATTATGCTTTTCTCATGCGACCTAATAATGCATCAACGAGCTATAGAGAACCCTAACCATCACATTATATGTAAAATTCATTACTCATATGAACTTCTTTAAACATAACTGCTTATACATATGAAATTAAAATAACATTCCGCAATCTGTAAACATAATCACTAAAGATTCTGAGTAGTATGGTGAATGGTATAAAGATAACACATCCATAGTCATACTGATTATGTAAAATTTAATAAAATATGTTATATTATAATAATAATAGATTAATCCCAATACAACATTTGATTCAATTGGGTGTTGAAATGGATGAAAATTCTCTAATAAATTCATCAATGAATTCTTGAGAGAAATACAGTTTTAGATTAAAAAGAATAGTTGTTTTTGAAAAATATTTTCATAAAAACATAAATGAACTATGATATATTTTAAATGACCAAATTTTTGGTTTTAGAAAAAAATGGTTGCTTAATATATATTATATAGTGCACTTTAAAATGGGTATGAAAATGGGTTGTTCCCTTTTACCAGCACTGCTTATCGTGAAGAATTGAGAATGAGACCATTTTAAAACATATATTTTCCACAATGAAAAGTCTAAATGATAAGAATACATGATTTTAGACCATATAACCGGAATTTATAAGAATTATATAAAACAAATGTTGAATTAAAATGGTTTATAGATTAAGAAAGCACAACTCGAATGAAAATGGAGGTTTGGGAAGAAAACTTTTAGCTTTTGTCTGAATGAGTTTTGAACTTGACCATAACGTCCAAGATAATCAAATTAAATCCATTAATTAATTAATTCAGAAAATTTATATTTTTATTTGAATCAATATATTTTTAATAAGTTCATTTATGTCCTTATTTATGAGTTATATATTTTAATTTCATCATTTGTGAGCATTTGTTTCCTTGGTTTTCATGATCAATATACTTGTATATGACTATGGATGTTCAAGTGGAATAGGTATAACTATCTAGCATTGAATTTAAATGATAATTATGAATATCCAGAAGCATAAATGGTTATTTAAAATATTAATTAATATGGTACGAGTACAAATAACTAAATAAGACATTTAGGTATAATTGTTTTCATTATTAGGAAATTTATTAATGATAAGAAACTCATTTTGTTTTATCATTTAATATTATGTAAGTATGTTACTTCAAGAACATAAGAAATGTTATAATAAATATATTATAGACTTATTTAAACATTCAAAATTGTATCATGGCCATCCTTGAAGAAGAAATTAAATAAATAAAGTTCGTCATCCACGAAGGTTGTAAATTGGCACCTCCCAGATGATGATTTCATTTCAAAATTAAAGATGGAGAGTAATGAAATTGATGATGGTTACTATATTGACATGATATAACTCTAATATACAAATGATACTGGAATTATCAATATCATTTGGACAAATAAGGTAAGGATATAATAATAAAATAAATAACATGAAAAGAAAATAAATGGAAAATAAAGATGATTTTACCTCTTGAATACTTCTCCTTGAGAACAACCTTAAGGAAAGAGGTTTTCGGATTTTGTTAATATCAAGAGATCATGGATGTGGGGAGTGTCTAATGAATGATATATGGGAATAACATTGAAAAGATTCAATGTATAGACGAGTGAGGAGAAGAGGTGATGATGGGTGGTTTTTATAGTGGAGGAGAGGGGTGATTTCTCATAATACTATTTATTATTTTCTAATTTTTCTCAAGAAAATAAGTTGTATTGATTCTTGGGATGATATATAGTAATAATTGAATTTTATTTCGAAAAAAAGTTTCTTACATCATCAAAACATCATCTATGACTCAATAATCATGCATTTATCATTTATCATAAATTACCATATTTTATTATTCATAAAAATTCATGTATTTTAGAAAAATCACAAAAATTTATCTTAACAATTTTAAAGGTTTAGAACTAAAAAATTAAAAACATTTTATGAAAATTTATTTTAAATATTATATATTAATGTATTAATTAAAATTTAAATTTAAATGAAAAATTGGGTTTTAAATTTATAACTGATTTTATAACACTTTCAAAAATTAAATAAGGTCTCATAAAATTATCTTAAAATATTAAGACAAAAAAATTGATTTAGGAATAATATTTATGAAAATTTATTTTTTTAAAATGAAATTATTAATTATTAAATATTTTTACTCACAAAACACCAACACTTAATTATAAATTGTTAAAATATTCACTTACTTGTACTATGATATAATTATATCATAACTTCATTTATAAGGTTCCTAAATTTTATTTATACATTCAAGAGTGTGGATACTATATTAATAATCTAAAGGGGGCATTAATATTCCAACGTGTCAAGTTTCTCTCCACAAAAAAATTGAGTTGATCCTATCAGACTCCAAAAATATTACTAATTGCATCCATGTATCTCTGTTTTTCTAAATTCAAAACATAGAAGTAGAAAAATTAGGATTGATGGATATGTTATAAATATATCCTATAAATAAAAATGTTTCTTTTAGTTGAGAAACAATGTTTCATCCATTTCAATCAATATTAAATTTATTTGTAAAACCATGGGGTGTTATAATATCCCCTCCTTCAAAAATTTCATCATCGAAACTAACAAAATTTTACCTCATAAAATGTTTTGGGACGATCTTCATTATATGATCCTCATTCTCCCACATCACCTCTTCTATTTTATGATTTCTCCAAAGTAAAATTACCATTTCAGTTGTTTGATTCCTCAACAAATGTTCTTTAGGGTTCAAAATTCCGATAGGCTCCTCATAGTAAGATAAGTCAGGTTCCAATTCTATTGCTTCATAAGTGAGTACATGTTATGGGTCTAGCATGTACATCCATAATAATGGGACATGGAACACATTGTGTACCTTATTAAGACTGTGTGTCATCACCAAATGATAATCCATAGATCTAACTTTCTCCAAATTTTTCAAAAGGACCAATGTATATGGGGCATAGTTTCCCCTTCATTCCCAATCATATAATACCCTTCTAAGGAGACACTTTAAGAAACATGATATCCAACATGAATTTACAAATCTTTCCTTAAATTATTGGAAAAAATATTTTTCTTACTATTAGCTCCATTGATATGGGTTTAAATAGACTTTACCATCACTTTCGTTTCCTCTACAAGTTCTAGGCCTACATGATTTCATTAACCAACTTTAGCCCAACATATTTCTGCCAAACATAACTTTCAAGACAATGCTTCATACGGCTTGATTAGAATACTTGAATGGAAACTATAATTGTAGGTAGAATCTATCATAGGCATATATTGGTCCCATATACCTTGAAAGTCTAGGTAACATGATCTCAACATATCTTATAATGTTTAAATAGTCCTTTCAGACTATCTGTCAGTTTGAGGGTGGTAAGAAGTACTCAAATGAAGCTCATTATCCAAATATTTCTAAAGAATTTTCTATAATTTCAATGTAAATAAAGGATGAAAACCAGACACAACTAGGAAAGATTCTCTATGAAGATGATCAAATAGATCATAAATGTGATGGAGAGGTTACTTGTTATTTTTTTCAATAACATTGATATCTCTATAGTCAATTCATAGCCTCATGGATCCATCTTTCTTTGTAGCAGTGAGAATAGGGGATCACAATACAGAAACACTAGGGTGGATAAATCCATTATCACTCAATTCATCTAGTTTTTTCTTTTTTTCTACAAATTCTACTATGGTCATTCTATAAGGTGTATTAATATAAGTCTTGAACTAGAAATTAAATCAATATAGAAATCAACTTCCCACTCTAGAGGATGTCTAGCTAAATCCTTTGGAAATACATAAATATATTATTTTTGAATAGGTACATCCTCAATTTTATGATTTAATTATTTATTTATTCTATTCTCTTACTCCACATGAATTGAATTCAACAGATCTTCTTGGGGTGGATTTATAAGGGAATCTTATGGTGATGTTTCTAATCTAAAGATATGGGATTCTATACCTTCCTCAAAAATCACAATTTACTTCTTCTTACAATAGATTTTCACATCATATTTCTAAATCCAATCCATATGAAAGATTATTTCATAGTCGACCATGTGTATGATGATAAAATCAGTAGATAAAGAAAGTTTTTATTTCATAATGGGATTTTCCTGACACATCATTATTGCAATGGGAATTCCCTAAGGGGGTTTGACTGACAACTCCCTTGTTATGAAGAATTGGAAATAATTAATTTTTAATGAATATTGTGATGATATAAAGGAGTTTGATTAAATAGAATCAAATAGGGATTTAGCTATATTTGAGGATATGATTAATTCACCTGTAACCATATCAGTAGGAACTTCATCTTTCATTGATTTGACCGCATAAGCTTGGTCTTTCTCACTTGGATTTCTTTGGGGAATGTTTCCTTGGAACATAGTACAATAATTTGAATTAATGTCCTGTATTTTTTCAATTGTATCATTAACCATTAGTGGTTTTTTATTTCATTATAATCAAGATATTGGTGGTCTCTTTCTCCACATATTCAATAGAATAATTTTTCTTTTAACCATGCTCTGGGGTGTTTCATTCCACAAGTATCACAAGTTTGAAGGATACAATTTTTATTCTTACCCTAATACATTATTTCCTCTACCACCATCTTATTCTCTTTCATTCCCTCAATGTCACATGACTTATAAAATTCTTTCTCTATCTTGATAGCACATGACATTATATCTTCATATGATGAGAAACTTTGGTATAAGAGTGCCCAACGAGAGAATAGTTTTAAACCATCAAAGAATCAATCAATATTTTCCCATAGATTACGTATATATTTAATTATATTCATTAATAGCCTTGTAATGTTTGCTTCATAGTTGGAAACATTCCCATCCTCCTATTCCTTAGAATAAAAAATTTCCTTTCCATATCCGCAAGTTGTTTGAGAGGAATATATTTTCCTGGAAAATTTCCTTAAAATACCTCTATTCAATATTTTCAATATATTCCCACTCTTTTGTTTTTTGAATCAATGAACACCATTTATCATCATCTCCTGATAGGCTATAAACTACCATGAGAACCTTCTCCTAGTCCTTACATTCAAATGTGGGAAATATCTTCTCTAAGAAACTTATCCAATGTTCTAATACGAATGGGTTTGTAGTCCCATTAAATAATTGAGACTGAAGTTGTATAAAGCAGTATAAGATTGCTCCTTCACATTTTGGATCAAGATGCTCTATATGGGTAAGGTTATTATTCATAACCTGAGTCTGCTTTTGCATTATAGTTATACGTTTTCAGCACCATTCGCAGCTTATGAACCAACATCATTATCTTGAATAGGAGGGAAATCCTTACATGGGATACGAGCATTCATGTAGTTTCCATTATTTCCAATATGCACCACTTCTAAATAATGGAATACAATAAATTCGGTTTGGAATATTAATTTATATTGTCGAACTAGCTAAACACTTAACATAAATTGAAATTTTATGCATGTCTAATCTCATAATCAAACGATTGGTTTATTTGAGTATATTTTTACTTTTAAATCATTCACAATGGTTTGAAAAGTAAATATGAATTATCATAATAACGTCCCATGGGAGTGTCAAACTAGGTCTCCAGTAATGTTCCTTTTCGTATACTAGGTTACCTCGTGTTAATCTTGGAACACCTTGTCAGAGTTGTCACCCTAGGTGTATCTATTCCATAATGACATCCACGTCCACTATCCAAATAGAGATGTATTTCTATAAAGATACCAAATAATATATACCATACAAAAATTCCAGGATGTTCATGTATGCATGTCATCAATGTATAAATTAGGGTTTTGTTCCCTAATCTATGTTTTCTAAATATAGTTTCCAGGTTTCCTACTAAAATTCCATTAATACCAAATGTATGGACCCCGACCATAGTTTCCCAGATTCGATTCCATATATTAATACATTTTTATGATTATAAGTATGTTTCACCCCGAAGGACCAAATATTTTAGTATTTTTGACAACCAGATACAAAAATAAGATTTATATTTAAACATTCCAAAAAAAATCATTACAACTCTTTTAGAAACTCCCATAAAAGCATAGATTATTCTTGAAATCCATTCATTATAATATTCATATTCAATTACTAGGAAGAAAAAAGATTACATAAGAAATGGTATATATCATATGCTCATTAAGGGTTAGTAATTCATTGGAAGTTATCATAAACATAAACATTAGGCATGATGAATAACAAAAAACACATGCCTTTAAAAATATTCATGAGCATATTATGACAGGAATGAATGTTTAGTAAATAAAGCTGTATAACTGATCGTAAAAGTATGAAACTTAATCATGGATATTATAGTAGTCAAATATAACATATTTTTTAAATTTATAATATCATAATGAGGGAATGCATAATTCCATACATCAGAAACATATTATGAAGGCGTCGACTAAGACGTCTGAAAATACTACAGTAAGCCCTGTCCAAAAACCAATTCTGTTTTGTCTCATGTGACCAACTTATGCATCGAGGTGATATAGAGGTCACCAACTATAATTTTATATGTCAAATTCCTTCATAATATGAAAGGTGTTGAACATAAAAATATATACATCTGAAATTTAAATTACTTTCCCGAATATGTAAACATAGTCACTTACATTCTAAGTAGTATGTTGAATGGTATCAAGAAAAAATATCCATATTCAAAATGATCATAAACCATTTACTAAAATATGTTAGATGATAATAACAATATTTTAATCCCAATAAGACAAAATATTCAATAGGTGTGATGAAATAGATGAAAATGATCAAATGAAATCATCAAAAATTCTTGAGAGTAAAACACTTTTACTTTGAAAAGAAGATTTATTTTGGTAAAATATATGTATAAACCCAAAAATGAACTAACATAGTTCCTCCATGATAAATTGAATGTTTTTATAAAAATACCGGTGACTTAAACTAAATTAGATATTCCACCAGAAATTAGACAATAAATAGTTCCCTTTAACCATGCTTGCTTATCATGATGAATTGGGAAGGGGACTTTTTTAAAATATGTATTTTCCACAAATAAAAGATATACAGATAATAATAAAATATTTTGGAACATGTGTGAATAATTTATAATAATTATATAAAATAAATTAAGAATTACATTGGTTTATATAGGATTGAAGAAAACCCGAATGAAAATGGATGTTAGGGACGAAAACCCTTACCTTATGTTCGAATGAGTTATGCACTTGATCTTAACATCCTGGATAATCAAATTTAATTAATTAATTAATCAATTCAAAATATTTTATATAGGTATTTGAATCATTATATATTTATTATGTTCATTTATGGCCTTATTGATGAGTTTTATAGTTTAATTTCTTCATTTTGGAGCATTTGTTTCTTTGGTTTTCATGAATACTATACTTATATATGAGTATGGAAGTTCATGCGAAATGGGTATCATTATAAAAAAATTAATTTGTATGATATTTATGTAAATAAAATTTTTGAAATGGTTATTTATAACATTTTTATATGGTATGTGTATGAATCATCAGATAAGACATTTGGTGATAATCATTTACATTATTCCAACAGTTATTGATTAAACCAAACTCATTTTATTTTATCATTAAATATTATGTAAATATATTAAATCCAGAACATAAGATAGGTTATATTACGTATATTATAGTTTTCTTTAACCATTAATAAATCTATGAATACTAGCCATGATGAAGAAATTAATGATCAAAAGTTCATTGTCTGTGATGGTTGTAAATTGGCACATCGAGGATGATGATTTCGTTTTAAAATAAAAGAGTGAGAGTAATGATATTGATGCTGATTTTTCAATTTACATGATATAATTATAGTATATAAATTGTATTGGAGTTATCATGATCATTTTGACATTGGAGGTGAGGATAGAATAATAAAATAAAGAACTTTAAAATAAAATAAAATGAAAATGAAGAGGATTTCACCTCTTGATTACTTCTTTTTGAGAACCACCTTAAATAAAGGGGTTTTGTTATTTTGGTAGTAACAAGAGATCCAGAAATTGGGGAGAGACTATGGAAGAGTAATTGGGCATAAATTGGACAATCTTAAAATTTAGAGGAGTGAGGAGAAGAGGGGGTGATGGGTTGTTTCTCTAGTAGAGGGGAGGGGTTATTTCTCATTATTCTATTTATTATTTTCTTATTTTTCTCAATAAAACCAATATTGTGGTTATTCTTACAATATAATGTAATATGATCTTTTTATTGAGAACCAAGTTTCCTTACATCATCCAAAAATAACATATGAATCATTAAATCATTAGTCTATAATTTATCATCAATAATGTTATTTTTCTATTCACAACAAATTCATGAAATTTAGAAAAATTCCAAAAATTCTTCTTGACCATTTTTTTGTGGTTTATAATTAAAACGATAACTCCATTTTCTAAAAATAGTCTAATAAATATGAGATATTTAATTTTTAATTAAAATTATTATTTACTCATAAAATATAGTGTTAAATTTTTCACTGATTTTATAAAACTTTAAATAATTAACTAAGGTCTCATTTATTATATTAAAACAATAAAACAAAAAAATATTGATTTATGAATAATTTGTATGAAAATGTTTTTCATTTTATATGAATTTATTAATTATTTAATATTTATTACTAAATAAATACCAAAACGTAATTTTTAATTTTTAAAATATTCAATTTCATGTAGAATGATATAATTTTATCATACTTTCATTTATAAGGTGCCTAAATTTTATTTATAAATTTATGAGTGACGTTACTATATTAGTATTCATAAGGGTGCATTAGTATTCTGAATGTTCATGTTACTATTTACAAAAAAATGTGAGTTGATCCTATCAGACTCTAACAAGTTTACTGATCGCAACCGTGTTTGTCTGGTTTTTCAAAATTCAAAAAATAGAAGTCGAAAAATTATGTTTAAATTCTAGGTTATAACTATATCCTATAAATAATTTTTTTTTGTTTCATAGAGGATTAGTGTTTCATTCATTTCATTCTATATTATATTTATTTGTAAAACATTGGGCTATTACACTAAGAGTAAGATTCCTTCCAAAATGAAACTTATCAAGACCTAAATCATCCCATTAAATAGATAATGATAATTATGGGTGAACATGGATTATAATTATAAGTACCCTCACTTTTTGTACATTATCAATACCAATTTTAGTGGAATACTTAAAACATTATACAAGCAGACTCCTAAATACTGTATTATTCTAGTGCCTTTGGAAACATGGAAACATAAACACCGGTACATAAGTGAACTATATTATCTCCCACTAGGTTCTAAATGACTATCAACCTTCTTTTACACATCATACATAATACATATATTCATAATCATGGAATGAAAACATAAAACGTAGTGTGCTCAGTTGTTTAGTATGGGTATCCAAGGGTGACATGTAAGAATAAACATGAGCATAGGGGTATGATGATGTGATCATATCATTATAAGATCATAACCAACACATAATAAGATTATATACATGAATCATGGCATAAATAATGAACTTTCATAAGACATGAATCATAAGGAAATGAAGAATATAATCATTGAAATAATAATATTGGAATAAAACATGGAATTATGGAAGACACATAAGCAAGTAAAATGATTTCCATAGTAGTCAAGGAATCACTACTAATTCCATCTTAGTAGTATGGGTTGTCACACCCGTCATCTTTAAATAAGTTATTTAATTATTTTTATTTTGAATCGGGTAGTCCGGGTCATGACCCGACTTAAAATTTCAGAATTTTTATTTAAAAACCGAATGTTTTGGCCTTGACTGTGTCTAGCGTACCGCGATCGACGACGTGTGGCCTCGCCTGGATCGTCGCGCGACCTCGCCCGGTTTACCACACGACAAGCTCGATGGTCAATTAATGAAATAAAATGGATTAATAATAAAGCAATAAAATTAATAGTGTGATAAAATAAAATCCAAATAAAAAAAGGGTTTTTTTAAAGATAATAATAATAATGTTATTCAGGGATATAATTATTACTATTATTATCATTATTGATATACTGTATTATTTTATTTTAATACCATTAATTGAGTTTTATTATTCTTATTATTATTGATATCATTATACATATTTTAGTTTATCATCATCATCATTATTATTATTATTATTATTATTATGACTGTTTCAGGTTCAGCGTCACTGGATGCACAGACAGCGCGCTGTTCTGAGACTGTGCAGTCTGCCGGGCTTTCGAAAAATAATTTTAGTTAAGACAAAACGGGATAATAAAATAGGGATGAATATTGAAACAGGAATAAAATGATAATAAGAAGTTTAATAATCTTTAAGAAATTGTTTTAATGATAATAATAAGAATGTTAATCAAGAATAATAATAATTGTATTATTAATGGACTTAAAGATATAGAAATTACTAGTTTTTTATTAATTTTGTGAAAATAATTTTAATAATTAATATTATATAATGTTATTAACTTTATTATTATTATTATGTTACGTAGTCAATTTGTTTATTTTATTTCTTTGTTTTTTATCTATCAATTTACACTTAGGGTTGCACCCCCCTAGTTTCCCTTCTCGTCGCGCCGCACTCCTCATACCCCCCTGGTCCGTCGCCCCCTTCCCTCCTTCTCATGATCACGGCGCATCGCCCCTACTCACTTTCCGGCACCCCTCTGCCCTCATGCTCACCCTCCGTCGCCCTCTCGGCCAGCCCCGTCACTTCATGCCCCGCTTCCTCCCCCTTACCCTGCATCACCCCTCCCCTTCGGCTCCCATCCAGCGTTGCCCTCACCGGCCTCCACATCGGCCGGCACCATCCTTGCCGGCTTACCCGACCAGGCTCGCGCACCCCCTCCCGAACGGCTACACGAACCGCCACTTCTCTCGGGAAACTGCTGCCCCGGACAGACCACAACCTCCCTCTCGGCGAACGGAAATCGCGACCCCCTGCAACCCTGACATCCCGACCAGCGCCCCTCTGCCCTCGAGCTCACCCTCCGGTGCCCCTCCAACCGCCTTCTACTGCCTCCCGGCTCAGACTCGTTGCACCCCTGGAGCCCTGTCCGACCGTTTCCATTGCCTCTCTCATCCGTCCATCCTCCCAAACGAGCAGCCCCCTCTTCGATTAGTTCTTTTTTTTTTCTTTCTCTTGTGTTCTTGGACTTTCATGAGGTTTGAGGTATCTTTAGCGGTTGATTTTTTATCTTTGTTTTGTTCTGATTCCTATTTTAGGGTTCTAATTTTATGTTTATGGTTTGAGTTCCAGAATTAAGGTCCACATTAGGTTCCTTATGATGCAAACAATGCACGATTGATGTTTCACGCTGAAATTTGAGATTTTCACACCAATTGTCTGGAGTTTGTTCACCCGAGGTAGGTAGTTCCACGTCCATGTTATTAATTGATGAATTAATTTGCAATGCTTAATTTAGTTGACATATTATTCAATTATTTTTTTTGTTGTGCGAAGTTGGTCTTATTTGAAGTTTTATTTGCATTGGAAATTCTTTAGTAGGTTATTTATTTAGGATTGCGTTTTTCTACTGAGAATTCAATTAGAGACTTTTGAATTGTGCGGTTATCTTATTATGTTGTGCAAGTGATGCGAATTTAATTTTTTGGCATGACGTCGGGTGTGTTTATTCGTAAAACAGGGGTTGGCGTGGGTTTAGTGGTTAAATTCAAGAGATTTATTTTAAATTGTTTTATAAACTTTTACTTTTGGACTGTTTATTATTGTTTTTTAAATTGTGCAGTGTGTGAGTTAGGGAGTGAGGATGAAGTGGTCTATATTTTGGCGTGTGTAAGAACATGTTTTATTTTTGGAAAGGGGTTTTGAATGATTTTTTATCCTAAGAGTTTTGAGACATGTTTGAAGACTGTTTACTAAATTCTTTTAGGGGTTTTCTTAATTATCAAAGTGTTTTTGTTAAACAATGCACCTAGTTTAATTTAATGTGTAAGTATTGCGGATTATGTTTTAAAAAGATTTTGTTGTGTGTATGGTGTTAAAACTGGGTTTGGGTGTGCAAATTGTGTTTTCGCGTGTGTAAGCACTTCTTTTGGGTTTTATGCATTATTGTGACATGTGAATTGAACTTGAAACATGATTGAGCACAAACCGGGAAGTCCGGGTAGCTTGGAGGGTAGACTAGACTAGTGAGCCAGTGTTCCGGAGGTGACTCGACCCGATTTCACTGGCAGGACTGACGATTGCAACACTAACTAAACATATGGTTTCCTGAGGGTGATGGCTTTCTAAGCAACATTTTATGAGGGTCATGGCCTTCTAAGACATGTTTTCTGAGGGTCGTGGCATTCTAAGCCTCGTTTCACCGAGACATGAAGATCTAGTGACCCAAGCTAGCTAACACTCATGCGGCCTCTCCCATGTTAGTGCTCATTGGATACTTTACGCTCGTCGGTGTGACACTTTGGTTATTTTAAAAAGTAAGGATGTGTGGGTGGTTTAATTTAAATTTTTCCCTTTGAAACTATTTTCTCTAATCCCATTTTCTTTAAAACTATTCCAGTATTTGCATCTTTTCATTAATTAAAATTGAGAATGTATTTGACATTTAATAATTTTGCGAGGAAACTTTTTTTTGGGTGACGTCCTACAAGGCTCTTGGCTCACACCCTACATACACCTTCATTTGTATATAGACCTTGTTCTCTGTGTATTCTAGGATGAGGCATCGTGCTCCGCGATGGTGGTTTGGGTTGTGAACGGTCTTCTCATGCCGGTCAGTGTTTATAGCTTTTGGTCGTTGCACCACTCTTGTTGGTGGGAGGGTTGAGTCAGAGTTTTAGTCACTTTTGTTGTCGTTACATTTTGGATGTTGGATCAAGTTGTAAACCATTAAATTTTATTTTTGTTAAGGGTATGTTTGGTTGTCAGTTTCAAATTTTAGTTCATCTATCTAATTAGTTGTTTGTGTTTACTATTTCTGGTAAATTGTTCCCATGTATTGTTTTGATAACCGGGCACTTGTGCCAGCCCGTGGGGATCAGGAACGTCCTTCGGGCCATGTCACATACTAGGTCGGGCACCGGGTCGGATGGCAACCCAGCTTGGTTCGTGACAAAATCGTATTAGAGGCGGATTACTCCTTGGGTTGTGTTATTTTGGGTTAGAGTCATGGTAGATTGGAGTTAAGGTTGTCGGGACTCGACGTCTTGGCTACGAGTAAGGTCCCTGTCCAGCACACCCCGTAGAGGGACTTCAGTTACCAAAGTAAGTTGAGTTTTGTCCGAGTCTTTAGTCTGTGTGGTTAATCTTGTTTAAGGGAAATGAAAAAGATAGTAGGGTCAGTTTTCCTAGTGAGCTCGCTGGGTCTGGCAAGCCATGTAGAGCCGGGGACGCTGTTCTAGAATACCCTCTATGGTAGTGGAATGATTGACGTATGACCGCCAACCATATGTTCCAGTCACCCGCTGGCACTAGTTTTCTTTTGCACCGTTTCTCATTTCTTTGTTTTGGAATTGTGGAAATTGGTTTTTAAGTAAAAACGATTTGGTATTCCAAAATGTTTTGAAATGAAGCGCTTTAAAAAGAAAAGGATGTATGAGATTTAGGATGTTTGGGTTGAATGTTTTGGTTTTGAAAAAAATGGAAAGGGTTGGTTCTGTTTCTTGGTGGTATTAGGGGCAACCACATTCGTGAGTGTATATGGAAAGAGAAATGGTCAATGACACGAGTGGGTGAATTACTGGATGGATATGAGGTGAGTGTCGGTGTGGCACAGGAACATGCATGTGCAAGGCCCATGAGACACCATTAGTGTTTGTGAAACCCACTAGATTTGTTTTAAAAAAAGTTTTGTTAAATGAGAATTTAGTGCTTTAATAACCGATGCTTGTGTGGTGTGTCCTTGTGTTTTTGAAATGATGGATGTGAGGCATTTCGAGCTGAGAATCCTTTTTAGATGATTTGTTTCTCTAGTTTGAATTTTTGTTGGTAAGTTGGTATACAAGCGTGCAGTTGGGGAATTATTTTGAAAAGTACTTCGGGAAGCCCTTGTAGTGGTTCCCCCTGCATGTTTAGTGTTCGCTTGTGGTATGTATTGACCATTAGACCAATTTGGTTGGGTCCATGGTTTTCTTTCTAGACTAGTGTACGCCCTCCATAAAGCATTGACATAAGACTGAAGTGTGGCCACAGGAAATTCGCCGTTGACGGAACCTCCAGTTGATCAGAGGAATCTCTTCTTGAATTATAGATTTTAATCCACCTCTGCTTTTTAAAACAAAGCAGATCCTCTCGCAATGGAATGACATATGCGAGGGGAGTTGAAGAGAGTTTTTGTTTTTTGAGTGTATGACTCATAGAGTAGGAAGTTTAACACTATCGTGTTTGAAGGTTCCCCCTGGAAATGGCGAAAGGAAATCCATCAGGGAAGGGTGAAGGCAGTTCAAAGTTATCGGTGTTGACTGGTGTCTTGAAGGGCTTTGTTTTACTTTCATCGGCTGCAGGGTCATGTTTGGCGACGTCTTGGAGTGTGAGTTCTCTATGATAGAGTCAAGGGTGGATTTTGACCTCACTAATTTTAAAGTTGTGTTTGGAAACGGTGAAGGAGGTTCCAGTGGGGAAAGGTGGAAGCAGCCTAGAGTGGTCGGTGTAGGACACTATTCTAAATGACCTTTGGTCCTTCGTTTGTTTCATTTAAGAAAGGGTCTACGTTAGGCCACTATTGTGGCAGACCCAATCACCTAGGGATGCTATGACCAATTGTAGGAATCACGTGTTGTTTAAGACTCAGTTTGAAGCCCCTCTCCGTATAATGTCCCTCTCAACAGCAATGGTAATGTTCAAGTGATGATTTGTGGTGTCGTGTTCTCATTCAGCGTGATGAAGGGTGATGAGCATGCACCATTTCAACTCTAGTGTTGGTGAATGTTCCATGTATGATCAGTTGGATGTCGTAATGTGTTGTGGTTACTGGTGTTTCCTCGGTTGTAGTGTGGTTTCGTGTGACACCAAAAGGAGAAGCTCCGTTCAGGAGTCTTCAATATCTGACTGCGAGGTAGGAGATGCTTCCAACATCAGGGCTCCAGCCGTAGGCCTCAGAGTGAATCTAGCACGGGGTCAGGAACCCCGAGAGTGTCTGGGACCCCAACTTTTTTTTCTGTCATCCGTGTTGAATGTAGAGGCAGTTTAAATTGTTTCTATTGTTGTTCTGCTCCGAATGAGCCATCTGGTTGCATAAGGTTTTCGTGGCCATGTGGAGGCGTGTTCGTCTCGTTGCCTTAAAGTCTTGGGGGCCGTGTTCCACTGGATGAAATCGCATTAGTGGCCCTTATGGGATATGTTGGGTAAGTCGGTCTCAAATTTGGATAATGCTCATCCAAGGGTTTGGAGATGTGGGTATGTCTCCGGACGTGGTTTGGATGCCCGGTGGTTGGGGCCGACCCTCCCCGCCCCTGATGGGGGGGTGCTTGGTCCCCGTCAGAAAATTTACAAATTTTTGTATCTTCTGTGAGTTCCAACGGTGGGGAGACCCATGTTGGGTCTCACACGAATGTCTCTGGAATAAATCAATATTGTATTTTTCCCTAATGGTGGGGAGATCGTCCAGCCCCCCCCCCCCCCCCGTGTTAGTTTTGTAATCTCGCCTCGGGCATCAGTAAGCATCTAATGGTGGGGAGCCCCTTTGGGCTTTCCCCATGATGACCTTTTAGTTGTGTTCCAAGAGATGTTTTGGTGATAGGTGATAACAGTGCTCCTTGGACGTGGTTGATCTTGTTTGATCATTCCAGTCAAACGACGTGGTTTTCATTCTTTGGTTCTTGAGGTGTTTGGATTTGAGAAGTAGGTTTCCATTGGTGCGAGAGTTCCTATCATTGATTAATCAATTGGAGGTGTTTTATCTCTTTAGGGTGGGCAACACATATCTGAAATACTTTTTATGAGATTCATGAGTTTTTCATTTTAGTCACCTTCTCCGAGCACGATGTGTTTGCCTCTTATTTCTTGTTTTCTTAGGGATCCTCTTTGGACCTTAAGGGGGTGTCGTTTCTTACTTTGGGTCTCATCCTTAGTTGTGGCTTTCCAGGGATGGAATGCTTTATGGTGGGGAGAATTTTCACACCCATCATCTTTAAATAAGTTATTTAATTATTTTTATTTGGCATCGGGTAGTTCGGGTCATGAACCGACTTAAAATTTCAGAATTTTTATTTAAAAACCGAATATTTTGTCCTTGACTGTGTCTAGCGTACCACGGTCGAAGGTGTGCGGCCTCGCCCGGGTCGCCGCGCGACCTCACCTGGTTCACCGCACGCCCTGCTCGATGGTCAATTAATGAAAGAAAATGGATTAATAATAAAGCAATAGAATTAATATTGTGATGAAATAAAAACCAAATAAAATAAGAGTTTTTTTAAAGATAAAAATAATGATGTTATTCTGGGATATAATTATTATTACTATTATCATTATTGATATACTGTTTTATGTTATTTTAATACTATTAATTGAATTTTATTATTCTTATTATTATTGATATCATTATACATATTTTAGTTTATTATTATTATTATTATTATTATTATTATGACTGTTTCAGTTTCAGCGTCGCCGGACGCTCGGACAACGCACTGTTCTGAGACCGCGCAGTCTGCCCGGCTTTCGAAAAATAATTTTAGTTAAGACAAAATGTGATAAAAATAATTGTGATGAATAATGAAATAGGAATAAAATGAAAATAAGTAGTTTAATAATCTTTATGAAATTGTTTTAATGATAATAATAAGAATGTTATTCAAGAATAATAATAATTGTATTATTAATGGACTTAAGGATATATAATTTACTAATTTTTTTATTAATTTTGTGATAATAATTTTTATAGTTAATATTATATAATTTTATTAACTTTATTATTATTATTATTTTACTTAGTCAATTTATTTATTTTAATTCTCTGTTTTTTATCTATCTATTTACACTTAGGGTTGTGCCCCTAGTCCGTCTCCCCTTGTCGTCGCGCCGCACTCCCCATACCCCCTTGTCCGTCTCCCCTTCCCTCCTTCTCATCATCACGGTGCACCACCCTACTCACTTTCCGGCACCCCTCCGCCCTCATGCTCACCCTCTGTCGCCCTCCCGACCAGCCCCGTCACTTCGTGCCCCGCTTCTCCCCCCTTATCCTGTATCGCCCCTCCCCTTCAACTCCCTTCCGGGGTTTCCCTCACTGGCCTCCACATCGGTCGGTTCCATCCTTGCCGGCTTCCCCGACCCAGCTCGCGCCCACCCTCCCGACCAGCTGCACACACTGCCGCTTCTCTCGAGCAACTGCTGCACCGAACAACCCACACCCTCCCTCTCGGAAAACGAGAAGTGCAACCCCCTGGAACCCTGACCTCCTGACCAACGCCCATCCTCCCTCGAGCTCACCCTCTGGTTCCCCTCCAGCCACCTTCTACTGCCTCCCGGCTTATACTCATCGCTCCCCTGGAGCCCAGCCCGACCGCTGCCCTTGCCTCTCCCGTCTGGCCATCCTCCCACACAAGCAGCCCCCTCTTCAGTTATTTCTTCTTCTTTTTCTTTCCCTTGAGTTCTTGGCCTTTCTGCAGGTTTTATGTATCTTTAGCGGTTAATTTTTTATCCTTGGTTTGTTCGGATTCGTGTTTTAGGGTTCTTTTTTTATGTTTATGGTTTGAGTTCTTGAATTATGGTCCACGTTAGGTTCCTTATGATGCAAACAATGCGAGATTGAAGTTTCACGCTAGAATTTGAGAATTTCACACCAATTATCTAGAGTTTTTTCACCTGAGGTAGGTGGTTCCACGTCCACGTTATTAATTGATGAATTAATTTTCAATGCTTAATTTCATTTCCATATTATTCAATTATTTTTTTGTGCGAATTTGGTCTTATTTGAAATTTTATTTGCATTGGAAATTGTTTAGTAAGTTATTTAGGAGTGTATTTTTCTGCTGAGAATTCAATTAGCGACTTTTGAATTGTACGATTATCTTATTATGTTGTGTAAGTGATGAGAATTTTATTTTTTGGCATGATGTTGGGTGTGTTTATTTGTAAAAGAGGGGTTGGCGTGGGCTTAGTGGGTAACTTCAAGAGATTTATTTTAAATTGTTTTACAAACTCTTACTTTTGGACTGTTTATTATTGTTTTGTAAATTGTGCAGTGTGTGAGTTAGGGAGTGAGGATGATGTGGTCTATATTTTGGCGTGTGTTAGAACATGTTTTATTTCAGAAAGGGGTTATGAATGATTTTTTTTCCAAATAGTTTTGCGACATGTTTGAAAACTGTTTACTAAACTCTTTTAGGGGTTTGATTAATTTTCAATACGTTTTTGTTAAACTATGAACATAGTTTAATTTAATGTGTAGGTAGTGCAGATTATGTTTTAAAAAGATTTTGGTGCGCGTATGGTTTTAAAAGCTAGTTTGGGTTTGCAAATTGTTTTTTTCATGTGTAAGCACTCTTTTTGGCTTTTATGCATTATTGTGATAGGTGACTTGAACTTGATACTTGATTGAGCACAAAACGGGAATCCCGGGTAGCTAGGAGGGTAGACTAGACTTGTAAGCTAGTGTTTCAGAGGTGACTCGACCCGGTTTCACTGGCAGGACTGACGATTGAAACACTAACCAAACATATGGTTTTCTGAGGGTCATGGCCTTCTAAGCCACATTTTCTGAGGGTCTTGGCCTTCTAAGCCACGTTTTCTGAGGGTTGTGGCCATCTAAGCCATGTTTCACCGAGACAAAAAGATCTAGGGACCGAAGATTGCTAACACCCATGCGGCCTCTCCCATGTTCGTGCTCATTGGTTACATTACGCTCATCGGTGTGTCACATTGGTTATTTTAAAAAGCAATGGTGAGTGGGTGTTTTAATTTAAATTGTTCCATTTAAAACTGTTTTCTCTAATCCCGTTTTATATAAAACTATTCCAGTATTTAATTCTTTGTTTTAATTAAAATTGCAAATATATTTTTCATTTAAAAATTTTACGAGGAACCTTTTTTTTGGGTGACATCCTAGTGGGCTCTTGGATCACACCCTACATACACCTTCGGGTGTTTGTAGACCTTGTTCTCTGTGTATTCCAGGTTGAGGCATCGTGCTCCACGATGGTGGTTCGGGTTGTGGATGGTCTTCTCATGCAGGTCAGTGTTTGTAGCTTGTGGTCGTCGCACCACTCTTGTTAGTTGGAGGTTTGAGTCAGAGTTTTAGTCACTTTTATTGTCATTACATTTTGGATGTTGGATCAAGTTGCAAACCATTAAAATTTATTTTTGTTAAGGGTCTGTTTGGTAGTGAGTTTCAAATTTTAGTTTATCTATCTTGTTAGTTGTTTGTGTTTACTATATCGCGTAAATTGTTCCCATGTATTGTTTTGATACACGAGAACTTGTGCCAGCCTGTGGGGATCGGGAATGCTCTTCGGGCCATGTCGCGGACTAGGTCGGGCGTCGGGACGGATGGCGACCCTTCCTGGTTCGAGACATGGGTTCACTCCAAATAACATCTTGGTAGTTGTGGTTCACTCCCATAGACATATTAGTAGTATTGTTTTACTCCCCATAGCAACTAGGTAGTCATGGTTCCCTCCCATGGATATCTTAGGACTCAAGGATAAATCCCAGGAACATCTTACTCTATCTAATGGGATATAAATTTTTACCAAATATATTGGAGTAAGATATTAGTCCCACCAATATCATAATAAATTCATTGATGTCACGACCCATCCTTGGGGCCCGTGCCGTGACTACCCCAAACCCGCCTTTCAGGGGCTGGCGACTAGCACCAAAGGCGTAAATCCCAATAAAATGGGAAGACATTGCCTTTATAAAGGTAAAAAAACACCACAGAGTACAAGCGGAAGTAAAACACTAAGTACAAAAAGGAAGTGCTGAAAAGTAAGTGGGCCAGAATATAAACCCATCTGAAAAGTGCAGCTAAAACTGAAAGGAAGTACAATAGAAAAAGACAAACAGCTGGAAGGATGGAAGAAGCTCCTGGGTCGTCCTCTTCGGATCCTACCTGAAGGGTAGGTACAGATAGCGCAGCTCATGGATCGTCTACCACAGATCCTACTTGAAGGGTAGGTATATATAGCCTCCACAACGCTCTCACCCGTCAACCTCCTCCGAGTGTCGTCTCGTCGTGAAGTCCACCTATGGATATTGAATCGTCGTGAGGTCCACCTCCAGGTACCATCCAGTCCTCGAACACTCGGCCTCTGTCAGCGTTGTCCATCGTTTGCAACCAACACAATGAGGTGTGGGCATAGCCCGTGCAGGGGTGAGTATACGATACACAGTAGGGACCCCGAGACCCTCAAGGTCTCACTAAATCCAACAAGGATAACCACAAAGAAGAATCTCAACAGATAACCCTTACTTAGGTATAAGCCCATACTTATACCTAAGTTATCAAGTAACCTATCTCAATCATGAGGAAACACAAAGGTTATGAAATCAAAGGATGACCACTTCCCAGGTATATGCCCATACATACACCTAAGTTATCAAGTGACCCATCTCAATCATGAGGTAAACACAAAGGTCGGAGACTCAGCTCAAACCAGGATTTTCATTATCGAAACCGTAATTGCTGAAGAGCTCAGTTTCTGAAAAGTACAGTGATCCTGTCATGACTCCGAGGTACCGCTCACTAACCTAAGACTGCTGAGGTACTCCTCCTCTCGAGTATCGCAGGTCTTCCACCTCACACAGTAGTGCTCCTCCGCCATGGGTCTGCCACCTCACACAGTAGTGCTTCCCCTCATAGCCTACAGAGGTACTCCTCCTGTCGAGTACCGCGGGTTTGCCACCTCACAAAGTAGTTCTCCTCCGCCATGGGTCTGCCACCTCACAAAGTTGTGCTCCCCACTGGGCTATGCTAGTCACTCCGAATCGAATCGGACAAGCAGTCATCAGGTCTCATCCAGCTACACGGTCTCCGTACTCCGTACGCTCGTCTCCGGGAGGGTCCTCTCCATGAGCTACAGGTCGGTACTCCAAGTATCACAAAGTCCCATGAAGAAGTATCTCAAAGGACCCCCTTGTCATAGGGGTCTCAACGCAATAGATGACACGTCAAACGGACGCCCGATCTGTGAGTTATTAGCCTTTTCATCCCAGGGGCCCGGTTGGTTTCGTGTGCGAACCAACCCGGCCGTATCTCAACTGTACCCCGAACTCTCATAGGGTATACAAATAGGGACATTTTCTCAACGAGATCTCCAACGCCGCTGACGGTTCGTCAAACAGACGACCGATCTGAAAGTTATCAGTTTTGCCGTTCTTGGGGCCTGGTTGGATTTCGGGTACAATCCAACCCGGCCATACTCCAACTATGTCCAGAACTTAGGCGAAGCATGCCAAAAGTTTCGTCTCATCATGAGGAAACCAACTAAGTTGACGGCACGTCAATCGGACGTCCGGAGCTCGAGATATGAGCGTTTCCGCTCCGAGGCCCCGGTTGGTTTTGTGATTGAACCAACCCGGCCATACCCAAAGTTCTTCGAAACCCTGAGTGTAATGTACCGCAATGATCGTATCGATCCAAGGATCGCATCGCAATTGACGGTGCGTCGATCGGAGGTCAGTAGCCCGTGTTATGGGCAAAAGAACGAAAACTGCCCGAAAATAGGGGGGTTCGGGCCTGGTCCGACCCGGCCCAAGACCCCCTGGGTCGGCCCGAATCGGGTCCGGGTCTGGCCCGCTTGGGCGCGGCCCGGCCGGCGTGGCCTGGTGTAGCCTGGCTTGGCGCTGGTGCGGCGCCCGCGTGGCCAGCTCGGCCGGTGCCGAGCTGAGCGGAAAGGGGGGGGGGAGGCGCGTGCCCCCCCAGATTGAAGCCGCGACCCCCGCGTGGGGGTCGCTCCCTGCCAGCGACGCGGCGCTGGCCGCCGCGTCTCCCTCGGTCTCGCGCGGCCGTGGGACCGCCGCCTGCTGCCGCGGCTTCAGCCGCGACAGACCTTCCTGGCGGCGCGCCGGGCGCCGCCACTCCAGCGGGGCGCGCCGACAGGCTCTTCCGCGGACCACCGGACGCGCTCCGGTTGTCCGTTTTGCTTTCCGTCTTCATCAACGGTCCTCCCGGGACCCGACCTTCACTGCGGAGGCTTCAAGTTGACTTTTCAGCCCTGTTTCATCATCGCTGTCAATCCGCGCATCAAAAACAATATGCGGAGGGTCCGGGCTTTGTTCGTTAGCCCATACCCTCCGCGTTAGAGGTTTTCAATGAATATCAAACTCAAACCAAACCCGATTATTCACCCCGCAACCAACCCGCATGAACGTGCGATCCGCAGATCAACTGGGCAGAGATTGATCCGCGCTCGTCGTCCTTTTCTCAAAAGTTAAAGAGAAAATCAAATATAATTCCCCTACCTTGCAAAGACGTCGCACGTCGTCGAGCCGCGGAAAGAGGCAAGCGTCGCGATGTTCGGACGTCGCGGAAGATCGGTGCCAATTCCGTTGATGTCGGAGGGTGAGTTGTCGTCGATGGCGACATTCCCCATGGTGGTGTCTCCTCCCTTGACGTGGAGGAAGAAGAAGAGAAGGAACGTCATCAGTGACTTCACGTTCTTCAACAAAGGATATGGAGCTTTCTTCTTCGGAGGAAGAAGTTCTTCAAAACTCAGGATCTCTCTTCCCTTTCTCTTAACCCAAAAAATCCAACCCAAAATAAAAAAGGGCTCCACCTTATTTTATTTACCCATGCCATGCATTCAAATTTAAAAAAAAAATCAAATCCAATTCACTTAATTAATTAAACCATGAGTTGTTTAATTAATTAAGAGGTTGGTTGGCAAATTAAATAAGGAAGTGGAAGAGTTACTTAATTAAAGGGAGTTAACAAGTTTAAAGGGGGGGTTTAAAGGGGAAGAGTTATGGGGGGTTAGAGAATTTGAAGGGGTGGAGTTTGTGTGGGCCCCACCACCCACTTAACCTCTCATGGGTAGTTCCCCAACTTCCACTCAAAGGATATAACCACTTAATAAGAAATAAAATTGTAGCTCAATTTTATTTTTACTTTCCACAATTTTTAACATCTCCTCCCGAGCAAACGCAACCCCCGAAAAAAGTGTTCTTAAGCAATTACCAGTGCTACGGTTTCATCGGTGCCCTAGGATTTCAATTCCGAGCACCGGATCAAAAGTTATGAAAACCCGCTCGTTCGTTCACTGAACATACCCGAGCTAAACTTCAGAAAATGATTTCGGGCACACCGGGCCTCAGAATCAGGCGCCGTCAGAAACTGAGTTCTTGTAAAATCCCAAAGAAACTTAATAAAAAACTTTCCTTGAAATTTATTGGTCTTTACATTACTCCCACCTCTGGGGTTTACGTCCCCGTAATGCTTTAACACAAACTAGGGATACAAAAGCGGTACTGAGCACGCATCTAAGCCTTCCGCTCCCAGGTGCTCCCCTGGAGGTTCCTGTGTTGCCAGTGAAAGTGCACCTGAGGAATCGATCATTCACGTAGGACCCACTCCTGTCGATCCTAGATCTCCACTGGAATGTCTACGCATGTCGCCCTATCATCGACGTCCAACTCCCTGAGGTCGATGATGTGTGAAGGATCATGCACGTATCTCCTCAGCCGAGGTACGTGGATGATTTCATGCACCCAGTGCAACTGAGGTGGAAAGTTCAAGCGGTAAACCACCTCACCTACCCTGCTGAGGACCTTGTGGGGTCCGATCAAGCACATAGATAACTTTCTGCCTCATCCAAATCTCCGTAATTCCACGTCAAGGTGAGACCCATAAGAAAATGTGGTCGCCATCCTCGAACTCTAGTGGCCTCTGCCTCTTATCAGCATAAGGCTTATGTCGGCTCTGAGATGTCCTCATCTGCTCTTGGATGACCTGGACCTTCTCTATCATGCCCTGGACCATCTCTGGTCCCAAAAGAGCTGCTATGATTTCTTCTTTTCCGATAAGAGAAATCTGGTATCATCCCCTGGATAAACCACGTTCTTTGCCTAATACAGTCAATATGGACATGAATGATGTATTCATGCCATGGACGACGTCGTAAGGCCTCGACGTTACTACCAAGAGATCCAACCGTCACTCTCGCCTCTAAGGGTCGATTCACACTGTCGGCATCATCTTGAGGTAACTGGGTCTCCTTCAGTAGGAATCTCGAAAGTGAGGGTCAAGTCAACAGTTTAAACCGGAACCTCTTAGTACACAAAAAGGAAGGAAGAAAATGTCACAAAGGTAAGTGTCTTTTTATTATTGCAACTCATAGTACAAATACACAAATGTAACAACAACATGGAACTAGAAGTACGAAGAACAAAAGGAAACCACTAGTTCCGCTCCTGTCCACTTGCTTCCGGAGCTCCGTAGTCGTATGCTTCTGCTGCCTGAAGCTGAGATCTCCCATGTCCACCTGTTCCCTGCAGTCAGGGTGGACCTCCTGGTGGTGGTGGTGGCAACACCTCAAAGCGTCGTCCGCCTCCAGCTGCACGACCTGCTCCCCTCCCTCGGCCTTCTGCTCCTAGCGGTCCACCTCGATCGAACCTCTACCTCTGCCTGAGAGGTTCTTCATTTAACAGCTGGTCATCTGCATGGCGGGTCCGACAGTCACGTGCCATGTGACCAATCCCACCTCAGGAGTAACACTACATGGAAGGTCTGGCTCTGTCATTCCCCTTGGTGCCTCGCACTATCGACCCTGAGTCATGCAGTCGACCACCTGTAGGTCTGGTCCTCTTGGACCTCTACGTCATCTGTCTACTGCCTGCTACAGAAGACTCTGCCGCATGCCGGCTAGTGGTGGGTCCTGCTGCTGGAGACTTCTCAGCAAGGAAACTCTCCACTAAGAGGGCTCGGTCCAACAACCCTGTCTGCGTCGGGATGCTGTGAGAAACAACAGAAGCTCTAATCTCTCGCCTGGGCCCCAACTCGAAGGTTCGGGCCCTGAAGAATGGGTCTCGTACCATATCTGTGGAGTAGTGCGAGAGGTCTGTGAACCTCGCTGAGTATTGCGCCACCGTCATGATACCCTACTGAAGATGCAGCAGCTCCTGTATACGCACCGCTCGAAGGGTGGCTTGTACAAACTCTGCCCGGAACAGGCTCTCGAAGTCTGCCCACAGAAGTGTCGCCTCGTCATGCATCTAGAGCATCAGGGTCCACCATCTGCCTGCTGCTGCCTGAAGAAGGCTCGCAGCAAGGATCACCATGAAGTCTGCTGGCGTCCCCACTAGCCTGAAGACTCTCACCACAGCCTCCAGCCAATCCTCAACCGCCTGCGGGTCCGTCTATCCCCTGAAAACTTGGGTGGCCTCTGGCGCTGGAACTCGTGCAGTGTGCTCAAGCGACGTTCACCCTCTGCTGCAGGGGCTGGTGGCATCAGTGGCCCAACGGGTAGTAGTACCGTTGGTGCCTCCGCTGGTGCCTCAACTGGGATAGGGCCCTGTACTGAGGCCACGTCGCTTGGCGGGCTGTCGGTACGTACAACTCTCGGGGATCTAGCTGGTCGTCTGTGGGGAGGCATCCTGAAAGAAACATACGTGACACGGTCAAATGATTTATACCTGGTGAGCTGACCTGGTTTGAGCTGTTTTATGGGAAAACCTTTTAAAACACACACGCAATCAGTGTTTTCGTGCACAAAGTCGGAAACCAGTTGTAGGGTCCTGGTGTATGGATACGTCGGCCGCCCGCACCAACACCGGACTCCTTGAACTGAAAACCACACTCGGTACCCTTAACACTATTGCTTCACAGAAGAAAATATCATAGTTATAAGTTCTACGGTAGAACCGACTCCTCTGATACCAATTTGTCACAACCCATCCTCGGGGCCCGTGCCGTGACTACCCCAAACCCGCCTTCCATAGGCCAGGGGATGACGACTAGCACCAAAGGCGTAAATCCCGATAAACTGGGAAGGCATTGCCTTTATAAAGGTAAAAAAACACCATAGAGTACAAGCGGAAGTAAAACACTAAGTACAAAAAGGAAGTGCTGAAAAGTAAGTGGGCCAGAATACAAACCCATCTGAAAAGTGCAGCTACAACTGAAAGGAAGTACAATAGAAAAAGACAAACAGCTGGAAGGATGGAAGAAGCTCCTGGGTTTTCCTCCTCGGATCCTACCTGAAGGGTAGGTACAGATAGCGCAACTCCTGGATCATCCACCATGGATCCTACCTGAAGGGTAGGTACAGATAGCCTCCACAACGCTCTCTCCCGTCAACCTCCTCCGAGTGTCGTCTCGTCATGAAATCCACCTCTGGATACTGACTCGTCGTGAGGTCCGCCTCCAGGTACCGTCCGGTCCTCGAACACTCGGCCTCTGTCAGCGCTGTCTGTCGTTTGCAACCAACACAATGAGGTGTGGGCATAGCCCGTGCAGGGGTGAGTATACGATACTTAGTAGGGACCCCGAGACCCTCAAGGTCTCACTAAATCCAATAAGGATAACCACAAATAAGAATCTCAACAGATAACCCTTACTTAGGTATAAGACCATACTTATACCTAAGTTATCAAGTAACCTATCTCAATCATGAGGAAACACAAAGGTTATGAAATCAACGGATAACCACTACCTAGGTATATTCCCATACATACACCTAAGTTATCAAGTGACCCATCTCAATCATGAGGTAAACACAAAGGTCGAAGACTCAGCTCAAACCAAGATTTTCATTATCGAAACCGTAACTGCTGAAGAGCTCCATCTCTGGAAAGTACAGTGATCCTATCACGACTCCGAGGTACTGCTCACTAACCTAAGACTACTGAGGTACTCCTCCTGTCGAGTACCGCGGGTCTTCCACCTCACACAGTAGTGCTCTTCCGCCATGAGTCTGCCACCTCACATAGTAGTGCTCCCCCTCATAGCCTACAGAGGTAATCCTCCTGTCGAGTACCGCGGGTCTGCCACCTCACAAAGTAGTGCTCCTCCGCCATGGGTCTTCCAACTCACAAAGTAGTGCTCCCCACTAGGCTATGCTAGTCACTCCGAATCGAATCAGACAAGCAGTCATCATGTCTCATCCAGCTACACGGTCTCCGTACTCCGTACGATCGTCTCCGGGAGGGTCCTCTCCACGAGCTAAAGGTAAATAATCCAAGCATCACAAAGTCCAACGAATAAGTATCTCAAAGGACCGCCTCGTCATAGAGGTCTCAACACAACAGACGGCACGTCAAACAGACGCCCGGTCTGTGAGTTATTAGTCTTTTCGTCCCAGGGGCCCGGTTGGTTTCCTGTGCGAACCAACCCGGCCGTATCTCAACTGTACCCCGAACTCTCATAGGGTATACAAATAGGGACATTTTCTCAACGATATCACCAACGCCGCTGACGGTTCGTCAAACAGACTTCTGGTCTGAAAGTTATCAGTTTTTCCGTTCTAGGGGCCCGGTTGGATTTTAGGTACAATCCAACCCGGCCATAATCCAACTGTGTTCATAACTCAGGAAAAGCATGCCAAAAGTTTCTTATCATCATGAGGAAACTAACTAAGTTGACGGCACGTCAATCAGACGTCCGGAGCTCGAGATATGAGCGTTTCTGCTCCGAGGGCCAGGTTGGTTTTGTGATTGAACCAACCCGGCCGTACCCAAAGTTCTTCGAAACCATGAGTGTAATGTACCAAAACGACCATCTCGATCCAAGGATCTCATTGCAACTGACGATGCGTCGATCGGAGGTCAGTAGCCCATGTTATGGGCAAAAGAACGAAAACAACCCGAAAATAGCGGGGTTCAGGCCCGGTCCGACCCGGCCCGAGACCCCCTGGGTCGGCCCGAACCGGGTCCGGGTCCGGCCCGCTTGGTCACGGCCCGACCGGCGCGGCCCGGTCCGGCCAGGCCTGGCGTGGCGCCCGCTTGGCCAGCTCGGCCGTTTCCGAGCTGAGCGGACAGGGGGGGAGGCATGCGCCCCCCGGATTGAAGTCGTGGCCCCCGCGTGGGGGCCGCTCCCCGCCTGCCACCGCGGTGCTGGCCGCCGCGTCTCCCTCGGTACCGCGCGGCCGCGGGATTGCTGCCTGCTGCCGCAGCTTCAGCCGCGACAGACCTTCTTGGCGGCACGCCGTGCGCCGCCGCTCTAGTGGGGCGCGCCGACAGGCTCTTCTGCGGACCACCGGACGCGCTTCGGTGGTCCGTTTTGCTTTCCGTTTTCGCCAACGGTCCTCCCGGGACCCGACCTTCACTCCGTAGGCTTTAAGTTGACTTTGCGGCCCCGTTTCATCATCGCCGTCAATCCACGCATCAACAACAATCTGCGGAGGGTCTGGGCTTTGTTCGTTAGCCCATACCCTTCGTGTTAGAGGTTTTCAATGAATATCAAACTCAAACCAAACCCGATTATTCACCCCGCAACCAACCCGCATGAATATGCGATACGCAGATCAACCGGGCAGAGATTGATCCATGCTCGTCATCCTTTTCTCAAAAGTTAAATAGAAAATCAAATATAATTCCCCTACCTTGCAAAGACGTCGCACGTTGTCGAGCCGCGGAAAGAGGCAAGCGTCGCGATGTTCGGACGTCGAGGAAGATCGGTGCTGATTCCGTTGACGTCGGAGGGTGAGTCGTCGTCGATGGAGACATTCCCCATGGTGGTGTCTCCTCCCTTGACGCGGAGGAAGAAGAAGAGAAGGCACGTCGTCAGTGACTTCGCGTTCTTCAACAAAGGAGATGAAGCGTTCTTTTTCGGAGGAAGAAGTTTTTCAAAACTCCAGAGCTCTCTTCCCTTTCTCTTAACCCAACAAATCCAACCCAAAATAGAAAAGGGCTCCACCTTATTTTATTTACCCATTCCATGCATTCAAATTTAAAAAAAATTCAAATCCAATTCACTTAATTAATTAAACCATGAGTTTAATTAATTAAGAGGTAGGTTGACAAATTTAATAAGTGGAAGAGTTACTTAATTAAAAGGAGTTAACAAGTTTAAAGGGGGGGTTTAAAGGGGAAGAGTTATGGGGGGTTAGAGAATTTGAAGGGGTGGAGTTCGTGTGGGCCCCACCACCCAATTAACCTCTCATGGGTAGTTCCCCAACTTCCACTCAAAGGATATAACCACTTAATAAGAAATAAAATTGTAGCTCAATTTTATTTTTACTTTCCACAATTTTTAACATCTCCTCCCGAGCAAACACAACCCCTGAAAAAAGTGTTCTTAAGCAATTACCGGCGCTGCGGTTTCATCGGTGCCCTCAGATTTCAATTCCGAGCACCGGATCAAAAGTTAGGAAAACCCGCTCGTTCGTTCAGTGAACGTACCCGAGCTAAACTTTGGAAAATGATTCTGGGTACACCGGGCCTCGGAATCAGGCGCCGTCAGAAACTGCGTTCTTGTAAAATCCCAAAGAAAATTAAGAAAAAAATTTCCTTGAAATTTCTGGGTCTTTACAATTGATACATGTGCCACTAAATTATAAATTATCATATCATAACCCTTCATATTAAATGGGTATCATAAACCTATAATCATATCATATCCTATGGAAAAAGAAACATGTTGTATAATCATTTTAAAAGATTAACCCATGATCGAATATGGTTTGCAAAGAATATAACCCTTGATATAGAAACATTTTTCATATTTATCATGCCATAGAAACATAATCCATTTAAAGAATGAATATGAATGGTAACATTGAATAATCTCCCCATAAATGCATGAGAAACCCCCATAGATGTCATCTTATGAGAAATAATTTTAAATGATATTTAAAAACATTTCATGAAGAAAATATCATTTCTGCATTAAAAAATTATTTTTAAAATAAAAGAAATTTTTTAATATAATATTTTTCGAATTTTTTAATACTTTTAATGGAAGATTTTAACAGAAAATATATTTAAATTTATTTTTCCTTTATTTTTTGAAAACATTTTGGTAAAAATTATTTTTTGAAATAAAATAGATATCCGATCGAAGAGTGAAATGCAGGATTTTTTTTTATAAAAATATTTTATTAGTCATATTAAGTCAGACTGAAAAAATGGTATTAATAAATGTATATATAGTGGATAATATGATTAGAATAAAACTCAAGAGTTTTCTCTATATATGGATCATATTATTTCATCAATAGAAGAATAATCATAAACAATCCTGCTAATTTTGAAATTGATTCATTAAAATATCACCACATGGTAACATGGGACCATATCCCACATGTAATAAAATAAAATTAAAGGAAGAATAAAATATCAAAATAATAAGGATATTCATGATATAACATTTCAAATGGAACTATACACACCATGAAGAATATTGTAGGTGCATAAAAAAACATCTGTCTCAATGAATGTGAATTGAGACCAATTTATCTTACCGATTTGGTTACTCCTGAAACATAAAACATAGGAAAGAAAGGTCATTAAAGGATATGTAAAAACCCATAAATTTAACAATAATAATCATATAATAAATTCATGGGTAGTATATGAACCACTCAAAAGAAAGAGAGTGGTGAACATGGAATGCGTCTCACAAATATAAAGTGAGATGAAATTCCCTTACCTTGTGTCTTGACTCTCTTTATAGTCATAAAATCTTATTGTATAATAATTGTAATTTTATTATAAATATATAAAAATCCATACTCTTCTATGTATTATGACATGTGTTTTTATTATGAATTTATATTACCCTCTTTTTAATGATTCTTTGTTAAGGTTTCACTTTGGGTAATATCCACTTTGTTCTTCTCATGTGTCTTAATTTTTAATATATTTGGGAATTATAAATATATTATGATTTACAAAATGTAAACCATTATAGAGATATAAATTATATTAACTATATTTTTATTATAATAATCTACATAATATAGAATTATTAAATCCACTACACCATTCATTGAGATGGTAGATCAAACGTACCCATGAACGATGTTTCCATTTCTATAGTAATATTGAAAGGATGAAATAAAATAAAATAAATGTATAAATGTATATTATATCATTATAGTATCATTTTATTGTTATATATATCATATAATTTTACTAAATACATCCTTAATACATTCCTTGTATTGTGTGACTGAGTCACATCACTTTGGGGGGGGGGGGTAGTCCACCCATCCTCAAACGAAATTATTGTATTTACAAAAAATGGATAGTATAAATATTAGTGTTGTAAAATAATTAAATAATATTAAATAAATTATAATGATCATATATAGTAATTATAAATATTTCTTCCATCATAATTCTCCCCATGGGAGGTGATAAATGAAAAACAAACAATCATCATTTCGTGAGGCAGCAGTTCACTGTACACATAAACAATATGTTCATTACCCATTAGATAGAAGGGTTTATAAGTTTAGGTAAAACCATTACAATAATAAAATTTCATTATATTAATAATTCTGGTGTTATTATATAATCATGGAATAAGGAGAGTGGAGGGGTGGATAATGAAAATTAGTTAAAGGAGCTTGAGGAAGGATGCTATCTATTCTTTGGGTAACTCATATTGGTTTTCATAAAAGGGCTTAATTGGATTGCTTTATTCCAAAGATTATGAATTTATGTCGAGGTAATGGATGTTGAGGAGATATTTGGTAAGATATTTTTTTTAGAAAACGAGGGTTGAGAGGGTGAGGAAGTGGGAGGAGAAGAGACCTTTTTCTAGTAGAGGAGGAGGGACAATCTTGTACATATTTGGAAAATGAATTACACAAACGTTTTTCCCATGTAAAGTGTATCCAATAATGGTTAAATGTATATACAAGGGAGTATAGGGTCTAAATAATTCCATACATTAGATCCTGTACATTTTTTTAGGTCTTTTTATATCTTAAATTTAAGGATCAGTACTTTGTTAACCTTATTTTTCTCTTAATTATTATAAATAATTTTAATCACGTTCACTAATATTTTTGGTAGAAAACTAATTTCAACGAAATATAAATTATATATTTTGATTATTAGAAATATTTAATCAATTTTTATAAATTACAATAATAGAAGTTGTAGAAATGTATTTAAATTTAATAATGTAGATGGGATTATAATACGAGTTTTTAATGTTAAAACATCCCCAAGATTTCTACGTTTTAAACCCAATTTCAATGTGAAATTAATTATAAGGACCAAAATTGGATTAATTGATAAAAATATGATCTAATTACACTTTTAAAACAATTTAAAATAAAATTTTACTTTATAAATAAATATTATGAAAAGGATGTTTTGAATTAAAAATTCGGAATTTTTCACTGTTCATCAAAAAATGATGTTTCCCAGAAAAATACCAAAAATCTGACCTAAGATAATTTCAATATTATAAATTCAATAATTAAGTTGATTTATCAAATTCAAGTTTCATAAGTGTCCAAAATTAATTTTATTACTTTTCAATGAAGGACTCAAAATGCAATTCACTTGGGAAAATAGTATTTTTAAAAATATAAAGCCTTCACCAAAAACTATATCTTCTTTTATCAAATTGTTTTGTTTATATAAAAACATTATAAAAATTATTTTAAATGTATTTATTACAATTAATATTAATTATTTTTACAGCTAAGTTATACTTATCTCATTTAAATAATAATAATAAAAATATGTTTCATAGAAACTCAGTGATGTGTATAGTGTATGCCAAGTCAGTGTTGCGTGTAATATACACCAAGTTAGTGATGTGTGATAGAAATGTTTGACTTAATGCAATAAATGATATAAATGAAAATTTAATTTTCTCGAGAAAAAAGATGTTCAAAAGAACATGGGGTGCTACATTATACCCAACTCAAAATGAGTTTCAACCTCGAAATTCACTATTCAGGTAAAAAAATGTCAAAAATTCTGCTTTATAATATCCCCAAGATCCCCCATATCTTACAATAACTAGTTATTTATCCACAAACCATTGACTCGGTGAGTGGCCTTGTTTCAAAAAACATTCTCTATATGATCTAGAATTTTAATTAGTTGTTCCTCATAAGAAAGATCATACTCTAGCGGTATGAACTATACATTCAATACATATGAAGGGTCTGATATGTACTTCCTCAAGATAGAAACATGGAACACATCATGGACTTGAGAGATATTTTTAGAAAGTTACATGTGATAGGATGCTATCCCAAAACTTTATAGAATATCAAAAGGACCGATATTCCTATGGATTATTTTCCTTTCATTCTGAACCTCATAACCTTCTTCCATGGTAAATCCATTGAAACCACTTTTCACCAAATTCATATTCATGATTATAGGATCAGTTATTAGAATAACCATTTTATCAACATTGAGCTGCCTTGATATGCTGATGAATAGTTCTAACCTTCTTGATAATTTCATCAGTGATCTTAGGTCAATAAAGCATTCTTTGTCCAAAATTATCCTTGAATGTTGAAGCTATACTTTTCTTTCCATAGATAGATTCAAAAGGTTCCATATTAATTCTTTAATGAAAGATATTGTTTTATGAACACTAAACTAGAAGAAGGTGTTGATCCCAACACCCATTGAATCCCAGATAACAAGATCTCATCATATCATATAGGGACTGAATTTTTCCTTTAGACTGATCATCTTCTTGAGGATAATAAATAGTTCTAAAACTCATTTCTGTATCAAGTGATTACTGACCAATTCTCTAGTACTTAGTTGTAATCCTTTTATCACAATCCGATATATTAGAATGCAGTAATCCTCAAAACCTTTCCACCTTTTTAATGAATATCCTGTAATGTGGATATAAGAAGAATTATTCTTTGATGGGAATGAAGTGTGCTGAATTTATATGGTGATCGACTATCAAACATATATCATTACACCCTTTAGAGGTTGTGGGTAGTCTAAAAACAGAAACCATAGTAATGTTCAGTAATTTCCATCATGGTATGGGTCATGGATGAAACATCCAATTTGATTTTCTTCCATTCATCCTTAGCTTATTGGAATAAAAAGAACCAAAATAAAATCTCTATTACATCTCTAATCATTCTATCCCACCTAATTTATTATTCAATTCACTAGACATATTTTTAATTATTGGATGAATATAAAATGATCAAATATGAACTTACTCTTACACATCCTTCTTAAAATTTGGTATGAAAGGAACATAAACATGGTACATGAACCATATCTTTCCATCCTGATCATGGTTTAACTCAGGAACATTTATAACGTTGTTTTGTAGCTCTATATCTTCCTTATGTGCCTCCTTAATCTTCACATGGATAAGGGGTTGAATATTCTTTGGAGAAAGATAAAACTTTCTCCCTTCCTTTAGGATGTGCTACTCCATCCTTTTCAAATATTGATATATTGGATTTTTTGAGATCATCATCATTGATAATTTATCATGATCCTTTCAACTCAAAGCATCGACCACCTTGTTCTCTTTCCAATGGTTTTAATGTATTGAGAAGTCAAAATCCATTATCAAATATAAACACCTTATCCGGTGCATGTTCAATTCCTTCTGTGTGAATTTATGTTTCAGACTTTTATGATCAGAATATATATTACAGTTTTCTCCATACAGATAATTTCTCTATATCTTAAATGATAATAATTACCATTTCAAAATCAAAATCATTAGTTGAGTAATTTTACTCATGAATCTTCAATTACTGTGAGACATAAGAGATAATCATGTTACTCTATATAATAACACATCCCAATACCTTCTTGGATGCATCCCTATAGATTAATAACCCATATCCAATCTAGGTTAATGTAAGAATAGGTGGGCCGACTAACCTTATTTTCAATTCCTTGAAATTTTCATCACATTCATATGTCTAGAGGAACTTGGAGCCCTTCCAAGTTAACTTGGTCAGAGGATTAGATAGTTTTGAGAAATTCTCCACAAACTATTGATAATATCTAGCTAAACCAAGAAAGATACATATCTGAGTCACCATGGTTGTCCTAGACTAGTATTTAACAACCTTAGTCTTCGATGGAAATACTTTTACAACATATAATGAGATTATGTTACCAAAAAATGAATCATTTTTCATCCAAAATTCACACATTGTATTTTTTTGATATAGATACTCCCTCTTTATAGACTTTAATACAGTTATAAAGAAATCATCATGATCCTTATTATTCTATTAAAAGATGAGAATATAATCTATAAAGTCTACCATAGATTGGTTGAGTGATCCCTAAATAATCTATTCATCCAATCTATGAAGATAGATTGGTAATTAGCAAGACCAAAATGAATCACTATATATTCATAATATCCATACGTTGAAATGATTTTTTCTGGGGTATATCATATTTGTTGATCCTTGAATAAAGATACCCCTAATTAAGGTCAATCTTGGAAAGGTATTCATCGTTATGAAGTTGATCAAACAAGTCATCAGTATAGGAGAGAACATACTTGTTCTTGATCATGATTTTGTACAAATCATGATAATTTATGTAGAGTTCCATTGATCCAAAATTCATTTTCAAAAAATATAATTGGTGAACTCCAATGTGACACACTTGGGGTAATGAATACCATATCAATATTTTCTTGGATTTTTTTTTTCCAATTCCAATAACTCAATTAGGTTGATTATATAGAGAGTCCTTGAAATTAGTGTGAAATCAAGAATGAGTTCTATTGAGAACTAAAATTCTTATTTTGGTGGAAGGCTTGGAAACTATTATATAAATAAATCATAAAATTCTCAAACAATAGGCATATCATTGATTTCACTTTTCTCGCTAACCATTAGAGTTAAACAACCTTTTTATGAATGCTAAGACACATACACTGGATGTAATCTCAATAAGAAGTTAATAATAATCATCACATTGATGGATGATCATAGGAGGGTTTAAAATATCAAATATAAATTCCCTTCCATGAAAATTGATGTGGGATTTATGTTGAGAAATTCAATCCATGCCAATGATGATATCAAATTCAACCAAAGGAAGAATGGTAAGAAATTTAGGAATTATATTCCCATAAACATCAACTGCAGAGGAATCATATACTTGGGATGAAATCATCACATTATTAGGGGGTTTCACTGCCAATTCCACTTCTAATAATTTCGTTGTAATCTTAAAACACTTATAAAAAAATTTATATGTGAATGAGTTGGTATATCCAGAATAAAATAATGCATTACCAGTTATATAGTTGATGATATTCGTACCTTTCACCATATCGTTATCACACCCCTCATACCACCATAGTATTTTTTTTAATTTGAAACCCTTTTAAGGGACAAGTGAGAACCCTCATAGCATAATAATATTAAACATAACGAGTAACTATATATTTGTTAAAGAAGATATAATACTGGTTGGAATCTATCTCTTTAAAAAATTTCCTGGGAAAATAATTTACCTGAGAGTCTTCATCATCATTTTATATGTCTTCATAATGATACTATAGTGGCCGTAAACTTTTACACATAACATTATATGATTTTAACCATAGTTATACATCAAATAGAAAGCCAAGGATCGTGATATCTAGTATCTTTGAAGGCCAAGAACATAAATATAAAAACAAGGGACTAAAGAAATATTCTTAATTAATATTCAAGAAGTATCTCTAAAATCCATTATGCTCATACATATTCATAGGATAGCCTGGTGATAACATGAACAAAGGGATGATCTAAAATTCCCAACAAGGGAATAAACATAAGAATAAATCTCTAGAAAATGGGTTTGGAGGCATAACATGATGACATAAAAAGTAATGTAACGTATGTAAGTATAATATATAAACAAGGAATAATATAAATATGGAGTCCTAGTAATGTGGAAGAAACATAAAATTTATCTCTATAATGATTCAATCTTATCCACCAAGACAAGTTCACATGGTAGCATAAGCCCAGGCAAACCGTCAAGACCATCGCACATGGTAGGAAATGCCCTGGATACCCACCAAGACCATTACACATAATGTCTCATGAGACTCAACATTACCCAATGCATTGGTGAACAATATGGTCACACCCATCAGAACATTTCTAGAATTTGTTTTCAACATTAATAAACTTACATAATCAATCATACATAAACATAAGGGTACCCCTGGAAAGAAATGGGTACCATAATCTTGTCATAGAGCATAATGAATGGGTGTATTATACAAGTGTCCCTGAAAGAAATTAATTAAAATATAAATGGAAATTAATAAGGTAAAATAATTATATACAACGGTAAGTGATGTCAAATAGAATTGAAAACATGAAAGAATAATATTTAAGAAATTTTATCATTAAAACATTTTTGTTTGGTTTTAAGGAAAATACTATTAATCCTTTAAAAATGAAAAGGGGACCAAATTTTATATAAAACCAAAAGTGAAACAATAATATTTTCATAATAAAAAGAATAATTTTATCTGATAAATGTTGGATTAAAATATTATATAGAGTGCATTTGAATTTGTTTAATAATTCGGGATGTTACCTTAAAAAGGTTTTCTTATCGGGAAGTATTGAGGTGGGAATCAATTAAAAACATGTATATCCCAGAAAAAGAATGATGAAGGGTCTTGATAAATGAATTTGGTACATGTAAACATAATTTTAATGATGAATATTAAAATATAATATAACATTATTTTGGTAATAATAAATATGAATCCACTCAATGGAATAAAGGAGGTTCTGGTAAAATCCCTTACAGTTTATCGGTATGGTATTTGGTGTACATAAGAGAATTTAATGAGAGAGAAAAGGGGTTTTTAACCACATATAAATTATTAGGGAATTATGGGGTAGGTGGTAAATTATACCCCATCATTAGTAATTATATGTTTGAGGGAATAATGTAGAGGAGATTCTTGAATAAATTTGAGAAAGAGAGGATCACCTACCTTAAGTCATATAATGTTCTAAACTTGATATTAATGACTTGAATAGTCAAATTTGGTTCATTAATTAATAATTAAAGAACATATTCTATATGTAAATGTTTTATTATAACCTTTTTAAGTTCATTCATTACCTTTTTTATGGGTTATGTTTTTCAATTTTATTATATCGTTTCATTTGCTTCCTTGGTTTTAATGATTTGTTCACATATATTCTTATTCGGACACACATGTATGATGAAAGTAGCTGTCCCTAATTTATGTTTTATGAAATCAGTGAAAATTATTAATATTAAAAAGTTTTAAATTTAATTTGGTTACTTATAATGATGTTGAATAATTATATAAAACATTAGTGACAAGCGTTTGGGTTATTTTGTAGGTGTTGAAAAAAATGATCACCTTTTGTTTTATAAATAAAATCCATTTTTACAAAACAATATTCCAGAACCATAGATGAGATATAATATGTAATATATGGTCTGGTTCAATAATTAAAATGGTTTCATGACTGGTGTTTAAGATGATAACGGAAATTGAGAACCCATTGTCCTTGAATGTGGTAAAATAGAACATTTCGGATGGTATATTTACTACTAGTATAGAATAAGAGTCAAGAAGAGATGATAATAAAATATTACATTATCATAAAAAATTATATTAAATTTAAGGTACTAGATTTTTTATAACATTTGGATGAGTAGAGGTTAGTATAGAAAAGAAAACAATTGAACTGGAAAAGGAAGTAAAAGAATTGAAAAGTCGAATTTACGTCTTGAATTAATCTTCCTTGAGAGCCTCTTACGGGGAGAAAATTTTGTCTTTTAGGGAGACTATGGGATTTTGTACCTAGGGGAGGAGCTTGGGGAGATATTTGGAAAGAATTATGGAAAGTAACAAGGCATGAGAGGAGTGAAGAGAAGAGGAGATTGTCGGTAGTTTTTTTTGTGGAGGAGAGGAGTTAATTTTGAATATTTAATTAATTATTTAATTATTTTAATCAATATAATCAATGGTAATGATTCTTTTGAACAAAAATATTAATATTTTCATGTGAGTTCAATACAATTTCCATTTACATCTTCCATGCCTCAATCATGATGTGGAAATTCAGGCTTTAGCATATGTTTTGAACTAATGTCTTATAATATTCATAAAAAATTCATGTATTTTAGAAATATCCAAAAAATTCACCCTAACCATTTTTTGACATGTAGAATCCAAAAATGAATTCCAATTTTCAAAAATAATTTTTTTATTATGATTTATTTAACTTTTATATAAACTCATAATTTATTTTAAATAAATTACATTAAAACTCTAAATCATTTTATAACACCTTGAAAAACTAATCAACACCCCAGATATTTATCTTATAACCATAAAAAAAAATATAAAAATTTATGATTAAATTTTATGAAAATAAAATTCAATTTCAAATTTTTAAATTAATCACAAAATTGTAAATTAAATATTTTCGATATAAAAAATACTAATACTTATAAAATGATACGTTTTTCACTTATAAGATGTAAAAATTATATTTATAGATTCATGGTTGATGTTTGAATTTCTAGGACAACTTACTAATCAATAATATTCATTAATATTCATAAGGCTTTATTAATATTCACAAGGGTATGTTACTATTCATAAAAAACTATGATGATTATATCAGACTCTAAACATCTTACTGAACACAACAGTGTATGCCATATTTTCAAAATTCAAAACACATGTGAAAATATTATATTTAAAGGACAAATAGTACATAGTAGTTCATTGTGTTGTGATTTCATGTGATTATATGACATAATTATAAGAGTGTAATTTCCATTGATAAAACATTGGATCTTTAACTTATTCCCCCTTATAAAATTTCACCTTGAAATTTAATTTTACATTCTATGCCAAAAACAGTTTTGGGTACATTTCCATCACTTCCTCCTCTAGTTCCCATGTCTCCACTTCGTACATGTGGTTTTTCCATAGTATGTTGCCCTTGTGAGATTTCTTGTTATTTAAACATTATATCTACGATCCAAGAACTTCATTGGTACTCCTCGGAAGAAAGATCATTCTCCAACTGTACCACCTCTGAAGAGATTACACATGTAGGGTATGGTATGTACTTCCATAAGAGGGATAAATTAAAGACATAATGTAATTTGGACATGGTAGGTGGAAGTGCCAGTCGATAGGGAACAACCCTGACATGATCAAAAATATCGAATGGGATGATGTGCCTGGGACTTAACTTTCCTTTCTTCCAAAACCTCTGGTCCTTCTTCTGTGGAAATAAGTGTTGAAATGCCATGTCTCCATCTTTTATCTCAAGGTATTGTCGATGATTTTTTTCATGCCTCTTTAGTCAAATCTTGGCTTCCTTGACATGCTAATGAATGTAGTTCACCTTCTCCACCATTTTTTCGACTATTTCAGGCCCTAATAGCTTATATTCACCAACTTCTTTCCAACACACCGGTGTTCTTCACTTTTTCTCATAAAGGGATTCGTATGGTACTATTCAGATTATCGAGTGGAAACTATTGTTGTAGGAAAATTCATCAAGTGGAAGATGGTGTTCCCATCCTCCTTTGATGTACATAGAACATTCTCTCAACATATCTTCCGGTGTCTGAATAGATTTCTCAGATTTGACATTCGTTTAAGGATGATAGGTCGTACAGATGTTCTGTTCAGCGCTTAGAGCATGTTTGAGAGTTTTCCAAAACTTCAAGGTGAATCTCAGATCTTTATTGGAGACAATAGATTGTGGTACTCCATGTATCCTTACCAATTATTTGATATATATCCATGCATTTTGATCTAACAAGAATTCCTCTTGAATATAGATAAAGTAAGATGTCTTGGTAAAAGGATCCACAATGACCCATATTACATTGTTTCCTCTGGATTTCCTTTTAAGTCCAGTGAAAAATCCCATGGTGATGTTCCCCCACTTCCATGTTTGTATGGGTAGTGGTTGAATCATCCCCTTAGTCTTCATTATTTCATCCTTCACATGTAGAAAAACCAAGTACTTTGATGTATACTCAGCAATTTACTTCTTCATAACATCTCACCAAATAAAATACTAGAGATCTCGGTACATATTTATTCTTCCTAGGTGGATAGAGAAGTTCAAACTATGTGTGTTATTTAGAAGATCCTTCTTTATATCGGGATCGAATGGCACACATAATCATGATCCTAAAATTACAACTAATTCCTCATCAGTCATGATCTCAGAGGATTTCCCATTTTTAATGTCTTACACGCTTTTCAGAATTTCAACATATTTTCTTTGAGCATCCTATATCATCTCCATGTGGAATGGTTGAACAATAATTTAAAAAAGAAAATATGATGTTCCTTATATAATGATTCCCATGTACATCCCCTGCAAATATATGAAAATCGAATCATTTTCAATTTTCCTCATTGATAAAGATGAACGATCATTTCTACTCAGAGAATCGACCTCCTTATTTTCTTTACCGGGATGGTAGTTGATTAAGCAGTGATAATCTATGATGATATCTATCAATCTTCATAGGTGCATATAAATATCTTTCTATGTGAATATATATTTGAGACTATTGTGATCAGTATATATCTCATACGTATTCCCATATAGATAATACTGCCAAATTTTTAAAGAAAAGATCACAGTCACTAACTTCAAATCGTGGGTAGGATTGTCTTTCTCATGGATGTTTATCTTCCATGAGGCATAGGCTAACATTTTATCATTTTTCATGAGCACACATCCTATGCTCTTTTTTGAAGCATCAATGTATAGAAAAAAGAGTTATCCACCTATTGGGTGTGTGAGTACTGACAAAGTGATTAGCCACATTTTGACCCAATAAAATAGTATTCACATTCTTGAGTCAAGAAAAACATTAATCCCTTCTATATTAGATTGGCCATTGGGTTCAACAATTATGATAATTTCTTCACAAATCATTAATAATACCCAGTTAGACCCAACAAGTTACGGATCTCCGTTATAGAAGTTGGAATGGGCCACTCTTTGATTACCATTTTCATTAAAGGGTCCACATATATCCATTTAATGGTGATAACATGCCCCAAGAATGATACTTCATCTATACAGAACTCACATTTAATGTATGTTGCATACAACTTCTCCCATGGAAAGTCTTTAACAATGTATTGAAATGTTCCTCATATTCCTCCCATCTCTTGTTGTATATCAAAATATCATCAATAAAGACTAACAAAAATTTGTCGAGGTAATCTCTAAAAACACTATTCATTAAATCCATGAAAGTTAGTGGATAATTAGTGAGTTCTAAGGGTATCAATAAGAACTCATTGTGTCCCTACCTCATTCGAATGGAAGTCTTAAGAATATCTTCCTTCCTCACCTTTAATTGGTGATATCCTTCCAAAGGTCTACCTTAGAAAAATAAATGGCCCCACAAATATGGTCAAACAAGTCATCTATCAATGGAAGGGGATACTTGTTCGTAATCCTGATTTAATTGAGCTCACGATAATCAATGTAGAGGAACATTGAACCATCCTTATTCTTGATGAAGAGGACCGCCACTCCCCACGGTGAAGCACTTGGGGATATATGACCCTTCTCCAGATTCTATTATAAATTCTTCTTCACTTATTCCATCACTATGGTGTCCATTTTATAGGGTGTTGTTGATATAGAAAGAGATACATGAATACGTTCAATTGATAACTCAACATATTCATCAGGAGGAAGACCATTCAAATCTTCAGGAAACACATCAGTGTAATCCCTCACGATGGGCATGTATTATAGCATGATTATCTCCTTTGACTCAATCATTTTTTCTATATATGCTTTCTCAAAAGGCATAAATATCCACATTTGAGATTATTATTCTAATAGATATTCAACTTCCTCCTTACACTTGTAATGAATGGGAGGATTATTCGGGATGTGAGTGGTGATCTCCCTTACCCGATAGTTTATGTTGGATTTCTATTACGATAGACAATCCATGACGAAGATAACATTTAACTCCACTAAAGGAAGTATAAGAAGATTTTTAGGGGGGGTTATGCAATATTTTCCCCATTCACTATTGTCATAGATAACATTTCCTCCCAATTTTGAGGTGCTGTTTGAATAGTTTTACTAAACAAGCAAAATAAAAAAGAATGCGTTGAACTAGAATCAAATAGTACATTCACTATTATTTAATGAATAAATATGGTACCTATCACCACATCTTTTTCCGGATCCACCACAGTAGTAGTGATAACATAATCCCTTCCTTGTTTCCTTGGGGGTTGTTTTTTATTTCCTCTGATAACCCTCAGCATAGGAAAATTGTCCTCAAAATTTCCAAGCTCCTTGTAGTTGTAGCAATGCACTACAAGATGAGTGTTGATATAAACATTATTTTCTTCTTCCACTGTACTAGGATTCTTCATATACCATCAGTAGTTTTTAGCCATATGTCCCAAATTTCCAAATTTAAAGCAATCCTGGGTTCCATTTAGATAGTTCGTAGGATGCTTCTTCCAACTATTTTTACATGTGGGGTGATCGGGCTTCTTCCCACCATGGAATTGATTTTCAGTACCACACACATGATATTCCACTTTCATCTTCTTATCACTAGGCCCACAATACCTCTGATATTCTCCGATCTTCATTTCAACCTTGTGGGAAAAACAGACAATCTCCTCACAACTGTCAAAGTCTCGATTTTCCAATGCATTTCATAGACTCATCTTTAGTCTGCTAAAGAAGAGATTCACATTTCATTCGGTGTTTAAGTCGATTCATGTGCCACACCTTTCAATCCTTGTGATGTTTGCATCATACGCCCTGATGGACTCATCTTCCTTCTACTTGAAACTGAGGAACCATTTTTCCATCTTGATAAAAAGGTTTCAGGGAAAATATTTATTGAAAACATTATCTTGAATTCGTCCCATTCTACGAAATCCACTTCCTCTTTGGGATTTATATCTTGATCAATTTCCACCACTAATCAACTCCCCCATCAAAATGTTAGACCACCATCACATCTTTCTCTTCATCTGGGAACTATAGAATAGAGAATATATTTTCAATGGAGTTAATGACCTCTTCAATGATGATGGGATTAGAATATCCACTAAAACATGGGAGGCCTTTTCCGCACTAAGGATTCAAAGACAACATGATCTTTCCTTGGAGGAGGAGGGTGTTTGACATGATTCAAGATATTATTCATAACATAAGCTAGTTGAGAAAGAATTATCATGAAGTTGTGAGCACCCATTACAATCATACCAGTCATATAATTAGAGAAATATTCACATTCCCTATCACATTGGTTGATTGAACGTGTTCTTCTAATTCCCTCTATTAGCTATGAAAAATAACGTACAATTAGGGGTCTTGGACACATAGTTATTGACCATAAAAAAGAATCATAGAACATAAAATTATAAACATATAAAGGAGAAGTATTTCCTAACTTGTGATTCCCTAGGTTTCAGTCTTGGATATCGTTGATCTATTTGTTAACATATATTCATATAGTTTTTTTTCATTTCCATAATAAATTTTTTTACCAAGCTCATGAATTTAACAAATCATATTCCCTGGGAGTGTCAAACCAAGAGTGCAGCAATGCCCGTTGTCGTGCACCTGCTCCTGTTCGAGTCAAGTCCAAAATGGTGTTTTTGGGTTTTACCCTATATAAATCTATCCCAGATCCTCCTCTACATATTTGTATCCAGACAAGGATGAATTTACTTGATAAACCACTTACTCTACACTTACCAAAATATAGGAATGGTTTCCTATACATATTCTCATCTTTAAGGTACATACTAAAGTTCTATATACCTAATCTCTAAAAATAACTAGGAAATACTTTGATACCAACATTAGAAACCCTAACCTTTTACACATAATATTACATGATTTTATAAATAGTTATAAATTAGAGTAAAATCCAAGGATCGTGAAGTCAATTGTTTTCTAAGACCAGGTACATAAAACTAAAAACATGGGACTAAAAAAACTTCTTTATTTAATATTAAAAAATAACCCATAACTTTAAATGTTCTCATACAACTTGATAGGGTAACCTGGGGATAATGTGATCAAAGGAGTGAGCTAAAAATCCCTGCAAGGGAATTATCATATGAATAATGTTGTAGCACATGGGTTATAAGGCATAACATGATGACATAAAAAAATTTGTAACATATGGAATCATAACACATAAACACAGAATCATATAAAGATGGAGTCATAGAAATGTGGAATAAATATAAATTAGGTATTTAGAATAATTCTATGCTATCATTCGAGACTGTTTCACATGGTAGCGCAAACTGAGGCTAACTACGAGGACCATATCACATGGTATCACTAGCTAAGGATAATCGCCAAGGCCGTTTTACATAACGTCTCATGAGACTCAAATTTACCCAATATATTGGAGTTCTATCTGGACCCACCCATCTTAACATTTCATGAATATGTTTTCCACATTAATAATCATATATAATCAATGACACATAAACATAAGGGCTCCCATGGAATTAAATGGGACTCATAATCATGTAATAAAGCATAATGAATGGGTGTATTGAAAAAGTGTACATGAAATAAAGGGTTAAAAAAAATTCATGGACATTAGTGAGGTAAAATAAAAATATATCATGGTAAGTGATGTAAAACAGATTTGAAAAAAATAAAATAATTGTATTTAAGATATTTTAGCAATAACACATTTTTTCTATGGTTTTAAGGAAAATACAATAGAGCCATTACAATAGAAAAGGGAAAAATATTTTATATAAAACTATAAGTGAAAAAGAAGGTTTTCATAATAAAAATATTAATTTTATAATGATAATATTGTCTTAAAATAGAATATAGAGTGTAATTGAAATTTGGTAAGAATTCTGAAAGTTCTCTTAAATCATGTTTTCTTACCAGGAAGTATTGAGGTCAGAGTTATTTAAAAACATATATATCTCCGAAAGAGAATGATGGAGGGTCTGGATAAATGATTTTTTATATGTAAAAAATATATAGAAGTTGCACATGAATAGATTAGATAATGTAATTTTTCAAATAATAATGACAAAGAAACCCGAAAAAATAATGAAAGTTCAGGTTGAATCCCCTATGAATTATTAGAATGGTATCAGGTGTATATAAGAGGGATTAATGAGAGAGAAAAGGGGTTTAGAATCACTTATACATCATGAGGGAAGTATGTAGGAGGTGATAAATCATACCCCATCATTAGGAATGATACATAAAAGAGAATAAAATAGAAGTGATTCTTGAATAAATGTGAGAACGAGAGGATCCCCTGCCTTATGTTCAATGGTGTTATCCACTTGATATTAATGACATGAATAATAAAATTAGTTTCATTAATTAATAATTACAAAACGTATTCTACATGTAAATGATTTAATATAACATTTTAATGTTAATTAATTACCTTTTTATGGGTTATGTGGTTAAATAATATTGTTCAGGTCCATTTGCTTCATTGGTTTTAATGACTAGTTCACTTATATTCTTGTTCAGACACACATGTATGATGAAATTGGTTGTAGATATTTGATTTTACAAGCAATTAGGGAATATAAATAATATTTAAATGCTTTAACATTAATTTTTTTACTTTTAGTGAAGTGGGATCAGTATATAAAACATTAGTGACAACCTTTTGGGTTATTTAGCTGTTTTTGACAACAATGAACATGTTTTGTTTTATTAATAAAAACCATGTGTAAAAAAATAATATATAACCATACAGGAGACATAATACATATTTTATCATTAGTTGAAACATGAAAATGGTTTCATGACCATAATTTAATATGTCAATGGAAATTGAAAACCCATCATCCTTGAATGTGGAAAATTAACACATCTCAGATGGCATCTTTACTACTAGTACAAAAGAAGAGTAAAGGAGAGATGATAATAATTTATTCCATTATACTAAAAAAATTCTAGTACATGTAATTTAATTTAGTTATAATAACATTTGAATGATAATAGGTATGTATATAAAAGAAAACAAATGAACTAGAAAATAATGTAAATGAATTGAGAAGAGGAATTTACCTCTTGAATCAATCTTCCTTGAGAGCCACTTAAGGGGAGTTGATATGGTCTTTTGAGGAGACCAAATGCTTTTGGATGTGGGGGTGGAGCATGGGGAGAGATGTGGGAATAATATTGGCAAGTCACATGGCTTGAGATGAGTGAAGAGAAGAGGGGAGTGTGGGTTGTTTTTATAGTGAAGGAGAGGAGTGAATTTTGAATATTTACTTAATTATTTAATAATTTTTAGGAATGTAAAAATTAGTAATGATTCATGTGAAAAAAATAGTAATATGTAAATGTGATTTAGAACCAATGGCCATTTATGTCATCCATAACTCAAGCATGATACATAAATTTAGGTTCTAACATATATTGTGAATTATTGTATTTTACTATCCATAAACAATTCATGTATTTTAAAAAAATACCAAATATTCACCCTAACAATTTTTCGATGTGTAGAATCCAAAAATTTACTTCATTTTAAAAAAATATTTTCCTAAATATGATAATTAAAATTTTAAATAAAATCATAATTTATTTGAAAAACAACATTAAAACTATAACTCATTTTATAACACCTTAAGAAATTAATCAAGGTCCAATAAAATAATCTTATATCCATAAGACAATAAAATAAAAATTTATTATTACATTTTATGATAATAAATTTCCATTTTAAATCATTAAATTAACCATAAAATTGAAATTAAAATACTTGTGACATACAAAAATACCAATACTTATACATTGTTCATTGTTTTCACTTATAAGATGTCTAAATTGTATGTTTACATTCATGGGTGTTGTTTCTATTTTTTGGCCAATATACTATTCATTATTATTCATTTCTATTCATAAGGTTATGTTATATTATCAAGGGTTTTTTATTATTCATCAATAACTAAGTTGATTCTATCAGACTCTACCTTTCTTACTGAACTGAACCATATATGTCAGATTATAGAAATTCAAAACACAGAAGGGAAAATGTTATGTTTTAAGGATACATAATCCATAGTAGTTCATTGTGTTGTGATTTCATGTGATTACATAAAATAATTATAAAGACGAAATTTTCATTGATAAAATAATGGGTCATTAAAGATGCATGAAATAGTCCAATTATTATATGTATGCCTCTTTGATAATATTTCCCATGTTAATGCCACTAATCAATATGCAGTCCTTATTGTCAATCCAAAAACATTTCTCCCTAGTAAATCACACTCAGAGAAGTATTCCCATTATTTAATTAATATATTCCTTAGCCTCCTTGATTTTCAGAACTTCTAGCATCATCTCTCCACCTGATTACATGTGCAGTTCCATATTTTGGTCATGAACCTTGGAATCCTGGCGTTACAGTCCATCAGCAGACTCTGCCTCTCTTAGCTATTCAAGAGGTAGTTTATCCTTCTTCTCTAGAAGAATATCCTATAACTATAGAAGAACCTTTCCTATTGACCATTGGTCATTATTTATACATCCACTTAAGGAAACACCAAAATATCTGAGGTAATATCTGCCTAAGAAAACTCTTTTCCATTCTCTAGGAACTCGGTGTCTCCAATTTTTCAAGCATCCCTTCCACCTTCCACTATATGGGGATTCTATTTATTTGATTCAACACCTTTTTTTTGTGGACTGAGTCTCCATAGACCTAGGTAGGTATGAGTATTCTATACAACCCTTTAATTTCTACTTCTTGGAGACAATGCAGCTTCCTGAGTTCATGTTTTCCTTATTTCCCTTCTTCCTCCTTAGACTGTACAGTCCATTACCATATCCTTTTACTGAATATCATATGAGGGTTTTCTTTCTCCAAAATAATCTACTTCTAAGGAATAATTATAATTTAATTAAACCCATGCATCGACACTTAGGCTGTCGAAGCAGTTGTTCAGATTGATAAAAGTTGAATTCCTTCTCTAATTGGACCCCTATGTGACATCCATTTGACTGCAAGAACCATGATGGGAAGGTCTCTCACATCATGTTTGAAAACCATTATTCAAATAAGGAGTGTTGTTTCTCTCATCACAGACCCATCAATCATATTGAAATCCACCATACCTAACATTTGAAGAATGGTCGGGCACCTTACTAGTCCTCAGTCCTATATCATTTACTACATCAGTTAATGTAGGGGAAACATGGGACTGTACTCACAATAGACCATCTCGGTTGATTTGGGAATTCCAATATCAATTTTTTATAGTGAAAATATATATTCCACTCTTAGATCAATATGAAAAAACCTTTTTCTAAGGAATGAGTGGTTTCAGGATTAGAGCACCCATAGGGAACTTCTGATCCCAAGGGGGAACAACAAGGCCAGCTTCATCCGACATGGCAACATCATAACCAGGGGTGAGTCGATCTCCCATCTCAATCTCTACTGGTTCGTTATTTTTTGAGATAATAATAAATGGTTGAGCCTCCAATCATAGAGGGACATCACAACTTTTATGGTATGAAATAGTTGTATAGAATCATTCCTTAGACATTGAGCTACGATATGATCGACAATCAAATTGGAGGTGGCCTAGAAAAAAACATGAACTACAAAAGTAGAAAAATATTTCAAATATAGAAGAATATTGTTAGTGTAATTCTTCACCAACCACAATCCAAATAGTATCCATTGGGGGATTTGTAATATCCACTTCCACATAAATTTGGGGATAAATCGGGTGAAAAAGGAGCACGAGCACTCATCAAAAGCTAGGGACCTCGAAATGTTGTTACCCATCATTTTCAGAATAATAGTAATTTGGAATGGAAGGAGGATATTAAAAAATCTAACCCAAAATCCCTACAGAGGTGAGGTTACGATTCCTATAAAATTAGTAACTCCATCTGACAAGGAAGATGCATGAGGCTTCAGAAGAACAAATCCCCTTGGACCACGCAAAAGCTAGATCATTAGCATAGTCAAATAGAAGAAGAATGTGGAGTGGATCAAAGATCCTAACCACAACATAGTTCATTAGGGTCCTGACATCATTCCTCATCACCAGACCTGGATTTTTGGATGTGGTTAGCATAATTACAATTCTCCTAAAACTTGTATCAATGATTCATGGGAGAGACATTCTATGCCACTTTTTCCCCATTCACACCGTTAGCTATCCTTTTTCCATCACTTCAGCATTCAAATACTAGATTTAAATCCCTTACACACTTAAAAAATTTATTAAATCCCATAAGGAAATTTCATCCACGCTTCTTCCCACACTTAGAGAATAATGTAATGCTCATTGTTTATCTTCATGTTTTGTAGATTTTTCATTTAAAATACATCTTCCTTTTCTTTTCAAAACTATTAGATTGATATGATAATACAAAATAAATTCCAAAAATGATTTCAAAATATAATATATATTCATAGAATCTATATTATATTATTGAAAATGACCTTTTGGGACTTAGATTTAAGCCATTAAAAAGCTACCAACTTTACATTCATGTTTGATGATAATTATTCAATCATAAAAAAAATTATTGAGAAATTATCCTCAAAGCTATGAATAAGTAGATTTAATCTCATTTTATTACATGAATTCTTCATTATCATCCACCACTAGTAAGCTTCACCTTCTAACCGTTAAATAGCCAGAATGGATTTATCTTCATTAAACACTAGAGAATGGATACTATATTTTAAGTAGTACAAATCCATTTTTAGCAACAAGTGGATTAGAAGACCCAATGAAATATGTTGGATGTTTCCTCATGAAGGACTCAATAGAATTTTGTTCCCTATATTTATAATTTAAAAGTACACTATGATTCATAGCTTGAATTATTTGGGGGATAATAGAAACAAGATTTTTGATTCCTGCTCCCATAGAATTGGTTGATCAGGAGAAAAAATGGTTTTATTTTTCATTTCAATGACTATTAACACGGTTCCTTTGGGTTACATCCACTGACCAAAACAAAAAGCATAGAGAAAGAAAAATTTATCATATGAGGAACTAGATATTCTTGTAAAATCACTTGTAGGATGTCTAAATTATGAAAACTTCCTTAATCTATGTTATAATAGGTTTATCTAGGGTTATTCAAAGCATACATTGATTTCAATACTTTATGGTGGTTCATGACAAGTTCCTGAATTCCCAAATCATATACCATAAGAGTGTCATACAAGTTGTGAAATAAGGTCAATGTTATGTACCTGTTTTAACATACTCATGCCTGACACACAATGTTAGAGTTGTTACTCCTAGGTATATCTTTGTTAGAGAGACATCCACTTGTATTACCCATATGTGGATGCATTTCTAGAACACCACACACCCTATCATTTACTAAAATTCTTGGATATTTTCCTGTACTTTTCCTTATCCAAATACCTATCCTTAAACATACACACATGGTTGTCAATAAGGAATTATCATCCAAGAATTAAAGGCTATCTAAAACATTTCTATGGTTGAAAATATATTAACCCTTGATTTGAAAACAGTAAAATTACATACCATTTTCGGAATACATAAAACATTATAAAATTGACACCCAATGACCTTATTAGTATATCACCTTCGGAAACATGGAAACATAAACCCTCATATGTACGTGAAGTATAATATAATCCTCTAGGTTCGTCATGACTATAACCATTGTTAGACACATCAACTTTAAAGCATATATTCATATCATATTAAATGAAACATAAAAAAGGGTGATACCAAATGCCCAGTAAGGGTAACCAAGGGAGACATATAGGTATAAACATGATCATAAGGGTATGAGGATCTGATTATAGAATTATAATATTGCACCTTGTATATCATAGCATTCTAAACATGAATTATGAAAGAAATCATGTCTATTCATAAGACATTAAAGAATAATATAGGAATAAAAAATGGAATTATGGAAGACACAAAAGCATGTAAAAATGATTTCTATACTAGTCAATGTAATTCTTCCATGGCCATATTAGAAGTATGTGATAACTCACTATACCGTATTGGCTGTCTTGGATCAGTCCAATGACTATCTTAATAGTATTCCATCACTCCTCATACCATATTGGTAGTAATTCTTCAATCTCATGGCCATCTTAGTAGTCAATGTTCACTCCAAAGACCATACTAATCTATCTCATGATATATAAATATTAACCTAATCATTGGAGGTAGAAATCGTCACCATCCATATCATAATTAAACCACATATACATGTACCAAAAAATGATAAATAAACATATCATAACCCATGAAATGAAATGAGTATCATAAAAAAAAAATAATCATACCATATCCTATAGAAAATGATACTGGTTTCATTATTATTTAAAAATTATTCCCCATGAAAAGAACTAGGTTTCAAAAAAATATAACCCGTCAATGAGAAATTTTCTCATAAACTTCATGCCATTAAAACACAATCCTTTAAGATAATGAATATGATTTGTTATATTGAATAATCTCTACATAAAAGCAAGATTAACACAAACATATGTCAAATTAGAAGGGAATAATTGGGAAAGGTAATTTAAAGGCATTTCATGAAGAAAATATAATTTATACATTGGAATAAACCTTTTAATAAAAGTCATTATGGAATAAAATTTTATTGTAAAATATTTTTACAAAACAAATTTTTGACCGATGAAATAAATATGGCCAAATTCTTATAAAAAACTATTTCCTAATAATATTAAGTAAAAAAGTGTGTATAAATGGTACTAATGCATGGATATATCATGAATAAAAATAGTAAAAAAAATCAGGATATTTATTGATATATGGATCGTAATATATCATCAATACGAGCTCCATCATAAACAGTCCCAACAAACTATTAGATTGTTTCAAAAAACTCTTACAACATGGTAACTTGGAATTATTCACTCCATGTAAGAAAATTAATTTAAATAATGCTTAAAATATGATTAGAATATTGAGATTCATGATATGACATGTGAAATGGAATTATATAATCGTTGAAAATTAATGTAGGTGCATAACAAAACATGTGTCTTAAAGAAAGAAAATTGAGGAAAAAGTGTCTTAGTGATTTGGTAACCCATGAAACTTACACCCCTTTAAATTAATCTCATATAATGGATAATTAAAAGCCCATAAAAGTATCCATAGTAATCATATAATTCATTCATTGGTTTTATATACACAACACAGAAGAAAATAGGGATGAGCACGGCTTTTATCACACAGATATAAAAAGCGAGATGAAATTCCCTTAAATTGGGTCTTGACACTCATCGTACACATAAAAACATGATATTTAATAAATATATTTTTTATACATATATAAGATAAAAATATTCTTATATTAAATACCATATATTATTTAATTATAATTTTATATTTTGTTAATTTTAAAAATTCTATATTAAGGTTTCATTTATGGTAATATCATATTGTTCATCGCATGCATCTTAATCTATTATATATTTGGTCCTTATACATATATACTGATTTAATTAATTACAATACTGATATAAATAAAATTTATTTTCAATATAATTTTATTATAATAATCTATAGATTATATAATTATGAATTTGAATACACCGTTTATGGGGATGTTAGGTCATACATATGCATGAATAATGTTTCTCTTTTTATTATTGTACTAAAAAAAAGAATGAAAATAATGTATTTGTAATTATGTATATAATATAATAATATTATTATTATAATGTCATATATTTCAAATATTTTCACTAAACCCATCATTAATACATTCAATGTAGTGTGTGAATGAATCATATCGCTTTGAGGGGGTGGTACTCTGCACTTCCTCAAACGAAATTATTGTATTTACACAAAATGGAAAGTGTAAATATTTTTGTTGTAAAATAAATGAATAAAAATAAATAAATTTTAAATATTATATATATTACATATAAATATATTTCCCATCATAATTACAACCATAAGAGGTTGTAATGGAAAAATTAACTATTCTCATTTTAGGAGGTAATAGTTCACTCTACAGATAAAGAGTATGTTTGTTACCCATTAGATGGAAGTTTTTAAAACTGTTGGTAAAACCATAAATTCAATAAAATATTATTATATTTAGGATACTAGTTTTATTATATAAGAATAGAATAAGGATTTTGGAGGGGTGGAGAATGAAAAATAAGATAAAGGAGATTAAGGAATGATGTTACCTCTTAGTTGGGTAACTCCTTTTGATTTCCACCAAAGGGATTTATTGGATTGATTTATGCCAAAGGATAGGATTATAGGGTGATGAGAATTATTTATATGAGTTATTTGGGAAAACTTGTTCTAGAAATATTTTTTATAGAGGTGTGAGTATGTTGGATGAGAGGAGCACTTTTTATAGTGGAGGCGGAGTGAAACTCTTTTAAATATTTGGAAAAGGAATTCCTACCAAGTTCTTTCCTTGTCCAGTTTGATCCAATAAGTGTATAAATTTTTGAAAAATGTGGATAGGGTCAAAATAAGGCCATCCAGTGGTTCTTGGACCACTATCTATGACTTTTTGGGTATTAAATATAAGGTATAGTACTTTGTTAAGATAATTCTTCCCTTAATCGTTGTAATTAAGTTTAAACACTTTCAATAATATTTTATCAAAAAAAACTATGTTGAACTTTATATAATATATAAGGAATTATTATTCAAAATATAGAATAAATTTTTCAATATTCCTATAAAATATACGCGTGAAGTTAATTTAAATTTTATCCCAGAGACGAGATGACAATGTGGGGTTTTAAAGTAAAAACATCCCAATGATTGCAATGTTTTTATGCCCAATATCAAAATGAAATTGATTCCAATGAAATAAATTAGATTAATTGATACAAATAATATCTAATTAATCTTTTAAACCCAGTTAAAATATAATTGATCTTTATAAATAATTTAGATGAAATGGCCATCTTGAATTAAAATTCGGTATTTTGAACTATTCATCCAAAACATATGTTAAAAAAATCCCAGAAAATAACTCTAAAGTAATTTAGAAATTATAAATTTAAAAAATATTTTTATTTTATAAAATTCTATTTCTTAAAGTGTCTAAAATTAATTTATTGTTTTTCATAGGAAATAAAAAATAAATCATTTGTGGAAATAATATTTCTAGTTATATATGAAATTTATAAAAAATTATATCATTCTTATCAATATTATTTATTTATTTAATAAATTGTATAAAAAATTTTAAAATTATTTATTACTATTCATATTACTAGGTTTAATAGCTAGGTTATAATTATCTAATTTAAATAATTATAACAAAAAAAGATGTTTCATAAAAATATAGAGTTGCATGTAATATACACCAAGTCGTTGTTGTGTGTAAGGTATGCCAAATCAGTGCCATGTGAAATGAATGTTTGACTTATTGGATGAAATATATCACTGAAAATTTTATGTATTTGATAAAGTAGGATCCATAAAAACTCAAGGTGTAAAAATCATATACATGAAAAATAAGTAATGGGTTGGTGTAATAGTATTAGGTGTATGTTCTTAGTGTTTTCATCAGGTTAGAATTATATAGGAGACCCTAAGAGAATTAGGTTTCTAGATAAATAGATTAGAGTTTATCTATTATGATGGATTGGGTAATGAGTTTCCTACCGAACAACCTAAGAATCATTTATGATATGATTTGGATGATTCTGAAGCAGAATATATAATTTATGAGAAAAATTCAAAAATAAAACTCATTTATAGTGAAATATGTGATATTGTACCACTAATTGATATGATGGATATCAAAAGGGGTAATCATTTTAGAGTTATCACAACTAATAATAGTCTTTATTGAATGTTTATAGTGAATAATACTCATATAAGAAAATATTATGTTGTAGATGAAGATAATCATCATTGTCAAATATAGCTTTGAGATGAATCCTTGATAAGTATTTGATTAATGTAATCAAATCAAATAGATTGGAAACATGATAAAATTTATTAATGAATAAAGATTCAATATGTTAAAGAAAGAGCTGCTTAAGTAACTTTTTTGCGAAGTAGTTTAATGAATCAATATTTATTACTACGAGAATAATATAATTATTAACTTGAGTATACAATGGAATTATTTGTGAAATGAAATAAGAAATTTTAATATCTACTAATATAATCAATATGATTGAGTATGCTAATGATTTATATATAATTAATGTTTCTATAAGAATTATGTTGGTTATATCTTTCATCCGATTATTAGAAATTGATATTTTTTACAATATGAATGAGTTTAAGGAAAACCTAACCTATTATAATCAATGTGTTGAGACAAGGATAAATTGTCATATAATTCCAAGGTTCTGGTGTAATTCCAATAATTGAAGTGGATAAAATATAAATTTTAAAGAAGAAATGTCATTATGAATCTCCAATAGTTTTTCTTCATGTAACCAGTCAAGTCAATGAAACCTGAAGGTGTAATCAGGATGTTGGGGTAATGATTTTATAATGTGGAATTGTTTAGGATAACTGAATGTTGATGTGAATATCCATGTAATTTTTTTTGTTAGGTATCAATGTTATAGAAATCTATTCACCATTTGTAAAGGGTATATGATGCAAAATGTATACTTTACAAGTGTTGTAAATATTGGGGAGTTAAAAAAATTGGGAGAATTATTAAATCATATGATTTGTATTTATGTGATGAAAGAATTAGTTTTTCCATCAAAGGGTTATATTAAAAAGAATAAATCATGTTCATACAGATCTAATTAATGGATGTGTATCATCATCTCATTTATATTATATGAAAATGAAAAAAATTATTAATAAAGTGTTTTTATAAAAAATATTAAACAATTAATTCAATAAAAATGTTTTAAAATTCACTAGATTATACAACATTTTTCAACAATGGAACATGGATAATAACATTTTATATAGTAATAAAGGTTTATATAGTTATTTGTTGAAATATGGGGTAATATTATCTATGAAACCATTAGATGTATACGTTAAATAATAAAGCCTTATTTGTAAGGGAAAAATCTTCTAAACACATAAAATACCATATAAGATTTAGAAACAAAATTTTATTTGTTAAATATTCACATTTAAAGAATATAAGTGTTATTTTCTTATAAAAAAGAATATTGGGTATCTTGGCATGATATTCTAAATAAAATATAACATTTAAGTAGATAATGGGGGTATGTTAGAACATATATAAGTTCAAATTTATCAAATAAAATATTATACTAGTGTAAAATTAATGTTAATTTTAGTTAATATGCTAAAGAGTCTAGGATATAATAGGGTTTCGAGAAATGTAAAGAGTTACATTTATTTACCATTAAATGTAAATATAATTATTTATTAATAGTTTTTTCTAGTCTAAAGACAATGTAAATTTCAATTAGTATTCTAAAATATTTTTAGGGTACATAAGTAAAGATAAATATAAAGAGTTACATTATGTTACCCGACCATATTTAATGTCAGTTTATCCTCGAGGGTGTTTGGATATGATGGTATACAATAATGTAAATAGTTACATTGATTACCATATGATATCAAAGGAAACTTTTGATGGAAAATGTATCATAGTTGATGAAAATAAAATTATGAATAGTTCTAAATAATGAAATAAAATTTTCATCATACAATTTTATGTTGTGGAGGTTTGGAGTTTTAATATGTTCAAGGAGATGATCAATAGGGTTATTATTCTTAAATCTCACCATTATTAATTTTTTTTCATATATACTACTCATTAAAAATATTACTCGGAGGTATTTATTATATAATAACATAGACATGTGATTAGAATTACATATAGATGTCATGAGTAAAAAAACCCATAAAGTTCATTAAATTATGTAAAATTTGATTGTCTAACATATATGATATGCCAGAAAATTGTGTAATAGGGTTGTTCATGTGCCTGTTGTGAGTTGAAATTTAACAATACTTTTAATGCTCTTGAACGTGACATAGGGATTTCCAGGGTAATTTGACAAGGAGTACATGTGTTTGTTCTCTACTATACTTAATCAATTATTGTATTTAGGTTTTGTTTTTTAATTTTTCCAAGAAATAATAAATTTAATGTTGGTTATTTTTTTTATAGAGATATAAAATGAATGCATAAAAATAAATAAAAAAAATATCAGCAAATATAGATGTTCCTTAGGTAAATTTAAATGGGTTATATTAGTATTTACATTTTTTATAAAACTTCTAATTTAATGTGTATATTAAATATGAATTATGCACTCATCTCTCCAACTGTTTTATTATGCATGAGAATAAAAACCAAATTAAAAACCACAAATTAGGGAATTAATTAACTTGTTTTATATTTAATAGTGAAATAATGAAGCAGTAATGATGGATAATTGAGTTTCAGTCATGGCCCTACTTCTCACCATAAATAATTCCCAGAACTATTGAAATTGTTTTTTGAAATGATATGATTAAATTCAAGAGTTCCCACTCTGACTTCCCTTTAGACCACCCAAAATGTGTTAATACTTAATATTCATAAAGTATATGATCACAATAATATGATAGATATTGATAAACACAAATAAAATAGAAAAAGTAAAATAGAACAAATCATTTGAATAATAAATGATCAAAATTACACTTCACATAACACCTAAATAATTTAAATAAAAGAATAATAATTGAGTCAAGAACTAGCCCATGGTGGGGAATTCACCTTCACCATATCCCCCAATCACCTTTTATACCACATCTTATCCCCTCCAAGAAAATGAAGTAGAATGATTAATAATACAATGTTTAGTAAATCATCCAATAATTGAACTCCATATGCATTCAATAAGAAATAGAGCTGATGAGCTACGATGAATAATAGATATAGTGAAAATTAGTTTATTCATAGCTTTATTATGAAATTTACACCCTATGTTTCATATATGGAAGGGTTCCGCATATTTGATGCTTGTGTTTTCTGGGTTGGACTAGGGTTTGTGGGCCTTAACTAGAATGACACTGATTTTCTTTCAAGTGTCTTTGATGTATCTTTATTTTGATTATATAGAGTATGAACACTTGAAAATAGATCAATTTAATTTTCAACTTTATTGAATAACAATGATACTAGAATATAGTTATTGGTTGAATCATTTTGCTTAGGAGTCTATATGAACACATGGTGGGAACTTCCTAGGTAACAATCATTATTGTAATAGTATCTGTAATGATGGAATGGGCATGTCCTTTTAGTGTAAAGATCAATTTTAGGTCTTTGATCTTGTGTGTGATCACTACGATAGTGGATCTGAGTGGATGTGATTGGAATTGGAAAGGGAGAGTAATTAATGTTAGTTATGAATGTAAAATAGATTGAAGATGGTAGGTAGATTAGGCATGGATATCATTGCATAATTCTAGGTCAGATTGGGTCACTTGGGAATTTGGTCAAACACCTTTCATGTGAAGCCTTAATAGGGAATCCATGGTGTTATTGGATGTTTCTTATCCTTATAAATTGATTAATCTACTAATAATAAACAAAATATAAAATTTAAATAGAATTTAGGAAAAATTATGACATGGGTACAGGTTCTTGGTGTTGTTTGATCTATGTTGGTTGTTTGAAGGTCATTTCTATGATGGATATACTTTTTTAATAAATTATAATGTTTTTTTATAGATATAGGGTATCACATTAATAGAATACACTGGTGAAGCTTCATGATGTCACGATTGAAAAGGATCTCAATCCTAGGATGATACAAGTATGATTTTCAAGGAGATCTTGTGTAGGTCTCACATAATGCTATGCACTTAAACTTATCCTTGAGGAATAGCTAGTAGGAAGTGTAAGTTTTATATGATGTTTTTTTATATATTGGGTGTGATTATATTCATTGTTTTGAGTTATTTATTGGAATATGCGTATAAACAAGGAGTCATATTGGAATGGTTTCGTTGATTCATAACCATAAATACACATTCACCTTCCCATGTACTCTTATGAATGAGGCCTGTTACACATAATTTTTTTTGGAAAACACTTTATAATTACACATGATCCTTAATGCATAAGAGTACCCAATCACCTAAAAAAAGAAGTTGTGTGACCACAATTTTGGTATACGATAATATTATAATCACTAGAAATCATCTTTAAGAAGATATTTATAATAAATTCCAAAATAAAGAAAAAATAATATACGATTAAAATACCAACAAATTAATAAATTTTAGGATATCTATTTAATTAATTACTTGAAAAAACTATGAAATTTTAGGTTTCATTACTCCAGACACTTAGAAATTTTAACTCCTAGAAAATTAATCATCAGAATAAAAATCTGTTCAAATCCATACAAACTGTCCTTTCAAACTTGATAATTTTATGAATGAATATAAATATTATATGATTTTTAATAGGGATGTTCATAATAAAAACAATATATCTAACATTTATTCAGAGACTCAATAAATCATTATAAATATTGATCAAATATGTAATATGAAAATAATAATCCATCCCCGATAATTCGAAAGAGTACTTAGAGAGATAGAGAAACCAATTTTTTTCTATTATTGTTAAATTGGATTTATTTAGAAAAAATCAGTAAATGAATAACAATAGTTAAACTAAAAAATTATAAATACCATGAAAAGGGTTATTAATCTCTTTAAATTATTTTTAATGAAAATGTTATTATACTTTTTTATATTCATTTTATTTCAGAGGTTATCCATGTGAAATTCATCCTTGAATACCCATTCACAAAAATATATTGACATATCACTCTTGGAATTGAACATTACTCTTTACTCAAGAGAATTAATTTATGTGGAGTTATACCCATACATGAAAAAAAACATTTACCAGTGGATTATGAACATTTTTATTTATTCACACTATGAATCATGAAATCATAATTAATCACGAGGGATTGAAATGTATATCCAGTAACTTGATTCTGGTGGGAAAATGTATAATCAATTCTAGTTATGAAGATAATTTTTTTATACATTAAATATAATGAATGATTTATCATGTTATACAATAGATACCCCCTTTACCTAGTCCTAATTTCTTTGATGTTAATATAAATTCCCAACATGTGGTACAATTATTGAATATTTTCTTATTATTTTTTATTTCTATTACCTTAATTGTATTTTAATTAATACTCTAATATACTCCTATTATACTTTTATTTTTACCTTACTTCATACTATAACTGTGAACTCTAAAATTCAAGGTTATGGATTATTGATCCAGGGAAATGTATAGGGGCAAGAAAATAGTGCTATCAACTCCCTTCTCATTTTATTTCCTTGTGTTTTTATTCTGTTGTGATGAAGCTAATAAAATTCATTGGATGATGAATAAGTTTCAATATTTCTATAAGAAATATCTAATTAATTATTCCAATAACAACAATATCAACATCCATCCCTTTTATCATTATATATTTAATTCCATTGGATTCATGTGGACAGAGTGATGAATTTGGTTGAATTGGGAACATGTGAATGGTTGTGGATTTCCAATGTTTGTGGCATTTCTATCACTTGAAAGTGTAGAGGAGGTGAGAATTGGTTGTTATTAGAGATATTAGAAAGTTCACTAGGATAATAAAACTAGTTTAATGATATTTATATATGAAATGGTATTAAGTTGATTATTATGAAATCTTCAACAAACAATTTTAATATTTAGTGACCCTTGTTTTTGTAATTAATAACTAAACTATTTCATAGAAAACACATGTCTATGTTTTTTAATATATCTTTTATATACATGAAATAACCACAAGAAAACATACATATTCATTTTTTATATTAAAAAAGAATCATTAAAAATATTTGTAAGTGATTGAGAATATTAGAGAACCAAGACACACAATCAATGGGAAACATCCCTAGTCATCCATAATGCTACATTCATGAGTTTTTTAATATTATGTTGGATTACATCTCACAAAATCCACAAGATCAACTTAGTCATGAAAAGTTTTTATCAACACATTGTCAAAAAAAAAATCATTCAGGGGGGATAGAAAATGGTGTTTGGGGGATTGATGTTGGTGGTAAATTTTTTTAAAAATGTCAACCAGAATGAGAATCATTTTATTCTTCAAATACAATACATGATTCATCAAGTTATATAATGATAAAAGCATTCACTAAATACCCATTTGCAATATTTGACTCCCATATTTACCTTTTAATTGTAATGAGTCATGAAATAAAAATCTTATGAATTAATTATTCCTTTATATTCATTATTTTATTAAATTTAAATTTAGTTTCAAAATGTAAATTTTTTATTTTTTATTTTTATGGATATTTTGTTTTAAATTAAGTATAATTAATATTAATTCATACCACTTTCTTTATTAAGACTAAAAATTGTTTAAATATTATATCCACCTTTTGTCAATTTTTATATACCCTTTTTAGGTGAATAAGATAAGAAAAATAAAAAAAATTAGATGATAGTGACTTATTCCTATTTCCCTCTTTTGAATAATCTAAAACAGAGACAATCCATCCACTTTCTCCTTAACATGAAATGCTTCCCACATAAAAAAAATTTGAATCCCATTTACACCACACATAAACTTGAATTAAATAAGAAAATGTATTTTAGGGTGAGGATATTTAAGGGATAATTACAATTATAATGAGGATTTACCATATAAGGTTATTCGTGTAAATTTAAATGATTATAAAAAGTCAATGTTAAAAGTAGGAATCAATGATGAATAAGGGGATAGCTAACTGAATGACTAGAACTTGTTGAATGTATCTAATAAATTTGAATAATTTGAAAGATAATAGAACCATGATATAGTTAATAAATAAATCCTAAAATTCTCTCAATAAGTGAGGGTATTATAATGATGATGTTAAAGTGGTTTAAAAAATACCACGATTATAAGGATTTAAATATGTGTCAGGAAATAATGGTTTTGAAATTAATTTTCCAGTTACCGTTAATGAAAGTGATAAAAAATAATTTCCCAAGAAAAAAATAAATCTCTAAAATCATTTGAGCTTTTGAGGTTCAATAAAAAAGTCAAATTACTCACAATTGAAATGGTGTTGAAAGATGATTTAGATTTTTCATATTAGCACAAATATTTTTTGAAAAATAAAATAAAAAAATAATGTCAATTTTTTTTAAAAAGTTTAATTTTTGATTATTTTATAATTTTTTAATGAAAATAGGAAAAATAAAGAAATTAAATAAAATATGTAATCCAACAACTACCCCCCTAAAACACACATAATATATACTTAATTATAAATATAGAGTACCGTAAATGATATTGTTTTTAATGATAAAAAGTTAAGGATAGTGAAACAATGTGTAATGGATTGAATGCAACTCGGTGTTGTTATTCCCTGACTTTAGACATACATTGAATGGAATGATTCCACTTTTATTGGCTTCTAATGGTCAATTTGTCTCCAATATTATCTATACATCTTAAGAAATATTAACAACAATTAATCAATAATTATATTATTAAAAACTAAACACACCAGCTGAGAAAATGTAAATCAGATTAAAATAAAAGTGATATCTTGGTTAAGGCACCCCAACTATGTGCTTCACTTTATACCATCGGTATACAAAAAATATTATGAAAATCCCCAATCATGTGGAAGATGAAGCTTATTTTGTTTCAACAACCTGATTTTTCTCTTCAAACTACTATTTATTCACTTCATCTAGATAAACACATTGGTGTAAATTTAAAGGTACTCATTTATAGAAATAATAAATCTATCATTATCTTTAATAGTTAATATGTAGTTTGGAGGATTTAGTAGTATGTATAAGGGATTCCATACTTTGACTTCATCACAAGGTATTATATTATATATTTAATCATTTTCTAGAGTAGTTTGTAACAAAATTAGCTCTTACTCAGCTGGTTCTTCCTGTGATTGTTTCAAAACATTATCACTAACATCTTCATAATGAAATTTTACATAAACATAATTAGTAATAAATATGTGAAGATTTTCTATATATTCTTCATTTATCTCTTATTATAATTGATCAACACAAAAATCTGGGTCCATAATTTTAATTCATTCCTACATAACTTTGATCTTCATGTATTCCTCTAATATCGATAAATTTAATCTTATATCATCATCATTAAAATACTTTATGGAATTTGAAAGCATGTCTAATTCTATAATATTTAAAATATGCGATATAATTAGACCCTGAAATTTTAGTAAGATTTAATAACAGTGAGTTCAAATTAAATAAATCTTCTTGTATAATATCATTTTAGCTCCATTATTTATGAAAGGCCTCTAAAATGAAATTCCATGTTAGTAATGGGAATGATATCATTTCATTAAAGATAATTCCTTTTTTTCATCACTTTACTATAGGGAATATTAAAATAATAATAATTTTTTTTCATTAAAATAGATATGGTCAGTTTTTAAAGAATTTAAAAAATGTAAAAATAAGAGAGTCAATAGCTCAATTATCCCTTTAATGGTTCTGACTTATATATTTTCCTATTTGAGTTCCACATGAAAAAACGAGATGGGTTATAAATAGATGGTTCACATGCACATAACCATCCTCTCTAATCTCTTCTTTATTAAAGGGAGGGAACTCTGTTTCTTTGTCTTCGTCTTTTTCCACAATATTATCTTGGAATTAAATTTGTACCTCAATTATATTTTCTTTTATATTTTTCATGTTTACTTCATCCTTAGTTCCAAAACATTACAGTAACTAGTATAATGGAAATAAATATTCATTGTGAAATAATTATCTTCCCCCCCCCTAAAATATGTTTGTGCACTAGTTTCTATAGATATTGCCCATCCAATTTGTATGATGTAGTCAAATTTCCTTACTCCCACACTTAGGAAACTTAATTATACATTCAATAAATTATTTTTTGTTCTTCATCCAATTATTTAATATTTTCCATGAAGTTTACTATTTTGGAGTCATTTTTAAAAATCCATTTGGATTATGAGTATTTAACTCAAATAATGAAATAAATAAATAAAAAGAAACATATAATCAAATTATATACAATGTTATGATATACAGTGAGTTACAGACATAAATTCCTAGAAATGATTCTATGTTGAGTGAATGTCTATTTTTAGTGACAACCAAAATATATTTATTAAACTCCTAAATTTAGTATAGGATAGACTAGGTTTTTTTTCAATGGAGTGTGTTGGTCAGTTCACCACTAATCTCAATCAATTAGTATCATTTTTCTATATTTAAATGCATGGAATAAATTGAATCATGAATCATTTTCTAATAAAAATAAAAAAATATTACATTAGTATTCATAAAGAGCCCAACATAAATATAGATTATCCAAGGGTGAATTTAGATGGGGTTTATCATTAGTTACATTTTTTCTAAATCATACAATTCAATTTGTATAATAAATATTATTTATCTCTTAATCCTCCCCAATTTTTTCTAATGTTTGAGAATAAAAACCTTATTAAAGAATCTCAAAAAGGTTATTAATGAAACAATAAAAAATATCTTTTATGTTATTAATAAAGATAAAATTTTAAAATTACTATTTTATTATGATCACATATAAATAATTTTTCATTTTATAATAACTTTACACATCATGGTCAGCTATAACTTGGAATAGTAAAGGGATTATTTAATGATATAATAAAAAATTTATTATTTGTTAGAGTAAATAAACATACACTATTAATGATGTGTTTTATGATAAATTTATATGTTTTAAGTAAAATTTATTTTCAGGAAATAATCTTACAAAATTATTTTTCAAATATATTATATTTAAAAGATGTCCAATGTAATTTTTATAACGGGAAGAATGTATATTTTCATTAGAAATTGATAAATTTAAATAAATAATTTTTTTTATTTAAAAGTTAAAATTATGATAATTATAGATTTTTTTTAAAAATTAAACTTTATTTTTGGACTCAACACATTAAAATTAGTATAAGGGTTTTTTGTGATTCTTTGAGAAAGTTGATTTTTGGAAAAAAAGTGATCAATTTCCACATTATAGAGAAAATTTATTGTATGAGATAATTATTATGTAATAGTGAATAATAATTTATGAAAAAATTTAATCAATAAAAATATAATTTAACAGTTAAAAAATTAATTTAAAAATTTTAATTATAATTTGTAAATATATTATTTTCATTTGGGAAGAAAAATTTGAATTTATGAGATAATAATTATTTTCTGTTTATATGCATTAGCTGGGATGGATGGAAGGTATGTTTTAATTTAGGGTGCCTTCTAAAAACTCACTCATACTATTAGTATTATAGAAAACTAGTTGAAATTGTTTACACCCATAAGTGGTTGGCTTATATATTAAAATTACCTATATTTTAACTCTTAAAACCATTTATCCCCATGTATTAATACAAAAATATCCCTCCTAAATTTATTTATAAATTTTCTTCTTAATATTTTATAATAAGTAGTTCCAAGGGTTTAATTAGTCCCTCTACATATTTAAGAATCATCCTCCATAGGTTAGGGTTCTTTTACTCCACTTATTTTGATTAATGTTTTTTGTGTTGGCCTATGAATCTCTAATTATTATATTGGAAAGTGATTCTAAAGACCCATATTACTATGAATACCATTTATTATTGAATATAGATTTCATTTCCCTCTCATTATATATTTTTTATAATTTGTAACTCTACTGAAATAAGGGTTCCTCATACCACTTTTACAACTTACATTGTAGGACATTTTAAATTGTTTATTGTTTGATTATGAAAAATTATTATGTGTCATTTTTATAATATCATTAAAATTTCCTCAATGGTATATCACCATTATCTAGGATTATAATACCCTCATAATCTATTATAATTCACATTCCTTCTGTATCCATAAAAACATCCATGTTGTGGCAAATGAAAGTGTGTGGTGTTTTTCTAGAAACCACATCCCCGTATGTATACTAAAATTAATTATGCATTTTGATTAAATGCATCTAGATATTAGACCCCTAAAAAAATATATTCAGGTATATCCCAACAATCATTCTTCTGGTGAGGGGGGCCTTACTATAAACATGGTTTGAAATTCCTAGGTTATTTTCTTTGGAAGATTCATTGGAACTTTATGAGAAACCTTAAGGGATCAGAATATCTGGATTGATGTTTACATTAAATTTATATCCATATTCCATGAATTTACCTTCCATCACTTGTTTTTTTGATTTATTCAATTGGGATACTATCACATATATAGTGAATGTCTTATAATTTCTAAATTTTATTATTGGGTATTTAAGTAGATAACAAAATTATCTTTTTTAAAGGGATTATTTCTTATATAATTTTTAACAAAGGTTCATGTTATGTATCACTATATATATTTATCATGTAATTTTATCGGATCATCTATGTCCATTGTTATACGAATAATTTTATATGGTGGAATTAAGATCTCTACTAAGAATGACTGATCACTGTTTTTTATAGAATTAACATCATCTATGCATAACTCTTCTTCCAATGAATTTCCCATGTGGATACCCTAATACACCTCTTCTAATTAAAGGGTGTTCACCTTGAAAAAAATCCCTCAATTGAATAGGTATATTATTGAAGAAAACATATACCATTTATTATAAATAGTGTAAATACCTCATTAAATTCATTAAAAGGATTTTATATAGAGAGAATATTCGATTCATTGGATGCCAGTTAATATTATATATGTTTATACTTTGATTAATGATGGATTTATATATTTCATTCTTATGAGTAACACTTGAATTGTGAAATATGAAGGGTTCACCCAGATAGCAATCCAATCCATTGGGTAATGTGACAAAGTTTACTGATTTAACTTACCCACACGAGATGATAGAATTATCTATTATAAGTTACTCCTAAGAGCACAATAAAGTGGGTAAATAAGATATCTATATAGATGATATTTTTATGATACATTGGATTCAATATTTTTATAATATTTTACGATACCTTGGAGAAAACCTTATTAATAAAATTGGTTTCATTTTATAATACTTTGATGGATTGGTTAAAGATACATTGTTAAAAAACTTGGTAATATGTTTTATGACACCCTAATGAAGAACTATTGAGATATTTTGATGATTGTATCCTCATTACATCATATCCACATTTCCATTTTATGAATCATGTACATATGATCCTGTTACTCACTATGTACTAATTATCATTGTTTTAATGATCATGGTATATATCATATACATATGATCATGTTATACCTCCTGTACTTATGATCATGTTATTACGATCATGCAATGTATATTGTTATTATGGTCATTTCATGCCTCATGTGCTTCTAATCATGTTATTATGATTTTTATCAGGGTCATGTTATTTTGTTTGGCCTCAGGTCTAGTCTATAATGTTTATTTATTACCTAGGTTCATAATTTTCCCCCACCCATCACATTCACCTCTACATAGATCATTTGGAAATTATTTTTATAAATGAAAGGAATTAATTCATGTGTTTCTATCACAATTCCCATTTGAACACCCACAAATAGGTTAATACCTTACCATTATAGTGTGATGAAAGACAAGAACATCCAAATATTAGAGAGAACATGAAAATTGAAAATAAGAGAATGAAAAAAAAAAATTTAAAAATAAATGAGCATAATATCACATAAAATATTATATGAAAAAAAGTACAGGAAGATGAAATGATTCATGATGTAGCTTGAAAGGGGTAATTCTTAGTCCCCACATCAAACAATACGATTTAATACCTATTCCTATCCCCTACAATCAAATGGAATTGAACAATATATCATAAAATTTTGATAGACTCATATAACCATTAATGTTTTGTTTGCATTTGACATTAATCAAATACAGTGCACTTTATTTCTTTATATTTATAGTGGAAATAATTTCTTGATCAACGTGAACATGAAATCACTATTTTAGGCCTAATGTGAGGTAGAGTAGGGGAGATTCGATACATGCACTAACTTTTTTGGACTTGATTTATAGAGCATGAAGTAGCTTGATCTTCAATATCATTGAAGTGGGTTGAATGATTATTTATCATTCCTTAATGAATTAGGAATTTAGGAAAATAAACCACTTGAAATTCAGTATTGAGGGATAAATAGAGATGTTTTTTATTAGATAGATGTTTACTTAGCTAGTTTAGGAGTATATATGAAGACACGGTGGGTTCTTCCCATGCTACGATCATGAGTTTAATAGAAACAAAAAATATATACTTTTCTTGACTTCATAGAGTCGGGATATGTTTTGGGTATTTATACATAATGTTCAATGTCGAGATAGAATATACGAGTTTATGGTATATGAATTAGAAATGTATAAATGGTTGAGTGTGTTATACAAGTCATGTGAAATGTAATTGTATGCTAGTATATGCCTGGGTGTCATTACACAGTTCTATATCTGGTTGGGTCACTCAAGAAATTAGTCAAACACCCTATATGTTAGTCTTTAAAATGGAATCCAGGGTGTATTTGGATGGTTCTATTCTACACCAGGTGTTGAATAAGATACTAAAAAAAATAAATCTAAATATAACTAAACCCAATTAAGGATGTGGGTGAATATGATTGATGTTGTATGATCTTATAAGACTGGTCTAGGGGCATCCATGCGATGATTATATTATCTAAAAAAATTCATGGGGAAATATTGGAGTTTTCATATCAAAAAATTGAAATATATTGGTGAATACCTGTCATGTCATGATCAAAAAGGTGCTCTATATTGGGTTACAACAATTGAAATATTCCAGGAGATCTCATTCAGGTCTTAAGTGGTTATGGGCTCCCAGTATCTACCTTGAGGAGAATCTTGTATAAAGAGGAAGTTTATTGGGAGGATCTATACAGGATGATTATGGTTATTTTCTATGTTTTGAATTAGGGATGAATTTTTTTGAACAAGGTACTTTAATAGTACAGGTTCTTGGAATTTTACCCTTACATACATGTTCACACACCTATTCATAGTAACACATGATGCTCGATTCACATATGAATATTTAGAAAACTATTTAATCTGACCAATTATCCTCCAGATGTAAGGGTGAAACCATCATATAATATATAAAATAATAGTTATGTAAAATATTTATGTGAAAAAAATATTTTAATCAATAAAAATAACCTTTAAGACCATATTTAAAATAATTTTCAACAAACCCAAAATCTAAGTATGATTCAGATTTCCCATAACTAAAAAATTTTAGGGGACATATACAAATGATTTCTTTATAAAATTTATAAATTTATGATGGTTCATCATTGGTTTTTTGTATTGATAAAATATTTTTGGAATAATAAATGCATCTTAAAAAAATAAAATCTCCACATTATTATTCTTTTACAATGGTTGTATAAATTTATATGTTGGTATGTGTTTTTCTGATGTGAAATGATAATTGACCTATCAAAGTACATATTTGAGTTAACCTTAACAATTTTTTATCATGAATTGATATAGGTTATCATGAAATGTTAAGTTTCACATGGGTAGTATTATTTTATAAGGGAATAAAATATGCACAATAGGAACACAAATTATTTTTCTCTATTAGATGACCTGATGAAAATACCACATGGATTTTCACACACATTATATTTGGTATACTTGGAGTGTATGGATCATATTTGGTATCTTTATTATTTGAGGATAGTGAGATAACTAGCATGATAGTGTTCATTTCATGAACCATTTTTCCCAAGCCTTGAGGCTTAGTTAATCAGTGTTGGTTGGGTATGTTTCAGTTCATATTTTCAGTTGAATATTAACCTATATGGAATCTGTTATCTCATATGATGAGTATGATATTTAAGTCCTCAATTGAGATAGGAAAAGGAGTGTGTGATCACACCATTATAGTATACACGATATGCTAATCTATTTAGGCGAGGCATATGTGATATATAAATCATTAAAGATGGATGAAATGTGATGTATTCATCAACCAAGTATATCTACACTCATAGGATTATAAAGCTATGAGTTGGATATATTGGATTGACATACTATGTGTCCCACAGTCAGTCGATGTCTAATCTAATAAAAACATTTTATAATTCATGCTAATTATTCCACTAGTGGACACAATTTTAGAGAAAAATATGTTTGAATGAGACCACACATGATCCCCTTAACACTTGATTTGCATTAATAAATTTCTAGATAAAAATATTTGCTTAGATATTTAGTTCTAGAAAATTGTATATATTTTCAATTATATAAAGGTTAATTAAGACTCCATTTTTTTTACTAGATTGTGATTGGGATTAACTCACAGAGCTACTCTTAATGTGTTTTAGAGTTAATCCAAAAACCTTTTCGGATGTGTTTTCACAGAGTATTTTCTATGTTGTAATATATGGTGAAGTCAATGACATTATTAATTTTTTGAAGATATCAAAAAATTAGTTTTGGATTTGATTTTAAATGTCATCATATTTATATAGTATATGTTTAAATTAAATAATGTCTATTATGGTTGTGTACAAGTTATATATTGAAGGAGATATTCCTAAAATCCATTTATGGATGTGATGCATATGGATATATCTTGTAATTTTACTGTGGGTATCGAAATTCATGTTTTCATGATCATGAAACATGAATTTTTTAAAGTATTATTTTATATGTTGTAGGAAAATGTAATCATAATGTATTATATACACTAACAAGATAAATTTACACATACCAAATGATAATAATTATTACACAAATGATTCTCCAAAATTGGGTATAATAAAGGAACTATTTCATAATACAAAACATATAAAAGTTTGATATATTCATACAAGGGTCACATGAAGTGAGAGAACCATTTAATCATTAATTATAACACATATGTAAATGAGTTGGTCCTCAATAATAATACTCAAGGGATCTATATAATTAGGGAATACACATTAAATGGATATGTGTGTCTCTTCATGAAATCATGCCTATGATTTGGTTCAAGACTCCCTGAAACACGATGATCACTTTTATCTTCAATCATTACACTCTTAGGTTCTAAAATACCATGGTGAGATGTGGAATCCTCCTTGAACATTGGATGATTTAGCTACTCATAGATACCAATAGAATAGGGATGTTATTTAGATACCTCTGGGTGATATTCTTTAAGCCCAAATAAAGATGGTGTAGTTGAAGACATGGTGTAATGTATTAATTTGTAAGTTTATTCATTTCAAGATTTTGTATGGATTCATTTACTCTAGTGTAATGATATTAAATTAAGTTACTTTTATCTATTCGATTATATTTAACATTTATTGATAGACCCTATAAAACCCTGTATAAATAACATTTTGTTTTATATTCATCTTTATCGTGGTTAAGATCATACTTATTGTTTCATTTGTTCATTGTTCTTGGTTTGTATGATTGTATATTTTTATGGTAACCCATCAAAGATTATTATTTTCAATATATTTCTTGTTTTTTCACATGATTCAGAATTTTGGGGTTACATTATCAGACATATAGATTGTTTTTAGTTGGGAATGATGATGAACACTATTTTGGAGGATCATAACATGATTCTTAGTATAAAGGAAGTGTTTATACTTTTTCCATAAGTACATAATACCTTGAGATACTATTACAATATATTCTCATTGTCCATATCGTGTTCTATAAATTGTTTATTATTATGATTAGTGTCTTCTGCAGGAGTTATATCCACATTTTATTATAACATTTGATAAATGTGGGGGGAGGGGGGGTGTTATAATTTCTTTTTTGGATATGTGTGGATTATTACGGGTTCTCATTAGTTTAAGGGCCATAATTTGTGATCATAATTCAATGTTCTAGTCACTCACCCCTTGTCTTATTGAAGGTGGTGTTAGGGTGGAACAATTGACCTAACTTGTGGTCCATTTAGGGCATTGGTACGTAAGTTCATGGTAAATACTATATTTTCATATAGTTGGATTTGTTTATAACCCTTACAGAGCCGATGTGGTTCACAATTCAAGAATACTACATATTTAAACTGATGGTTTCTTATTTATCTTTTATTGATATTTTTTTGAATATAAGCTAAGGTGACATGAAATTTCTAAATTCTATTGGAGGAACATATCATTGAAGTTGTAAAATTTGGATTATGATTTTATGATTTATTATTCTACTTTGACATTGATACTGAGTGATTTTGATGAAACTATGGTCTATGTTTTGTGATTTTGTGGTATATTTCATTGAGAATGAAAGTGCCAGTGAGAGTTTCAGGTGAAAAAATGTCTTTCTTATTCAGTGTTTTGGAAATCGGTCCCTTGGGTGGGTGATGGTTCTAGAATCAATTGATGGAACGCAGTACCATCACATCAGACCTATTTTCATTTAGACTTCTAGGTGTTCTCTATGGATCTAGTTTGATAAAACTTGTTAGTGAATTCATGCGGTCCTAGGTGCACTCATCCAATGATTTAAGATTTGAAAAGTTTTTGGTTTTTTATTTCATTTGTGTGGTGATATGATTGGATGACTTTGGTTTTTTCTTTAACACATTAGGTGTCGTGAAGATAATTACAGTTGCTACTGGGGGGGGGGGATCCTCCATGGAGGTTGAGTGTGATGACACTCATCTTTTAGCTATCAGATCATTTTTGGATGGATTGGAACCTTGTCTTTTCGTTTGGTTCAGAGGATCAGTATGATGTTGTGTTGTATCAGGTTGTCAATGTGGTTTCTTTGCTTCATTATTATGTGGGTGGATCAAAATAGATGTAAGCGTGTGAGATTATAATTTGATGCTATCCCAAAACATTTTTATGGATGGGATGGATACTATGAAATATTTTTATATTCATTAGGCTCTGTGATCCACTTCTTTTTTTCTCCTCAATGACTTGGCATCGTGAAGTGATTATCAGTTTCTCTAGTTTAATTTTTCCCCATGATGTGCCTCTTAAAAAGTATGGAATGATTTGGCATCATGATGAGCTTCTCAGATGATCCATTTTCACTTGGATCCATAGTGAAATTTCGATTACTCTAATGTCATTTGGCTATGTGACGTGGTTCTCAGCTGCTCATGTGTCATTTAGATCTGTGATGCACTTCTTTTCTTCTTTAGAGTAATAATTCACATTGATAAGGTTATTGGATGCTCTGGTATGACTTGTCTCCATGATGTACTTTTTAGCTACTTCTGTTCATTTTTCACGACACATCATTTTTCTAGGGTGCTTTACTTCATCATGACTATTTCCTATGTTTCATTGGATGTTAGGGAGGGGTGATGGGATTTCAATCATTCTTGGGGTGTCTTTTACTATCCTTTGATAATGTATAACCTTTATAGATTTTTTGTTTTCTCTTGTTATGGATTTTACATTGTCAGGATTTTGGGCCCCCTCACCCATTCATGTTGTAAGTGTTTTCTTTTCGTATTTGGGCTTTCAATAAACTAGGTGTGACACTCAAACATTTAAAAATACCATTGTGAAGGAAATATGGAACTCACTTTTCAAAAAGAACACGACGAAAATATAGATTCATATGTAGATAAAAAGAGTTGCAATAAGATTACGTACTATCCAACCCTAATTTGAACATTATTGCTTCAGTTTTAGTAGCTTGATTCATTTATAATAGGGGTTTCAAGGTTATTTTTTTTAAAAAGGAGAGAATTTGGAATGTCAGGTGGTAGATATAAAAGGATGTATTTCTTTTAGTGTAGAACATATTCCTATTGAGGAATTTCCCTAAAAAATATAAATAAATAATGAAATTGAATAGGATAATGAAATATATTTTAGATAATAACAAATAAATATAAGAGTGATAATTTCGTGGAATAAAATCTTGATAATTATTTATTAAAATCACATATATAATCATAATAGGATAAAAAAATTAAAAATATAAGGAGGAATCATTAGATAATGATTTACTTATTAAGTACCTCTTTATTCATTTTATTCCTTCCCATATTCCTACACTCATGTGAGATCTGTTTGGTTATCCAATAAAAAACAAACTTCCCTTAAATTTCATAAATAATGCTTCAACATACATCTTTATAACATTAATTAGTTATTTCCATGGCTACAATAATGATTACAAGGAAGTAAAAATATCTTCCATGATGTATCTGACAATATATAATTCTTACATCCTCACTTAAAGGATGAAATATCTATTTTTGATGAGGATATTTATGTGAATTGTTAAAATTTCTAGGAAGTATATGAAGTAGGATAAATATATGATCCAAATTCTGTAATTAACATTATATAGTTGGACAATATTTTAATTAGTGATATTTTCATTATCTTTTTCCCATTTTCAGTTTTATTTTTTTAGTTTCCTTATTTACTTTCCAATGTAAATTATTTTTTGTGGGTCTAGGATATTGTCTTAAATATATTTCTATATACTGATCATGATCTTTATTATTAGTTATAACTATGTATCCTCTAGTAATATTGAAGGAGAATAATTATGAAAGTGAGTGGTTATGAAAGTATGGGGTGGTTTTGAAAGAATATGTCTATTTTTTATTTGGTTATGGGTTTTGTACATTTATTGTATATAGAGTAATATTTCATATTTCATAAAAAAATATCATAAAATTTATTTAAATTTTATTATCTTGAAATTTTTCCATTCTATAGAGGCGTTGTGATATATGCGAGACACCACATTAAAATACATCTTGATTTTATATAATAAAATTATCAATTTATATAATTTAAAGAAATATATTAATTAAATTTTGGAAAAATATAAGTATATTTTATTCAAAAACCTAGTTCTCTAGATAAAATAAAATATAATAATATTTATTAAAAAACATATAATAGTAATTTCCACATATTTTATAGTCATTAAATTTTATACTAGTCATAATATTCCTTCCTTCATATGGAAATTGAAAATATAATAAAAATGGCAATCTCAAATTCATTTTAAGGAAGAAATGATAGAGAATCAGAGAAGAATATTTCATAAAAAATGATATAGTGCATAATATAATAATCAAACTATGAAATATTTTTAATATTAATGATACATATTTAATAGAGGAATCATCATGTAGTATCATGAAATATATTGTATGTATGATTTTCATATGTGTAATCATGGATATATCATAGACCATATGTAATGATGTTATCACTATAGAATGAGCATAATACATGAATAAGTTGACTAGAAAATCATTACATGAATCACGTATGGAAATAAGTAATAATGTTATATGTAATATATGACTTTTTAGATTCTAAAAGTATTAATAATAACCATCTGCACAGTTTAAAAATCACAATATAAATGTTTATTTAAATAGTATGAAAATTATTTTACCTAGAATCATCACCACTGTATCATATAGAAAAATGAAATTTCCAAGACATCATAGTATATTGAAATATTAATCATTACCTTATTAATTTGGGTGATATATAATTATGTGACCACTTTTCAATTCATTGAATATAGAATACATAAAAAACATACACGATCACACATGATACAAAAACATGACATGTGACTAATATTTTTGAAAACCCCAAAAATAAGAGATGTGGATGAAAACATACAGAATCCATAGTTAGTATAATAGAACAACTATCTAGTAATGTATCGAGAATTCCTATTGAATTGTTAATGTAAAATTAAACCTCATGATGTGGTGATGTTTTTAAGGAATATTAATGATATAATAATTAAAGTTATTGGTAGAAATATTATGATTATGATTGGATTATAATTTATAATAAAATTCCACAAGAAAAGATAAATAAAATGATGAATAAATCATCTCTTTAAAATCAAATATTCAAAATGGGCATGTGAAAAAAGGGACTTAAAAGGGATTAATAATAATGATATAGGAATCAATAATATTTAAAAAAGTCTATTGTAAATAATTATCAACATATCAATGAAAATCATACTTGAGAATAAGAACCTGATGAATATATATCAAAAGTAACATTGTAGGATAATTCACATGACATGTGTTATTTTTATTGTAATCTATAAAGATTGAGTAACGTCCCACTTACCCCAAATTAATTTTTTGACATAAAAATTAAATTCCCTTCCTATGAATATATGATGATCATGGGAAACCAGTATTATTATTATAAATATAGAGGGAATATGTAACACATTGGTTGAATAACTCAAATTTAGAGTAATATAATGGATATAAAAAAATGTATTGGAAATTGATACTTCTCATAGATCAGTATAAAGGAACTAAAAATATGAATTTAAGAGTTAATGAAAAGTAAAGGAACACACTATATATAGAGAACCCCAATAGAACATGAACAATTATGGTGAACCATAGTTTTCATACATAGATACCACATATTACCATAGTACTATTCATTACAAAACATAAGGATATACACTTAAATTGTATAGATTTAGTGAATTTCGGTAACTGAACATATAAATAATAACCTATAAGTAAACTATATAATCTCCAATTATGTTATAAAAAACTAGAATCCCATTAAAAATATGATACTCAATACATCACTTTATAACATAAGAAAAAAACATATGAAATGGTGAGCATATATTCTTAGTAATTGTAAAAATGTACATATCAATGATCACATAAAACTTACATTCTAATTAAGGTACAAGAACATGAGTATAACATTTGAAAACCATATCCTCTATATAATTGATCATTATCTTCATCTGTTTCATAAATCATGGATGATCATAAGATATGAATGTTAATGGAATAGAAAAACAATATCCATGATATCATAACATTGACACAAGAAATATATTTTGGTCATATAGATAAGTAGAGAAATCATATCCCTAGTAGTCAAGGATTACTATAGAGACTATAATAGTACATTTGGTTCACCCCAAAACCATCTTAGTAGTCAAGGATCACTGCCAAGACTATCATTGTGGACATAGGCCACAACTAAACATGGATCACGCCTATCCCAAACCTATTTAGAACACTAGATATCCATATTTATCCTATGAATTGGAGGGATATATAGTTCCAATAACACAATTCACATAATGAAAATCATAAATATGTGTTCCATATCATTGTAATCCATTCACCATATAATAACCTGGTAAAAGGAAATAGGTTTCAATAACATTTCATTATTTCATCATTGCATGACCCTTGGAAAAGAATTGAGTTACATAACATAATTAACCTAATGAAAGGAAATGGATTTCATATAATCATTATTAAATAATCATCATAGTCCCACCAAAGAATGAATGTGTTTTTTGTTATTGTACCACATCCCTAGTTAGGAATAACTTACATCAAAGGATTTCATATTAAATGAAATAATGATAAAAAGATATCTGTAATATTTCTCGGTAAAATAAGCTTTAAATTTGGAAATTAGATATCAGAAATATAAAAAAGTAACAAATATGAAGGGAAAAATTTTATTTTAAAATAAACCTTTATAATGTTAAATTATTTTTCACAGAATTTGGAATCCATGATATTGGGGAATTCCATTCATTCTCTATTTTTTAAAATAAAACATTCCATTCACACTTTTATAAAAGAGTCAACATGTAAATCCTTTTGAAAATAAAAAGAATATTCATTTTGAATCATTTAAAAAAACATGTCTAAAATGAAACTAAAAAAATAAATGTAGAAAAATAAAAACATTCTTCAAAAAATTTGAGAAAACATGGACATGGAAGATAAATGAATTTCATCCAATGATATAAATAATATTGTTTTTCCCTAAGATCATTCTTTTAGTCTCTTGAGTTATTAAAGAGAGAAAATGAAAGTAAAAAAACAAATTTTATATAAATAACCAGAGGATATGAAAATTTATGAGTTTCTTGAGAGATATATAATGATATTTTATCATCATAAACCAATCATAACTAATCATGATAAATAATGATATTGTATCATAAAACACTATCCTACTGTTTCATGTCTTTAGAACATGTTTAAAAATAATATATGTATATATTTTTATTAATCCCCTATTTTAGAACCATAATAATATATATTAAATAATATAATATTTACTTATAACCTTTATCATATTTTTATTAAAGTTTTTTTTTATAAAAACACATTTATGGGGAATAACTACTTGATTTTAGAGGTATATTTTGGATCGGTCGTTTTGGTACCTATACATAGATTGTGGTTAAACATATTTTATATGTTAATAAGGATATAAATTTCATATATATTCACTATATATATATTTTTAGTTATTCAAAAGAGAAATAGATAGAAAAATAAATTAAATCGTTCATGGAGATAATAGGCCGTACAGACGCATGAACTCTTTTTTCACTTTTCAATGGATAAAATAAAAGAAAGATAAATGATAATAAAATTTATACATTTATAATTATATAATAAAAATCCAATATATTCATCAAATTCACTCTTATTACCAAATATGTAATATATAAATTAAAAAAAATCACATCACTTCATGGAGGTGGTAGTCCACATGTAAAAAAATAATGTTTTTATGAATTTTAAATCATTAAATAATATATTATTTGTTATAAAAAATTAGGAATTTCAATTTTTTGAATACTCATTTAATTTGAATTTATAGAAACAATGAAAAAGGTATAATTAGAATCAAATTACTTCAAAAACATTAAAATATGTCAAATATATATAAAAAATTAATAAAAACTGGTAATCCACTTAGATTATATTATTTATAATATTTTTAAAATCATGTAACTATTTTTTTATTAATTGAATAAATACTTTGTTGGAATTATATAAGAGTTTAATGAAGTTTCTCAATTAATAAAATTTATAAACAACTTATGATGAATTAAAAAATTTATATTTTATATAATATTGTAGAACCAAACTTATACACATTTAATCAGTTTATAAGTGCTTTAGAGATTTTAACGTTAAGAGAGTGACACTTTTGTATTTAATCATTTATTAGCTTAATATAATGGGTATATTAAATGAAATAAGGCACCAAGTGGAAATATATATGATACTTGGGGAAAATGTATGATCCCAACTCTTCAAATAGTATAATTGAAAGTGTTAGATAATATTTAAATCCTTAACCCAATATTTTAACACTATTTTCTTTATTTTACACTTATCGAGGGGTCAAAAATTTTCTATGGTTTATATTTATATTGAACAGAAATAAAAGTGACCTATTTATCAAAATTTACCCTCCTAATTACAAATATGAAATCGAATTTTCAAGGTTACATTTTCATAGGTTAAACCAAATAATTTTAAATTAAGCATGAAACACATAGAAGATACCTATTTTTGGGAAAACAAAATTTATTCATCAATCTGGGATTAGTCCTATTGCATTACAAGAAAATATAATAGATAATTTTTAAAATTTTTAGTTAAATATATGATAATTTAATTTCATTAAAATCATTCATCAATATTGAATATTTTAATTTATTAAGATAAAAATATATTGCACACATAAAAATATTATTTTTGGAAAAACATCTTTTTCAGTTTCAAATGAATTTATTATTATTTATAATTAATTAATAACCAATTAGTTTATCTTATACATGTTTAAACCATAAATTTTCAATAATTTATTTATTTATATTTATACATACCAATTTTATGGCATGGTTGTAATGGTAAACTATTTTACGATCCATTTAAACATTGGGTTTCATGTATCACAATCTATTGGAAATATTTATTTGAATATAAATATAAAATATCTCGGTGTTTCATTATACCCACCTGAAAATAAATTTTCCCTTGAAATTACATCACTTCATACCAAAAAATGAGGATATATCTATTTCATTACATTATTAGGTTCCTAAATAACTTCATTAAATTTATGATTCCTCTAGATATCATTAACAATATGTGTTGTTTTGATCTAATTTTTTTTATCTCCATAGTCCATGATATCTACCAGTTTTCATCTATATGAAATATCATGTTATAGTGGAAACACCTCTCATTTCCGCAAATCTGAAGGATTAGGTATGTACTTATCCTCAAGAGAGATACATGGAACATATCATGACCTTTTGAGTGTTTTGGTGGAAGTGCTAAGCGATAAGCTACCATCCCAAGTAAATACAAAATATTGATGGGGATAATATACCAAGGGATCAAACAAACATTATTTTAAAATATCATATCCTTATACCATGGATAAATTCACAAAAACACTTTCTCATCAATGTTGATCTCAAGATCTTTCCCATGACTATTAGCATAACTTTTCTATTGAATACTAGCTTCCATGATATTATATTGAATAGATCTATAATTCAACACCATTTCCTCAGCTATATTTTTTTAAAATATATGTTTTTTCTAAAACTTCATCTTATAACATTGGTGTTTTATAGTTATTTCTAAATAGTGCTTCATAATGATGCATCTTAATAATCTAGTAGAAGATATTATTCATAGAAAACTCAACTAAAGGATGGTGGTGATCCCAAACACCTTCAAAATCCATAAAACTAGATATGAAAATATCCTCTGGAGTTTTAATCATTCTCTTAGACCAACCATCCTTTTTAAAATGGTAATTCAAACTCTTACTCAACTTTGTATCCAAAGTCTTCTGAAGTATTTTCAATAACATTGGTGTAAATCTCAGCTTCCAATCAGAAACAAAAGAATGTGGTACTCAATCCAACATTACCAATTCATTAATATATATTGGGGAAATATAATAAAAAAATAAATATTTTGTGATATAAATAAAGTTTTATGACTTTATATGTCAATTGACTTCTTCCCAAATATAATGATGTCATTTTGACATTTTGGTGGGTCCAATGATACCATCCATGGTGATGTTTTGTGTTTTTTATTATGGTATGGGTAATAGGTGTAAATTTCCAATAGAATTTCATCTATTAGACTTAAATTTATGACATACAATGCACTGAGATACATACTATGCACTACATCTCTTCATTCTATCCCACGGTAAATACTATATAAACTATCTATACAGCTTCATACATCTGGGATGAATAATCACTGATGAATTATGAGCCTCATAAAAAAACACCCACTTCAAATATATTATGGAAAGAAAATGTAAAATGATCCTAAACCTCATAGTTCCATCAAAATAATAATTACAATCTAGAACATTTTTCACCATATTCAACAAATCTGCATCTTTCCTCTATACCTCATTAGTCCCCACATGTATAAATTGTAGAGCATTCATTTGAGAAAGATAGGATCTATCACCTTTTTGCAGGATTTAATGTTTCATATTATACACATGATGATGTATTGGATCACATTAAATCATTATGATATCCAAAATAGCATGGACCTTCTAACATAGATCATCATTCAACCTTTTCGCCTTCCAAGGATGGTAATTTGTTGATACATCATAATCATTAATCAAATTTAACTATATTCTCTAGTGAATATTCAACACTTTCAGTGTGAATATAAACTTAAAAATTTTATGACTATAATATATATCATGATTTTATCTTTAAATATAATAACATTATATATTCGATTCAAAAATACCACAACAAACTCCAAATAATGATCGTTGAAATTTTTCTCGTGAACCATCAATTGTAGTAGGGAATATTCTATCACCATATAATTATAGATGATGAGGTATCCTAATCCATTCTATGATGCATCATTATAGTTTAAAAATCATTCCCCACTATAAGGATATGTACAAACATCTAAACTGAATAATCATCTCTTTAATTCCTTGAAATATTCATCATAATTATCTTTACAAAGGAACTTTGCTCCTTTGTAAGATTACATAGTGAGAGGATTATACAGTAATGTGAAATTATATAATATGAATTGGTAATTTCCATAAAAATTATAGAAAATAAGGACCTCATTCAAAGTGGTTTTTCTAGGGAAACATTCTATGTCTTACACCTTTGATGGATCCACCGATACACCCTCGCTTGAGATTAAAAGAACCCAAAATTAAATATTGGGTTTCAAAAATGCACACATTGTAAATTATTAATAAAATATATCATTATTTATAATTTTCAATTAAATTATCAATTAATCTTCATGATCTTCCATTCATTTTGAATAAATCAAAATATCATCAATAAAGGTTACCACAAACAGATCATTGTAATCATTAATGAAATTATTCATTTAATCCATGAAGATTATACCGGAATTAATAAAAAAATTCCACACTATATATTTTTAGTGTCCATACCTTGTGTGAAATATAGGCTTGGATCTATGCTCCTTCTTAGACCTCAATGGATGTCATCTATAATGAAGATAAATCCTTGGAAATTATTAAGTTCCACATAGTTGACAGAAAAGTCATTAATATTAGGAGAATGATACATCTTCATTATTTTGATCATGTTATGTTCCTCATAATAAATGAAAATACACATTGATCAATATTTATATTTACAAAATTAATAGACACACTCCAATGTTTCAAACATGACTGAATAAATCCCTTTTCATTATTCCCTATGTTATTCTTCTTTAATTCATCCAACCTAATTAGGGATATTCTATATGGAGTCCTTGAAATAGGTGTAGTATATGGTATGAGTTATATTTGAAAAACAACTTCATGATTCAGTGGAAGACTAAGGAAATATTCTATAAAAACAGGAAAAAAAACTCCAACACAATAGGCACATCCCTGATGATGAGTTTAAGGCCAAAAACCTGAGATAAACACCCCTTTTAGGGGAATAAAAAAACATAAAATGGATGAAATTTCCATTTGATGTTCATATTTATCACTAAAACAATATAATATAATAGGTTGAATTAGAATATCAAATGATACATCAATTTTTCGGCAATTGAGGTGGATATTATTTAAAGAAATTCAATCCATGCCTATGAAAACATCATCTTTAACTAAAGGAAGAATAACAAGATATCATAAGAACAATCACATAAACTCTAACCAAAGAAGAATCTTGCACATCAGCTATGATCATAACATCATCAGGGGTATTCACTACTAATTTAACATATAACCATTTAGATGATAATATTATATTGTTGGTTAGAGTGAGTAACTCAAGAAGGGGTGGTTTTAATTGAGTTCCAAAAAAAATATCTATTAAAAACAAGATCAAATAATATCATTATTTTTTTTAAAAAAATCTCCCAATTAATAAAAATAGTATTTTGATATATTTTTACCTTTTAAAATATATCTCAAATCTTGATTACTATTTACTTAATACAATATTTATATTTACTAAATATTTTGAAATCATTTTTCTAATAAAAATCCTTATATAAAAACATGTTATGATTTACTATCAAAGTAATATTTTTTTATAAATAAAATATTAACTTCATCAAAATGAATAAAAAACACAATCACATAAAGTAATAAAAACTGGGTCTAATATCATGTAGATAAATAATCCCCTCCACATAGAAATCACCCACTATTATGAAGATTATATAATAATAATCTGATCCACCACCTGGATCAGTTATAAAAAGGATTGCATACATTATATCTAGGATCAAGGAATATCAAAAGATATGTCTAGGAATAAAAAACATATACACGAAATGGTCCTATTTTAAACACCATATTGGTATGAAGATGGCAAGAGGTAGTATATATTATTAACCATTCCCTATTTGTATCACAATAGATAGTGTCTACAAATAAATAGAGAAAAGAACACAATTATTGGAAGTAAAATAAAATAAGAGAGATAAAATTGAAATATTTATAGTAATGCTAATGTTTCTTAGTATATAGTTCATTATATTCATGAGTTCTTTCAAATTTGTCTTGATGGGCAGGTCAAACTATTTCCACAAATTTTTTTGGAAAACGTTGTGTCAAAATGCTTTATTTGTTTTTTATGTAAGATATGATATTGATCTTCAATGTGTTACACTCCTTTACAGTTAAATATTATTTGGAATGAAATGTGTAAAATCCCACGTGATTATCCTTATTGTTTTCAATAATTCTAATACTTCATGATCATATGTGATTGCCCCTACACACGAGGGAGAATTTAGAAAAATATAAAGCACTGTATGCACCCATTTAATATTATTTATACATATATTCTGAATCCTCATAATGAACATGAAATTTTCTTTAATTCATCCTTAATATATTTGATATATTAATCATAAAATAACTCTTTTCATTAATTTCCATAATATATATGTTTCGAATATTTAATTCAAACATGGAAGAATAGAAATAGAACATCTTCTTGTGGTGACTCATGTATGGTAGTGAGTTTGTCAGGTGGTGAGTTATTTCGGTGGTGATTCATGTCTGGCGGTGAATCATTTGAAACTAATGTCACTCAATCTTATTGTGACTTAATTTTGGTGTTATTCATTTGAAATAATGGCGACTCATGTCTGGCAGTAAGTCATTTCTGGATGCAGCTCAACTCTAGAGATCATAAATTATAGTGGTGAGTCATTTAAACTAATGGTGGTAAAATTCATGCTGTGAATTGAGTATCATAGTAATATATTATGATGAAGATGCATTCTAAAAGTGGCTAATTTAAACTATCAATGATTAATTTCTTCCAGTGATTCATTCCAACGCTTAATAAAATTTTCATCAAACATTCTTATATTATAATATACTATAAAAAATTGTAACCCAATTAAATATATAATAACCATTACTTGAGATTATTAAAATAATTATGTTCCAATAATATCCACTTTTTTTATGACCACAAGTCATGAAATTGTTATAAACCATGCATAATATAAACATAGGTATACAAAGATGAATTTAAAGGATAACAGTCTGCTTAACATTTCAAATGAAAAATGTTAGATATAATGAAACATGGAACAAAAGATAATGAGATGACATATGTAATATAATTGAAAATAAGGTTTCCAAAATTGATGTAAGCCACATTCATATAATGATGGTATCAATGGGAAAAAATTAGTTGTATCAAAATATGGGTCTAAACCATCTAGTTGGAAAAGGAATATTATAAAGTCATCCAAATAAGTATGGTATCAATGAAAAAATAGGTTTAAAAGGAGAGAAAATAATATCAAAAATTTTGGTATCAAAAGTAACATATCAAATGATATATAAAATTTTTATCAAAGAAAAAAATGATTAAGGAAAAAAATCCAGCAATAAACATTCAATATCAATAGTAAATCTCAAATCAATGGTAACTTATAAAAAATGTAATAAGTGTGATATAAAAGGTTATGATAATAAGGAAAATTTCATAACTAACTGTTCTACCCATTTTGGGATTATATAAATGTTAAAAAAAGAAATAGTAAATTGAAATAAATTAATATTAATATAGAGGCATTACATTAAGCATAAAAAATCAAGATAGTACAACAACCAAAAGAATACATAGAAAATATAAAAAAATCCATGTCAATAAAAAATGTCTAATTAGATTCAATATAAGCTTGGGATCTAGGATAAATATCCACCTTTACTATTTTATTGGTATGAGGTATGTATGTAGAGGCTATGTGTGTTGTGTTAGTGGTTGAAGGTCTAACAAGGGTCCTATGAACCTCTCTTATGATCAATGTTATGAGATGCTTGATAGATTACAACTGAGATAAGATGAAGGCCTAGTAAAAATGAGGTAAAGGTTCTAAAGTATGATAAGATGAGATGTTTTTAAGAGTAATTTACTCTAAATCAACAACATCTATTTTAGAGATATAAATCAAAGGGTTCAAAATATTTTCGAAATCCAAAATAATATTGGCTCTTCGCCACATAACACTAATAAAATATTTATTTTCCTCTATAAATAACGTAAAAAGTGGTGATAATAACATTAATGGGATGATATTTTCCTTGAAATACAGGGTTATTGGTGGAATCCTTAGGTTTTTAGTAATGAAAATGAAATGTTAATTTATCTCATGTTTTGGTATACACCCAGGAACGGTATTACTATATGGACTTAATGATGGGTTCCTTATTACTTTGATCCTCATTTAAACATTACCTTACCAGTTTGTTTATGGGATAACCATTGTAGTTTATTTACCATATATCCTCCTAAGGATAATAATGAATATCTACCATAATAGTACAATGTTCCTCACAAAATATAGACCTATTCGACGAGGCATCAACTGAAACAACTCTAGGTGGAGCAGAAAAAGTAGAAGCCATTATAAGTAAACTATCCATCCTATCCATCATAGAAGCATACTTGGAAGAAAAGGATGATATAATTTCCTCCATAGCTGACACCATGGTCACTATGTCACTAGACAACCATCAATACATAATTTATACTAAATGAATTTAAAATTTATCATCGGATGGATATAGGAAAATTTTCTAATGGAGTTTCCTAAAATCAAATTCACTAAGCTTAGTGACCCTAGTATCCTAAGACATAAAAATACTAATTTAGTCTAAATTAATTCATCATCTAAAAGACTGTAAATATTTCCTATAAATAGTATCATAAGGCACTGTAGTAGTGGAAGGTGTGTCAACAAAAGGAATAAAATCATATGCAGCCTCAATTCATGCAGGAACATATGAACCAAATGCTTAAAACTCAGCATTATGATAAATATTTTCAACCAATTGTCCCTTATAAAAATACTCAATTGTAATTGAGAGAGCAGGTCGATCATCCTTTTCAGGGTAACACTCCCCTTTGAGCATACCACATCCACATCTGATGACAAAACAACTTGAGCATCTATATGCTCTCCAACATCTTCCTCAACATCCCTGGACTCTATATAGTCCATACCCAACTGAACTTATCCTTGAAAATTATCTCACTCATCATTATCATCCACTTCCACTCTAGTAGTCCACACCTATTTACATGAAACTCTGATAGGAATAGGTGATTTCACCCCCTTAGTAGATACTCTAGTCCATCATCTAGAAAATGTACCATCACTAATATGTTTCTATAAATCCAATCTCTAAAAAACTTTGATTTGGATGAAACATGTCTCTCAATTGACCTAAATAAATAAACATAACTAGTAGGGTATGATAGAGGTGACTAAATCCTCACAATATAATGATCATGATCAGGTCCTCTAATAACATTATCCTAGACATAATCCTCATTCTCACCATTTCCATAATCACAACATTCCCCATTTTCCTCATGATAAACCTCCATAAAATGTTTTTAAGATTTATAATAATAACATATAATTTTCTCATATCTAGAAACCTTAGTATCATATTCATCATCATCTCTTTAAATTAAGAGACTTTCTAAGGAATATAGAGAAATTGGGGGTATTGTTGGTCCAAAAGAAATGGTAGTACTATTGGGGATGTCTTGGCCAGTACCCTCCTAAAAAGAAGTAGAAAACACCACACAAACAGTAGAAGAAACTGCTTCCACTTCATTTGGGTACTCCACATACTCATCTATCTCTCATCCAAAACCCACTAGATTTTTAGGTCATGTAGGATTATCTATAGGATCAATATCCTCACATACTATATCATTTTATCCAAACCACTTCTTCATCCATGGTTTCAAGATCACGCTCATAAATATATATGTTAATATAGTTTTGAGAAAACCACAACATTTTACTTTTTCATATTCCTATTCATATCTCAGAAACCTTGTTTCCAACATGGAATAAATTAACTTGGGATAAATAACCTAATTGGATATATATAAAGAATTACACCATTCTATCATATGTACCACAAGGAATCTGAATAAGTTGATCATATACCCTCATTTCATAAGGAATAATATACACATCTTGATATCTCACTGTTTTTCACTTCCCTGTTCTAGGACATAAAAATGTGCGATAAACATAAAACAAGCATGCCTTTTCCATGTAACTCGCAAGAAGTAAATATTCATTGATTACTATCACCAGTCATCTCTATAAAATAATTTTCATAACTAAAAGATTCACATTCATTGGGTATAATATCTTTATAATATTAAAAAACTCTATTATTAGTAACTATTAAAATTTATTCCCATTATTTTGAAGAAAATGAAATCTGATTACTTGAAATGAATCTAGGAATCAAATCCTTGTCCTTCAAAAACTAAATTCGGCATACTAATAAAATAGATAAGTTAACCTATTATGGGAGGTTATATTGTTTCTATAAAAATATTATACACATTATTGGTCCAACATCACCCTTACTATCATTGAATTACTAGAAAAAATAATTCAACATAAACTTCCATTTTGGAAGAAACTACACGATTCACAAGCTATGAGTTTCTTGGATCGATGAAAGCTTGACTTGGTTCAAATTTTGAATTATTATTAGTCTATGATTTTTTGAGAAATAACATAAGGGGGTGCTTGGTCCTCACCATTTAAATGGAATAAATAATAATATAGAGTGTGTGAAGGATGAAGGAAATGAGAGGAAGGGAATGTCAAATAGATCGAAGGAAACATGTGTGAGAGAGAGTGACTCAAATACATACTTTTAAAACCCATTTTTTCATTTATGGATTTGAAATAATAAAATATAATAAAATTTAAAAATAATATACTTGAATAAAAATTAGTATATGAAAATGTTTATGGTAGAAACACTTGAAAATGAGACTGGTGACTTATGGAATAGTGACTCTCTAATGGTGACTCAACAATGGTGACTGACCAATGGTGACTCTTCCTACAATAACTCTATGATGGTGTATCATTCAATGTTGAATCATCTAGTAGTGACTCACCAATACTAAATTATCTAATGGATACTCACCCATCAATTACTCTATTAATTTTGACTCATCTCACAGTGGCTTATTCGATGGCGACTCGTCCAATGATGACTCATCCAATGGTGACTCATCCAATAGTGACTCATACCATGGTGACTCATCCAATGATGGGTCTTCTAATATTAATGACTAACCAAAATTTACCATTCCCAGTTCATGTTTGATGTAGCTTAGTATATCACAATTCAATGGTTTTGTTATAATATATACAATTTGTTGTTTTGTTCCTATGGATTCAAGAGTTATATCACTCTTTTTAAAATAGTCAACCAAAAAATTATTTATTACATTAATAGGATGGTTATTGAATGTGAAAAATATTTTTATAGATGTTTATCACACTTGGGTTTTTCAAAATATTAATGTAAATGTATGAATTTGTATCCATAGTTTTGAAACGTGTTTGTTATCAATAAATTATATTCATTGAAATTACACGAAGCAATGTATTCCTCTTAAATAATATAAAATTTAATGACTTTTATTCTTCTTACTACACAATGATACTAGATACTTTCACAAAATATTACATGTTCTAGAGGTTCTTTATCTATCTAACATAGAAAAACAATAATCAGTATAAGAATAACTCACTATGTCAAATTCTTGTCCCATTGGGTAGAGTAATCCTAAATCGGGTTTATATATGAGGTATTTTGAAATACATTTAACAACTAAATGAGTTTATTTTGGGTTTACATGGGAACAAGAACATATAGACACCCTACTCTAATATTTGGTCAGCTAGTAGTTATGTATAGAAATATTCCTGTCTTACTTCTATAGATGGTTTGTCCCACTGGATTTCCTGCCTCATTATGATCTAGCATATAAGTGGAACACATGGGAGTGTAACTACATTTATTATGATCCAAACCAATATATTTTAAAATATATTAAGTATACTTACATTGATTTAAGATAATTCAATAATTATATTAAAAAACATGAAAACCATGAATTAATATAAGGTCACCCATTAAACTCGTTTAAAATTAATTTTTCATCATCTTTGATAAATTATTACACAAAGAATTATTACAATATTCAAAGATAATATCATCAAGATATATTTGATATAATAAAAAGTCTTTTGAAATTATTTTTATATAATTATTATGATCTTATATAACTTTTAAAAAACTATTTGAATTTAAAAAACAGATGAGTCGATCATTCTAATCTCTAGAATCCTATTTTAAACCATATAAATCCTTTGTAAATTCAAAAAAAAATTATTTGGAAAATGAGGATATTGAAATCGTGTGGGTAGTTCAATTAAAACATCATCTACTATATAACCATTTAAGAATGAAATTTTTACACTTATTTGACATAATTCTGAAATCCAAATGTGTTGCACATGAAAGAAGTATTCTTATGGATTCAATTCTTGCCACTAGTGAAAAGGTTTCCACATTTTCAATACATTCTTGTTAACTCTACACTTGTGAAACCAACCTATATTTGTTTCTTACTATGGGACCTGACTCGTTAACCTTGTTTCTAAACACCCATTTAGTGCCAATAGCTATTGTGTCATTAGGTATAACTAAAATTTCAAAACATTTATTTCATTCAAAATGATTTGGTTCTTTAATTTCCATAACACATAATTCATAATTAATTGCATGAACAATGTTCTTAGGTTCATGATGTGGAATGAATGCCTGATGTTCAACCCAGTTTCTATGAGTATCTCTTCTATGTATGCCTCAATATGGGCCTATAAATAAATTTAATATAGGATGGTACATATTGTTTATAATATCTCTTGTAAAAGAAGGGATTTAAATATGATGATCTTCTAAATATTCAGCTACAAGATTTAAATTTTTCATAGAACATGATGATTTTTCTGCTAGTTTTACAAAACTTTTAGAATGTTTTTTTTAATATTTAGAGATGAAAACTCCCCCTCATGGTTTTCAAAAGGGGACTTAGTTTCATGTGGATTTTTCTCATAAAACATGAAATAGAAATAATATTCCACACTCTTGGTTCAATTATTAAACAATCTATATAATTTACTTGAATATGAATAAACAATTAATGTTTATTCATAGCTCTAGGAAGAAAATTTCTTAATATTATCCTTAATGATTACAATAATTAATATAAAAAAACTCAAATTTAATTTACCTTTGGATTTATATGATTTTATATTTCGTAACTGGTTTTCTTTAAGAGAGGTCAAATCAAGACTATATTGATTATATTGCACGTCGTATTCTCAAAATCTACCGAGAAATAAACAGGAAGGCTGTAACATCCAAGGTAAAAAAAAATATGAAAATTTTATATTCATTAATATATATGAATTAAATATTATTTTTAATTTAAAGGGGATTATAGGTTCGATGGCGTAATTGAGACACAATAATGGGTTTTTTCCAAAATCTCGTGTTGCACACAAGGCTGAGTCATACTGGAAAATAATAATATCATATTATTATTTCAAATGGTAGTTAATTCCAAGTCGTTGTATGGGAGGGAATGAATATAACTAACCATATTATGATTAAAAATCATTATTAATTATTTTACATTAATCCAACAAAATTTAGAGGCATAAAATGATAATGGATCCAATTTTAAGCATAAATACTCTAATATTTTTCTAAAACTTAGTTTTATTGCCTTTTGATGGAGAACCTTTTTAAATATAGTTTTTTCAATTTTTATATGTTACATATTACAAAATAAACATCTTCATTAGAATAGGGACACAAAAATTTACTTTGTGTAAATATTTTTTATTTTTCTAATAAAGATAATTTTTTCAGTGAATAGTTAAAAATACCACATTTTACGTCAAAACTGTGTTTTTATATAATTTATCTATTTAGTTAAATTTAAATTTAAATTTATTTTAAAGTTTAATTGGTTTATATTTTTTACAATTTAATCCAATTTTGGTCATTAGATGTAATTTCACAGTAAATTGTATATAAACACATGTCAATCTTTTGGTAGTTCTTACTTCTTTAAAACACGTTTTCTTATTTTGACAATAGAAAATAATTTTAAATTAATTAATGAATCTTATATGTTTTTAATTTGGTAAAATAAAAATTATTTTTGAATTTATAATATGAAAATTATCTTTGGGTGAATATTTGGTATTTTTCGGAAAATGTTCAATCTTTATTGAATAGTTAAAAACATGACATAGTAGTTAAAAAATTGACATTTTCATTTAAATGCAATTATACTGCTTATTTGAATTGAGTTTAAAAAATATAACAAACATGGTTGTCATCAATAAGTAAAATGTGGTTCAATATGATTAATGTAATTTTGGGTGAATAATAACATTTGATTTTTATTTACTACAGTTAAAGGTAAATGGGGTAATTCAAGGTAATAAAAATATTATAATATACTAAAATTAGCTTTCAACTTGTCCAAACCTTATTTGATGAGTCATGTAAGACCAATAAAATCCTTTGGTATAACCTTTGGCCTTTGGAATCCACTGGGGGAAGATAATTACATTTATAACTTTTTATTTAATGTAAAAAAACATAATAAATATGTGTTATTTTTCTAAAACAATTTTAATGCGGGGAAATATAATGTATATGTTTTACTATATAGTAATAAAAAATAAAAAAATATTTCCTAAAATATTTTATTTTATTTATAAATTTTAGACATCTAATAAATAAATCTAATTATGACACAATAATGGTGTGATGATTATCTCATTAATGAATGTTTTGAGAAATTAGATTATAAATATTAAAATAAATTTATATTGAAACTTTTAATGCCATAAATAATTTTAGAGATGATTATGAATTGTTATTGTTGAAATAATGAAGTGATTTTGAATTGATCAAGTTCTTAAGGATTAATAAAATGTCTTGATATGTATAGTTGAAAAATTGACATAAATGAGTTCTTAAATCAATTAATATTTTATTAAATGATATAACAGTCCTCAAAATTTAATATTTGGGGAAATGACATATATGATGTTATAAGATTCATTAATGATCTATTTTGGGTCACTTGGAATTTTTTAGTAATTATATTAACCATACAACAAGAATAAACAAGAGAACTTGGTAAAAGTTAAATTAGTTAACTAAGGGTCAAAGCAAAAAGATAAGGTTAATTTAAGGACATAATGTCACGACCCGTCCTAGGGGCCCATGCCGTGACTACCCCAACCCCACCTTCCATAGGCCAAGGGCTGGCGACAAGGACCAAGGTGTAAAACCCACTAAAAAGGTAAGGCATTTCCTTTGTAAAGTAAACAAACACCACAGAGCAAGCAAGAAGAAGAAGTAAAAACTAAGAAAAGTTGGGTACAATAGTAAGTGTAGAAAAGTAAATGGGCCAGAATACAAACCCAAAACTGAAAGTAAAGTACAACTCAAAAGAGAAAATAGAAACTGAAAGTAAAGCCGCAACATCGAGCCGCCCACTTGAAGTCCCACCTGAAGGGTGAGTACAGATAGCCTCCACAGCTCCTCGGGTCCAACCGTTCGCTCTGAGTACGTCCCGCCCAGTGGTCCACCTCCAGGTACCATCCTGCTCCGCAAGTCTCAACCACGATCAGCGCTGTCCGTCGTCTGCAACCAACACAACGTACTGCGGGCATAACCCGTGCAGGGGTGAGTATAAGCTACTCAGTAGGGACCCCGAGACCCCCAAAGGTCTCCCAGAATCCACATAGGATAATCCAAAAAGGAAATATGCAATCACGAAGTAACATCCGACACTTCTTAGGTATATGCCCATACATATACCTAAGTTATCAATTCCAGTACGCTCCAACCTATGAGCCCAAGTACAACCCAGTCCACACGGGAAAACACAACCCAATCCACACAGGAAAGAAAAACGTAATCCACACAGGATAACACAACACAATCCACAAAGGAAAGAAAAACATGATTCAACTCACACAGGTATAATTCTAAGTATGATGATAGAGATGATCAGATGTAGCCACTGATTCATCTAATCCGTTGGACCCACAAAGGATCGATAGGTACTAACCCCCGCAATGACCCACAAAGGATCGATAGGTAACTAACCCCCGCAAAGACCCACATAGGATCGGACCCACACAGGATCGGTAGCACTGATCCACGTAGGATTGCTGAGTTCTGTAGTCGTCGCCGTTGAATCCACTGAGGATCTCTGTACAGTCATCATCGTCGTCACAGTCGCAAACGCAACCAGCTATAGGGTTCCCGCACACAACAAGCTCGTTCGGGAGGGTCCGCTCCACGAGCCGAGAGGCTGATACATCAAATGACACACAGTCCGGAGTTGATGTATCCAAACGTTCCGTATCGTCAACAGGAACTCAGCGTTACAGACGACGCGTCAATCAGACGCCCGGTCTGGAAGTTATTGGCTTTTTTGTCTCAGGGGCCCGGATGGTTTTTAAGTCAAAACCAACCCGACCATACTCCACCTGCGTCCAAACCACGGGCGGAGTAAGCCAAATGATCCTTCTCACTAAGAGTAATCCAACAATGTCAACAACACGTCAATCGGACATCCAGAGCTCAAGTTATGAGCATTTCCGCTCCGAGGGCCCGGTTGGTTTCGTGTACGAACCAACTCGGCTGAACACAAAGTATTCCGAAACCTTGAGTGCGATATACTGAAACGACCATCTCGATCCAAGGATCGTGTCGCAACTGACGGTGCGTCGATCGGAGGCTTGTAACTCATGTTATGGGCGACCGACCAGAAGAGGTTCGATATTGAGGGGTTCGGGCCCGTTCCGACCCGGCCCGATACCCCTAGGGTCGGCCCGAACCGGGTCGACCCAAACTGGGTACGGGTCTGGCCCTCTTGGGAATGGCCCGAATTGGCCGGCGCGGCACGGCCCGACCTGGGCGCGGCGCGGCCCGGCCTCGGCGTGGCCCGGCCTGGCGGACCGGCCAGGTAGTAGGCCCGGCCTGGGCGCGCTGGCCAGGAGCTCGGCCAAACGGCCGAGCCGTTTGAGGGGGGGGGGGTGCCTGCCCCCCTGACTTTTGTAACCGCGGGCCCCATAATGGGGGGCCGCTTGAGCTGGCCGCCGGGGGTTTGTAACCCCTGGCTTCTCCCCTGTCCGGCCGGCCCGCCCTGGCCGGCCGACTGTTGCTGCCACGGGACTGGCAAGGCCGGTCCCCCTTGCTCCGACGCCGGCGGCGCGGAATCGGTCGCCGGTCTCTCCGCTCTGCCGCGGCCCTGAACCGGCCGTGGCCTTGGTTCGTCCGGCGCGGCGCGATAGCGCCGCACCCATCCGCCGCGGCCCCGCTCCAGCCATGATGTCTTCGGGTTTTTCTGGCGCGGTGCGACGGCGCCGCAGCTTGGTTCATCTTTCAAATGCGCGGCGCGACGGCTCCGCGGAACTTTGTCACTCGTTCCCGTGCGGTACGACGGCACCACGTCACTTCCATTCGAACCGCAACCACAAATAAATAAAAGGGAGGAGGGTCGGCCGTGTTTGTGCGGTCCAACCCCCTTCGTTAAATGATATCAACTGGTTCCAAAGAACGAGGATAAATGACGAAGAAAACAATGGAAGTAATCACGAAATAAAAATGCATAAAACCCCTACCTCGTCGAACAAGTTGGGTGAGGATTCGTCATGGAGATAACCGTCACGGAGGGAGACGTCGCGGAAGGAGACGTCGAGAAAGGAGACGTCGACCTCCGAGGAAACCGGCGTTCTTCACGTTCTTCGCGTTCTTCGTGTTCTTCGATGAAGAAGATGAAGATCTTCAAGCCTCCCTTAGGTTTTCTCCCAATTCTCTCAAACAACAAGCCTCCAACCCAAAATAAAATAAGTACCTCACTTATTTTATTAACACAACTTAAGTTTGAAATTCAAAATTTGAATTTAATCCACACAATTAAATAACTAAAGTTGTCAAATTAAATGAAGGGTTATGAAAGGTTAGGGGAGGTGAAGGGGTAGGGTTTTTGTGGGCCCCACCACCCTCATAACCTCTAAATGGAAGTTGGGTGGTTTCCCCCAACTTTCACGCAAAGATTTAAACCACTTAGAGAAAAATAAAATTGATGCTTGATTTTATTTTACCTTCCACAAAAATTTAACAACCTCTCTCGTGTAAACGCAACTCCGAAAAAGGTGTTCCTAAGCAAATATTGGCGCTGCGATTCCATCGGTGCCCTGGAAATTCGATTTCGAGCACCGGTTCAAGAGTTAGTAAAATCCCGCTCGTTCGTTCACTGAACTTACCCGAGTTAAACTTCGGATAGAAATTCCAGGCACACTGGGCCTCGAAATCAAGTGCCGTCAGAAACTGCGTTCTTGTAAAATCCCAAAGAAAATTAAGAAAAAAATTTCCTTGAATTTTACGGGTCTTTACATTACTCCCACATTAGGGATTTATGTCCCCGTAAAGATACATCAAAAACTAGGGAAACAAAAGTGGGTACTGAGCACGCATCTGAGCCTCCCGCTCCCAAGTGCTCTCCTGGAGATTCCCGTGCTGCCATCTGATGCGCACTAGAGGAATCGACCGTCCAAGTAGGACCAGCTCCTGTAGATCCTCGATCTCCATTAGAACCTCCATAAAAGTCACCCCATCATCAATGTCCAGCTCCCCATGGTCAATGATATGCGTCGGGTCGTGCACGTATCTCCTCATCTGAGATACGTGGAAGACATCATGCACCCGGTGCAACTGAGGTGGTAGAGCCAGGAGATAATCCACCTCGCCAATCCTGCTGAGGACCTAGAATGGTCTGATGAAGCGTGGAGACAACTTTCTGCCTCGGCCAAATCTCCATAATCCACGTCGAGGTGAGACCTGCAAGAAGACGTGGTCACCATCCTCGAATTCCAGTGCCCTCCACCTCCTATCAGCATAAGACTTCTGCTGGCTCTGAGCTATCCTCATCCACTCCTGGATGACCTGGACCTTCTTCGTCGTGGCCTGGACCATCTCCGGTCCCACAAGTGCTGACTCCCCAGGGTCTGTCCAGCACAGCGGTGATCTGCAAGGTCGGTCGTACAACGCCTCGTATGGTGCTATCCCGATGGTGGAGTGGTAGCTGTTGTTGTACGTGAACTCCTCCAAGGTTAGGTGGTCCTCCCAGCTGCGACCCAAGTCGATGAAACATGCGCGGAGCATGTCCTTGAGAGTCTGAATGGTCCTCTCTGTCTGACCATCCGTCTGAGGGTGAAATGCGGTGCTCAAATGTAGTTGTGTCCCGAACGCCTCCTGCAACCCCTTCCAAAGCTGGGAAGTAAAGCGAGCATCTCACCCGGAGACGATGGGTGATGGAACACCATGGAGTCGCACAATCTCCTGAATGTAGAGACATCCCAATCTCTCCACTGAGCCCTGGTCTATGATGGGTAAGAAGTGATCCGACTTGGTGAGTCGGTCTACAATCACCCAAATGGAGTCGTGACCTCTGCAAGTGCGTGGAAGTCCAGTAACAAAGTCCATAGATATGCCATCCCACTTCCACTACGGGACCTCCAAGGGATGTACCAAGCCTACTGGTACCTGATGCTCTGCCTTTACCTGCTGGTAGGTGAGGCATCGAGAAACGAACTCTGCCACAACCTTCTTCATGCCCGGCCACTAGTGCTGTCGTCTGAGATCCTGGTACATCTTCTCCACTCCAGGATGTACCACCAAAGGAGAAGTGTGAAACTATCTCATAACCTCCTCCCATCAAGAAACTAGTACCAATGTACGTCCTCTGAAAAGGACGTCATGCTCTCCACCTAAGGAGAAACAATCAGGTGCCTGTCCTGAGGATATTTGTGCACGCCGCGTCTCATAGTCGGCGTCCCCATGCTGTGCCTCTCTGACCCGCTGTAGTAGTGGAGGAGTGACTGTGAGTGACTGAAGGAAAGCTGCTCCATCTCTATCCAAAAAGGATATCTGCAAAGCGGCTAGCTGCTCTGTCGCCTCCCCAAGTAGCTGAATGCCCGTCCTCCTGCTGAGAGCATCGGCTACCACGTTCCCCTTACCAGGAGTATAAACTATCTCAAAGTCATAGTCATAGAGAACTCAAGCCATTCGCTGTCTCAGATTCAGGTCCTTCTGAGAGAAGATGTACCTAAGAATCTGATGGTCAGAATAAACTGTAAAGCGCTCGCCCATCAGATAGTGTCGCCACATCTTCAGAGAGAAGACCACTACTGCTAACTCCAGGTCATGGGTAGCGTATTTCTGCTCATGTGACCTCAAATGACGTGATCCATAGGCGATCACTACCCGCTCCTGCATCAGGACACATCTGAGTCCGGTCCCGGATGCATCGCAGTAGACTACGTACCCTACTCGCTCCTCTGGAAACCTCAAGATAGGTGCGCTGGTCAATTTCTGTCTCAGCTCCTAGAAGCTTTGCTGACATCTGTCTGACCACACAAAATGTTTCCCCTTCTTCTTCAAAGCTGAGAGTGGTGCCACTACTCTGGAGAAGTCTGGCACAAATATCCGATAGTATCCAGCTAGACCCAAGAAGCTCCGCACCTCAGTCACACTCCTGGGTGGCTCCCAAGCTAGCACTGCCTCGATCTTCGCAGGATCCACCGAAACTCCCACCTCAGAGATGAAGTGCCCCAAGAAGTGGACCTTGACTATCTAGAACTGAAACTTATAGAGCTTACCATAAAGCTGGTTCTCTCGGAGTGTGTCTAGTACAACCCGCAAGTGGTAGGCGTGCTCCTCCTCATTGGTCGAGTAAATCAAAATGTCGTCGATGAAGACCACGACAAATCAATCGAGGTATGGCTGAAAGATCCTGTTCATGAGGTCCACGAACACTGATGGAGCATTGGTTATGCCGAATGGAATAACCAAGAACTCATAGTGGACATATCGACACCTGAAGGCCGTCTTCTACACGTCCTCGTCCCGAACTCTGAGCTGATGATATCCTGACCTGAGGTCTATCTTTTAGAACCACCATCCTCCCTTGAGCTGATCGAAGAGGTCATCAATACTCGGTAGTGGATACTTGTTTCTTACTGTCACCTGGTTCAGGGGACAATAGTCGACATAAATTCTCAAGCTCCTGTCCGCCTTCTTAGTGAAAAAAATCGGGGAAGCCCAGGGAGAAACACTGGGTCGGATGAATCCCTTTCCCTGCACGTCCTCCAACTTTACCTGTATATCTCGAAGCTTAGCGGGCGCCATCTGATACGCTGGAGTCGATATCGGGGCTGTCCCGGGGTACAGGTCAATATAAAAGTATACCTCTCTGCAAGGAGGTAGCCCTGGGACGTCGTCGGTGAAAACGTCTGTATACTAATCCACCACTGCAGGAAAACCGGGACTCCACATGTCAACTGCTCATAGGATGAGGCTAGCCAACTGATGAGTGATGGGATGTCCTCTCCTCTGTGAGAGTCCATCCTGTGCTGCAAAGGCTCCCTTCTCGCCGGTGAAGGTGAACCTGCTCTCGTTGGTGCGTACACATCACACCTTGCGCCTAATACAGTCGATCTGAGCATGGACTGTAGATAACCAATACATGCCCAAGATGACATTGTAAGGCCTTAAAGCCGCTACAAGAAGATCCCAGCTGAAGCTCTCGCCTCCTAGAGTAATCTTACACTGCCGGCACCAGTGCGTAATCGTCGAGTCTTCTCCCGTAGGAGTTTCTAGACATAAGGATCAAGCCAACGACTCTGTCGGAATCTCTGAGCTCCGAAAAAGGGTAGCGTCTATGAAAGAATGACTCGCTTTTGTGTCTATAAGAACTTCATCAAGGGTGGAATAGACAAAGATAGTACCTCTATTCATCTCGGGCGCGCCGTGGTCGTAGGCCTCCGCTTCCAGGAGCTATGCCTGTCTCTGCCCGCTAGCTCCCAGTGGTCGGGGTGGACCTCCTGGTGGTGGTGGTGATAGGGCTTCAAAGCATCTCCCACTACCTGCTGCTCGACCAGCTCCTCTTCCTCGTCCTCCTACTCCCTGCGGACCACCACGGTCGACCCTCTGCCTCTGCCTGGGTGGTCCCTCAACTGTCTGCTACTTCTCGGCATGGCGGGTCAGGCAGTCACGAGCCATGTGGCCTTGCCCGCCGCATGCGTAGCACTGTCTGCCTCTCGAAAGACTAGCTCCGCGCTGAGTGCCCCGCACTGCTGAGCCAGTGTCCTGAGGTCGTCTTCTTGAGGGTCTGGTCTGCCTGGACCCATGAGTCATCTGTCGACTGCCTACTACAGAAGACTCTGCTACGTGCCACCCTGCAGTGGGTCTCACCGCTGGTGTGGACACAACAAGAAAGCTCTCGATCAAAAGGGCTTTCTCCAGTACTCCTGACTGAGTCGGAATGCTGAGGGAGATCAGCGATGCCCTAATATCCTGCCTCAATCCCTGCTCAAAGGTCTGGGCCCGGAAGAATGGGTCCCGTACCATGTCTGTCGAGTAGCGCAAGAGATCGGTAAATCTCGCCGAGTATTGGGTGACCGTCAAGATGCCCTGTCACAGCTTTAGAAGCTCCTGGATGCGTACCGCACAGAGGGTGGATGGGAAGAACTCCGAGCGGAAGAGTCTCTCAAAGTCTGTCCAGAGGAGAGATGCCTCGTCATGCACCTAGAGCATCAAGCTCAACCATCTGCCTGCTACCGCGTGCAGTAGGCTCGCTGCGAGGATCACCATGAGGTCTGATGGTGTCCTCACTAACTTGAAAACCCGTACCACTGCCTCCTGCCAGTCCTTGGCTGCCTGGGGGTCCGTCTCCCCGCAAAACTTGGGTAGTCGCTTGGGCTGAAACTTGTGCAGTGCACTAAGGTGACGTGCATCGTCAGCGGCTGGGGCTGGTAGCATCAATGGCTTGGCGGGTAGAGGTACCGCCGGTGCCTCTGCTGTTAAAGGGCCCTGTACCGAGGCCTCGTCACTCGGTGGGCTGTCATCACACACAACTCACAGAACCCTATCTGGATGCCATCGTGGGGCCATCCTGAAAAGAAACAGGTGTACCACAGTCAAACAGTATACCTGGTGAGCTGACATAAAGTAATCACAAAGAAAACTTGAAACACACATGCAATCAATGTTTTCGTGCTTTATGTCGGAAATCAGAAGTCAAGGTCCTGGTGTACGGATACATCGGCCGCCGCACCAACACTGGACTCCCTGGACTGATAACCACACCCAATACTCTTAACACTATGGCTTCACATAGAAAAAGATCAGAGTCCGGAGTTCTACGGCAGAATCGAACTCCTCTGATACCAATTTGTCACGACCCGTCCTCGGGGCCCGTGCCGTGACTACCCCAAGCCCGCCTTCCATAGGCCAGGGGCTGGTGACTAGCACCAAGGCGTAAATACCACTAAAAAGGGAAGACATTTTCTTTGTAAAGTAAACAAACACCACAGAGCAAGCAAGCAGAAGAAGTAAACACTAAGTAAAGCTGGGTAAAACGGTAAGTGCAGAAAAGTAAATGGGCCAGAATACAAACCCAAAATTAAAAGTAAAGTACAACTCAAAAGGGAAAACAACAACTGAAAGTAAAGCCGCAACATCCAGCCGCCCACTGGAAGTCCCACCTGAAGGGTGAGTGCAGATAGCCTCCACAGCTCCTCGGGTCCAACCGTTCGCTCTGAGTACGTCCCGCCCAGTGGTCCACCTCTAGGTATTGTCCTGCTCCACAAGTCTCAACCACGATCAGCATTGTACGTCGTCTGCAACCAACACAACGTAGTGCAGGCATAGCCCGTGAAGGGGTGAGTATAAGCTACTCAGTAGGGACCCCGAGACCCCCGAAGGTCTCCCAGAATCCACAAAGGATAATCCACAAAGGAAAGATGCAATCACGAAGTAAAATCCGACACTACTTAGGTATATACCCATACATATACCTAAGTCATCAATTCCAATACGCTCCAACCTCTGAGCCCAAGTACAACCCAGTGCACACGGGAAAACACAACCCAATCCACATAGGAAACCAAAATGTAATCCACACAGGATAGCACAACACAATCCACAAAGGAAAGTAAAACAGGATTCAGATCACATAGGTATACTTCTTTGTATGACGATATAGATGATCCGATGTAGACAATGATTCATCTAAGCTGTCAGACCCACAAAGGATCTATAGGTACTAACCCCCGAAATGACCCACAAAGGATCGATAGGTAACTAACCCCCGCAAATACTCACACAGGATCGGACCCACACCAGATCTGTAGGCGCTGGCACACACAGAACCGCTGAGCACTGACCCACACAGGATCGGACCCACACAGGATTGGTAGCACTGATCCACGTAGGATCGCTGAGTGCTGTAGTCATCGCTGTCGAATCCACTGAGGATATCTGTACAGTCGTCGTCGTCGTCACAGTCACAGATGCAGCCAGCTTTAGGGTTTCCGCACACAGCAAGCTCGTTCGGGAGGGTCCGCTCCACGAGCCGATAGTCTAATACATCAACTGACACAAAGTCCGGAGTTGATGTATCCAGAAGTTCCGTATCATCAACAGGAACTCAGCGTTACAGATGGCGCGTCAATCGGACACCCGGTCCGGAAGTTATTGGCTTTTTCGTCCCAGGGGCCCAGATGGTTTTTAAGTTAAAACCAACCCGAACATACTCCACCTACGTCCAAACCACGGGCGGAGTAATCCAAAAGGTCCGTCTCACTAAGAGGAATCCAACAAAGTCGACAACACGTCAATCAGACGTCCGGAGCTCATGTTTTGAGCGTTTCTGCTCTGAGGGCCCGGTTGGTTTCGTGTACGATCCAACTCGGCCAAACCCAAAGTATTCCAAAACCTTGAGTGCGATATACCAAAACGACCGTATCGATCCAAGGATCGTATCTCAACTGACGGTGCATCGATCGGAGGCCTGTAGCTCATGTTATGGGCGACCGACCGGAAGAGGTTCGGTATTGAGGGGTTCAGGCCCGGTCCGACCCGCCCCGATACCCCCAGGGTCGGCCCAAACCGGGTTGACCCGAACCGGGTCCAGGTCCATCCCGCTTGGGCGCGGCCCAGCCCGGCTGGCTTGGCCTGGCCCAGCCGGCGCGGCGCGGCCCGGCCTGGGCGCGGCCCGGCCTGGGCGCGCTGGCTAGGAGCTTGGCCAAACGGCCGAGCCGTTTGAGGGGGGGGGGGGGGGGGGGGGGCTGCCCCCATGTCTTTTGTAACCGCGGCCCCCATAATGGGGGGCCACTTGAGCTAGCCACCGGGGGTTTGTAACCCCCGGCTTCTCGCCTGTCCGGCCGGACCGCCCTGGCCGGCCGACTGTTGCTGCCACGGGACCGGTAAGGCCGGTCCCCCTTGCTCCGAAGCTGGCGGCCTGGAACCGGCCGCCAGTCTCTCAGCTCCGCTACGGCCCAGAACCAGCCACTACCTTGGTTCGTCCGGCGTGGCACAATGGCGCCGCAACCATCCCCCGCGGCCCTGCTCCGGCCGCGATGTCTTCGGGTTTTTTTGGCACGGCGCGACAGCGCCGCAGCTTGGTTCATCTTTCAAATGCGCGGCGCGATGGCGCCGCGGATCTTTGTCGCTCGTTCCCGCATGGTGCGACGGAACCACGTCACTTCCTTTCGAACCTCAATAACAAATAAATTAAAGGGAGGAGGGTCGGCCGTGTTTGTGCGGTTCGGCCCCCTCCGTTAAATGATATCAACTGGTTCCAAAGAATGAGGATAAATGATGAAGAAAACAACCGAAGTAATCATGAAATAAAAACGCATAAAACCCCTACCTCGTCGAACAAGTTGGGTGAGGATTAGTTGCAGAGATAAACATCACGAAGGGAGACGTCACGGAAGGAGACGTCGCGGAAGGAGACGTCGACCTCCGAGGAATCCGGCGTTCTTCACGTTCTTCGCGTTCTTCGTGTTCTTCGATGAAGAAGATGAAGATCCTCAAGCCTCCCTTAGCTTTTCTCCCAATTCTCTCAAACAACAAGCCTCAAACCCAAAATAAAATAAGTACCTCACTTATTTTATTAACACAACTTAAGTTTGAAATTCAAAAGTTGAATTTAATCCACACAATTAAATAACTCAAGTTGTCAAATTAAACGAAGGGTTATGGAAGGTTAGGGGAAGTGAAGGGGTAGGGTTCGTGTGGGCCCCAACAACCTCCAAATGGAAGTTGGGTGGTTTCCCCCAACTTCTACCCAAAGCTTTAAACCACTTAGAGAAAAATAAAATTGATGCTTAATTTTATTTTACCTTCCACAAAAATTTAACAACATCTCTCGTGTAAACGCAACTCCGGAAAATGTGTTCCTAAGAAAATATCGGCGTTGCGATTCCATCGGTGCCCTTGAAATTCGATTCCGAGCACCAGTTCAAGAGTTAGAAAAATCCCGCTCGTTCGTTCACTGAACATACCCGAGCTAAACTTCGGATAGAAATTCCGGGCACACCGGGCCTCAGAATCAAGTGCCGTCAGAAACTTTGTTCTTGTAAAATCCCAAAGAAAATTAAGAAAACATTTTCCTTGAATTTTACGGGTCTTTACACATAAAATTTTATAAAAACTATTGGTTGAAATTATTTATAACAATAATAACCTTATATTATAATTTAATGAGCTTTGTACCTTTTAAAAACTGATGTTAAGTTGTTAATAAAATTATACATTCAAAATTTCATAAAGTGCCTCTCCTCGCTGTTATAAAAGGACACCACCTATAACCCTTACTCACACCTCTCAAGACCCCTTATATCATCCAAAATATTTCCAAATAATCTCCAAATATCCCTCTATTACTCTTATATTCATTTCCCTAGACAGAATGAAATTCAAGAGTGTCCTTGTGCTCAAATCCAAATAAGTTACTCAATTTTAAGGTAACATCTTCTCTCATGTTCTTTACTTTTATTTTACTTCTTCACTCCTTATGATCTTATTATTATTTTTTTACATAACAACACTAGTATCCTAAATATAATATGTTTTTTATGATATGTATTCAAACTACACTTACTCACACCTCCATCTAATGGGTATAGAACATAGTGTTTATATGGACGAAGAACTACTACCTCATAAAATGATGATTATTCTATCTTCTCCTACCACCTATTATGGTAGAAATAATGATGAAATTTAATTATATATGATATTTATGATATTTATTTTATCTCTATACATGTTTTATTATCTTTTCTAACATACCATTATTCTTTTCATGTTGTATATAAATGATAATTACATTTTAGGAAGTGCCGACTACCGCCCCCTCAATGTGATATGAATCGTTCATGACATACATGAAACACATAATGGATTGAATTAATTATCATATGTAACATATGTAACATATATATTATATTGTAATTATTATATACCGATGTATCATTTAGTTTTTATTCCTTTAAATATGAAAAATAATTGGAAGTAGCATTTTTGCGTACGTACGACTTACCATCTCCATGAACGAGGAATTTCTTTTCTTATATCCAAATGTTATGGAATATTCTAAATACATATATAGTGGATATATATATGATATATATGATATCAAAATCGTTAATATAATTTTGAATATAATTTAATTTTGACCACAGGGACATTTTTTAATTTTAACAACTTCATTTTTTATTCAAGTACCGAACATCGAGAAAATGTCCAATATGAAGTCAAAAAATTAACATATTTTTATAGCAAGGTAATAAGTGATATAAAAAGAATAATAAAAATGAAAAAGGTTTGGAAACAATTAAAAATTAACATAATATTATTATTCAGGAAGTTAAATAATGAAGGAGTCAAGTTGGACCTCAGGTAAGGGAACTTCTTAACTCAATTTCCATTCTTTGGGTTAGTCTTCTACATCTGGATTATTTCATGTTATGAATATGTGTTAGAGACCTATGATTGTTTAAAACTTAATATCTACTTATATTTGGAGTATTTATTTTTTCCATCATAATTATTTCATTGGTTTATCCTTAATGTAATGATACAATCTTTGCAAGGGAACCTTTCACCCTCCTCTTTTAGTAAAATGATTATTTTATGTTATGTATTTTAATTTCAATTTCTTATGTTGGGATATGTTCATATATATCTTTATTTATTTACATTTTATGTCTATGTGATTAGAGAACATTTTCTCTATCATCAACACTTTTTTCTAAATTTTAATTTGACATCGTTAGGCTGCAAAACGTTTCGTAAGAGACATTGTCCAAATCTCATTTCATTGAGCCATGTTTTGATGATATAAAACCCTTTAATTTATAAGGTGTATAATAAACCCCTTTTAATTGTATTTTCATTCAAATGGAATCTTCTTTCTACAAATAATTTTACTAAACGACAAAATGAATGTTTTTTTAACGTAGGCGGCAACAACGACCTCTCTATCGTCATAATCGTTATTTGGATTCCTCTATAAACATTAATGTTTTTTAAAATGAAAAATAAAACCCTTATTGTGTATGGGTCATTATATTTTGTATTATTAGTCAGTTTAGAGAAATTTTTCTTTGATAATGTTGTTAAAATAATATCCTTAAATTATTTTTACTTTATGGTAAGAATGAAATGATTTTGAATTTGAAGATTAACCTGTTTCTACATCTAATATATTTTTGTGTTCAGAATGATTTTTCATATAGGAAACATGGAAATAGTGTTTGTAAGGCATACATAAGAGAATAAACTTCCAAATTAGCATCCTGTGATGGTCGGAATTGGAACTGAATTGTCTGTTGTAGTAATGGAGCAGTTGACATAGGATATAAATGGTTGTGGTATCCATAAACAATATCAACTAGACAAACCACATAAGAATATGTCTATAGTGGAGCGTTTCATGAGGCAACATCCCCCTTCAATAATTAGATCATTTGACCCTATTCAAGTTGAAGGGAGGATCAATAAACTAGAAAATATTTAAAATGTCATGGGTTGTACATACAATCAATAGGATAGTCTAATGTTTATCGTTTCAAAGGAGAAATTGAACAGTGGTGGTCGATGGTTAAAAATATCAAGTACATTAAGGATATTGATGCTCTTTGTTGGGAATAATTCAAAGGTACATTTGTTGAGAAATATTTTCCTAAAGAAGTTCAACTTAGGATGTGAAACAAATTCTTGGAATTGAGGCAGGAGGATGAATAATTGGATACTTGCGAAGAAAATTTCATACGACTGGAAAGGTATTCCAAAAACTTCATCAGATATTTTGATTATAAGATAAATTGATTTTACTTCGGACTGAAGTCATGATATCAAAGAGAATTAGCCTCTTGTGATTTCAAAATCTTTGATAAATTTTTTAGATGTTCCAAGAATTTCTAAATGGAGTTTTTTTATAATCAGGTTTTCCAAGAGAGCAAACAAAAAAAGAGGTCATGTTGGTATGAAAAAAGAAATAATTCACCAAGGAATCCTGGAAGTAAGAAAATAAAATTTCCTTCTTGTGAGAAGTGTGGTAAATAGCATCCTAGTGAATGTTTATCAACTTTCATTCAGTGCTTCAGGTGTGGTAAGACTTGTCATATTGCTCATAACTGTAATAAAGATGATCATGAAATAAATGAAAAGAAAATGGTAAGATGTTTTATTTTCAATGAGTTTTGGCATTATGCCAATGTGGGTCCAAAGTTGATTACCCAGGGTGGAAACCGGAATGTTCAAAAGAAGAATTGTGGGGAAAATCATTTGTTACTACTACGGTTGATATGGGGCCATCAAATGAAGAGGTATGAGGTTGTTTGTCTGTTTTCACAGATTATTCTAATGGTTTTTTGATTCGGGGTCTACACATTCTTTTATTTATTGAAAATTTTCTAGTAAAATTGGAATTCCATCTAAAGATACGAATCTTATGCTTGGGGTAAAAAACATGGTTGAAATGTGAAGGAAAAAATAAATTGAATGAACATTCAAATAATTTTTCATGGAATGAATAAACCTACAATCCTTTTTGTTTTGACTCTAGTAGAGTTTGATGTTATTCTGTGAATGAATTGGCTTTCTGTTTACCATGAAAAGATTCACAGTAGAGATAAAGAGGTTTATTTTCAGTCCAACTTTTATTTTTTGTACAAGGAGGAACCCTTATCTCTGATAACACATTAGGAAGATGAGAAACTAGGGAAATATGTAAATTATTGTTACCTTTCACATATTGATTAAAACAAAGGAATTTTTCAGATTAATGATGTTCCAATAGTAAATGAGTGTCTTGAAGTTTTTCCTAATGAGTTTCCCGGTATTATACCTAATCGGGTAGTTGAATTTACTATTGACTTAGTTTTTGATTCTAAGCCAATTTTAAAACACCTTTATCGAATGGATCAACATGAACTTTTTGATTAAATGAAAAAATTGAAAGAGTTGTTAGATAATGGATTCATTCAACCTAGTACATCACCATGGGGTGATCCAGCCTTGATTATTAAAAAGAATAATGTTTCAATGAGAGTTTTCATTGATTATAGAGCCTTGAATAATATCACTATTAATAAAAAGTATCATTTTACTTATATCGATGATTTTTTTATCAGTTCAAGGGAGATCAGTATTTTACGAATATTGACATGAGATCAGGGTACCATCAGTTGAATGTAATGGAATCAGAAGTTTTGAAGACTGTGTATTGTACTAGATACAAACATTATGAATTTTTAGTTATTCCTTTTGGGTTGATAATTGAACCTTATGTATTCATGGATCTAATGAATAGAATTTTCCGTGAGTTCTTGGATATGTTTTTGGTTGTGTTTATTAATGATATTTTAGTTCATTCTAAATTTAAAGTGGAGAATGGAATTCATTTAAGGGTTGGATTGCAAACCTTAAAAGAAAATAAATTGTATGAGAAATTCAGCAAGTCTGGGTTTTTGTTAAAACAATTTTTATTGCTTGGTCACAATGTTTAAAAAATGGAATAACTGTTATCTTGAAAAAACAAAAGTTGTTGAAGAATGTCCAATACTTACAAATATTACCTAGATTAGTCATTTTCTTGGTTTGGAAGGCTATTATAGACGGTTTGTTGAGAATTATTCATTGTTATCTATCCCACTAACTAAGTTAACTAGAAAAGGTGTTTAATATATCTGGACAAAAGAATGTGATGATTTTTTTAGGAATTGAAATTTTTTTTATAAATTATCTAGTTATGGAATTAGCTTCCAAAAATATTGATTTTTTTATCTATATTGATGCTTCGTTGAAAGGTATTTGTTGTTTCCTAATACAGAATGATCAGGTAATCACTTATGCTTCACGTTAGTTGAAAAATCAGGAGTTAAATTACCCTACACATGATTTTGAATTAGCTATTGTTGTTTGTGCATTAAAAATTTGGGGGCATCATTTGTATGGCGTGAAGTGTTAATTATATACTAATAAAAAAAATATAGCAGTACATATTCGCTCAGAAAGAATTGAACATGAGACAAATATGATTGCTAGAATCAATCAATAATTATTATTGCGTGATTCATTTACCATACAGGAAATGATAATAAATTGGTCGATGCCCTGAGTCAAAAAAGTATCAAGGAAATCATCTCTCTCGGACAGAATTAAGCAAGTGGAGAAGGAAGATACCGAGTTGAAAAAAAGGTAGAGTTGGTTCCAAAGGGTTCGTTTCCTGAATATAACATTGATAATGATTGAATTTTGAGATTTCAGACGAGATTATGCGTGCCTTGTGATTCATACCTGAAAAAATATTTGTCATGTGAATTTCATAGTTCTCTGTTTTCAGTTCATCCCATAAGTACCATGATGTACTAAGATCTTCGAGTGTATTACTGGTGGGATGAAAGGAAAAGAGATACTGTTGACTTTACATTTAAGTGTTTAACTTGTCAATAGGTTAATGCAGACTGATAGTTTCTGAAAGGGATGCTTCATCCTTTACAAGTGCCAGATTGTAAATGGGAAAATGTTTCCATGAATTTTATAATCGTATTACCAAATACATCTCAAGGTAACAATGAATTCGGGGTTATTGTTGATCTATTGACTAAATCTTCTCATTTGTTTCCTATTCGAGATACTTTGTCTCTAGATCAACTTTCTCGGTTATATTTTAAAGAGACAGACATGTTACATAGATCACCCATCTCTATAGTATCTGATCCTAATCTTATGTTCACTTATATCTTTTGTAAAGGCCTTAAGAATTCATTGGTTACTTAATTAAATTTTAGTATAGATTTTCATCCGTAATCAGATGGGTGGTCAAAAAGAACAATTCAGACCTTGGAGGATATGAGATGTGCTTGTTCAATAGTTTAAAAGGGAAGTTGGGACCTACATCATTCTTTTTTTACATTTTCTTATAATAAAAGTTTTCATTCCAGTATACAGATGTCTCTATTTGAGGCATTACATGAGAAGCAGTTTGGAACTCCATAATTTTGGGATAAAGTATGTGAAAGGAAACTGATGGAACCTAAATTGGTAGATGATATGGTAGAAAATGTTTAGTTGATATAGAAACACATTACGATATCATAGATCAGGTAGAAAATTTATGTAGATAACCAAAGGAATGAACTTTATTTTGAGTTATTTGATCTTTTCTTTCTCAATGTTTCTCCATGATAAACTGTGATGCATTTTGGTTTGAAGGGAAAGCTGAGTCTCAGGTTCATTGGACCCTAGGAAATCCTAGAAAAATTTGGATCACTTGACTACAGAGTGTCTTTACCTCCATGTTTATCCCAGGTACACAATGTATTTGATGTTTCAATGTTGAGATGGTATAAGCTATAACCATTAAATTTTTTGAGTCCATAGGTAGTTTGGTTGGAAGAGAATCTCTCTTATGAGGAACAACCAGTCCGGATTTTTGGATGTAGAGAGAAAGTTTTTCAGAATAAGTTTTGCGCGTGTGTTCGACGAACCACTCTTTTCTTATCCCTTTCTTTTTCATATCATATTAATTTATCAGCATAATCATTATTACCAAAGTACAAACCATTTCAGTGGATGAGTAAATCTTTCATTGGTTTGAGTTATAATAATGTTATGTTAAGTGATTGAGATCTTTTTTTCGATGAATATTTTTTAAATTAACATTGTGTATGTTGGACATAACATATCATAGATTAATGACTTCTTTTGTTTAATGTATGTATTCCATGGATTATTGGAACCATAAATAAACTACCAAAATCAAGTACTGACTGAGATTAGAATCCTAGAAAAGTTAAGGCTTTTATTAATTCTATCACACATAGGAATTCCAATCAACGTCAACTTGTTACATGGGTGTTAATTTAATACAAAATAAAGCAAATATCAAGTATATCAAAAGTTTAACTACCTAATTACAATCTCATCACAATATTTATCAAATTTTTAAATCAATAGTAATCAATCAATCATTTCAATTATTCTCCAAAAAAAAACCTCCCCAATCAAAATAGTATCAACTAAAATCATTCAACTATTAAAAAGTATCATCGCTGAGGATTCGACCAGACTGATGCTATACAGATTAGCAGAGCATCTGATCTTTGAATGGTAAGTAAGAGACCATTGGCTTCACAATAAAAGGATGTCATTGCCGGTGAAGGTGCATTATGTATTCATTTGTTTTTGGTAATTGAAAAAAACAAAAAAAATGAAAAAAGTTAAAAAAAACCAAAAGAAAACCCTGCCTTCCCCTTTCTTCAAAAATTTCTCTGAATGCCCCATAGCTTCCCAAACTATCCCTCAGATTTGATTGAACCTAAAATTGAGTGAACACTTTGCCATCATAGGAGGAATATAAGAGATAATAAACTCATTAAAGAACCTATCATTGTCTGACATATTGAATTTGATATGGCCAATCCTAGGGAACAAACATATAAGAACTTGATGCCCCTAATATGAATTACCAACCTCTTGGTATTCAATATCCAAACATAGAGGCTTACTTCAAACTCAAATAAGGTTTGATAAATCTTCTCCCTCATTTCCATGGGCTTGCAGGTGAGGCTCCACATCTTCATCTTAATGAGTTTCAAGTGGTGTGCTCTACCATGAAGCCTCAAGGGGTTTCTGAAGAACAGATCAAATTCTGAGATCCCTTTCTCTCTAAATGAAACTACTAAGTCATGGCTCTAATACCTTCCTCCTAGTTTCCTAATCTCATGGAATGTCATGAATAAACTTTTATATGAGATATTCTTTCCTACTTCAAATACTTCTTATATAAAAAAGGAAATAAGTTTTATTTGTCAATTCACAAATGAATCACTTCATGAATAATGGGAGAGGTTTAAAAATATTGTTGCAACCTTCCCACACCACCAAATCCCTGACCAAATCTTGATCCAATACTTCTATGATGGGTTATTGGTTGTGCAGATAACCCTCATTTATTTTGAAAGTGGTGGTGCTCATGTTGATAAAACTACTGCAGCTACAAGATATCTCATAAGCAACATGCCTGCAAACACAAAAAAATTCCATACTCGAGCAAATGCTCAAGTAAAACTAGTCCATGACAATCAATCCATAGATCCAAACAATATGAAAGATTGGATGAGTGGATATAAAAGTCTTCTGTGACATCATGTTGTGGATACCAAATCCCTAAACTCATCTTTTCCACAATATCTGTTCCATATCCCTATCAAGAATTGTAGAAAATATAGTTCCCCATCTCATACAACTAACACATGTCCAAAAATTTAAAAGGATCAATCTAATTCAACTAGAACAATAGAGATCAATGCATCCTATGCTCATGAGAAGACCTCCCCCACATATCAATTCAGTTTGTTAGAAGCTTCAACCAACCTCACTATGAGACCTTATCTTCTACATATAACCCTAACTTGAGATATTTGAATCCCATTTCTCATCCCCTCAATACCCTCATCAAAACCCAAACCAATTTCAATATGGTCAAGTTGTTGGTAACATCCAACAACCTTATCCTTTTATTCCTCAACCTCAAAGGAACTATCCTACTCCTATATTCCACTATCCTATTGAGCCTTCCCAATTCCCAAACCAATCCAATCGCATTCCCATGAATCAAATTCAATGTAATCCCAATCCAGGAGAAGCCTATTCTTCAAAGAAACCATGGGAATGAAATGTAGAAGATCTTTCCTCCTTCTCCCATTATGGTCTCAAGAACATTGAAACCCACATTGGTAAATTTGCTTCCCACCTAATCCAGCAACAACAATCAAGTTCTTCTCAACTCACATATCCACCATTACCCCACCCCAAGGGTCATGTAGGTAAAATTTCACATAGATCGGGGAAGAAAATTTTTATTACTCAAGACAAGTCATCCAACCCACCATTAAATGCTATCCAAGAAAATGAATAGAAAACGAAACTTGAAGAGGAATCTGAATCAATTCTCTTACTTCCATCCATTCCACTTAGGAACCCAATTCATTTTCCTCTAGCCATTTCAATTCCGAATAAGACATTTGAAACCAATATTGAAATTATTGAAATGTTTAGATGCGTTGAAGTATACATTATCCTATTAGATGACATAAAACAAATCCCTTGGTATGACAAGTTTCTTAAGGAACTGTTCACCCAAAAGAGGCAACTTAGGACCTTCAAAAATGTTTTCACCCAGTAGTCTATTCCAATTAAGTGTAACGATTCCGGAAACCTTATGGTTCCATGCTAAATTGGATATTCCAACGTCAATGATGCACTCATAGACCTAGGAGGCTCAGTTAATGTCATTCACAAATCCATATTCTCCATCCATGGTCTAGGTCCCTTACATCCAATAGGTGTTTTATTTCAATTGGCCAATTGAAGCACTGCTAGTTCTGAGCGTATAATCAAGGATGTCCTTTTTCGTGTGAATGGACTCATCTTCCATTCGGATTTCTATTTCCTTGACATGGAAGGTGAGATGAACTCTTCTTGAACTCCCATAATTCTAGGAATACCATTCATAATGAAAAAGAGAACCAAGATTGATGTGTATTCAGGCATCTTGTCCCAGAAATTTCGTGACCAACTGGTCATGTTCAACATTTTCCAAGCCATGAGATACCCATCTGAGGATCACTCTGCATTCTCAATCAACGATTTTGAGGACACTTCTAAGTATAAATTGATCCCCATTCCATCATGTCCATCATGTTCTACTGATAAAGGATCTTGTAAAATCTACACTATGTTTAACCAAGCTATAAATAGTGAATTTTATGTTGACCTCTCATTCATAGACTCCATCAACCTAGAGGAACACAAAACCCATCTTGAATCCCACATCAACTCTGATCTCTTCTGCTCCACCTTAGACAATATTAAAGATAATGAATCTGAATAAACTAACAACCCTTCCTCCATTTATGATTTTTCTAGCACACAAAATAAATACGAGATTGATCTGAAACATCTTCTTAATAACCTGTAATATGAATCAATTTTACATGATCACTCTTATTATATCATTATCTCTTCTTCACTTACCGAAACTGAGGAATTCAAACTTGTTCAGGTGTTACTGTAAAACAAAAGGGCTTATGTTGTACCCCATATGACATAACAGGAATCAACTCTGCCCTTTTCATACCTCACATCCATCATGTGGAATAATCCAAACCAATTAGACAACCACAAATCGGACACAATCCACTCATACATGAAATAGTTATTTAAGAGATCACGAAGTTTCTTCAAGCTGGTATTAACTACCCAATTTTTGATAGTGAATGGGTTTGTCCAATTATAGTTTGTACCTATGAAAGGTGGGATAACTCCTGTCACAAATGAACATGGAGAGGTAGTCACAACTTGAGTGAAGAAAAAATGGAATGGGTGCATTGATTACCAAAAATTGAATGTTAAATAAAGATAAGAAGATTAATCTCGTCCATTCCTTGAACAAATTATAAAATGATTTGCAATATAGTCACATTATTTTCTTCTTAAGGGATACACTTGCTACTTCCAAATCCCAATCACACATCATGACCAAGAAAATATTACTTTAACTTTCTCCTTTAAAACATATGCATATAAGAAATACCTTTTGTCCTTTGCAATGATCCTGCAACATAACTGAGGTGTATGATGAGTATATTTTCTGAATTCATTGAACACATCCTGGAAGTATTCATGGATGAATTTACCATTTATGGTGACTCATTTGAATCTTGCTTGAATTCAGTCTCTTGAGTCCTCCAAAAGTGTTTCATGTGTATCCCTGTGTTATATTTTGAAAAATGTAACTTCATGGTTGCAAATGGGATTATTCTATTGTACATAGTTTCAAAAGAGGGTATTGATGGTGATCATGCCAAAATTGAAGTGATACAATCACTTCATGTACCCACCTCAATTTTAGTCATCAGTTCATTCCCTAGTAATGCTGGTTTATATCAACGATTCATCTATAAATTTAGTAGGATTTACCTCCCACTCACTCAGGTTGCTCCAAAATTATGTCACATTCCATTTCAATGAGGTTTGAAAGAGAGCCTTCATTGAACTGAAAATTTCTCTTACATCTTCCCCGGTAATCCAATCCCCAAATTGGTCCTTACCCATTGTGTTGATGTGTGCTTCTTCTGATAGATCCGTTAGGGCTGTTCTTGGTCATAGAAGATAAGAAATTCATCCTATCAACTATTATGACTAAAAAACATTGGATGAAACTCAATCTCACTACACTGTGACTGAAAAGAAACATTTAGCAATGGTTTTTTCCTCAGACATATTCTGGACCTATCTCTTAGGTTCCAAAATCCTCAACTTCATAGATCATTCTACGTTAAGGTTATTACTCATGAAAAGTGATTCCCAATAGGGGATAATAAGATGGATCATAACGCTCCAATAGTTTGACCATGAAATCAATTATAAACCAGGAAAAGAAAACCCTGTGGCTAATCACTCGAGTAGTATTTCTAATTCTTCCCTTTCAGAAATCATTGTTCTTGAATTCTCAACTGAGCACATTTCATCTATCACACGAAAAATACCATGGTATGCCCCAATTACAAATTACTTGGTTTCTGGTTTTTTTCTTGAAAATGATTCAAAAGAGAAAAAATTGAAGTTTTAATGTGATTCAAAAAACTATTTTGGGGAAGAAAATAAACTTTGGAATACTGGTTCTCTCATGGTAATAAAGAGATGTGTTGATGAAGATGAACATTCCTCTATTTTGTAATTCTGTCACTGAATGCCAGGAGGTGGACACTTTGGACCACAAAGGACCTCTCAAAAGGTCCTAGACCCCGGATTCTTCTAGAATTCACACTTCAAGGACTTACATTATTTCTATCAATCATGTCCCACTTGCCAAAGGTTTGTCACAATTTCAAATAGTAATGTACTGCACCAAATCCTTTAATTTTTTTGAGAGATCTTCGATGTTTGGGGCATCGATTTCAAGGGACCATTCCCCATTTCCAATGGATTCTAATACATTCTTCTTTCGGTTGATTATGTTTCACGGTGGGTCAAGGCTAAACAAACTAGAAAGGATGATTCAAATTCTATTAGTGAGTTCTTAAAGACACACATATTACATTGATTTGGAACACCTCATGCCTTGATAATAGACTTAGGAACCCATTTTTGTAATATAACCATGAAATATCTTTTGAAAAAGAATGGGGTTGTACATAAAACATTAACTTCTTATCACCCACCAAAAATGTCATGGCTAAACATTTTAATAGAGATGTGAATAGAGTGATTGAGAGAATTGTAAAACCCACTAGAAAAGACTGGCCATAAAGACTTGGTGAAGCATTTTGGGCTTATCAAACTACCTATAAAACACCCCTTAAGATGTCTCCTTTTTGGATAGTTTTTGGAAAATCATGTCATTTTCCATTTTAAATCCATCAAAAGTATTTTTGGGCTATGGAATCCTATAATTTTGATTGTGAAAAATATAGTGAAGAAATATTGTCGCAATTGGATGAACTGGAGGAGCTTTGACTTGATTACTATGAGAATTCCCATATGTAAAAAGAAAGGGATATGGTACTCTGTGTCAAACACATCCTCATAATGGAATTCCATGATGGTGAAAAGGTATTACTTTTTAACTCTCTATTTCGTCTTCACCCATGAAAGCGTAATTCTCGTTGGGATGGTCCTTTTATTATTTCTCATGTTTACCCATTTGGTGCAGTGTAAGACTAAGACCCATCTTCCAAATGGACATTCACAGTCAATGGACATCAGTTGAAGAATAACCATGAGAGGAATCACAATAATAGAACAACATGAACTTCCACGGGATCCTCAACTCCTGTAGTTGACCCATCACTGGAGGGAGATGGAAACCCACTGAATCCAAACCAGTGGGAACCTCATTCCCTTGAACTCCTCTTCTCTCTCTCACACACACACTCTCTCTCTTTTTTCTTCTCCATCCATCATTCTTGATTTGTTATTTCCCACTTTCCTCTACACATTTTGTTATTTAATATTTCTCTTTTGTGTGGGTTCGTAAATAAAAAAGAAAACAAAAAACAAAAAAAATTAAAAAATGTAAAAAACACTAAAAGAGTCGAACTTACTCACCAATAAGTTTTGAGATTTTTCCATCCATTTTTTGGAGTCAGAAGACATGGTTTCATCTCAAAAATCTTATGTTCTGATCAGGTATTTGGATAAAGAATATCACGTCAAACCCAAAAAATTTTGAATGCTCATTTTTTTTGGAAACTGATTTTCCCCGCCTGTGAGGAACACTATTTACTATCATTCCAAGGCTACCTATGGACATATTTTCAAAATGTGTGTTTTCACCCCAATTTGTGAGTCTTGAATTTTGGACCATCGATCTGAATTTCCCACTTTAGTGTGCATTAATATGAAAGAGGCATTTTCTGAACCACATGAAATCACAATAGCCAAATAGCCTCCCATTTACCTTACATTAATCCTCCTTTTGAAATCCCCTTCAAGCGTATGAAAACCTTCTCTGTCATAGCCGCATTACAAGGATAATACCTTTTCCCACCCTATATCATCATGTATTTTCATTGAATAATTTTCGAAATTTATGTGTGGGAAGAATGGATTTGATTTTGGGTACCATTTTGTTGATTTTAACTATGTTATCATATTCTTGAGGGAAAGAATCAATTTTAGTGTGGGGGAGAGGTTGTCATTAAGTGTGTTATGGGGAATGTAATGTAATTTTATTTAAGTAATTTTTTAAATGTTAATAAAAAGTGTTCAAAAAAATAAAAAAATTAAAAAAAAAAGAAAATAAGAATGGGTTGTGTCACGGGTGGGTCAAAAATCACTCTTCCTCAACCTTTTATCTTACAATAACTATTATTGTTAGTGTTGTGAGGAGATCAATAATGGGTTGGGAGATGATTTTATGATCTATTTCAAGTTTAACTTTTAAATAAAATGAACACTTATGTAATTCAGAGAATTTTCACGGTTTTTAAAAATTTCATCTTCTCATCCACTTCAAATTTCCTTCCTCTTTTGTGTCATATTTAACATTTTCAATCCAACATATATATGAGTTTTTATTTCCTTTCATGCTTCATTTCAAAAAACACGTGCATTGCTTTCCCATGTTGGTGTTTTACCACATTTTTCCTATCTTTCGGATATCATCTTCCAACCATCCCATAGACACAGAAAAACACCTAAAAATACTTCTTGATTTTTGAGCACTTTAAGATAGGGAGTCAATGATGAGACCTCTTACAAACTCTAAGTTTTTCACTTTTGGTTGGTGAATGAGGGAAACTCCATAAATTAATTTTATCATCTTGAGAGGATTATGTTTTGTGTGCAATAATTTTCCATTTCTAAATTTGATCATTAAAAACTAATTTTTTTGAACATTGTTTATGTAACAACCTGTGTTCAAATTCAATATGGATGAGTGAAATTTTCTAAACCACCCCTGATTGGGGAAAACAAAATTTAAATATTTGTTGGTGAGTGAAAATGATTTTGTCATGTTTTTATATTTGTGGCACATGAGGACATGAAGATGACTAAGTATGTGGGTTTTGATGTTATTAACTTGTTAAGAACCTATTATATACTCCCTTTTGATTTTAAATTTAATGTGCATAATTTTTGTGAACAAATAATGTTTAAATATGAAATATAATTTTGAGCACTATTTGAATTCATCCAGACTCATGTCTGTTTAATTTTTTAATAATAACTATCACCATAAAGATCCACATTGCATGGTTTTTATTTTTTAGGCTTCCTCATTCAATATACGACATTTCATTAGAAGGGACCATGTGCCAATTATTCAATTTGAAATGTCATATGGACCACATAAGAAGAACCAATGAATTTGTGATGAAACTAGACCATCTATGATCATTGAATTACTGGGATCAATCCTGAATTCCAAATAAATTAATTTCTCCCAAAATTTTTGGGGGAAAATGTATGGAGTCATGGATAAAAATATCAATTCCCAAATCAAAGAACAAGGGGCCCAACTGATGCATTGAAGTCCATCCCACCATTCTGGTCTTGAATTAGATGCTGAACTCTATTCATGACATTGCTCATTATATAGTCATAAAATCAATCTAAGATTTTGATGTGTGAAATATGAGATACAGGCGTACGACTTTTTTGAAGAAAGAATTCAGATTTGAAGGCATCTTACTAATCAAATATCCTTTCACATTCTGGCCATCGAAAAAGCATGGACAGAAATGGATAGTTTAACATTGTTTATGAAAACTACAATAACATTGGATACATAAGTCCAAATGCCTCCAAATTTTTTGAGTAGTATGAAAACAATATTATATACAACATTGAATAATGATATATCTCGATATTCAGCTGTCAAAATTTTACAAATCATCAAGCCAAGTGGAGGGGTAGTTTTGGAATGAAAACAATCCACCACCTTGTGCTATAAATACATCTCTTCCACTAATTTCAAAAGGGTTGGCATTTCATAAGAGAGGAGTATCAATTGGCACGAAAAAGCATTTATGATGTCTTGTGAGGACCTTCTATACTCATTTTTTCACTTGAGACACCCTTCCTCCTCTCTTTGTTGTCATTTACATTTGTGTTCTTCATTATTGTAATCATGTAAGTATTTTTTTTATTCTGTTTTAATGCATTTTTCTTCTTAAATATATCTTATTATCATCTACCTACCATATTTTTATATTAATGATATTAAAATTGTTTAAATCTATTTAAAACTGCTTAAATTATTTTTCTTTCTCATTCAATCTAATTTCAGTATTTAATTCCCTTCATTGTCTATGTATGTGTTTGATGCACCACTCTATTCATATCCATTTTATTTTCTTATCTTCTAAATTTATCATCATAATAATTATAACAAGATTACTAATCATTTAAATGGATGAGTAAATATATCTGTTTCGGTGCGGATGTGCGTCGGGTTACGCTGTTCCTCCAGGACGCGTTCGCGCGTGCACCCGTCAACCCGAGGGGATGGGCGCGCGACTTGTGGTCCCGCAGTCCCGCTTTCCAAGGGCGGGCGGCATTCGTCCCTTATTCAGGGGCGTCTGCTCCTTGATCGAAACCGGGATGATGGGATGTCGGCTCCTCCTTCCTTGGACGTCTCCTCGGAACTCGTCGCCTAATTCGGGTCTCCCTCATAGACTTAAGAATGTTCGTGAATCTCGTTCCCGGCGCCATATCTTCATGGACACCGGTTAATTACGCTGCTTCCGCCCGGACGCTCCAAGGAGTCTGGTCGGGGCAGCAACCTGCGGTGAGAAGGCCGGGTGGCTCGGGGTGCTGGGGGCGTGTCGTAGCACTGCGGCTCTGCACGTCTGTCTTCCGTCCCTAATAGGGCTTCTCGAAGGCATGATGGCCTGAGGCATCCCGTACTAGGTGCGGGGAACTGTGTCACCTGAGGTTTTCCTCAGATTCCCATGTTTAACACGGGGTATGCCGCGAGTTTAACGTCCAGCGGGGACGGCATCGGACCGATCAACACGAAAAGTGGATCGGATGACAGAACCCCTTGCGGGGAACCTCCGACGCTGGGGCCAGCACATGGGCGGCTTCCCAAATGATGTGGAGTGGAGTGAAGTGGCATGACCCCACCGGGATGTGGCGGCCCGGGTAAGGATCAGGATGGATGATGGAGTGAAGAGCTTGGACCCCGTAGAGGCTTCCTACGTACCGCGCGTTAGCACGGATCAAAGTCAACGTAGTTCGGGTATACAGTTTAACGTCATGCTGGACGTCGGCAAGCCGACTCACGAAGAGGTCTAGGCCGCCGGGCGGAGGATTGAACCGGACCACCTCGCACAGAGGGGGGGTGGAACGGCCGGGTGGATCACAGTTTCACGTCATGCTGGACGATAAAAGGAGAAATGGAAAAAGGGGCTGTGGGGAGGCACAGTGGAGATACACACGGGCAGTCTCCCACAGGGGCGGATTCATAGGTGAATCGACGCAAGCGTGAACCCTGGAGGGGTCCACTAATGGACGAACCGACGTAAATACGACCGGGACGACCAGGTGGCGGGCTTGGACCTCAGGGAGGCTTCCTACGTACCCTGTATAGAAGACAGGGATCAAAGTCCACGTAGTTCATTCTGTCAGGACTTACGCACTTGAGGCAGCCCGGATGCGACAAAACTCAGTTGGAAGGGACTTGGACCGAAAGTAGGAGACACCTCGATCCCAGTCACACCCTCTACTGGCTTCGGCAGTGGGGAGGCGCAATGGAGATACACATGTGCAGCCTCCCACGAGAAACTAGGGGTTTATAATACCCTGCCCCCGTAGGGAAAAGCCACTCCCATTAAATCGTCCCAAAAGGGGGACAATCCCGACATCCCTGCAGAGACGAGCGGGTGGGGGCCACGTCCAAACCGGGGGAGACCCTGTGTGCGAAGCACGGGATCGAATGATGCGGACGGTTTAACGTCTTGCCGGACGAAGTACAGTTTAACGTCGTGTGTTGAGGACGAAACACTTGGCAGTTTAACGTCTTGCAGCGCGGACGATGGGGGCTAGGCAGTTTAACGTCGTGCAGCCTGGACGTATACAGTTTAACGTCGTGCAGGACGTGGTGCAGTTTAGCGTCATGCAGGACGAATGCTGAACAGTTTAACATCTTGTAGCTCGGACGTAGTGCAGTTTAGCATCATGCTGGACATATGTGCAGTTTAACGTCATGCAGGACGAATGTGCAGTTTAACGTCATGCTGGACGATTGATTGCCGCCGACGGGTCCGTGTCACTTCGCACGAGCCTGGAAGGCTGCACGGGAAGACAGCGCACGGTGCGGGCACCCAGGATGAGGATCATCGAGCGCCACGCAGGCGGGTACCCGCAGGGGGTCAAGGGAGGCGACCCTGGCGGATTGCGCGCAAAAGAGGAGCTTTGCGCGCAAAACCGCGGATCGGCGCGCAAAATGGCGGGCTGGCGCGCAATTGGGCCAGCGCTTTGCGCGCGGATGATTGGGATTGCGCGCACCGGGCTTCGGGTAGCGCGCGGGGGCAACGGCTCATTCTCTAACGAATGGCCACTTTGAAGATGGGGGGGTGCGCGCAATCGGGTTGGATTGCGCGCACCCGGGGGCAATTGCGCGCAAGAGGCTTCTTTTGCGCGCAAAGGCCTTCGGGTTGAAATTTATTCAAAGGGAAGGAGCCAAGGGGATTGCGCGCGAAGGCGGACCCCAAGGCTCTATTGCGCGAAAGAAAGGAGGTTACCTGAAGATCGGCATTGCGCGCGGAAAGGGTTGAACTGCGCGCGCGGGAGACCGTTCGACTTCCAGAAACCTTTGAAACGTTGGGGGTCGCCTAGTATTTATAGGCAACCCCGGGCGCGGAATCCAAGGCGCGAGCGCGGAATTCTCCTCGCGGGCGCGGAATCGGGCACGGCGCGCAAGGGAGTTGCGCGCATCCCGGGGGTTTTGCGCGCGGATCATCATCTTTGCGCGCAGACCTCTGAAATTCCGCGCAAGGCCTCCGGGCCCTCCGAAACATTCTTCCGACTCCAAATATGACCTCGCTTTCCGCATCCGGAGCTTCGTTTGGGAACAAAGGACTTTTCCGGCGTCTACAAAAGCCCCCCCTCGGAATCTGATCGGCGAGAGGTCGCAACGATCGGGTTCCGAGGGAGACGCCGGAATGCCGAAGTCCTGGGCGGCGCGGGACTTAGGCGCGCAAAAAGGGGCGCCGGTCGCGAAATTCGCCGCTGCGGTCGCGCAAAGCGCTTTCCGCGCGGCGCGGACCCCGGCCTCGCCTATAAATAGGGGCACTGGGTCCCTCCGTGCCGTACACTGGCCTTCCGCGCGATAAGCATCTCTGCTCTCGTGCGCGAAATTGCCCTTTCCGGCGCGGAATTCGCCCGCTCGTCGCGCAAAACCGTCCGGATTTCGCCTGTCTTTGCGCGAAAACCCGGAACTTTGCGCGACAGTCTTCCCAATTGCGCGCCGCCTACTTGGATTGCGCGCCAACCTTCAAACTTCTCTACCAGCCTCGTCCGATCCCGCACGCTTCATCCCTTAACCCGCACGACTCCCGAAACTTCTGAGATGGCCACGCACAGAGGAAATGAGGGGGATGCCGCCACTCGCAGGGATGAGATGGCGACGAACGAGGAGGTTTACGGAGCCAAGGAGATTGTTTCCAACAATCAATCCTTGTTCGACTTACTGACGCCGGCCCAGAAGACATATCCACTGTCGGACAACCTGCCGCTCTGGAACTTCGGCATCCTAGATGAGGTCCCGGTGCCAGGGTTCGAGATTGATGCGCCGCGGACCTGGGTGACCCGGGAGGACGAGCTTCTCCGCTATAACATCACCAACAATGGGCATCCTGCCAGGGAGGCCAGACACTTGGATGTCTATGTCCTGAACCCGAGGACGCGAACCATTGATGGGGGTGAGCCTACTGCGGAGAATTCTCCAGCCCTCTACTCGAGCATATATCGCCAGAGCGTCACGGACGACACCAAGGGCTGGCTGAAGGACTGGGACTTGCGGTCTGGGGGCAATTTCACCAGCGAGTGGGCCTGGGCGTTCTGGGTACGCCACACTTGCGATCACTTCGCAGAGGAGCTGCGGTACATCGGCCTGTTCGAGGCGGTGTGGACGTCACAGTTCCACTTCTACCAGCAGTCCGAGCTCGGGCCGGAGCTGTTCACCCGATGGTCTCCGGATACCAACACCTTCCATCTTCACCATGGGGAGGTCGGCATCGGCCTCTGGGACATCCACTGCATCGGAGGTATCCCGCTGGAGGGCTACCAATACGATGAGTTCCTGCCACCGAAGAACATCTGGGAGGACAGGTCACGGACTCCCATCCTGACCTGGCATCTGCTTGACCTGGCTACGCAGCGGCTCGGGATCAAAGACTTCCAGAAGGACATAGCCTACAAGGAATGGTTCAGCTAGTTCTTGGAGCATGACCCGGCGGTCAAGATGCCAGGCAGGGGGAAGCGGTGCCCGACCGCAGCTCAGAGGAGCCGGAACGGGTCGTACTGGCGGGTCCTGGAGACGGGCGATTACCGCTCATGGGGGTACCGCGTCATCGAGGCCCGGGACCCAAATGTCCGGTACGCAGCGTTCCTGGCCGCCTTTCTGAGTGGGTGGCTCCTGCCAGTGCGGGACGCGAGAATGGGCGTTCGCCCGGCGACACTGGCGGTGGCGGGCGCTATGGCCGCCAACAAGAGATACAACCTCGGGGTCCCAGTGCTGGCGAGGCTGTATGCCATCCTGGGACGCATCTCATGAGGGGGGTCGCCACGAAGGATCTGTGGGCCCTTTCAGTTCTTCCACGGCTGGGTGGCTGCTCACCTCGGTGGGTACACGTTTCCGAACGCCATCATTCCTCCGGGCAACGGCCTGCGACCCTCCCTGCTGAACATCGCGGGGGTCGCTCCGATGACCCTAAGTGAGGAGGGCGTGCGGATCCGGATTGGCAATCATGCCAACTTCAACTTCAGTCCGTTCCCCACTCCCGTTGGCCAAATGATCGACAACGGGCAGGGTCCGCTGGAGCAGCATGAGTACTTCCTGAACATGCGGGGCGGGGTGCTCGTGGCTCGGATCGACGGGAAGGTGATCTGCGAGCCTTACGTGCCGACCCGTTTCGCCAGGCAGTTCGGGTGCCTTCAACGGATGCCAAAGAGGGTATTCACTGCTGTCCGGGAGGAGACGAACCCTGGCGTCCTTCGCCAGATGTGGCTGATGTTTGCCGCTTTCGGCTCTGGCGACGTCATCACTCTCCCTCCTACCGGAGTTGACGCAGGCTTGGCAACCGAGTACGCCGAACACTGGGCCATCGCGTACCCTGAGGGGATTTTTCGGAAGCTAGTTCGGCGGCTCGAGGTTACCCGTGCGGAGACCGGGCGTCAAGGAAGGAGGCGAGGTGCCGCCACACGGGGGAGAACGGAGGCGCGCCAAGCAGCGGAGCCGGCGCGGGCAGGGACTTCGGCGGCGGGCACATCGCAGGCTGCCGCTACGACCTCGGCGCCCAGAGAGGGGGCACATGCGGCGGTCGAAGAGCGGCCCGGGAAGCAGGTGAGACGTCTGCTCGAACCCTCCCACGATGCAGTCTTCCCGGCGCTGTGGTCGGCCTGGATGACCCTGTGGCAGTCACTGGGGACCGACGCCATCTGGCGAAAGATTCTCAGAGAAGGAATCCATCTGCCAGAGGTCGGGCGCCTCCACATTGCCGACAGGGTGGACTTCAACCGGCAGTATGCGTATCTGACGGCCATGGACGAGTACGCGCGCCAACGTGGTCAGCGCGCGGAGCCATCCCTTCTGGTGAAGGTGATGCTCGGTCTCGAGCCCGCTCCGGAACAGATGCCACCGGAAGAAGACGACAGTAGCAACGACTCCGAAGAAGAGGAGGAAATGGGGGAGGATGAAGGCTCCGAGGGAAGATCCCATCAGGGGAGCCCACGGGAGAGCGGCGAGGTGGACGGCTCTGACAACGTTGATGTCACTGAGCTCCTCGAGGCCCGCTTCTATCCCTACTCAATCTGCTTCATCCACTCTCTTATGCAGCTTCTAACCCATTTCTCCATCTTTCTCAGGAGCGCACGGATGTTGGTCAGGCATCCTCAGCGGGAGTAGGAGGGGCGCCAGCAGGACAAGGCGGGGGGCAGACACCCATCATCGAATTGACAAGCGCTAAGGGGTCCCCTGCTGCAACTGTTCCTGCGGCGACCGGGGTAGCGGAAGATGACGCTCCGAACTCCCGTAAGTCTCCCTACTTTACTGCTGGTGCTTGCCGTTGACGATCCGTGACTAACCATGGCATGCCCCGCGCAGTGATCTCAACATTGGAGGCTCGTCGGGTTGCCGAACCCGGGCCATCTACGAGTGGACCAGTGGTGGACATGCCGCCTGCTCCGGAACAGACTTCCCAAACCGAGCCGGCCCCACCAACTGCTGATCAAGGGGCTCCGGACATCGGCGGTGCTGACATCGGAGAGAGGTTGGTGGCTGACGAGGGTGTCAGCGCCACTGGGGAGAGAGAAGAAGGTCGCCCGGATGTTGGGGAACCTATCCCTCGTGAGGACCTCCCAGGGGCGGACCCTGCAGCAGACCTGCTGGCTGCCTTCCCTGCCTACCGGCCTGCCGATCCCGAGGAGATGGACGACTCAGACACGGAGGCGGTCGAGGAGAGCCGGATAACGCGCCGTAGGGGGTGGAAGTGTATCCAGTGCTTCCTCAAGCGAGACCCATCGGAGTGGCTGGGGCGCATGGGATCACTTCAGACCTGGCTGCGCTTCCTGTGTGCCGGGGGAGCTGATGCTCAACGCCTCCATCTAACGGTCCGTGATTTCATGGCCGAAAAGATGCGCGAGAGCTGCCGGCGTGCCGATGTCACACAAAGTCGGGACATGTCGGAGAGCACGCGGGCGCTCCTCGCGGCGGAGCAGGAAGTCCGGCGCCTCGAAGGGCAGGCGGCAGAGAAGGAGGCCTTCGTCGCGACGTGTACCGAGCTTGTGGAGCAACTAGCAGCTCAGCTGGTTGACGCCCAAGTACAGCTGACGGAGGCGGGCCAACAGATGGTCACAATTCAGGTCGAGCGGGAGCGTGCACAGGCCAGAATCGACGAACTGCGTGCTGCGACCGCCGACGAAGAGAGGGCACGCAGAGAGCGAGAAGCAGCTCTGGAGGCCACCAGCCAAAGGGTAGCGGCATTAGAAAGACTCATTCAGCACGCTAATCCCTAAGGGCTTTGTTTTGCCATTCCCAAAACATTTGCTTCCGCTACTTTGATCCATCTGTATGAATCAATATATTTATCTGCATCTTTTGGTTTAACATGCTCAACCACAATTCACTGTCTTGCGGGAGTGTTAACCAAGCATCAGGCATCCATAATTGGGCCTGGATTTCTGGAGAAAAGAGGGAGGTCATTCCTAGGAAAGGAGACCTCAGACCTAATCAATGTACCATTCCCCCAACCTGTTCCAACACACGAGCGGGACAATGCTAGGGGCGTTGAGATTTTATCCGAACATAGGGAAATGAGAAAGGGTGAATCGCGTGTCCCGAATCCAGACATCCACAACGGTCGGCCTTCCAGGAAATGCCCAAGACGGTAGGCGGACAGTGGATCGACCATAACAACTGCAATAGATGGACCGAAAAAGGCCATCATTCATATTGCAGGAGGCGGACCACATGTCATCATGAATACCGCTTTGGGGTTCCTTCAGACACAAGGGTGGAAAATCCAGATCAACAGGGCATGCGAAGCGTGGGGCGAAGTGACGATTTGTTCGGACAGAATCCAACGCTCTCAAAATTGCGCCACCGTGGGGAAAACGTATTAGGCGGATGCACTAATCTGGCCGTGAGTCACCTCAATTCTCAGACAGCACCTCTCTGACGAGGAAACCGTCGCTTCCCACCATTGCAGTGGGGCATCCCGAGCTGAATCGGGGAGAATATCACAACTGCACCACTCTACCCGAAGTCAGGCCAGACGGCCGGCGACGAGGAGGGGTGGGACTTAACGATCCCTGAGGCTGGACCCGAGTCGGAATGCCCGGGCGTTCCTACGTACTCCATCAGGCTGGAGATCAAGCCACACGTAGTTCTGAGAGTGCAGTTTAACGTCATGCAGGACGTAGAATCCCGTTTAGGGGAGATCTTAGTTTAAGGTCGTAGAGCTCGGACCATAAGGGTAGATCTTAGTTTAAGGTCTTAGAGCTCGGACCATAAGGGGAGATCTTAGTTTAAGGTCTTAGAGCTCGGACCATAAGGAGAGATCTTAGTTTAAGGTCTTAGAGCTCGGACCATAAAGAGAGATCTTAGTTTAAGGTCTTAGAGCTCGGACCATAAAGACCTCAAAGTACGCCGCATCTGGTCATATCCCCTGGATATGCGAAGATGCACTGAGGGATAGTGTCGAGAGTGCCGAGGTTTCGCCTGGTCAGAATGGGAGGTGGGAAATGTGAATCATGCGGCCATTAACTCGAGGACCGGGAGCACCGGCGTGACGATATGAGAGTACTGCCGACCGTGGCGGAAAAACAGCATCAACATCGCACTAACCGTTGGTGGAATGAGGCAGCAAACGAGCATCGACCGCTCAATCGCAGGATTCATATCGATTTGCTGCCCGAGGCCATTGGGGGTACCAGCCCGAGTCGGTGGGAGAGCACTGAGGCATTGTGTCCGAACCGTTCACGGGGGCTCCACCCAGGGCGTAGACGATGGGTCCGAATGAAAGGGAGCACGAAGCCTGAAAAGCGGAGGAAACCTGACCAAGCGGATCCTGACCCTCCTGGCAATAAACCAGAGTACTCTTGACACCGGTGGACCACTGCAAGGGGTCGGGGAACGCGCCTTGAGGGTGACCTGAAGGCGGCGGATTCCCCAGAGAAGGGGGAATCTCTAAGAGGTGGGGGGCTGGACCCGAAGTTTCAAACATCCGGGCGTTCCTACGTATCCCATAAGGATGGGAATCAAGCCGCACGTAGTTCTTGAAGCGCGGCGCAACACAATCGGGCACCAGCGTGGGGAAGAGTGCGGGTCTGACCCTCGCACACAGAAGGAGCGGCATTTGATATTTCTTGTTTGTCCTTAAAGATGAATGGTTTTTCTTTGTGCGGCGACATGCCTGTGATTGAGAAATCTCTGGCGTCGCCACAATAATCAAGCCATGGAAGGCATTGATGAATGGCGTGGTTATTAACCAGCGCCCAACATGAGTGTCCCCTGAGGGGAACATCACGATGCAGTGCCGTTTTCTCGTCGGGCGGCCAAGACGATCACAGTTTACGGTCGTGTGGTAGGACCAGACAACACAGTTTAAGGTCGTGTGGTTCGGACCAGACAACACAGTTTAAGGTCGTGTGGTTCGGACCAGACAACACAGTTTAAGGTCGTGTGGTTCGGACCATGGAGGAATCCGCTTACCGCGGTACGGCGGACACGGCGGAGGTGGGAGCATACCCAGCCTTGCGGTCACGCACGATTCCAGGAGAAGAGTCTTGGGATAGGGGCCTGCGTATGTCCATCACCCGAGGGGCAGAGATGCTAGCCTCCAGGCATACTGGGCTCAGAACGCGATTGTTCGAGCGACTCCTCCCTCCTTATGGGGACGAGGGTCCAGCTACGCATGGCCCTTGGGGAGAACATCCGCATATATCCTTGGTGCTCAGATCATGGGAGCCTCGAACGACATCATTACCTTGGTTGGTCTGCCTAACGTGTAAAGGTGTACTGAAGGTCAGTATGAAAAGAGTGTCCAGATTCCACTACAACGCATAAAGGCGGAGTGTGATGAGGACTGCGCAACCAATGTTCAGAGCCTGAAGGAGCTGACATGGCGATCAAGGATGTTGCTGACGCATTCGCAACACAACATCCGATCGCGTCAGCCTAAGACGGGGCAAGAAAACGAGCATCAACCGCTCAATCGCAGGATTCATATCGATTTGCGGCCCAAGACCCTCCGGTAAATCGACCCGGAGCGGTGGGAGAGCACTGAGGCATCGTACCCAAACCGCTAACGAGGATCCCTTTGAGTGAAGGCTCGAATAAGAGGAAGCGCGAGGCCTGACAAGCAACACAGGACTTGTCGGGATTGAATCTGACACTACGAGTCATAGACCGAAGTACCCAAAACATGTTAACAGATCTCCGGAAAGGGTCGGAGGACTCACCCTGAGAGCAACCAAAAGAGGGCAGATTCCCGTGATCAACCAAGGGACGGGGCTGGACTTGAAACACAAGCGTCCAGGCGGTCCTACGTATCCCATAAGGATGGGAATCAAGCCATACGTAGTTCTTGAGAGGCAGTTTAACGTCATGCAGGACGATGAGGGGTGTGAGGTAGTCCCACACACGGGGGGAGGCGTACGGCGCGGCCAGTAGACCGACGTGAATGAGGACATAATCCCCCGCTCACGCGATACGCCTCGCACAAAAAGGAGGGGAACTGGGGCCAGAGGCCCAACGCGGGATAGAGATTCCCGGGAAATGGGGCTGGGCCTGAAACATGAATGTCCAGGCGGTCCTACGTATCCCATAAGGATGGGAATCAAGCCATACGTAGTTCTTGAAGTGCAGTTTAACGTCATGCAGGACGATGAGGGGAAAAGAAGGGGGGAGCAGAAGGCATCCCCAAACGTGGGGGGGCGTACAGCGTGACGAGAAAACCGACGTGAATGAGGGCATAGCCCCGCACTCACACCATACGCCGCACACCCGGGGGCAACTGGGCCAAGGGCCCGAGATGGGATGGAAATTCCCGAAGGATGGGGCTGGGCCTGAAACATGAAGGTTCAGGCGGTCCTACGTATCCCATAAGGATGGGAATCAAGCCGCACGTAGTTCTTGAGGGGCAGTTTTACGTCATGCAGGACGATGTACAGTTTAACGTCATGTTGGACGGAGCACTTGGCAGTTTAACGTCTTGCAGCGCGGACGATACGCTGGGCAGTTTAACGTCGTGCAGCTTGGACGTATGCAGTTTAACGTCGTGCGGGACGTGGTGCAGTTTAACGTCATGCAGGACGAAGTGCAGTTTAGCGTCATGCGGGACGAAGTGCAGTTTAGCGTCATGCGGGACGAAGTGCAGTTTAGCGTCATGCGGGACGAAGTGCAGTTTAGCGTCATGCGGGACGAAGTGCAGTTTAGCGTCATGCGGGACGAATGAACACTCAGGCAAAGTATTGCTTGAGGAACCTAGCGTTGGTGGGAGGAGTGACACGCTCACCATCCATAGTCGCTAGGGAGTATGCGCCATTGGGATAGACCTTGTGGACAACAAACGGTCCCTCCCACTTGGGCTCCAACTTGGGTGGCTTCCTGCCGGGGATCATCGGCGCTCTTAGGGCTAGCACTAGATCACCCTGCAGGAAGGAGCGGAGGCGAACCTTCTTATTGAAAGCTCGAGCCATTCTGATTTGTTGCCTCTCCAAGTTGTGAAAAGCGCGAAGTCTATTCTCATCCAGTGCTTCCAACTCGACTAGACGGGCTTCAGCAACTCTGTCCGGCGCTTGCTGGTCGTAGACCGCAGTGCGCAAGGACGGTAACTGGATCTCGATGGGCAGGACAGCCTCAGCTCCATACACCAGGGAATAAGGGGTCATCTGGGTGGAATTGCGAGTCGTCGTCCGATAAGCCCAGAGGGCGTTGGGGAGCTTGTCCGGCCAACTCTTCTTGTTCTGACCAACCATCTTTTGCAGAATGTTAGAGAGGGTTTTGTTAAACGCCTCGATCTGTCCATTCGCCTGCGCATGATAGCGAGATGTATGGTTCGAGCGAATGTTATACTTGGCGTACAACTTCTTCAACTCGGCTGCTCGGAAATTGGTTCCGTTATCCGTGAGGATAGCGTGAGGCACTCCAAATCGATAGATGATGTTGGAGGTCACGAAGTCAACGATCGAACAGGATTTGACCTCTCTGAGCAGAATCGCCTCTGCCCATTTGGAGAAGAAGTCCGTAGCGGTCAGAATAAACCGGCACTGGCGAGCTGTCGCCGGTGGGTAAGGTCCCACAACGTCCAGTCCCCAGACTGCAAAGGGCCAGGAATACCTTGTGGTATGGAGAGGCTCCGGCGGTCGATGCACAAAGTTCGCATGAACCTGGCACGCATGGCACCTCCTGGCATACTCGATGCAGTCATGGATCATAGAGGGCCAGAAGTATCCCAACCTCCGAATCTGGTGGGACAGCTTCGGCCCAGTCTGGTGGGCGCCACATGAACCAGCATGAACCTCTTGCATGACTCGTGGGATCTCAACTCCCTGAAGGCAACGGAGGAGAACACCATCAAATCCGCGTTTGTAGAGGATCTGCTCCAGGCCGGGACTGCTCTGGAGGACAAACTGCGATGCGCGACGTCGAACTCGCTCGCGCTCGGCCCGATCCGATGGAAGAATGCCATGTTGGAGGTACTCAACCAAAGGCGTCCTCCAATCAGGGGCTGATCCGACTGTCATATCTGGGGTACTCGGGGCTCCGGGCATAGGGGAAACCGTGGTGAGGTTACTTACCAACGGGCCGCGATCTTCTTCTGGGATAACGGGAGCGATGAGCCTGCGGCGCGTCACGCGGACGATCAGGTTGTCCTGTTCAGGCTCCGCAAGTGACGCAGCGAGGCTGGCCAAAGCATCTGCTCAACCGTTCTGCGACCGGGGAACATGGACAATTTCCGGCCGAGAAGGGAACCGGGCCATCAGAAGGAGGGTGCACTCCAACAATGGCACAAGTTCCGGCTTCCTGACAACGTAGTCGCCATTGATCTGCTTAACGACCAGCTCGGAGTCCCCTTTCACGCACAGACGGGGCACGTCGATCTCGAGAGCCAACTCGAGGCCGGTGATGAGGGCATGGTATTCCGCCTCATTGTTGGTACAGCCCTCTGACAACAGGAAAGAGTATGGCAGCACGGCTCGCTCCGGGGTAATGAAGACGATACCCAAGCCCACTCTGTTGAGCTTAGGATTATCGAGTCTTCTACCGGTGGGGCTCCGGGAGGCACCGTCAAAGTGCATCTGCCAGCATGGATCGGCTCGATCAACCGAGAGAATGGTCTCATCAGGAAAGCCTAGATCCAGCGGCTGATCCGCGGAGGTTGGGTGAGCAGCCAGAAAGTCTGCCAATGCTTGCCCTTTGATGGCCTTCTGAGACACATACCTGATGTCGAACTGCTGGAGAATCACAGCCCACCGTGCTAGGCGGCCAGTCAACATAGGTCGGCTCAGGATATATTTCAACGGGTCTACCCGAGAAACCAACTGTACCTCATGGTGCTGCAAGTAGTGCCGTAATTTCTGTACGGCAAATACGAGCGCCAGGCAGCTCTTCTCGATGGGGGAATACCTAACTTCCGCATCGAGGAGCATGAGACTGAGGTAATAGAGGCTATTCTCCGTTCCCTCGTTGTTCTTTTGGGCGAGAAGGGCACCCAGGGACCGTTCCAGGGCGGTCACATAGAGGACCAGCGGCTTCCCGGATACAGGCGGCATCAGAACCGGAGGTTGAAGCAGGTACTGCTTGATCTCCTCGAAAGCGGTCTGACACTCTTTATCCCATGCATAGGTGGCACCTTTCTTCATGAGCCGAGAAAAGGGCTTACACTTGCCGGCCAGATTCGCGATGAATCGGCGTATATAGGCTAAGTGGCCTTGGAACCCTTGCAGTTCCCGGACGGTACCTGGGGGAGGCATCTGGCTAATCGCCCTGATTTTCTCTGGGTCGATCTCAATACCCCGGTATCTTACCACAAATCCAAGGAACTTTCCGGAGGTGACCCCAAAGGCACACTTCAACGGGTTCATCTTCAGGCATCGAGACCGGAGGAAGCTGAACACTTTCTCAAGATCTTTGAGATGGTCCTGACGCTGGCGCGATTTGACAACCAAGTCGTCGACGTAGCATTCCACCAGTGTGCCGAGGATTGGCTTGAATATGCGGTGCATCGCCCGTTGATAGGTGGCACCTGCATTCTTCAGGCCGAAGGGCATGACCCGGTAGCAAAAGGTACCTTGGGGGGCCCTGAAGGCAGTGAACTCCTCATCCTCAGGGGCCATCCGAATTTGGTTGTATCCGGAGTATCCATCCATGAAGGAGAGGGCTTGGAACCCTGCCGTGGCATCAATCAACAGCTCTGTCACTGGAAGGGGAAAATCATCCTTCGGGCAGTGGCGGTTGAGATCGCGGAAGTCGATGCAGACTCTGATCTGCCCGTTCTTCTTCCTGACCGGCACAATGTTGGCCAGCCATTTGGGGTACTGAACTTCCCTCACGAAGTTGGCTTTGATAAGCTTGTCAACTTCGGCCTCAACCATGGCACCGTGGGATGGGTGCATCTTCCTGGGAGGCTGCTTGAACCCGCGATGGTTCGCCGGGAGACCAAGGCGGTGGACGGCTACCTGAGGATCCAGCCCCGGCATCTCGTCATAGCCCCAAGCGAATACATCACGGTGCTGCCTGAGAAAGTCCACGTACTGCTGCCGCTCCTCAGAGGGCATGGCGGCACTAACCAATGTGGGTCTTGGATCGGCCTCGGTTCCAAGGTTCACCTGTATTAACTCATCGACCGTGGCGGGGACGCCCTCCTCAAAGGCTGGGGGTGCATCTTCCACGTCCTTTCCACTCGGGGAGGGATCGTCCACGGGAGAGACTGCGTTGGCAACTGCATTGGGCCTACCAGATCCTGCTGGGCCACTGGTGCTGGCGCGGGCGGTCGCGGCCATCTCATCAGGAGACTCGCGGACCGTCAAGACCATGGCGACGTCCAACCGTTGAATCGGGAGGACGTAAGCGTCATCCAGACTTGCCCAGGGATCACTTGCAACAGCGACAAGCTCAACCTCACCTGCCAGGATCTGCTTATCCTTGCTCTTGTAATAGTCCGCGTCCAGATAGCGGGCTTCACACGAGGCAAAAGGAGAGGCATCTCCTTGAAGCACGCCCACTCGACCATTAAGGGAGTATTTGAGGCATTGGTGGTATGACGAGGGAACCGCCGCGTGAAGATGGAGCCATGGCCTGCCCATCAATGCGTTGTACGCAGTGTCCTGAGAGACTACCATGAATTCGGTGTCGGCAACCAAGTCACCGAACTGGGTCTTCAAACGTATCTTGCCGACCGGGGTTTGCTTGGTGCGATCGTACCCCTGGATCCTGAGGTCGGAGGGAATCAAGTCATCCTCAGACAACCCCAATCTCCGGAGCGTCCGAGTTGGAATCAGGTTAATCCCGGACCCCGTGTCGACAAGACAGCGCCGGACTTCAAGGCCATTGAACTGGCCAGTGACATACAGCGGACGAATGTGTCCCTGTATAGGAGGGTCTTCATCCTTACCAGAGAACGAGATAACTGCCTGACATTCGGCGTCCTCGATCGTTTCGGCGTGAAAGGCCTCTGCAGCCGCAACCTCTGTCTCAAACCGGAGGGGGCTTTTCAGGGCTTCAGCGAGTGCCTCGCGCATCTCAGATGACATGCGCAGAGCCTCAAGGATGGAGAGCCTTGCTGGGATGTCGGCCAAGTGCTTCAGGACATCATACTTTTTGGCCAAGCGCGAGCCCCTGGTTGCAGGAGGTTGCTCTGCGGTTGGTGGCATGACGGGCCTTGCCGGTTGGATCGGCGGCCGACTGGTACTTGGCGCATCTCGCTGTTCACTGGTCACAGTCCGGGAAATGGTCACCGTACTGGAGTCAGGAGGCCGGGATGGACTTGTGGCAGAGCGGAGCTGGTCGCGACGCGGCTGAGGCGGTTCTGCCTGGTCCCACACCACAAACAGTGGCGGAGGCGAATCCGTCATCCCCGGATGGGGGGGCTGCGCGCGCTGAGCTCGATTTTGAGCCTGCTGCCTAGTCTCAGTGGCGTGCACGGCCTGGCTGGAGGTACCAACGGCTGTGCCCCGGTGACTCCTGTTGCTGCGGTTCTTCCGACGGTGGCGACGACCGGGGACACTAGGGAGGTCCACCTGGTGTTCTTCAACGTCGGGAACCGAAAAGGGATTTACCAGCTCGACGGTGTTAACCGAAGCGTACCCAATACCATCATCGGATGAATCATCCATCACCGGGCGGATCCGAGGAGGGACCCCAATTTCCGGGGGCATGAAATCGCCGAGAGTGCGGGATAGTGGCGGAACTGGCGGGGCGCGCTCTTCCTTCTTGCGCTGCCGCCGTTTGCTCCTCTTGGAAGAGGCAGGCTGGGACGACGATGCCGAAGCAGCACCCGCGGATTCTGGGGGCTCAGGATGATTCAAGCGCGCACGGATGATTCCATGGGCGCGAATGGTCGTCTTGCGGGCCATCCAGTTATTGTACTTCTGGGATCCGCGGTCGGAGACCAGCTGCCATTCGTCCTCGTTGCCACTATCGTCATCTGATCCCACGAACACGCCCGCCACTTGTGCTGGAGCTGGGCCCAACCTGATTACATTGTTGTTAATCTGGTCTTGGAGCCAATCCTTAAACACATAGCACCGCTGGATGGTGTGCCCCAGGGCCCGGTGGTAGGGGCAGTAGCGGGGGTTATTCGTAAGATGTGCCTCCTCTGGCTTCCAACACTCAGGCAGTCGCACAATCCTCTGCTCCAGGGCGCTCCGGAACTAACCGGGGACCTGATCCTCATGGAATGAGTAAGTCAGGTGTCGCGGGCCCCTGGGAGCGTGGTCTTGACGAGGGGCTGGAGGGGCCTGCCGAGGAGGTGGACCCTGATTATCTCGCCTGGGTTGCGGCGGTACATTACGCGGAGGGGCCGGCCGGTTCTGAGGCTGCCGCTGCTGGGCCGGGAACTGAGCCCGTGGAGGCGGATTCCTGTGAGGCTGTGGAGCTGGCCTCGCCGGCAGCAGCTCCAACGGCCTGGGGGCCTCTATCTGGGCAACAGCAGCGGGCTCAGCCCTGCTGACTCTCCTTGTAGGAATCATAGGAGGCAGCGGGTGTGCCTGGCTGGCCTGTTGCAGGGCTTCCTCAAGACGTTGAGCTTTGTCTGAGAAGTCCCTGAACCCTCCGGGGTAATTTTGAGTGATCAGGGAAGGGACCAGCTCGGTCTTGACGTTCCCGACGCACATTGTCAGCAACTGCTCCTGAGTCAATGGCATGTCAAGGGAATACGTGAGACCCTTCCATCGGGCGACGAAGTCCGCGACGCGCTCATCAGGCCTCTGCTTGCACTTGAAGAGGTCTGCGATACTTGTCTTCCGGGTCGTGGAACTGAACTGGTAGAGGAACTGTCTACGGAGGTCCTCCCAGCTGGTTACCGACCCGACGAGGAGCTGGCTGTACCAGACAAATGCTGGCCCTTCCAGTGTCTGAACAAAGCAGCGAAGCTTAGCGGCCTCTTGCTGCGCCGGAGTCCCCAACATAGGCCCGCACCTCGAGTTGAAGTGGGCTAAATGCTGTGGCGGATCTCCAGTCCCATTGAAGGGGGCAAAAGTGGGATTCCCGAATCCCGGAGGCGCCGACATGTCATCCACCCATGCTGGGTAGGGCTTGCCGTCCGGTGGGATCGCCACCTGCCGAGTCTCCAAGGCTTCCAAGCGGGCAATGAGTGCCGCCATCGGATCGTCCGGACATGGGTTCCAGTCCTGGCGAGGATCTCTAACCACGAGCGCATTGCATGGCCCTTCAATCGGGTCGTCGACCGGGTCGTCGAACTCGGCAGCTCGTGGGATGGCGGGCGGAGCGGCCCTTGGGGCAGCGGGAGGAATCCGAGCGGGATCTCTCAGGTAGTCACGCCGCTCGGGAGGGTGTGGCGAAACATACCGCGCCCTCTTTCCATAGGCAATGGCCTCTCTCCTGTCGGCGAACACGGCGTAATCACGGTTGCCCGGGAGAGTCTCGTCGAGGAGCGGTTGTTCCGGTCCCTGCTGTCCTGGCCTAGGATCACCGTAGTCAGGCCGCCGTTCTGCAGCGCGCTCGGCGAGGAGCTGGTCAACCAGCCTCTTCTGTTCGGCGAGCTGCTGACGTAGCGTAGCCTTCTCGGGATCCTCCTCTGCCCTCTGCATGGAGGCAGATGGGTCGGCGGGCTTTATAGCCTCGCTGTGCTCTTTTCCTTTGCTGACGTTTCGGCTTAACGTCAGTGCTTCAGTGGGTGCGGGGAGCCCCAGGAGGTTTCTCTGATGACGAGTAACTCTCACTGATGGATCTGACGACGGCTTGTCTTCGGGGGGGAAGCCCCCGTCGAGAAGTTCCAAGTCGTTCCCCTCTCCCGACAGGTCATCCATATTGACCGTTCCTGTCCCTGGGGATATACCCTCAGGGCCACCCAGCGAATCGGGCTGTCGTCGAATCACACTGAAGCGTAGGGCAGCGTACTGCCCCCATCCACGGATATACACGTGGGGAGTGGCTTCCTCGATAACTTTGCGGAGTACTTGAAAGCACTCAACGCATCGTTGTTGGAGGGCCTCGTGGCGCTCAAATGACCCGGGGTGCCGAACCGCGGGGAGCATGGCCAGGTCAATTTGACGGCACTGCTCACCAATATCCTCCAGGTGCGCTTGACTCCCGGGGTATGGCATTTGTAGGCGGTGAAGACAGGAGCGAGTCTCCCGGAGAGTTCGTCGGAAGCATTCGAACTCATCCGGGGTGAGCGATTCGGGTGCATCAAAGCCCGGTCCTGCGACTGGCCAAAACTTCTCAGGGAAGTGGCGCTCTGCAAGGACGGTCCAGAAGCTCCACGACTCAAACTCGGGACCCAGATCTCCTTGGTCCTCTTCCATGGCTGGGAACGGACGGGGAACTGGTAGTGGTGCCGAGGCGGGCCGCCGGGCCGACGGGCTGGCCGGCGGTGAATACGGCGAACAGGCCGATTGGCCTCCATATCCCGGGCCGCCCTCTGAGGGTGGCGGTGCCCTGGCTACCACATCACGATAGGACGGGCCGGCGAGCGAACATCCTGCCGTAGCATCGGTGCTCGCCGAGGGTGCACTAGATCGTGGTTCGACCGTCGGTCCCCAGAAAAAGTCTCCGGCTTCTCCGATCGAGGCGGAAGGCACTTCCGGAGGGGCCGTTACCAACCGCAAGCTTGGTCCCTGGGGGTCTACCAGGCCCTCGTTACTCCGGATATACCTTCGGAGAGAAGCGGGGATCACATTGATCTCGCTCTCGGGGAGCACGAGGCTGACGTGCCGCATTCCTACCCCTGCCCTTGACTGGCGGGATTGGGGAAGGGGCTCTGTCGCCGAATCGTACTCCGCCTCTGAGTCAGAGAAGCAAACCGGTCGGATCTCTGTCCGGAATTCCGTAACATTCTTCCCTCGGCGTCGACGCCTTGCCTTCCTGCCCCTGGGTGGTTCTTCGGGGTAGGGCTGATCTCTGTCCTGGCGTCCTCCGGCCGCACTGGTGCTGGGGCCAAGAGGACTGGGAACCAAGGTGCGAGGGGCACCGGGACAGATATCAAAGGGGACGCGGGGAGAGATGATTCCGGGCAGGACTCCGGGCCGGGATCGGAAGGTGGGATGACCCATGCCTCCTGGATCGGCCACACAGAGTAGATCCTGCCGGTGAATAGCGCTACCGCGAGGTGGTCCGCGGTGGCTACTGCCAGTGCCAGCAACCGGGAGAGTCGACCCAACCTGCCTTTGGGGCGGTCGGGGCCTCGATCCAGGTCGGGCATAGGAGTTCCCCTGCTCAGGATGCGCAGAGGCCTGGCGACTGGAGCCAGCAGTGGCTTGGGCCAATGCGGCCGTTGTTGCTAGAGCCCCAAGGTGGGCATCCTCTTCCGCTCGTGCCCGACGTTGGCGTCGAGACAGACGAGTCGGGAGGAGCGGCGCGGGCAGGTGGAGAGCCCTCTCTTCGACTGGAGAGGCCTGGAGGCGGTGTCGCTGTGGCCTGGTGGGAGTCCTTACCGTAGATCCCTGGAGCGAATCCCGGATAGGATGATCCCGGGCCTCTTCCACCTCATCCGCGTAGGGAAGGGAACTGTCAGAGCGCTCTGGGGATAAGCCCCCGAAGCGGTTGGACGTTGAGGTAGGCAGCGGTGCCTCCCTGCGCGGCCCTCGGGGGCGGCGGTGGTGGCGAGGCGCAGCCTCCTCAAGGTCTAGGCGAGCCATTTCCCTAGTGGGGATGACTCCCTCTTCCTCGTATCTCCGCACCAGGGTGTTGATCACCCTTCTCTGGATGACCTCCGAGGGGGAGAGAGGGCGTGGTCGTCCCGCAATTGCGGCTGCTGGGACGGCTGTGGAACGGGCGGGACCGCGCGGAGTAGCCGCGTCGGTGTTTCCCCTGTCCCTGCGCCAGTGGGCGGGTGGCGATCGGGCACTGGATCGGGCGACCTGATTTCTGAAAGCAGGGAGAATGACCCATTAACACTGACAGGAAAAAGGAATCGACAACCAACCATTAGTGCCGCGACGCCTTCCGTGGGGGGAACCCAGGCCCTCGACGTTGCGAGACGGAGTGCCCGATTTCACTTCCCCAGCCCCTGGCGGGTAAGACTGAATGCTTGGCCGGGCAACACGCCGGTCTTCCAACACCTCTGAAAGCCATCGGTCTTCGTATCGAGGAGAAGAGATTCACGTCGGGTTCACCATTTTTCTGTTTCGGTGCGGATGTGCGTCGGGTTACGCTGTTCCGCCAGGACGCGTTCGCGCGTGCACCCATCAACCCGAGGGGATGGGCGCGCGGCTTGTGGTCCCGCAGTCCCGCTTTCCAAGGGCTGGCGGCATTCGTCCCTTATTCAGGGGCGTCTGCTCCTTGATCGAAACCGGGATGATGGGATGTCGGCTCCTCCTTCCTTGGACGTCTCCTCGGAACTCGTCGCCTAATCCGGGTCTCCCTCATAGACTTAAGAATGTTCGTGAATCTCGTTCCCGGCGCCATATCTTCATGGACACCGGTTAATTACGCTGCTTCTGCCCGGATGCTCCAAGGAGTCTGGTCGGGGCAGCAACCTGCGGTGAGAAGGCCGGGTGGCTCGGGGTGCTGGGGGCGTGTCGTAGCACTGCGGCTCTGCACGTCTGTCTTCCGTCCCACTAGAAAAGACTGGCCATAAAGACTTGGTGAAGCATTTTGGGCTTATCAAACTACCTATAAAACACCCCTTAAGATGTCTCCTTTTTGGATAGTTTTTGGAAAATCATGTCATTTTCCATTTTAAATCCATCAAAAGTATTTTTGGGCTATGGAATCCTATAATTTTGATTGTGAAAAATATAGTGAAGAAATATTGTCGCAATTGGATGAACTGGAGGAGCTTTGACTTGATTACTATGAGAATTCCCATATGTAAAAAGAAAGGGATATGGTACTCTGTGTCAAACACATCCTCATAATGGAATTCCATGATGGTGAAAAGGTATTACTTTTTAACTCTCTATTTCGTCTTCACCCATGAAAGCGTAATTCTCGTTGGGATGGTCCTTTTATTATTTCTCATGTTTACCCATTTGGTGCAGTGTAAGACTAAGACCCATCTTCCAAATGGACATTCACAGTCAATGGACATCAGTTGAAGAATAACCATGAGAGGAATCACAATAATAGAACAACATGAACTTCCACGGGATCCCCAACTCCTGTAGTTGACCCATCACTGGAGGGAGATGGAAACCCACTGAATCCAAACCAGTGGGAACCTCATTCCCTTGAACTCCTCTTCTCTCTCTCACACACACACTCTCTCTCTTTTTTCTTCTCCATCCATCATTCTTGATTTGTTATTTCCCACTTTCCTCTACACATTTTGTTATTTAATATTTCTCTTTTGTGTGGGTTCGTAAATAAAAAAGAAAACAAAAAACAAAAAAAATTAAAAAATGTAAAAAACACTAAAAGAGTCGAACTTACTCACCAATAAGTTTTGAGATTTTTCCATCCATTTTTTGGAGTCAGAAGACATGGTTTCATCTCAAAAATCTTATGTTCTGATCAGGTATTTGGATAAAGAATATCACGTCAAACCCAAAAAATTTTGAATGCTCATTTTTTTTGGAAACTGATTTTCCCCGCCTGTGAGGAACACTATTTACTATCATTCCAAGGCTACCTATGGACATATTTTCAAAATGTGTGTTTTCACCCCAATTTGTGAGTCTTGAATTTTGGACCATCGATCTGAATTTCCCACTTTAGTGTGCATTAATATGAAAGAGGCATTTTCTGAACCACATGAAATCACAATAGCCAAATAGCCTCCCATTTACCTTACATTAATCCTCCTTTTGAAATCCCCTTCAAGCGTATGAAAACCTTCTCTGTCATAGCCGCATTACAAGGATAATACCTTTTCCCACCCTATATCATCATGTATTTTCATTGAATAATTTTCGAAATTTATGTGTGGGAAGAATGGATTTGATTTTGGGTACCATTTTGTTGATTTTAACTATGTTATCATATTCTTGAGGGAAAGAATCAATTTTAGTGTGGGGGAGAGGTTGTCATTAAGTGTGTTATGGGGAATGTAATGTAATTTTATTTAAGTAATTTTTTAAATGTTAATAAAAAGTGTTCAAAAAAATAAAAAAATTAAAAAAAATGAAAATAAGAATGGGTTGTGTCACGGGTGGGTCAAAAATCACTCTTCCTCAACCTTTTATCTTACAATAACTATTATTGTTAGTGTTGTGAGGAGATCAATAATGGGTTGGGAGATGATTTTATGATCTATTTCAAGTTTAACTTTTAAATAAAATGAACACTTATGTAATTCAGAGAATTTTCACGGTTTTTAAAAATTTCATCTTCTCATCCACTTCAAATTTCCTTCCTCTTTTGTGTCATATTTAACATTTTCAATCCAACATATATATGAGTTTTTATTTCCTTTCATGCTTCATTTCAAAAAACACGTGCATTGCTTTCCCATGTTGGTGTTTTACCACATTTTTCCTATCTTTCGGATATCATCTTCCAACCATCCCATAGACACAGAAAAACACCTAAAAATACTTCTTGATTTTTGAGCACTTTAAGATAGGGAGTCAATGATGAGACCTCTTACAAACTCTAAGTTTTTCACTTTTGGTTGGTGAATGAGGGAAACTCCATAAATTAATTTTATCATCTTGAGAGGATTATGTTTTGTGTGCAATAATTTTCCATTTCTAAATTTGATCATTAAAAACTAATTTTTTTGAACATTGTTTATGTAACAACCTGTGTTCAAATTCAATATGGATGAGTGAAATTTTCTAAACCACCCCTGATTGGGGAAAACAAAATTTAAATATTTGTTGGTGAGTGAAAATGATTTTGTCATGTTTTTATATTTGTGGCACATGAGGACATGAAGATGACTAAGTATGTGGGTTTTGATGTTATTAACTTGTTAAGAACCTATTATATACTCCCTTTTGATTTTAAATTTAATGTGCATAATTTTTGTGAACAAATAATGTTTAAATATGAAATATAATTTTGAGCACTATTTGAATTCATCCAGACTCATGTCTGTTTAATTTTTTAATAATAACTATCACCATAAAGATCCACATTGCATGGTTTTTATTTTTTAGGCTTCCTCATTCAATATACGACATTTCATTAGAAGGGACCATGTGCCAATTATTCAATTTGAAATGTCATATGGACCACATAAGAAGACCCAATGAATTTGTGATGAAACTAGACCATCTATGATCATTGAATTACTGGGATCAATCCTGAATTCCAAATAAATTAATTTCTCCCAAAATTTTTGGGGGAAAATGTATGGAGTCATGGATAAAAATATCAATTCCCAAATCAAAGAACAAGGGGCCCAACTGATGCATTGAAGTCCATCCCACCATTCTGGTCTTGAATTAGATGCTGAACTCTATTCATGACATTGCTCATTATATAGTCATAAAATCAATCTAAGATTTTGATGTGTGAAATATGAGATATAGGCGTACGACTTTTTTGAAGAAAGAATTCAGATTTGAAGGCATCTTACTAATCAAATATCCTTTCACATTCTGGCCATCGAAAAAGCATGGACAGAAATGGATAGTTTAACATTGTTTATGAAAACTACAATAACATTGGATACATAAGTCCAAATGCCTCCAAATTTTTTGAGTAGTATGAAAACAATATTATATACAACATTGAATAATGATATATCTCGATATTCAGCTGTCAAAATTTTACAAATCATCAAGCCAAGTGGAGGGGTAGTTTTGGAATGAAAACAATCCACCACCTTGTGCTATAAATACATCTCTTCCACTAATTTCAAAAGGGTTGGCATTTCATAAGAGAGGAGTATCAATTGGCACGAAAAATCATTTATGATGTCTTGTGAGGACCTTCTATACTCATTTTTTCACTTGAGACACCCTTCCTCCTCTCTTTGTTGTCATTTACATTTGTGTTCTTCATTATTGTAATCATGTAAGTATTTTTTTTATTCTGTTTTAATGCATTTTTCTTCTTAAATATATCTTATTATCATCTACCTACCATATTTTTATATTAATGATATTAAAATTGTTTAAATCTATTTAAAACTGCTTAAATTATTTTTCTTTCTCATTCAATCTAATTTCAGTATTTAATTCCCTTCATTGTCTATGTATGTGTTTGATGCACCACTCTATTCATATCCATTTTATTTTCTTATCTTCTAAATTTATCATCATAATAATTATAACAAGATTACTAATCATTTAAATGGATGAGTAAATATATATGTTTCGGTGCGGATGTGCGTCGGGTTACGCTGTTCCTCCAGGACGCGTTCGCGCGTGCACCCGTCAACCCGAGGGGATGGGCGCGCGACTTGTGGTCCCGCAGTCCCGCTTTCCAAGGGCGGGCGGCATTCGTCCCTTATTCAGGGGCGTCTGCTCCTTGATCGAAACCGGGATGATGGGATGTCGGCTCCTCCTTCCTTGGACGTCTCCTCGGAACTCGTCGCCTAATTCGGGTCTCCCTCATAGACTTAAGAATGTTCGTGAATATCGTTCCCGGCGCCATATCTTCATGGACACCGGTTAATTACGCTGCTTCCGCCCGGACGCTCCAAGGAGTCTGGTCGGGGCAGCAACCTGCGGTGAGAAGGCCGGGTGGCTCGGGGTGCTGGGGGCGTGTCGTAGCACTGCGGCTCTGCACGTCTGTCTTCCGTCCCTAATAGGGCTTCTCGAAGGCATGATGGCCTGAGGCATCCCGTACTAGGTGCGGGGAACTGTGTCACCTGAGGTTTTCCTCAGCTTCCCATGTTTAACACGGGGTATGCCGCGAGTTTAACGTCCAGCGGGGACGGCATCGGACCGATCAACACGAAAAGTGGATCGGATGACAGAACCCCTTGCGGGGAACCTCCGACGCTGGGGCCAGCACATGGGCGGCTTCCCAAATGATGTGGAGTGGAGTGAAGTGGCATGACCCCACCGGGATGTGGCGGCCCGGGTAAGGATCAGGATGGATGATGGAGTGAAGAGCTTGGACCCCGTAGAGGCTTCCTACGTACCGCGCGTTAGCACGGATCAAAGTCAACGTAGTTCGGGTATACAGTTTAACGTCATGCTGGACGTCGGCAAGCCGACTCACGAAGAGGTCTAGGCCGCCGGGCGGAGGATTGAACCGGACCACCTCGCACAGAGGGGGGGTGGAACGGCCGGGTGGATCACAGTTTCACGTCATGCTGGACGATAAAAGGAGAAATGGAAAAAGGGGCTGTGGGGAGGCACAGTGGAGATACACACGGGCAGTCTCCCACAGGGGAGGATTCATAGGTGAATCGACGCAAGCGTGAACCCTGGAGGGGTCCACTAATGGACGAACCGACGTAAATACGACCGGGACGACCAGGTGGCGGGCTTGGACCTCAGGGAGGCTTCCTACGTACCCTGTATAGAAGACAGGGATCAAAGTCCACGTAGTTCATTCTGTCAGGACTTACGCACTTGAGGCAGCCCGGATGCGACAAAACTCAGTTGGAAGGGACTTGGACCGAAAGTAGGAGACACCTCGATCCCAGTCACACCCTCTACTGGCTTCGGCAGTGGGGAGGCGCAATGGAGATACACATGTGCAGCCTCCCACGAGAAACTAGGGGTTTATAATACCCTGCCCCCGTAGGGAAAAGCCACTCCCATTAAATCGTCCCAAAAGGGGGACAATCCCGACATCCCTGCAGAGACGAGCGGGTGGGGGCCACGTCCAAACCGGGGGAGACCCTGCGTGCGAAGCACGGGATCGAATGATGCGGACGGTTTAACGTCTTGCCGGACGAAGTACAGTTTAACGTCGTGTGTTGAGGACGAAACACTTGGCAGTTTAACGTCTTGCAGCGCGGACGATGGGGGCTAGGCAGTTTAACGTCGTGCAGCCTGGACGTATACAGTTTAACGTCGTGCAGGACATGGTGCAGTTTAGCGTCATGCAGGACGAATGCTGAACAGTTTAACGTCTTGTAGCTCGGACGTAGTGCAGTTTAGCGTCATGCTGGACATATGTGCAGTTTAACGTCATGCAGGACGAATGTGCAGTTTAACGTCATGCTGGACGATTGATTGCCGCCGACGGGTCCGTGTCACTTCGCACGAGCCTGGAAGGCTGCACGGGAAGACAGCGCACGGTGCGGGCACCCAGGATGAGGATCATCGAGCGCCACGCAGGCGGGTACCCGCAGGGGGTCAAGGGAGGCGACCCTGGCGGATTGCGCGCAAAAGAGGAGCTTTGCGCGCAAAACCGTGGATCGGCGCGCAAAATGGCGGGCTGGCGCGCAATTGGGCCAGCGCTTTGCGCGCGGATGATTGGGATTGCGCGCACCGGGCTTCGGGTAGCGCGCGGGGGCAACGGCTCATTCTCTAACGAATGGCCACTTTGAAGATGGGGGGGTGCGCGCAATCGGGTTGGATTGCGCGCACCCGGGGGCAATTGCGCGCAAGAGGCCTCTTTTGCGCGCAAAGGCCTTCGGGTTGAAATTTATTCAAAGGGAAGGAGCCAAGGGGATTGCGCGCGAAGGCGGACCCCAAGGCTCTATTGCGCGAAAGAAAGGAGGTTACCTGAAGATCGGCATTGCGCGTGGAAAGGGTTGAATTGCGCGCGCGGGAGACCGTTCGACTTCCAGCAACCTTTGAAACGTTGGGGGTCGCCTAGTATTTATAGGCAACCCCGGGCGCGGAATCCAAGGCGCGAGCGCGGAATTCTCCTCGCGGGCGCGGAATCGGGCACGGCGCGCAAGGGAGTTGCGCGCATCCCGGGGGTTTTGCGCGCGGATCATCATCTTTGCGCGCAGACCTCTGAAATTCCGCGCAAGGCCTCCGGGCCCTCCGAAACATTCTTCCGACTCCAAATATGACCTCGCTTTCCGCATCCGGAGCTTCGTTTGGGAACAACGGACTTTTCCGGCGTCTACAATATCATTAGGGTGAGTTATAATTTAGGTATGTTAAGTGATTGAGATCTTTAGCTCGATGAATATTCTTTAAATTAACATTGTGTATATTGGACTTAACATGTCATAGATTAATGACTTGTTTTGTTTAATGTATAGATTCCATGGATTATTGGAACCATAAATACTCTACCACAATCAAGTACCAACTGATATTAAAATCCAAGTTAAGTTAAGGATTTTATTAATGCCTTCACTCATAGGAATTTCAATAAACGTCAAACTGTGACATAGGTGTTAATTTAATTCAAAATAAAGCAATGATCAAGGATATCACAAGAATAACTACCCAATGGTAATCTCATCCCAATATTTATCATATTGTTAAATCAATATTAATTACTAAATTATTTCAATTAATTTATGAAAAAAAACCCCCCAATCAAAATACAATTAACTAAAAACATTCGACTCTTAAAACATATCATCGTCAAGGATTTGTCCCGAGTGCTGCAATACACATTAGCAGAGCATCTGAACATTGAACGGTCAATAGGCGACAATTAGACACACTTCCAATGTGTCTAGGACCAATAATATTTCTTGGTGTTGTGATACCTATGCTTATATTTTTTATTTCATGGAATCCTGAGTTAGCCTTGATACACATGTTTATGGATGTGAAAAAATATACAGAAAATGTGATTTGAAATTGATATATCTACTTCTATTTATAACTGTGGAAAGAGGGAAATGTTTACAATTTTTTCCATAAAACCTCTTTACTTATTATCATGTCATTATTTTACATAAAATGTGCATAAAAAAATTTTTATAGAGGGGATAGTTAGGGAACACATGGTTGGGATCCTACTGAGCCCGTTAACTCACCCCTTGCACACCTCTTCGGTGGCGTGTAGACCTTTGTTTGTCTTCTTGTTAAAATATAGGCACAGAGACATTGTGAGGGTGTGAGGTTTTCCTCAGCTGGTGGGGAGAGGGTGAGAGTTTTCTATGACATCAGTTGGAGTATCTATTTGGATATGGTCCTTTACAGTTGGAATTTTCCTTTGGAGTTGTTAGATACTTTTGGTGTAGTTTGTTTTAATTTTTTCTTATAGTTATGGAATATATATTTTGTCCATATTCAACTATTACTATTTGTTTAGAACATATATACCATGTGTTTGATCATGATGGGAGAAATCATTCCCTCTGTTGTGTTATTTGATGCTCGGGTGCTTGTCGCTAGACCATGGGGATCTGAAATTCCCTTTATGTATGGGACGAAATGGGTCATATGTTGGGTCTGAAGGAATCCCAGTTTGGTTCGTTAAATTGTGCCACTACAACCACAACACTCAAACCAATGGCCAACACCATCCAATATTAGACGGTCCATGCCCATAATGTGACGACCTCATCTCCTCATCTCATGACCATGTCACCTAACCTATGATCAACAACACCTAAATATAAATATATATACACATAGATAAATATTTTTGGCCTCACCATGGTTTTCGATCATTTCTCCGCAATTCAGATGTCTAATTCCATCTCGATACTTGATCCATGCATGTCACATTTCATTGGATGTAAATTTAAATAAATCAACACCCAAAATAATTACCCATGGTCTATCCTCTCAATAATATTCATATGTATGTTGAACAGAGAATAATTCCCATTTTCATCTCCAATTGTTTCAATTAATTAATTAATGGAATCTATTTAATTTATAGGTTCTCTATAAAATAGACCAATGATGCGCTCAATGAAACCCCCCTCCAATATCTCTAAAAATCACAATGAATGATGAGAACGGACCACCTCATGTTGGTAGACACCCGAATTTGTGATCGTAGAGTCTAAATCGAATCAATTTTGACTAAATTAGGGTTTTAGATAGACATCCCAAAAAAGGGGAAAACCAATCACATAGATTTAAAATAATGCATGTGAGAGGAAGGAATAGAAGAAAAAGGAAGATTCATGGGAATACCATTACAAATCCAACACCACAGATGGATCGACAAAGAGAGCTAGTATAAGGAAGATACCTCAACACCAAGCGAAGGAATAAAATGGAGACAAAGCTCCATGTGTACCTGGGTGGAGGAAAAAAGAGAGGAAATTTTTGAAAAGGGGTATGTGTAGTATTGTAATTTCACCCTTATATAGAGACCTAATTTTTTTAAAACCATTCAACTCATTCTATTTAAGATCGAATCCCTACATGGTCAACATTCATGGTTTGGATAACCATGATGAACTCATGCATAGCCACTGGTTAATTGGCACTAAATATGCGGCTTATACATGATTTTTCCAATCCTTGTGAAAAATGCAGACCCCATTGTTAAAAACTAATGAAGTTCATGCATGAATTTATTACCCTCTTGCATCGTCTACCAAACCATACTCATTATATTTAGTGGGGAATTTGTTTTCTAATTGGAGGCTGCACAATTTTTCCAAACTGTGCGCCTCATTATGCACACCCCAAAAAGTTTGAGTGTTCAGCCTCTGACACATTTTAAACCCATCAAAAACCCTAATATTCTATCCAAGCATTAATACTCATCTAAAAACGAAGTATTTTGTTAAATAAATAAATAGAACCAAGTTCCACTAATTGAGTAGAGAGTTGGTCTACCCATCAAACTCTAAAAGTTCAAAACGGGTGATGAATTCAACATGATTAAAAAACCCGATATGTTATGACTAATATGTCATGTGTATCAACTAAATTTTTTGAACACAATAATTTACATAAATTGTATTACTTTTATTTTTTAAAATGGAATATATAAAATTTTCCAATTAGTGAAATAAATCATGTGTTAATGTTTCATACATGTTTAATGTAATTTTTAAATAAATAAATAATAGATATCAATTAATATGTTAAATAATGAAAATTTAATTTTTATATAAATCTTTAGTAATGAACATAACCTCATTTAATAATATTTTAAAATTTTAATTTATGATGATGTTAAAACAGTTACATTTTGTATTTATTTATTTCTTAAATTAATATAAGGAAAATATTCCAAGTAATATGTCAAAAAGTGGCCATATATTTTATACAGGGAAATAAATAGACGAAATACACTCATAAAATAGAATGAAAGAATGTTTTAGATAAATTCTAAATCATTATCCTAATTTTTTCCCTATTTTACATGTTCTAAACTTATCTAAGTGATAAAAATTTACTATGGTTACTATTTATATTGAACTAAAAAGGGACATAGTTATCAAATTTGACGTATTTTGAGACCAAATATGCAATAAATTTTTTAAGATTCAATTTCTATAAGTGGCATAATTTAATTTTAAAATAAGCATAAAAACGTGATGAAACCCTTTTTTTAGAAATACATTTTAAACTTAAAACATGGTTTATTCTTATCCAATTCCTATCAAAAACTATAAATGAATGTTAAAATATTTTATAAAATATATAATATTTTAATATAATTTTAAACATTCATAAATAATGTTTAATTTAATTTATTATGATAAAAATACATTTTATGTATAATGTTTTTAAAAAAAAATTCTCTCTCACTTTTTAATGATTTAATTTGAATATCTAATCATTTGGTCACTAATTAGAGTGATTTATAATTGTTTAAATCAGAAATTTTTCATCATTTAGTTAGAGATATTAATAGATACCAATTTAATTGATAATTGTTTATAGCATACTATATTATGATTCATTAAGACTCACGATTGCGGGTATCAATAACTATCGAAAATTTTATTTGAATAGAAATTCAGAATCTGAGAGTGTTACAATAAAAACTCCCTTTGAAAACATGAAATCCTCTTTAAGATAATATATATAGATATTATGATATGGTAATCAATCTATGAGTCATTGGAGTGAATATAATCTGGTGGAAGTAGTGCTATTTATTGTAGAACATAGACTAAATAAGTAATTATCGGCTTTGAGTTTTCAATATTTTTAATTAAATAATACTATTTAGAAATCAAAGAAAGGTTGACCAAAAATAATATATTACATAAAAAATATGATATTATAATAATTTGTTTTAATTAAGTTTAAATAATCTAAAACTGAATGACATCATTTGAATTAAGAAAAAAAGATTCAAATTAATAAATAGTTTTGATATAATAAAATATGATTTATTTATTTAAAATTCATTTTATATTACTTGGTAGAGTAAATTATTTTTTAATCATTCATTAAAAAAAACATAGATATATTAAGTTATTAAAAATAAAAAAATAAGTAGTCTCATTTTTTACATTATAAAATAATAAAAGAGAAAACTACATACACAAAAAATATAAAAAAATTTGACTAAATTTTTACTATCACAAAAAATATTATAAAAATACATAGTTGAATAATTTTAATGGTATAATTAAAAATTTAATATCAATTTTATTAAAATGTAAAACCAAATTTGGATTATTTATATTATTATTTAAATATATAACAAAATAAATATTATATAAAAATCATTATTCATAACAACTACTTTACAATTCCAATAGGCTTATTATATTTTTAATAAATCCTTTCAATAAATTTGGTTTTCATTTTAATATTATAAATCTCAAAAAATATTAAATTAATTTTATCATAAAAATAATATACATTATAAAATATTATTTTAGTGTAACGTTTGTTACATGACAATAAAATGAGAGCTTTAATATATTAAATATATGTGAAATATCATAAAAATAAAATGATGAATTGATAAATACTTATTTAAAATTTATATTCATTATTTCAATTATTTCATTTTACATTTAAATTACGAGTATACCATGTACATTACTATGGTTATAATTATATACCGACTAAAACATTAATATTATAATAAAAAATTTTCATTTACAACTATTATCTTGTTCATAAAAATAAATAAAAAAATGATAAATGAAATTCTGATTTCATTTTGAAATCATCTTTTCTATGGTGGATATATTGTATTACATTTAAAAAAGCAAAATTGTTTTTCCCTAAAAAATATATTTTTTATTTTATAATAATTATGTATTTATATATATTAAATGTAATTGATAAATATAATATTGAAAAATGCTTTAATAATGAACATACTTAATGAATAAATAATCATTTTTTTACAATGACATACCACATATATACACATATTTTCTTGAGTCAAAGTCTAAAACAACACTTATAATACCACATGTTTATTTTTTTATTTATTTTAATTTTCCAATATACCGTGATTATTATAGGTATAATGTAATGCCCCGACCCCAGTTACCCAGAGTCGGTGCATTATTATATAACATTGTCATGATCACAAAAGATCAAGTCTCGAAATACTGATTAGTTTAGTAGCCTTTAAAACACTAGATATATTCATAAGTCTTACATTACATTATAAAGTGAAAAAAACTACAACACATCTTGTCTTCATATCCCCTCATACATTCCCTACAGGTCATTCATAAAATACTTCTTTACATCCTGGAAAAAATTAAAACATTTAAAGGGGTGAGCTCAGATGATCAATAAGGATAACAATATAGAAGAAACTTTCATAAATAAACATAAACATTTAAGGCAATGTATAACTAAAACAAAAGCCTTTTAAATTTGAAATTAATCATAATATGGAAAATATAAAATGAAATAATTCCATTTACATATTCACATGGATATTCTACTATTTGAATAATCACATGCAATATCAAATAACCACTTTCATAATGATGGAATTCATAATTCTAGACTTTCATAACCACATAGTCAAGGATTTGTGCCAAGACTACAAATATGATTTTGTCAAGGGCTTGGGCCAAGACACTAGTTTGTCTCATGAGACCTACCGATGCATCGAGGAGCTATATCAGGCTCCAACCATCACTTATTAAGTCCAATTAATTCCTCATATGAACAGGTTTAAACATAACATAAACATTCGTATTAAATCTAGCATACGAAATGTTAATACGTTCTCCATAAACCATGAATGGTATAAAAATAACACATCCACAGTCAAACATATCACAAAACCTTCAATACAATATGGATGTTTTGTATCATAATAAATCCACTTCAAATAAACTTAAAATCCATCAACGGATGTTTACTTAGATGAAATCAAAACTATTTGAGAGAAATATATCTTTTTTGGAATCTTTTAAAATTCACATAATTATAAAAGAAAAAAATTTAATTTTAAAAATATTCTTATAAGCTTGTAAGGGAAGCTTCGACGATTTTATAATGGTGGAAAATAGCCGCACCCACCGTATAAGTTAAAAAGGCATTCTTACCTTAATTTTGTCGAAAAGGTTAAAAAAGACCTTGTTTGGAAAATGATGGAAAGATTCCTTTATAAACATCATATAATAAGTTAAACGAGGGTATAAATGACTTTCACCCCTATTCTATAAAATAGTAAGAATGTTTTGAAATACATTTTTAAGATACCTAGATGTGGATGATAAAGAGGTTCTAGTAGATAATTACGTATAAACAACCTCAGATAATGAAGAGATTGTGAAATAAACCCTTACCTTTTACTTTTCCTTGGTTGAGGGTAGATTAACCTCCTGTATAATGGTGAAATAATTTTCATTAAATTATACAGGAATCATATACATTAATATGAATCATACACGATCTTTCAACATTGTTTTGTTAATAATATCTTTGTATTATCGTGGTTTCAGGTGTAAATTGATTCATTTTCCTTTATATGATTTGTTACATAAGATGTGTTTGTTATGGATAGGTTGTATATTATTAATATTCAGAATGATATTAAGTATTTAGACATTATTTTTAACCAACAAATAAAAATTATTCCTGAATGGATACGATGGGGAATGAATCTCATCGCGTTCATGGAGACGGTAGTCCGTACATACGCACATGCGAAAATATCATTATTTTGATATTAAAATAATATATAATTGGATGTTATATCATATATAAAGAATAATTATCATTTTATATTTTTTATTTAAATTAATTACACATCATTATTATACCCATCCAAATAATAGTTTATTGAATAATAATTACACCACAACGTGGAGACGGTAGGCCGTACACACGCACGTATGGTGACATGTTATTCAATGGATGGATAGAATAGTGAATATGGTTGTAACATATTTATAATAACATCACAGTATAGAGAAGATAATGGAGTTATTATTTTATAAAGGAAATAATAAAGAAAGAAGAAGTTTAAGAAGAAAAAAAACTTGAAAGAGGGTGGTGAAAACATTACCTCTTCTTCGGGTTCTTCTTTTTAATTTGATCAAAAGGGTACTTTAGGTTGTCTTTTTGATCAAACTAAAGCCACTAAATTTAATTGAGGGATGTTGAGATAATATTTGGTCAAGGTTTGTCCGATCCAAAAGGCTTCGAAGTTGTGGAGACTTGGTTAGAATTGGTATCCTTTTATAAGGGGGAGGAGAGGCTCTTTAGAAAAAACTTAAAGTATTATTTTATAATAAATTCATATTCAGTTTATAATGGATCCAAAGTGTATTATTAAAAGACTAAGGTGAGGATGGGTCGAAATCCTTTCCAAATATACATTTTATATAGGTTTGGGTCATTATGGTAACCTTATCTATTAGTTTTAACTCTTAGTTAATTAGTTTTACATTTACCATGTTACTTTGTATTTTTATATTATATAGTTACTAAACATACAATATACATCCAAGAGACCCCCAAGTTGTCCATTAATTATAAAAATATCATTATATATGTCCTTTGACCGAACCTTATATATTTAGGAATATAATATCAATTAAGAATATAATATTGTTCTTAAAAACTCATTTATGTCAATTTTGACAGTATTTAATAATTAATTTTTCTAAAAGTCTTAAAAAATTTATTATTTCTAAAAAAATCCATTTAAGAAATCCTATGATGTCATATTAACCAATAAAATTCGTTTATGAAATAAAAACTTTCAAATTATATTTATTTTAGTATTTATAATACTAATTATTTGATTCTTTCATTAATGAGGAAAATACTGCATCATTATTGTGTCATAATTAAATTTAATTATTAAATGTCTAAAAATTATAAATAAAATACCATTATGTAGGAATTATTTTTATATTTTAAATTAATATTTTTAGTAGTAAATATAACATATATACCCATATGAAAAAATTGTTTTTCTAAAAGATATAAGCTTTTGTCATTTTGGTATTTACTTTATCTTAATTAATATAAAGTGTCCTTATCACCTACATGTGGCTCCATGTGGTCGCAAAATAGACCCAAAGATTCCCATGGTCGGACATGTATCATCCAATAAGGTTAGGACACGTTTTAGGGTAAATTAATATTATTATAATATTATTGTTTTACCCTTATTTACCGGATTTACCTTTTAACCATGGTAAACAAAAAATATTTACCGAAGTAATTATTCAAAATGTATAAAAATAAGAGTTACCTATTTTCAAAATTTGGAAGTCCTTATTCCAAATATGGATTATATTTTTCCAAATCCAAAACACATAAGTGGCAGAAATTAATTTAAAATTAATTCCCGTTTTCCAAACAAAAAAGCGTGTTTTAACAAATAATAACTATTAAAAGATTGACACTTTCTTATGTCCAGTTTAAATATGAAATTATGTTCAATGAAAAAAATTGGATTAAATGGTAAAATTATAATCTAATTACACGTTAAAATCACTCAAATTCATAATTTACCACTATTAATTATTTTGATTAAAACATTTGTTTTTAATTAAAATTTAGTAATTTTCACTATTCATCAAAATCTGAAAGTTATCAGAAAAGTACCAAACTTTCACCCTAAGATAATTTAGATATTCCAAATAAAAAAATGATTTCTATTTTACCAAATTCAAAAAATATAAGTTTCATTCATTAATTTAAAATTAATTCCCGCTATTAAAACCAAAAGGTGTATTTTTAATAACTATCAAAAGTTTGACACTTGTTTATGTCCAATTTCAATGTGAAATTTATTACAATGACCATAATTGGATTAAATGGTAAAAATATAATCTATTTATACTTTCGTACCATTAAAATTTATAATTTATCTATATAAATTATTTTAATTAAAAAATTTGATTTCAGTTAAAATATAGTATTTTCACTATTCACGCAAATAAGAAAATTATCAGAGAAACACCAAAACATTATTGAAACTAAATTATTATGTCCCAATTCTAAATAAGAAGTTTATTTTGTCAAATTGAATATATAAAAGTTTCAAATATTGGATCTAAAAAGGCTTTTCCATTTAAAGGTGTTAAAATTGCATTTTTTAAAATACTTATTTTATCTGAAAAAAATGTATTTTTTCTTACATTATGTCTAAGAAACTCATAATATGGATTCTAAAATTATAATTATTATATAAAGTTCAAAATACTGTTAATACTATTCATAACCGCTTTTGAAAGGCTTTTTTGGTAGGTCATGATGCGCTAGAACTCGGTGTTGCATATAGTGAAAGTTATTGAATTACTTTGAAGAAATAACGTACTATGAAATATTGGGGTGTTACATTCTTCCCTCATTCAATAAATTGCATCCTCACAATTTGAAATTATTTTTCAAAAATAAAAGGTTGAAAATAGAAAATACCTTTGGTAAAACCCACATCGGAAATTAGGTTAGTAAAATTTAGTCTTAATATGAGGAAAAGGGAAATGAAAGGGTCACCACAAAATTATGATCTAGATTAACAGAACATTGTTTGCCATTATAGACATATAATTGGAGGAAAAACGTAAATATTTACAGGTATTGTTTGAGGACATAAATCACAAACAATTGTAAAATTAAGGGCCTTAAATTCATCAATCTATGATGATTTAAAATACCATCGGTTCAATAAAACATATGGTATTAGGATAACACATTTTTTGTTTTAAGATACCCTTAAATAAAGTATAATAATTAATTTTTTCATTGAATAAGAGAAGAATAAAAATATATACTTGTCAAGTAGAGTCTTATCCTTTAACTATGTTATACCACAAACTCATCTTTCACTCTAAAAGATAATAAAACTAAAAAATATTCTATTTATCCAAACCGTATCGGGTTCCAAAAATAAATTTACAATTCACCTATTAGAAATTTAGAAAAAATAAAACCACATTATACACTCCATGGACTTCACATAGTCTAGTGGTAGGCGATAAATCCCAATTGCACTATGTTTGTGGGTTTGATTCCGGCAGCTTTGTCCGATGCGACGAGTTGTCACTCGGTCTGCATGTTTTCCTTTTTATAAATATCCAAAAATGACTATAAAAATAGTATCCAATGTAAAATATAATCCATTCCAACCTTTATACTTATCCAAAATACTTCTGTAATCTCTCAGTCCAAAATTTATATGAAAGGTAAACATAATGTAGATCCTTTTTACCCCATAATAGCATGTGAATACCTTCATCATGTATTCATTTAAAACACTGATACATCCTGAATTTCCATAAAACCTTATTGATTATATTCATGATCCCATATTCCTTATATAATACTGGATATACTTCATCCATTCAAAAATGTTGTAAACTCCATCCATGATGGAATATAAAAATCTTTAATCAGTTTCAAGGCAGTCAAGAATATACAATATAATTTACCCAAATCAACCATATCTTATTCCAAAATCAGTACCACAATATTAGGACCACATTAAGGTTTATCATTCCTTCAACCATTTATTTTCCAAAAAGTTTAACTTGCTGTAGAGTCACTTTTCTTAGTACAATAAAATCTCAAATCCTTATTTATTTACATTACATCATTGACCCAAAAATTCAATGAAATAATTCCAAAATAACAACATAAGAACACTAGTCATTACTCTTCATCTGTGGTTGTATCATAACATGATTATTATCCAATAGCATCATTTGGGGCATAGTCTGATGACTGGGACATTTGTTCGTGTAGTGTCCAAACTCCTTGCAGATGAAACATTGTACATTTGAAACCCTTTTCTTACCCTTGCTGTCATGTACTTAGTGTCCTTTTTCTCCACACTTATAACATACTCCCATTCCCTTCAAGAATTTTCTATGGTGATTCTTTCCACAATTATCACATATGGGAAAATCCTTCTTTACCTTCTTCCCTTTATCTGTCCTTCTCTCTACCATCCTTTCCATCTCTGGCTTCCCTTCAAAGCCCTAGTACTCTGAGAATTATTTCCTTATCTTACCAACACATGATACTATTTCATCATATGATGATAATACGTGGGAGACTATTTCACTTCTATATTCTGGCTTAAGACCACGAAAGATATGATCTTTTTTACTCTTTGGATCATGCGTATTGCTGGAGTTCTCATTCCTTCTAATGGGCGCCATTTCTAAAAAATTTCATATACTAGATTAGTTTATGAATAGAAATACCCAATTCCAAACTTGTAAAACAATTAACATAAATTAAACAGTATATGGATATAATCCATATCCATAAAAATGTCTTCTTTGAGGATGTATATACTCATAAACCCTTCATAATGGTTTGTAAAGAAAATGAGAATTATCTTAAGCATATCCCTCAGGAGTGTCATAACCAAGAGTGAAACAAGGCCCATTTTCATGTACCATTTCTCGTTCGAGTCTAGCTCAAGGTGGTGTTTTCGGGTTTTACCCCTAGGTACATCTATTCCAGAGCCGCCTCTACCTGCTCGTATCCAGACAGGGATGTATTGCTTGGAAAACTCACAAAATCTCTACAATACCAAAATTCTAGGATGTTCATTTATACTAATCCTCAAAGACTATCTTATATATATGTGCTCTAATCAATTTTTGTCTAAATCTAGCTTCCACGGTTTTTACTAAACCTCCCTCTGATACCAATTGTAACGCCCCTACCCCTTTTATCTAGAGTCGGTGCACTTTTACATAACATTAGCATGATAAAAAAAGATCAGGTCTCGAAAGACCGATTAGTTTAGTAGCCTTGGAAACACTAGATATATTAATAAGTCTTACATTACATTATAAAGTGAAAAAAAAACTACAACACATCTTGTCTTCATATCCCCTCATACATTCCCTGTAGGTCATTTATAAAATACTTCTTCATATCCTGGGAAAAATTAAAACATTGAAAGGGGTGAGCTCAGATGATTAGTAAGGATAACAATATAGCGGAAACTTTCATAAATAAACATAAATATTTAAGGAAATGTTTAACTAAAAAAAGAATTTTAAATTTGAACTTCAGCATAATATGGAAAATATAAAATGAAATAATTCCATTTACTTATTCACATGGATATTCTACTAGTCTAATAATGACATGTAATATCAATAACCACTTTCACAATTATGGAATGCAAAATGCTAGACTATCTTAACAATATAGTCAAGGCCTTGTTCAAAGACTACAAATAACATTTTTTCAAGGCCTTGTTCCAAAACACTAGTTTGTCTCATGAGACCTACCGATGCATCGAGGAGCTATAGAGGGCTCCACCCGTCACTTATTAAGCCCAATGCATTCCTCATATGAATGGGTTTAAACATAACATAAACATTCGTATTAAAAATAGCATAAGAAATGTCAATAATTTCTCCACAAACCATGAATGGTATAAAAATAACACATCCACAGTCAAACATATCACAAAACCTTAAATACAATATGGAATATTTGTATCATAATAAATCAACTTCAAATAAACATAAAATCCATCAAAGGATGTTTTCATAGATGAAATCAAAACTGTATGAGTGAAATATCTCTTTTTTGAAATCATTTAAAAGTCACATAATTATAAAAGAAAACATTTACATTTAAAAATATTCTTATAAGCTTCTAAGGGAAGCTTCGATGATTTTATAACGGCGGAAAATAGTCGCACCCACCGTATATGTTAAAAATACATTATTACCATAATTTTGTCGAAAAGGATAAAAAGGACCTTGTTTGGAAAACGACAGAAAGATTACTTTATAAACTTATTATAAAAAGTCAAACAAGGGTATAAATGACTTTAACCCATATTCTGTAAAATTTTAAGAATATTTTGAAATACATTTTTAAGAAACATGAATGTGGATGATAAAGAGGTCCCAGTAGATAATTACGTATAAATAACCTCGGATAATGAAGAGATTGTGAAATAAACCATTACCTTGTACTTTTCCTCGGTTGAGGTTAGATTAACTTCCTGTATAATGGTGAAATAATTTTTATTAAATTATAAAAGAATCATATACATTAATATGATATCATATATGATCTTTTAACATATCTTTGTTAATATTATCTTTGTATTATCGTGGTTTTGGGTGTTAACTGATTAGTTTTCCTTTATATTCATTGTTACGTAAGGCGTATTTGTTATGGGTATGTTGTATCTTATTCATATACATAATGATATTATGTCTTTAAACATTATTTTTAACCATCAAAGGAAAATTATTACTGAATGGATACGATGAGGAATGAATATCATCGCGTTCATGGAGACGGTAGTCCGTACGTACGCACGTGCAACAATATCATTATTTTGATATTAAAATAATATATAATTGAATGGTATATAATATATAAATAATAATTATCATGTTATATTTATTATTTATAGGAATTAAACATCATTATTATACCCATAAAAATAACAGTGTATTGAATAACAATTACACCACGACGTGGAGACGGTAGGCCGTACGTACGCACGTATGTTGACATGTCTTTCAAAGGATGGATAGAATACTGAATATGGTTGTAAAATAGTTTTTATAACATCACAGTATATAGAAGATACTATATTTATTATTTTAGAATTGAAATTACAAATAAAGAAGAAGTTGAAGAAGAAGGGAACTTGAAAGAGGGTGGTGAAAACATTATCTCTTCTTCGGGTTCTTCCATTTGATTTGGTCAAAAGGGACCTTTAGGTTGGATATATGATCCAACTAAGGACTCTAGGTTGAAGTGAGGGAAGTTTATAGAATATTTGATCTAGGTTTGGTCGAAGAAAAAGGCTTTTAATGTGTGAAGAATTGGTTAGAAGTGGTGTCCTTTTATAAGGGGGGAGGGACTCTATGAAAAACTCAAAGTATTATTTTATAATAAATTCATACTCGGTTTCTAATGAATCCAAAGTGGATTATTATTCGTCTAATGTCGATATGGGTCAAAAGCCTTTCAACCAATAGATTTTAGACTGTTTTGGGTCATTATATTAACCTTATCTTTTAGTTTTAACTCTTAGTTAATTAGTTTGACATTCACCATGTCACTTTGTATTTTTATATTATATAGTTAATAAACATACTATATACATCCAAGAGACCCCCAAATTGTTCATTAATGATACTCCTATCATGATATAAGTACTTTGGCCGAATCTTAGGTTTTTAGGAATATAATATCAATTAATAATATAATATTTGTTTTAAAAACTCATTTATGTCAATTTTGACAATATTTAATAATTGATTTTTTTAAAGTCATAACAACTTTATTAAATCAAAAAAATTCATTTAAGCAATTATAACATGTAATATTAACCAATAAAATTCTTTGATGAAATCAAAACCTCCAAATTATATTTATTTTAACATTTATAATACTAATTATTTGATTCTTTTATTAATGAGGAAAATACTGCATCAGTATTGTGTCATAAATAAATTTAATTATTCAATGTCTAAAAATTATAAACAAAATACCATTATGTAGGAAATATTTTTAGATTTCTAATTTAATATTTATATTTGAAAATATAACATATATAACCCTATGTAAAAATTGTTTTTCTAAAATATATATGCTTATGTCATTTTTGTATTTACTTTAACTTAATTAATATAAAGTGTCCTTATCACCAACAAGTGGCTCCTTGGGGTCCAAAAATCGACCCAAACATACTAATGGTCGGAAATATATCAACCAATAGGGTTAGGATACATTTTAGGGTAAATTAATATTATTATAATATTATTTGTTTGCCCTTATTTACCAGATTTACCCTTTAACCATAGTTAATAAAATATTTACCGAAGTAATTATTCAAAATGTCTAAAAATATGAGTTACCTATTTTCAAAATTTGGAAATCATAATTCCAAATATGGAATCTATTTTTCCAAATTCAAAACATATAAGTGGCAGAAATTAATTTAAAATTAATTCTCATTGTCGAAACAAAAAGCGGGTTTTTAACAAATAATAACTATCAAAAGATTGACACTTTCTTATGTCTTGTTTAAATATGAAATAATGTTAAATGAACAAAATTGGATTAAAAGGTAAAATTATAATCTAATTATTTTTTAAAATAATTCAAATTCATAATTTATCACTATTAATTATTTCGATTAAAAATGTTGTTTTTAATTAAAATTTAGTAATTTTCACTATTCATCAAAATTTGAAAGTTTTCAGAAAGGTACCAAACATTCACCCAAAGCTAATTTCAATATTCTGAATCCAAAAATGAAGTCTATTTTACCAAATTAAATACATAAAAGTTTCATTTATTAATTAAAAATTAATTCCCACTTTTAAAACCAAAAGGGGTATTTTTAATAACTATCAAAAGTTTGACACCTATTTATGTCCAATTTCAAAGTGAAATTAATTAAAATGACCATCATTGGATTAAATGGTAAAAATATAATCTATTTATACTTTTGTACCATTAAAATTTATAATTTATCAATATAAATTATTTTGATTAAAAAAGTTGATTTTAGTTAAAATATAGTATTTTTCACTATTCACGCAAATAAGAAAATTATCAGAGCAACACCAAAACATTATTGAAACTAAATTCTTATATCCTGATTCTAAATAAGATGTTTATTTTGTCAAATTTAACATATAAAAGTTTCAAATATTGAATTTAAGAAGGCTTCTCCATTAAAAGGTGGTAAAATTTCATTTTTTGAAAAATACTTCTTTTACCTGAAAAAATGAATTTGTTCTTAAATTATGTATAAGAAACTCATAATATGGATTCTAAAATTATAAGGATTATAAAAAGTTCAAAATTCAGTTCATACTATTCAAAACCGCTTTTGAACCGCTTGTTTGGTATGTCATGGTGCGTTAGAACTCGGTGTTGCGTATAGTGAAAGTTATTGAATTACTTTGAAGAAATAACATACTATGAAATCTTTGGGTTTTACATATAAAGTTAATTTTAGATTATTTGTCAAGATACATGTGAATTTATTTAATTTATATTTTTTCAATTATCATTTTTCCCTAATACTTTCCTTTATTTTGTACCATTTTACTATAATGTTATAGAACAAAGTCTTATCTCATGTAGTGATGCACATGAAGAAAATTTCATCCATTATCTAATTATGTTCTTTATATATTAATTATATTAGGATTTATGATTATTAAATACTATTATCTATGATATTGAAATTTATTTTCCATTATATTTACTTTTATTAATTTTCTATTTTTACTAGAAATTTTTTAGGATGAGTGTTTATATTTTATTTTTACTATCAGTAGCATTTCAATAAAACTATTAAACATGTTTAGAAATTAAAATATAAAAATTAGGTAATATTTACTCTTTTGAGTCCACTTTTATATAAGGATTCAAAAATAAAATCAAATATTTGTATATAATAAGAAATACATAGGAAATTATAAAATAAACGAAAAAATCTACAGTTTATCTCACTCAACTAGTTTAATTTGGAATTTAATATTATTCCCAAGTAAAAAAATAGACCTACTATTATAAAATTAGTTGTAATTCAAAAATATATATCAAATATTTAGTTGAAGAACAAGTTTAATCTTATGTATCAAGAAGGGATATAATTTAAACCACAAGGAATTAACTATAGTGACGTTTCTATCTCATTGAAAAGTAGAATTTTTTGTTTTATGTCAAAACATTTTCATGAAAAATTTAAATATAATTTAAGTATTATTTATATAATGTATTAATTTGGAAAATTTTTTATTAATTAAATATAACCTACAACATAGATTTAATATTTTTCAATGATAACTTTGACCCATTACTTTTTATTAAAATTTGAAATTGTATGCAAACTATAATCGAGATTCTTGATAGTTTTAAAATATTTTATATTTATTGATCTAAGGGTATTTATGTTTTATAAAATATCCTTATGTTATACAAAAATACATATTCACCGACGGAAATACAGTAAATAAAAAATACAACCATTAGAGTACATTTATTTCAGATTTTTATGCACGATCATAATTAAGAATGTTAACTAGTATTTCAATATTAGATTCAAATATTCACTAAATATGAAATAATATCATTTGAACTCTTGTATATTCTTAATCATTTTATCAAAGAAATTCAAATTAGTTTATAATTTATCTTTTTTCTTACCAACTAAGTATACACTACTTGTTCTTAGGGTTAGTAATGAGGCTATGGTGAGGACATATTTTAATGATCCTTCGATAATATATTTTATTCTATTCAATTTTTTGTCATTTGTTTTCCCTAGGTGAAGATAGTTGAGAAATTTAAAAGGGGTGGAGAATTAAAAATTTTAAAACTTTAAAATGAAATTAAAACCAATGTTAAACTGATAAAAAATAATTAATATGTTTTAGACTGTATAGAATGATCACTTAATTGTTTTATATTATTTCATATCAAAGTTATCATACATCTACTCTGCAATCATCTATGGATTTTTTATTCCCAAAACCATAGTTTTTTTAAATAGTCACTACTAAAATTATAGTAAACCATTTTTACTGGAGGTATAACCAGAACACAACAACATTATTTTCTCAAGTAGTCACAACCCGATATAGAAATTCCTTTTATAACTGGAAGCACAACCACATATATATGTATGTTTTATAGTGAACGTATAAACCATGAATGAAGTAAAGTTTTAATGGAAATTTGTAAATGAGTTACAGTATACATGAAATTGAATATTTTAATAAATATTACTCGATATTCAAAGACAAAACATGAAAAAATCAGTGTAGAACAATCAATGTTGATATATCATTGTTAGGAATGTGTTTCAGCATGATGAAGATCTTTCTAGTGATCTTAGTCAAGATAAAAATATCAAAATATTTTATCATTTATTATATAGAATTTTATTCTAAATAAGGTATTTAATTTATTTCTTTTGATCTTTATTTATTGAAAAAACATTTAATAGTTATTGTATGATGTTTCTTAATTCTCATTCAACGGTAAAATAATTTATAGTTTCTAAATTATTGATCTATCCATCGACAATTAAAAAGTGTCACTATATTTCACAAAAGGAGTTTAAGCCCATCCTTTTTTTAAAATATGCATGAAGAATATATATATATATATATATATATATTTAAAAAAAACTCATTTTTATGAAAATAATATCATCTAAAAACATTCCATACTATATTCTGATAATTATATCTTTGAATAAATTACATAATGATATTCATATAATTCCTAATATAATAATCCAAAAAAACTTCTCCTCTAATTTTTTTTGATGAATTTCATATAGTTTATATTAAAATCAATACTAAAAAATTGTTAATAATTAACACCAAAAGTATCTCTTCTGTAAAATAAAAATATAAATAACAAGGGAGTTCTTTACATGTAAAGTATTTAATCCAAGAAAAAAAATCATGATTCATAATAACTTTTGGATATCATACACAATATGAAATATGATTTACATTTAAGAATATCAATATTTAAGAAGATGGATCATGTAGAATATGTTATTTTACTATTTATAATATGATATGATTTATAAAGTATCAGTATGAATGAAGATATATTAATTAATAATATGTTTCATATTGAAAATAAATAAATTAAATTAATGAATTTTTCAATTTTGGAGTCTTTTAAAATGTAATATAATTATATTTTCCTCACTTTATATATAAGATGATTAAACATAGTTATATTAGTAAAACATTCTTACATAATATGATTAGTTTGTTATGTCACATGAATGAATTAACAAAATTATAAAAAGATCAAATATAAGATAATAGAGTGATATTTAAGATTAATAACATAGGGAAATTATAAATACTATAGAAATAATATGTTATACTTGTGCCAAATTTTATCATAGAAAAATATGAATAAGATACTCCATCTCATTCAACACCATGTAGACCAAACCAACTTGGTCCCCTCATAGGTCAATGATGATAATTGAGTGTTGGAACCATGGTTGTTCCTTTCTTGAATTGGAGTATGGTTTTTAATTTTTGTTAGTCATCACTTGGAAGACCAGGGAGATTGCACGGAAAGGTATCATACAGTTCCAACTGAAGGCAGTATTGAAGTTCATTTCATTTCCTAGTGTTTACCATATTTTGGGGTCTAAAATCTGGATGTTGTCTTTCATTTTGAAAAGTGTTTTTTTCATGGGGGACTTCTGATAATATGGAAAAACATTGAGTTACACAAATATAGGATTTGTGAATTTCGTTTCACGAAGACATAAAGTGTTCTGATGGTGTGCTTCACAATTACAATTGGCTCCGCTATTGGAGACGTAATTCTCCATGATTATAATTTTTAGACTATTACAATCCCTCACATAATGCTTAGAAAAATTTATGGGGGTCGTAATAGTAATTTTAGGAAGACACAATGATTATTATGTGCATTGCAGACAAATAATTTCCATGGTTGTTTATGAATGGAGGAGCGACGCAAAGACATGTTTGATGATTTAGAAAATTCACAAAGAGGTGGTAGACCTTTGAGAATGGAAAAGCCTATAAATATAAGTCTATGCCTCTCCATTTTGATCAATTTTTTCAAGGTAAAACCTGGATATGATTTGTGATCTCAAAGAGATTCACGAACATGGATTTTAATGTGAGTTGGTGCATCGCAATGAGACTTTTTGTCTTAACTGAATCCCATGCTTCTGACAAAGGGTACTTCACGATGAATAGGTATTCTATATTGACTTAGCGAGTTTCAAGATTATTTTTACATGATGGCTAGGAAGCTTCACAAAGACTGATAGTTCTACAAAGGAAACATTTCTTTGCGAAGGTAGTTGCTTCCCTAAAGGTAGGGTTGCTTCACAAAAGAGTGTGTTTCGTAAAGAGGAATCATGATGAGTGGTTTTTGAACATCAGGGTTAAGTGAACAAGGATTTAAAAGAGCATCATATCAGGTATAAGGTGTATGAAGAGTCTCGTGCAATGTATGAGATGAAGACTTTAATGCCAAATCCATGAAGCGACCTTCAAGTCGATAGACTGAGTGAGACTTCACCCCAGGGAGTGACCTAGTGGGAGTCAACAGATGTGATCCATGAGAAGTAGTGAGTTATCCAAATTTTTTTTAAAGTCACTGTGTCTGGGGAAGAGTGACTGTAATTGATCCTTTGTAAAACCCATCAAATGAATGTTAGTTGAATTTAAAACGACCAACACTCTATCGACATATGATCATGGGACGTATCCCTTAGTGGTGAACCATGTAAACATCCACTATGGTATCTTTGCATGTGACTATTTCATTGCTATTCTTATCCATCATACAGGTTTACTAAGTTCCTACCATATTGGAAACAAGATCCCTCACTTTAAAATAAAATGTTGACACCCGAATTCATCGCTCCCCTCTCAGGGTGTTCTGGGGTCCAACATTTTGTACCTTTCACAGAGGCCATCCAATAGGTTGTGGGCTAGTCACTAGAATGAAGAAATCAAAAATCAGATATGGGGGGCCTTAGATATATAAAACAAGAAACAATATACATCAATATCCAATCCTAATAACCAAAATCTTGTAGGATAAATCTTTCAAAAATATATAGTATTCATGCATACATATCTTAAACATTAAAAGGAATAGATTATAAATTCTCGTTAACAAATAGGAAAAACATGCCAAATACAATAAAAATAATCAACCCCATGCAATTGGGAATAAGGGCATAACCTCTTTGCAGTAAACTACACCATAACCACTTCCACCCTTGAATTCCACTATCTCTACTAATATATAACTCCATTATTATAAAAAACTCCACGGTCATCTATATCACCGCTGACATATGCTCTATATTCACAGACACACCAAGTGTGGGAAATGAGACATGTAGGTCTTGGTATAAAAATATGTAGTAGGATATCTAATAAACTAAAGTTGAAATGGTGTCATAGGACACGATGAATCCTAAGGAAGAATTCTATAGTTTCTCAAGTAGATAAAGGGGGAAAATAGAAGATAGGTAATACAAGTTCCATAATCTTACTAGTATTTCATTGATATAGACATATAGGAATATCCTTGTGACTTAACCCTCATTTTCATCTTTTTCAAGGGACGAGGGTTCTATGAAAAAATCCTATGTCATAGGTAAAAAACTCCCCATATCATAAAAATAAGGGGGAAAACCTCAATGATTGTGTTTAGAGGATTCTCCATGAGACCCATGTAATGATGCATATTTTTCGATTGAATATAATAGTGAACCTTATATGGTTTCACATGGAACCGCACATAAAATAATTACATTTTATACTAATGTTCTAGTCTAGAATATCTCATATGAAGAGGCTCATAAAAAATAATCCAAAGCATATATGCTCTTATAATCACCCACCCACATTGTTTGGAGAACAATCAAAATCCACAAGGAAAAATTAGATCCCAAAATACATTATACCACTGGGTACATCTATAAACAATAGTTATCAATGTCCAAAACTAATTCTTATCAAAGTGTGTAACTATCACAATCATGATTTTTTTAATGGAGATTCACACCCCCAAATTGATGAACAACACCCTATTCCATCGTGTAAGAGGGAAATAACCATTCATCACTAATAATAAGACCTGAAGAGGTCTTAATCCCAAATTAGTGGAAGAGATTCACCAAATTATGGGTGGTTCCACATATAGTCCACATTTCTTCACAAGAGATATATATCGTATGAGAACCTGTAGACTCCATGTACAAAGGTCCCCATTTAAGTGATCTATATTTGTGCTTAAATAAAAGCACCACAACGACATCATCGATCCAAATAAACCAAATAGGGTCTCATATATCACGTGGGGATGCCTACTAGTCACGAAGTGATTCCGGACCTTGAGTGTCCAAGGAATTTCTATTTTTTGATCAACATCATCATTATCTCTAAACTAAATTCACAATGGGGAAAATGTTTATCACCCATGGATTTTAGAGAAAAAAATACAAAACCTACCTTTATATCACTATTGACCATCGTCTTCAAAACAGATGACCCACTGAAAGATCCGTTAGGAAATTTCCATGTTCCCTGCTTTCATCACCAACCATATGTAATGAAAACTGATATTGAGCTTATATGAAAGAGATAATTTTCTAAAATTATCTTACCCCAATCAAAATAGTGTGATCTAGCTATCTCATATCGGTTCCTGGGAAGGATGAACATTTTTCAAGTTCTAAACTCATCCATAAGTATTATCGGTAAACCCTACTGCATAAGGGTCACAATCTGGATTAACTAAAACTATAATATTGTTCAAACATGGATAAATATATCATATTACTATATTTCCATGTAGAAAACATCATATTGATAAAAATACATCACCATAGGTTTTTTATTTACAAAAACTCGACACCCAGTGAAGGTGGTCAGAAAAATATGACATTAATGTGATAAATTTCCATGTTGCAGCCCTCTGGGTGAACCACAAACCCTAAATACACCATTTAATTATGGTTCTAGAAATGAAAAATCTACCAACAATTTAGGTTGGGTGAACCAATATGATGCACAAATGCTCAACCCACTAGCTTGCAGGCTGACACCCATCTCACACCAGACTAACCCGATGGCCAGCCACGATGCCAGGCATGATGCCATCCCTTCCAAACACTTGTATGGTGGGAAGAAATATGATCAATAATTTATTTTAAGACTGGTTTTATTCTTTTCCATTTCCCCTACCACTTTCCCAATCTACATCCCCACTAGTCGCTACGTTGTAGAATATTTATCCTATCATTGATGGTCACCGATACAACCAACTTCAGTTACTAAGCCATGTCACTTGCACACAACTGAATCTTCACCATGATTCTACCTCTATAGAGATGCATGTGTGATTTAGGCCTCACATTAGATCACATCTTCACTATTTCATCATGCTCACAAACTCCTCTAGTCACCTCCTCCATCAGATAACAACCATAATTTCTTTATCGTCAACATGTGGTGCAGAAAACACCCTAAAGAAAAACCATTGTTGAAAGTCAACATGAATAAGAAAAAATGAATTTGGGGGATAAAATTATAGTCTAAATAAATATAATATGGATAAAATATAGATAATTTTTTGATAATCATAATCGAGTCATACCTCGATTGCAAGGCATTGACACTTCAATATGTCACTACTGCGAAAGTTTGATCCCATCCCCTAGATCCAGATTTTATAGGATTACCTTGTAAGAGATCCCATACCTCCACTATCATTTTTTTAATATGGGATAAAATTAATCCCAATTAGTGGCCATAATCTGGGTTAAAAATGAGAGGGATTATGGTTTTTAATTAACTAATTATCTCACCTGCAATGGTCTCCCATGAAAATCTCAATGCTTACCCATTGATAAGGAAACCCCACAATTTTATATTCATTGATGGTATCATATTACCCTTATGAGGCCTTATTTATGTGAAACATACAAATTATTGAAAACTGATGAATGTAGGATAAAAATGATATTTTTTATACTTGATAAAATTTTATGAAGGCCCTACCACACATTCTATTCCATTCCACCTAAGATCAAGGGTAAAAAACCACTAAGATTCAATAGAACCATTAGATATTGTTTTCTATGCTGTCCTCTAGGGAATATTTTCTATCTAAACATTTCTAAGGACTTATGGCTCTAAAACTAAAAAAACAGTGAAGCCACTTCCATATGGGAAAATATGAGTTTCTACATCATCTTCACCTTCGATAATTTTATCCCCCGTAAGGGGAAAAAACAAAGAGACCACCATGAAGTAAAATTACCATCTTTATTTGGTACAAAACCTTATCCCACATGATTTTCATAAAATTTTTAAGGTCTATAATTCTATATGGTCCCAGAAGAAAACCCTCAATCAAGAACTCAGTCCTGATCTTTATAGTTGTTAGGGAAATTACATATAAGGATCCTATCCACCCAAAAACTCTATGTATCAAATACTACCATTATGTATCCTCATGAAACCTTCTTGAAAAACCTATATAAATCACATAAATTATTTCTTCCAAATGAGTAATCTTCAAACAGTTGGAAACCCATCAATTCGTGCATGAATTAGTGAAATAAAAAATTAGTATCTCTCATATACATCCCACCTAAAAAACTATTTCACATAGGTATATAAATTTCCCTACATTATAATGTTTGAATTCAAAAAGTTTCTCCCAAAAATTGTCCAATCACACCTAAATCAACCATTATACGCCACTATAAGAGTTCTTTATTATAGCACCCCGAACATTTTATGGTATGCTTCTCTTAAATACATTCTATTCATAGCCTATATTTCATAATTCATTTTGTTCCTTTGAAACAACACTTCTTTATTTAAGAGATTGTCAAAAACTATCCATAAAACATAAATCTTAAACTTCTATGTTTTCAATTTTCAAAAACAGTTATCTAGAGTTGTGACCAATAAGTCATTTGTATTCTGATAAAACAAACTGGTTTTTATGAATAGTAACATACCCCTATGTATAGTAACATAAATATTAATATGACCTTTATAAATATTAATTAATGATAATATTTTGGATTTTTAAGGTAATAAGATAATGCGATCTTAACTAATTTTTAATGTGATTTAGAACTAATTATATCTTTAAAACGGTTATATTTCGAACTAACTATGATTTTATTTAAAAATTAAATTAAAAATAAATAGAAAAATATTTTCAGAAAATAGAGGTCATTTTTGAATTCTTCACGTCAAAAAAATGGTTTGGGAGAATTTTTGGGATTTTTCTAAAATGCCTGAATATTCATGAATAGTAAAAATACAGTTTTGAGTTTTCGGTAGTGTAATGACATCATAATTATGTAATAATTAAATATAAAATTCTGGTAAACTTCTGTACAATAATTTATGACATGAGGTGTTACAATTGTAAAAAACCCTAGGATAATACCCTGGGCAAGACAACGGTTTTTCAAAAACCACTAATGAGGTGTCCCTTTTAATTAATAAAAAACTCCCTCTTAATTACTATAAATACCCACTCAACCCTTCGTTTTATTTCATTCCAAACTCATTATTCTCGAAGCCACGCTAGATTTACCTCCATATTAGTCCTCTCAAGGTGTCTTCAAACCTCCAATGTCCCAACTTTCATGTTTTTGGAGTTACTCTACAATTAAAAAGAACGAACCACCCTTCTCTTTTCTTAAATATTTCATTTTATGTTTTCTAATTTATTTTCAACTGAACAGTGTGCGGATATTTTTATTAATATTCCCCTTACATCCCATATTATTTAATAGTTATGAGATACCCCATTTCTCTCATCAAACTTTTTTATTAAATTTTAAGTTACACTATTAGGCTGCTGAATTTTTGTAACAGATTCTCAATTTTTCTCTTATTTTGAGTTCTTTTCATTTATACTTCTTTCCTCATATCCTCTAATCCAAATTATATTGTAACGACCCAAAGATTCATTAATTGAAATACCTCTTGATCTAATTAAATGTCTCTTTATGTTTATATAAAATGTCATCTTCTTTGGTTTTATGTTATGAATTTTGACCATTGCTAATATAGCCGTTGAACAGTGATCACATGATTAGTATAAATATAGGGCTTTAACAAATCCAATTTACTCAGACAAAAGAGCCAGTTACCTCATCCAGTAGAATTGCTCCCTACGAAGCCCATTTGTCAGAGCTCGGAAAATAGGTGGTGTCATTGGGCTTCAATCTTGACCAAGCCCAATCCAAGCTTCACCATGTCAAGATTGAACGAGACCGTCTATGAGAAAAACGGAAGTTGATAGAGATTACCACTAAAGAAATGTAAGCTGAGAAACCCCAAGAGTCTGTCACCATAGGACACCTTACCCTTAGGTCTTATGCGGCTGTTTTAAGGGGTTATGCAACAAATCGCTATTACTATGTTCATGTATATTATTTTTGTATATAATAATGAATATACCTCCTTGTCATTTTTTAGACATTGTAAATAGTTTTTAAAGTACAAATAGTGTTTTTAATTATTATTTAATTAATAAATCTATTTTATTAAATTAATGGATTTTTGAATTAAATAATATTTTAATAAAATATTTTTTTTATTATTAAATTATTATTTTTAAATATAAATGATCTTACAATTTTATGAATGCAATTATAATTTTTATTAAGGTTTGAAAGCCATTTCTGTCAAAACCCATGAATTTTCAATAAATGATGGTTTTTATTTTAAATGTGAAAATTAAAATATTTAGAAAATTATTTAGATAAAATAAATGTTATTTCTGGAATCAAAACGTCAAAATTATCCATTGGTGAATTTTTTATAATTTTCTGAGACAGTCAAATTTTTGGGTAAAAATTAAATACGGTTTAAATACATAATGTGTTTTATGACATCATAATGACCCAATAGTGATGTAATAAAACACTATAAGCTTTATTTTCGGCCAATATATGTTTTACCATTAAAATAATGTGATTTTCGGTTTGTTTGAATTACTTTTCAAAGCATTAATGGACCCCTCAAGACTTATTAAACACCTTGTCTTTTTAAAATAATTTCCATGGGATTGTGACTCACCTCCACATAAGCAACCCTATTATTTTAAGAAGTTCGGACTTTGGCCTTATAAAATATTGTTTTCCTCTTCCCTTTTCTGAAAACCATGGGAAAAAACCTTGGGATGGTTTGTGGTTTGGATTAATTTAATATAAGGGGTCCCAAACCTAAATAATAAAGAATTCCCTCACCTTTTCTATATAAACCCACCAAAGATCCCACTTACTCCTCACTCAAAGACATTGGAGTTTATCAAACCTCTGGAAAAATCTCTCTAGAATCCTCCCATGGTGTCCCAAGCTCCCAAGAAGCCTCTCACAAGCCTCTCTCTAGCCTTTGGAAGCACACTTCCAAGTAAGGGTTTTTTCTTCCTTTCTCTTTTTTGTCCAATTTTTCATTAAGTTGTTTTGACCTTTTAATTTCAATTATGAATGTTGGGGTATGGTTTCACACCTCCATCATACTTCCCTATTTATGTTTGAATTATGGGAGACCCCTTTCTCTCTCATTAAATTCCTCCCATGTACACCCGTTACCATGTCGAAATTCCGAAAGGAACTTATCTCTCTTCTTTTGCATTCAAGTAATACTTTTTCATCATGAATCTAAATTCCTTTAAAATTGTTTGTACATGTATCTATATGTACCCCTTACTGTCAATTTTTTGTAAATATGATGAGACGCCCTTTCTCTCTCATCAAACCATTTTTTATGAATTCTTAAGTCACGCCGTTACGCTGCCGAAATCACACTGATTTTCTAAGCCAATGCCACTGTGCAGTGAATACCATGCCCATTTCTTCATCAAGGATATTCACCTTTATGCAAATTTACTTATTGTTTATAGATTTTCATGTATGAATTCTTCATTTCTTTATCGTGGAAAAAATTATTATGTTTTATGAATCCATTTTTTATGATCCATGTGGCACAATTATGCATGAAATGAAATGTTTAAGAAGGGTGCACCCTTATAGCGCTTCAATGCATTGGGTAAAGTATAGTATCATGATAAGTCATGTGAAATGAGTTTTGAATCATTCTAATTCAAGTGCAACAAGGGTTTACTCTTGATTTATGTGCAATGAGGATTTACTCATGCTCTATGTGCAATGAGCCTTGGCTCATGCTAATTCCATGTTAAGTGTTGTTGCCACATTTTAATGTTATGATTATCATGCTTTATCATGCCTTTATGTTCATATTTATATTATTCTCTATTGATATTCCTAATGTCTAACATGTATTGTACTCCTCATGTTATTCCATGTGTATTCCCTTACTGGGCTTTATAGCTCACCCTTTTCTTATGCATGTCCTCAGGTTATCCCATGCAATGCTAAGTATGAGGGAATGTAGTGGTCATGTAAAGGATGTTTTTAATAAAGATGTTTTATTTAATGTTGCAAGTTTTCATGTACTGATCCTAAGCCCAAAAGACACTAAACCTCTCTATCTTCTTTGTTGTATCATGTTAATTTTTATGTAATAAATGATGTTTAAGTTTGTATTAAAAAGCAGGGTTTTCATAGTTGGTATCAGAGGATAGGATTAGTTATTTTTGGGATTAGGATTAGAAAAACCCAGTAAAGCCTTAGATACAAGACTAAGTACAATAAATACGTCCCTAAGGTTTTTTGAGTATTGATTAAGTGAGTTATCAAGTAAATACATCCCTGTCTGGATACGAGTAGGTAGAGGCGGCTCTGGCACAGATGTATCCTAGGGGTAAAAACCGAAAACACCACTTTGAGCTAGACTCGAACGGGAACTGGTGCACGACAATGGGCCTTGCTGCACTCTTAGTTACGACACTCCCAGGGGATATTCTTTGGTAAATTCACAAGCTTAGTATGAACCCTTATTAAGGGAATACAAAAAATTCCCATAAGAATATATGTTAGAAAGTAGATCATGAAAATCATAGATTGAAGCCTATAGACTCACGAGTTAAAGAAATAAAAGTTTATTTATAAGTATAAAGTTTTTTCTTTGGATTAAACTTTATGTGTTATGCCTAACTTTCCTTTTATTCCAGCCAATGGCCGGTAATAGGAGGACTCTGGCTAAAAACTGTTGTGAAGATCAGTGTGATGACTGTACTAATGAGATGCCAAATCCAATGGGAGCGGGAATCGCGAACTTTGTCACGCTTCTCTCTCTACTAACTCAAGTTTTGAATAGAAACAGGGGTTAAGAGGAACGTTCAACCCCCCCCCCCCTAATAAAGAACAATTCGCTATCGAGAGCTTCATGAGACAAAGGCCTCCTACTTTTAGTGGATCATATGATACCACGATCGCTGAACAATGGATCAACTCCATTGAAAAGATCTTCTCCATACTTCAATGTTCTGAACAAGAGAAGGTTCTCCTAGCGGCTTATCATATGGAGGGTGAAGCTAATCAATGGTGGAAGTTGATAAAAAATACGAAGCCTGAGGAGGAGATCGAGGCGTTGTAATGGAAGGATTTCCGGAAGAAGTTTTTCGATAAATATTATCCACGCACCCTCCGGCTTAAGATGGAATGGGACTTCCTTTCCCTCAAGAAAAAAGATGAAGAATCTGTTGGAGCGTATAAGGTAAACTTCACAAGGCTTGCACGTTATGCTTCTGGATTTGTTGTTACCCCCGAATGCAAAGTCGACCGCTTCTTTGGTGGGATGAAGCCTAGCCTGCGGAAATCATTAGCGATCCGTGACTTCGACAGCTATGGAGTGATTGTCCGATGTGCCCTCAAGGTTGAAATAGGGATCGGGGAATCACATGGGTATCATGGGGACAAGAAGCGTAAGGTGGAATTCAATGATGATGGTCCGATGGATAAATCCAATGGTGCTAAGAAGATCCAGCACCCCACTTTCCAAAAGTGCGGAAAGAAGCACCCTGTAAATTTCCTTAAGGGGATGAGGAAATGCTTCAGGTGTGGAAGGGAAGGGCACCTAGCTGTTAACTGTCGACAAGAAAGACCCGTGACTGCGACAGAGATGATGATCGATCCGTTTGAACCTTAACAGGTTGTTCAATTCTAAAAATGCAATGAACCGGGTCATTTTGCAAATCCGTGCACTAATCCAAGGGTTTTCGGAGGCAACCAATAACCTCCAAGATAGCAAGGAAGAGATTTTGCCATCACTTCTGCCAAAGTGAACCCTGACAATGAAGTGGTGATAGGTACGCTAATTATTCATTCAATAATAGTGAACACACTTTTTAATTCAGGTTCTACACATTCTTTTATATCTCGAACGTTTAGTAGAACAATCCCAGCACCACCATAAATCATGGAAATGAAGATGTCGGTGATTACGGAAAATGGGGAAATCATTGTATCTAATTAATATAAGTCCTCCCCTGTTATAATATGTGAATTTAATTTCTCGGTGAACCTCTTCATACTCCCTCTGGTGGAATTTGATGTAATTCTTGGCATTGATTGGTTTTCCTTATATAGAGCCAACATAAATTGTCGGGAGAGGGAAATCACACTCCATATGGAGAATCAACCCCCGATTCTTTACAATTGTCAAAAGGAAGATGAATCTCCTTTAGCTCCAACATCTCAATCTTGGATATTGCTGCCCTATGAGCATGTGTATTTGGCTCAGATGATTGAGTCCAAGGAAGAAACCATCCTGGAAGAAATTCCTATTGTGAGGGAATTCGTGGATGTGTTTCCCGAGGAACTGCCTGGTCTTCCTCTTAGAAGAGATGTTGAGTTCTCAATTGAACTTATACTCATGGCTTTACAAATATCCAAGAATCCATATATAATTGCATGTTTTAGAGCTTAAAGAGCTGAAGAAACAACTACAGAAGAATCTAGATAAAGGGTTTATACACCCAAGTGCTTCACCATGGGGTGCACCAGTCCTCTTCGTCAAGAAGAAGGATGGGTCAATGCGGCTTTTCATCAATTATCGCGAACGTAACAAAATCATGATAAAAACAAGTACCCTCTCCCATGAATTTATGACTTGTTCGATCAGTTTCGTGGAGCACAATACTTCTCCAAGGTGGACTTGCGGTCGGGATATTATCCAGTAAGGGTGAAGAAGGAAGATATCCCCAAGACGACTTTTCGCACAAGATACAGGCACTATGAATTCATAGTAATGCCTTTCGGACTCACCAATTCTCCAGCAATCTTCATAGACTTAATGAATAGATTCTTTAGAGATTACCTCGAAAAATTTGTGGTAGTCTTTATATATGATATTCTAATATACTCCAAACCCAAGGAGGATCATGAGGAGCATTTAAGAACTGTACTAGAGACTTTGCGCATGGAGAAGCTCTATGAAAAGTACAGAAAGTGTGAGTTCTGGTTGAAGGAGGTCTCATTATTGGACCATATCATCACAAGCAATGGGATATCTGTGTATCCCTCCAAAACAGATGCAATTGAGGGTTGGTCGAGGCCAACATCGGTAACGGATATCCATAGCTTCTTGGGGTTAGCTGGATATTATCAACAATTTGTGAGGAATTTCTCACGATTGTCCAACCCTCTTACCAATCTAACTCAGAAGGGAGTAAAGTTTTCTTGGAGTGATGAATGAAAAGAAAGATTCAAGGATTTGAAAAGGAGGATTATCACTACGGCCGTGCTCACATTACCCAAAAGCGGGGAACCTTTTGTGGTTTTCAGCGATGCTTCGAAGAAGGGCTTAGGATGTGTGCTGATGTAGAATGATAAAGTGATATCATATGCCTCAAGGAAGTTGAAAATCCATGAGAAAAACTATCCAACACATGATCTAGAGTTGGCGGTTGTGATCTTTTCCTTGAAAATCTGGCGACATTATCTCTATGGAGAGAAATGTGAGATATATACTGACCACAAGAGTCTTAAATATATATTCACATAGAAAGATCTTAATATGCACCAGAGAAGATGGATAGATCTCATCAAGGATTATGACTATTCAATACATTACCACCCTGGGAAAGAGAACAAGGTGGCAGATGCCCTAAGTAGAAAGGACCCAGCGATTTTATCAATGATGAGAATTGAGAAGGATCCAATCTTCTTAGACTTGATGAATACGGACATGGGAATCATAGAGAAGGGAACATCATCAATCCTTTCACAAATGATTTCTCAACCGTATATTTTGGAAACGTTAAAGGATGCTCAAAAGGATGATGTAGGAATTCAAGAAAAAGTGGAAGCTATCGAAAAAGGGAAATCCTCGGAGTTTAACGCTAATGAAGAAGGAATTGTTCATTTTGTGAAAAGACTATGTGTTCCATCAAATATGGAGATGAAGAAGGAACTTTTGGATGATGCATATAGTTCAAATTTCTCTATTCACCCAGGGATAAGAAAGATGTAATGAGATCCCCGAGAAAACTTTTGGTGGGATAATATGAATAAGGAGATCGCTGAATATACATCAAAGTGCCTAGTGTATCAGCAAGTGAAGGTAGAGAGGCAGAAGTCTCAGGGGATGATGCACCCATTGCCCATACCAGAATGGAAATGGGAGAACATCACCATGGAATTTTTCACCGGACATCCAAGGACATCCAAAGGCAACAATGCAATCTGGGTTTTTGTGAATTGTCTTACAAAGACTGCACACTTCATTTCTATCATGAGGATTTATCATTGCATCAACTGGAACTGATATATATCAGGGAAGTGGTAAGGTTTCATGGAGTACCACTATCTATTGTGTCTGAACAAGAGCCAAGATTCACCTCTATGTTTTGGAAGAGTCTTCAATATGCTCTGAATACTGAACTGAACTTCAGTACGACCTATCATCCTCAAATTGATGGCCAATCAGAGCGGACTATCCAAACACTTGGGGACATGTTGAGAGCGTGCTCAATAGACTTTAAAGGAAATTGGGATCAACATATTCCTCTGGTTGAGTTCTCTTATAACAATAGTTTCCACCCAACCATCAAAATGGAACCATATGAAGCCCTATATGGGAAAAGGTGTAGAACACCGGCATGTTGGGATGAGGTCGGTGAATGTAAGATGCTTGGACCAGAAATGGTCGAGGAAATGGTGGAGAATGTGAAAACCATTCAGCAGCATATCAAGGCAGCCCAGAGTCGACAGAAGAGTTATGCAGATAATCGTCGACGAGACCTTGAGTTTGAAGTTGGAGACATGGTTTTTCTACGCATATCTCCGTGGAAGAAGGTCATGAGGTTTGGAAAGAAAGGGATGTTAAGTCCAAGGTACATCGACCCCTTCGAGATTCTTGATCGTGTCGGGGCTATAGCCTATCGACTAGCACTTCCACTTAGTATGGACAAAGTACATGATGTCTTTCATGTATCCCTCTTAATAAAGTACATACCAGACCCTTTACATGTACTCTCTTCTGAGGTGGTAAAATTGGAAGATGATATTTCTTATGAGGTGAAACCAGTGAAGATCATAAATCATAGAGAAAAATTTCTACGAAATAAGACAATGCCCCTCGTCAAAGTGTTGTGGAGAAACCACAAGTTTGAAGAAGCGACTTGGGAATCGGAGGAAATGATGATGCTAAGTTACCCACATTTGTTTTAGTGTGGGAAAAGGAAAATTTCAGGGGCGAAATTTCTTAAGGGGTGAATATTGTAATGACCTAAAGTTTCATTAATGGAAATCCCTCTTGATCTAATTAAATGTCTTTTTATGTTTATATAAAATGTCATCTTCTTTGTTTTTATGTTAAGAATTTTGACTGTTACTAATATAGTCTCTGAACAATGATCACTTGATTAGTATAAATATAGGGCTTTAACAAATCCAATTTACTCAGACAAAAGAAGTGATGGCCTCGTCTAGTAGAATTGCTCCGTACGAAGCCCATTTTTCAGAGCTTGGAAAAGCGTTGGTGTCCTTGGGCTTCTCTCTTGACCAAGACCAAGCTGAGCTTCACCATGTCAAGATTGAATGAGACCGTCTACAGGAAAAAATGGAAGTTGATAGAGATTACCACTCGAGCAATGTTAGCTGAGCCACCCCAAGAGTCTGTCACCATCGCACACCTTACCCTTAGGTCTTATGCAGCTCTTTTAAGGGGTTATTTAACGAATCTCTAGTACAATGTTCATGTATATTATTTTTTTATATAATAATGAATATACCTCCTTGTCATTTTTGAGACATTGTAAATAGTTTTTAAAGTACAAATAGTGTTTTTAATTATTATTTAATTAAGAAATATATTTTATTAAATTAATGGATTTTTAATTAAATAATATTTTAATAAAATATTACTTTTTTATTATTAAATTAATTTTTATTATATATAAATGATCTTATAATTTTATGAATGGAATAATAATTTTTATTAAGGTTTGAAAGCCATTTCTGTCAAAACCCGTGAAATTTCAATAAATGATGGTTTTTATTTTAAATGTGAAAATTAACATATTTAGAAAATTATTTAGATAAAAGAAATGTTATTTCTGGAATCAGGACGTCGAAATTATTTAATGGTGAATTTTTCATAATTTTCTGAGACAGTCAAATATTTGGGTAAAAATTAAATATCGTTTAAATATATAATGTATTTTATGACATCATAATGACCCAATAGTGATGTAATAAAATACTATAAGCTTTATGTTCGGCCAATATATCTTTTACCATTAAAATAATGTGATTTTGGGTTTTTTTGACTTACTTTTCAAAGCATTAATGGACCCTCAAGACTTATTAAACACCTTGTCTTTTTAAATTAATTTCCATGGAAGTGTGACTCACCTCCACATAAGAAACCCTATTATTTTAAGAAGTTCGGAATTTGGCCTTATAAAATATTTTTTCCTCTTCCCTTTGTCAAAAATCATGTGAAAAAAACCTTGGGAAGGTTTGTGGTTTGGATTAATTTAATATAAGGGGTCCCAAACCTAAATAATAAAGAATTCCATCACCTTTCCTATATAAACCCTCCCAAGCTCCCACTTCCTCATCACTCAAAGCCTATGGAGTTCTTCCAACCTCTTCCCTACCCTTTCTAGAATCCTCCCAAGGTGCCCCAAGCTCCCAAGAAGCCTCTCACAAGCCTCTCTCTAGCCTTTGGAAGCACACTTCCATGTAAGGGTTTTTTCTTCCTTTCTCTTTTTTGTCCAATTTTTCATTAAGTTGTTTTCCACTTTTAATTTCAATTATGAATGTTGGGGTATGGTTCCTCAGCTCTATCATACTACCCTCTTTATGTTTGAATGATGGCAGACCCCCTTCTCTCTCATCAGACTATTTTTTATGAATTCTTATGTCACGCCGTTACTCTGTCGAAATCACACTGATTTTCTAAGCCAATGCCATTGTGTAGTGAATAACATGCCCATTTATCCATCAAGGGTATTCACCTTTATGCACATTTACTTATTTTTTATAATGTTTCATGTATGAATTACACATTTCTTTATCGTGGAATTAATGATTATGTTTTATGAATCGATGTTTTATGATCCATGTGGCACACTTATGCATGAAATGAAATGTTTATGAAGGGTGTGCCCTTATAGCGCTCCAATGCATTGGGTAATGTATAGTATCATGATACGTCAGGTGCAATGAGTGTTTACTCATGATAATTCAAGTGCAACGAGGGTTTACTCGTGCTTTATGTGCAATGAGGATTTACTTATGCTCCATGTGCAATGAGCCTTGACTCATGCTAATTTCATGTTAAGTGTTGTTTCCACATTTCCATGTTATGATTATCATGCTTTATCATGCCTTTATGTTCATGTTTCTCTTATTCTCTATTGATATTCCTAATGTCTGACATGTATTTTACTCCTAATGTTATTCCATGTGTATTCCCTTACTGGGCTTTATAGCTCACCCTTTTCTTATGCATGTCCTCAGGTTATCCCATGCAATGCTAAGTACGAGGGAATGTAGTGGTCATGTAAAGGAAGTTTTCAATAAAGATGTTGTATTTAATGTTTCATGTTTTTATGTAATGATTCTAATCCTGAAAGACACTAAACCTCTCGATCTTATTTGTTGTATCAAGTGAAGTTTTATGTAATAGATCATGTTTAAGATTGTATTAAAAAGTAGGGTTGTCATATATATGATAATTATAGTACCTTACATGTACTAGAATTATATTATTCTAATGGAATATTTCATCATCATCTCTCTTTCCCCATCCTCTTATACAAAAAATAACAACATCGTCCATGATGTGTTAATTTATCACATTTTAGGATGACATGTTCTCAATTTTCATTACCATATTTAATTATAGCCATGAAAATTTTTTTATGGTTTAATATGATCAGAATATATTTATTTCATCTCATTAATTTTTTGTAATCCCTACACAATCATAATATGGAATAATAATAAAAAACAAGTTAATTATACGCAAAACTGCCTAGCTAAATCCAAGCGTTTATCAATAACTTTTAACTAATGATTTATCCTCAAGTATATAACCCAAAATTTTTATAAGATCATTTATATATATTTAATGTCACTAATAATATATATTAAAAATTCTGTATGTTTATCCACATTTCAAACGAACATCAATTCATGAATGGAAGTAAACAAATCATGAAATCCAATGAAGAAAATGCTTCCAAAACAATAAAAACAAAACCTCTTAAACACATAAAAAGGTACATGAATGAATCTAATAAGGTTATAATAAACCAATTACATATATATACGGTTCAAGAAATATAAATTAATAAAGCTAAATTTTATTATTCATTTCATTAAATCAAACGAATAACACACTCAAGCATAAGGTAAGGTGTTTCTGATCTCACATTTAATTTTGTGAGATTTCCATTGTTCACCACATATTTCTTCCATGTTGTATATGTGTACTTAAATTTGATATATCATATCATGATTCTCTATATTTTCATTGTATTCAATTATTCATTTGATAATTATTAATTCCTAGTCACACAAAACGATAGATTACAATGTGGTAGTGGGATTTGTGTCAATTTTCCATTTTGCTATGACTAACAGTGTTTTGTGCACCTAAAAATATTTATGTGGTGTACCTACTACTAATTTGAGATCACATTTAATTTAAATTTATAGTTCTATTAAATATTCATAATCTCATATCATGGATATGTTTATATTCTAAATTGTATACCATTTTACAAACAGTGTATATTTGGAATGTTATTTTAACTATGGAAATATGGATGAATCTGTATTCTCTACTCTATAAAGATTTTGAAAAGGCATATTTAATTTTATTAAATCAATGTATAAAGAATAATTAGGGCTTTTATTGGTGGGTGGGGAACACTATAGCCCCTATGTGCATCGATAGGTCTCATGAGACAAATCAGTTGGCGACAGACCCTTTGAGTTACTTTCCTAAAATCAGACAGGTTTCTACACACAGAACTAAAAAGTTTTAATGGTATTATGGTACCATGTTTCAGATACACAATGACCAATTAGCAAGAAATTATAATTATAAATTATTATTTATTACTATTCATGAGATATTCATTATGACAAAATCAATGGATGCAATTTCATTCTCAGTTTATTAATTGTGCAGGTTTTCATTTATTCACCATACCATAATGATATGTCAAATTTTTAATGATTTAGTTATTATTGATTCATTATTATTCTATTTGTATCCCTTAATGATCATTTTAAATCACCCCATTCAATTTTTTACCTTCACCAAGTGATGAAGAGGAAATCATTTGTTGTGTTTCTATGGATGCACTTTTTTGTTTTTGTTATGTTTTGTATTTTGTAACCTTTACTAATGTAATTTGAGTTACATCTATGTATCTAGTTTCATCAAGGCATCTAAAATAGTCATTCCTTTGGGATTTTCATTCCTTCTAACCATACCAATATAACAAGTAATTCAATGACTCCGGTCCATAGGGGTCGAGGTGTTACAGTAGGTATTAAAGGAACTTTAGTAGAAAACATGGAAACTAGAGTAGAAATTGTATTGTAGGGAATGAAGCGCTAAGGTAGTATTTGAGGATAAACATACAAGAATATCCTAGTATTTTGGTAAGGAATATATTATGTGATTCCTTTTAGAAAATACATCTCTATATGGATACAAGTGGGTAGAGGTGGCTCTGGAAGATATGTACCAAGGAGTGAATGCTCCGACAAGGAGTTTCGGGCTTGACCCGTGGTATCCTAGTACATGACAACAGGCCCTACAACACTCTTGGTTATGAAACTTCTGGGGGAAATGCTTCTTATAATTCATATTTTTTTACCATTCATTATGAAGGATTGAAATGTAAATTATTCTTCTGTGAAACCATTTTTCTGATTATGGTATTAGCCAAGCATAGGATCTCAATTTATGCTATGTATTCTGTTATGTTATGATTATAAATTATGATTCATATCCTAATCTAGTGAGTGACATTAGTTAGAAATGGCATCTAATGGAAGAAGCGGAATCAATACTCGTGGGTAATGTAAGGATCTCCCCACTGAGCAAGTCTACACATTCAATGTTGGAGAAAATCAGATCATGACCATATTTGGACAACATACTCAGGTAATAACAAATAACCATTCCACACCTGTGTTTGATCATTTCATGCGGTAGAAGCCCCCATCTTGCAGTAGGAATACTATTCCAATGGTTGTTGAGCATTGGATCAAGTCCATTGACATGATATTCATGGAATTAAGATGAAATGAAAATGAAAAGGTAGTACTAGAAGTATATTATCTCAAGGGAGACGTTGATCAATAGTGGTACTTTATTCAAAATACTACAAAGGAAGAATAAATAGATGTTATGGAATTTTGGAATTTTAAGGAAATATTCACAAAAAAATATTACCCTCATGAGCAATGAACTAAAATGAAGAGGAAATTCCATGGCTTAATGCAAAGGGAAGAAGATAGTGTTGCAGATTATGAGGCTACCTTCCCAAGGCTAGCCAGGTATGTCATATATTACGTACATGACTCAGTAGACAAGATTTATCATTTCCTTGAAGATCTTAATCCAATTCGTGTAAGGGAACTGGCTTCTCAAACATTTTCATCATATGATGAATTTGTCTCAAGTTCCTTTAAAACATAGAAAAAAATTTTCTAGATCAAATTTGTACAACAGAAACAATGATAAAAAGTGGTACTTTGGTAACCAATGGAAAGGTGAAGTGCCAATGAAGAACAAGGGAACAAATAAATTCCTATATCGCGAGAACGGTGGAAAAAATCATCTCGTGAAATGCTTGAAAGGCTTGTGAGTCTACTATAAGTGGGGAGAAAAAGGTAATATATTACATGAATGCAAGCCAAAGAATTTTTTTGATGATGTTAAATTCTACAATTGTAGGGAGATGAGACACTATGCAAATGAGTTTCATAATATGCAAGGAAACATGCCTCAATAAATGCCAAGAGAGAAAGGGAGATCTTATGAGATTACAACCGCAGAAGTTGGAGTTCATAATGATGCGGTTGTAGGTACTTTAACTATTTCCTCAAACTTATCCAACACTTTATGTGATTTTGGATCATTGCATTCATTTATATCTTCCATGTTTTCCATGATAATTAGACATCTCCAATTTGATTTAATAAAGAAGTTATGAGTCAAAAATCTTAGGGGACACATCATTGCAACAAAGGCATGTAAACTTGTCCCCATCATGGAACATAAACGTGATTTTGTTTCTAACTTTATCATTATTAAAATGAATGAATTTTATATAATTCTCAATATGAATTGGCTGTCAAACTATGATGATAAGATTTATTAAAAAAAGGAAGTTACAATTTTTGAAAATGGTGTAGAATCTATTATCATTAGTGAAAAGACCTCACAACCTGATTCTTATCTAGATCCCCCAGTATCTCTATAAAATAAAATTATTGGAGAGGAATAGAACCCAATATCTATAGGTTAGGAAAGAAATCATCCAATTGAAGATGAGCAAATATTGCAAGAATACATTGATGTGTTAACAGAGAATTTATCTGGACATCCTCTAGAGTAGAAAATTTCATTTTCCATTGACTAAATTCATGGTTCAAGAACTATATCAAATAACCCCTATAGAATGGCCATTGTGAAGTCAGTGGAGCTAAAGAATCAACTAAAGGAGTTATGTTTGTGTGGACAAAAGAATGTAAAGAATGCTTCGATGAATTTGAAATAAAATTGGTCAATGCTCTAATTTTAACTATTCTTTCTGGAATTGATGGATTTGTAATATATAGTGATGCATCAAAGGATGGGACTGGTTGCATCCTTATTCAAAATGGTATTGTTATTGATTATTCATCAAGGTAGTTGAGGATTCATGGAAAAAATTATCCAACACATGATCTTGAGTTAGCAGCTGTAATATTTTCTCTGATGACATGGAGACATTATATTTATGGTAAAAATGTGAGATATAAACAAATAAAAAGAGTTTGATATACATTTTCACATAAAAAGAACTCGACATGAGGCAAAGGACTTGGCTCGAGTTACACAAAGACAATGATTTTTCAATACACTACCACCCAGGGAAGGTATATATGGTAGTAGATGCATTAAGCAGGAACAGTCATGGACTTCTGACTCAAATGAGGATTTAGAGAGATCCTATATTCATTGATCTACTAAATATTTATATGGGAATTGTTATGTAAGGGGAAATATCTTTACTCATTAAAATTATTGATAAACCATATTTACTAGATTAGATAAAAAGGACTCAATATGATGATGAGAATATACAGAAAAAAATTATTACTGATAAGGATGGGAGATTGGAAGACCTCGTGTATGAGGAAGGAGTTCTAATGTTTTGGAAGAGGTCATCCATTCCATCACTACTTGAGTTAAAAATGAAACTATTAAACGATACTCATAGCTCAAATTTCACAATACACCTAGGTAGCACAAAGATGTATAGGGATCTGATGGAATATTTCTGGTGGGATAATATGAAGCAGGGAATTGATTACTACTTGTCAGTGTGTCTAGTTTATCAACAAGTGAAGGCAGAGATAAAACAACCTAGATGAGTGATTCAACATCTACATATTCCTATGTGGAAGTGGGAAAACATTACGATGGATTTTATCACCGGAATATCTAGGGAACCTTGAAAGAATGCTGCAGTATGGGTAATTGTTGACCATCTCACAAAATCAGCACATTTCCTTCCTATAAGAAAGGATTTAACACTTGAACACCTTGCTAGAATTCATATTAATAAAGTTTTAAGACTTAATGGATCACCTCTATAGATTGTGTCCGATCAAGATCCCCAGATTACATCAAAATTATGGAAAAGTCTCCAGAAGGATTTGAATACTGAGCTTTGTATGAGTACATTTATCACCCCCAAACTAACAGACAGTCTAAAAGGACAATTCAAACTCTTGAAGACATACTGATCTCATTCTCTCTTTACTTACAAGGTAATTGGGATCCATACATGACTTTGGTCAAATTTTCATACAACAATAGTTTCCATTTTTGTATTCATATGGATCCATATAAATCATTATATGAATATAGATGACGAACTCCAGCATGTGGGGATGAAGTTGGTGAGAGGAAACTAATAAGCCCATAACATATTGAAGAGACCGAAACAAAGGTGAAGACAATCCAAGCCCATATTAAAGCAGCCCAAAGTAGACAAAAGTGTTTTGATGAAATTCGGAGAAAGGATTCCGAATTCCAAGTGGGAGATAATGTCTTTCTAAAAGAATCTACATGGAAGGGTGTCTTAAGGTTTGGTAAAAAAGGAAAATTGAACACCAAGTACATTCGAACATTTTATATTATGGAATAAATCAGGGATGTTGCTTACCGTTAACAATTCCGTCAAGTCTCTACAAAGTTCATGATGTATTCCTTGTGTGATTTTTGATAAAATACATGCCAGACCCAATGCATGTACACAACTATGATGAAATAGAACTAGAACCTGATTTTTCATACTGTGAAGAGCCAATCGGGATCCTTGACAGAAGGGAGAAGGTATCGAGAAACCGGATGAATCACCATGTAATGTTTCTTTGGAGAAACTGAAATTTGGAGAAAGCAACATGGGAACCTGATGATGTTATGAAGAAGAACAACCCACATCCTTTTGGTGGACTTTATACATAAAATTTTGAGTACGAAATTTCCGAAGGAGGAAATAATATAACACACAAAACATTTTATGTCATACATCTCTTAAATACATTCTATTTATAGCCTATATTTTATTAAGAATTGTTTTCCCTTGAAGAAACACTTGGTTATTTAAGAGATAGTCAAAACCTAGCCATTAAACATAAATTTCCCACTTCTATGTATTGAATTTCGAAAAACTATCATCTAGAGTTTTGACCATTAAGTCATTTAGAGTCTGATCGAACCAAATGATATTTTGATGAATAGTAACACACCCCTATGAATAGTAATATGAACCTTATAAATAGTATGTAATAATAATAATTTATGTTTTAAGGTAATAATATAATGAGATCTTAATTAAATTTTAAGTGTGATATAGAACAAATTATATCCTTAAAAATTTTATTTTTCGAATTAACTATGATTTTATTTAAAAATTAAATTAAAAATAAATATAAAATTATTTTCCATAAAAGGAGTTCAGTTTTGAGTTCTACATGTCAAAAAATGGTTACTGTCAATTTTTTGGTATTTATCTTAAATACATGAATTTTTTAGTGAATAGTAAAAATACAGTTTTGAATTTTTTGTAGTTTAATGACATCATAATTATTTAATTATTAAATAAAAAATCTGGTATAATTTTTCATTGTAACCTATGAAATGAGGTGTCCCATGTGGCAATGACCATGGGAAAATACAAAGGGAAAGCCCATGCTTTGACAAAAACCACTAATGAGGTGTCCCTTTTATTTAATAAAAAACTCCCTCTAAATTCCTCTAAAAACCCACTCACACCCTTCATTTTTATTCATTAAAAATCATTATCCTCGATGATCGTGTGGTATTACCTCCCTAGGTGTCATCCCAAGGTATCCTCAAACCCCCAGGGTCCCAACCTTCATGTTTTGGGAGTTACTCTGCAAGGTAAGAGAATCAACCAACCTTCTATTTTCATAATGATTTCATTTTATGTTTTCTCTTTTATTTTCAATTGGATTATGTGGAGGTATTTCATTCCAAATTCCCCTTACTACCCATATTATGTAATAGTGATGAGATACCCACTTTATCTCATCAGACTATTGTTTCCGATGCTTTCGCCGAGGCGCGCGCATCCGTCCGTCCGCGGAGGAGGATGTGCGACGCTTGTTGCCCCGCATTCCCGCTTTCCAAAGGCGGGCGGCATTCGCTCCTTATTCAGGGACGTCTGATCCTTGATCGAAACGGGATGATGGGATTTCTGTTCTTCCTTCTGGGGATTCCTCCTCAGAACTCGTCACCTAGTCCGGGTCTCCCTCATAGATTTGATACGTAGTTCGTGAAACTCTTCCCAGTGCCATGTTTCCATGGATGCCGGTTAATTACACTGCTTATGTCGGGACATTCCAAAGGGTCCAGTCAGGGCAGCAACCTTCAGTTGGGGGAGTAGTTACGTTGAGGCATCAGTAGCGTGTCTGGATGCTGTGGAACCTGACATGTCTGTCTGTTATCCCTGGTCACAGGGCTTCTCAAGGGCGTGGAATCCCGAGGCATCCCACATCGAGCGTGGGGAATTATATGTCATAGACACATATCTGAGGTTTTCCTCAGCTTCCCATGTTTAACACAGGGTAGGCCGCAAGTTTAACGTCCAGCAGAGACGGATCAACCCAACCGGAGCATTAGCTAGGATAGATCGGATTGAGGGATTCCCCTTGAAGGGATGCCGATACTGGGACCAGCCCATCAACGGCTGTGAAGAGGAGCGTACCGACATGGTCACACCGAGATCTGATGGTCTGGGCGAGAATCAGGATGGGTGATAGGTGGATGAATGGAGTGGAGGGGGAGTGAAATGGGACCATCGCAAGGGGCGACTGTGAAGTTGGGCTCGAGCCTCGAAGAGGCTTCCTACGTACCATTCCTTGACATAGATCAAAGTCCGCGTAGTTCGGAATGGTGCCGGTAAACCGACGTGAAGGTGGACCTTGTCCCGATGAATGTCGTCAGCGAACCAACCTGAAGGTGGACCTTGGTCCGATGGGAGTTGGTCTTGAACCTCAGGGAGGCTTCCTACGTACCATGCCTAGACACAGATCAAAGTCCTCATAGTTCGGATTGGGGAATACAGTTTAACGTCATGCGGGACGGGGGTGAACTGACATGAATGAGGTCAGGATGACCAGATGGTGGATTTGAACCCCGTAGAGGCTTCCTACGTACCATGCCGTGACATGGATCAAAGACCTCGTAGTTCGGGTTAGTCACAACGGCTTTCTGTCAGACTAGGATGCAGTTTAAAGTCATGCTGGACGAAGGTAGAACTCGACGTGAATGATGATGGGTGGACTTGAACCTCAGGAAGGATTCCTATGTACTATGCCTTGACATGGATCAAAGACCTCGTAGTTCATATGGGGGCTTTGTCGGCGAACCGACGCGAAGGTGGAACTTGGTCCAATGAGTGGTGGGCTTGAACCTTTGGAAGGATTCCTACGTACCATGCCTTGACATGGATCAAAGATCTCATAGTTCAGGTGGGAATGGGTGTGCAGTTTAATGTCATGCGGGACAAGGGGGGCATACAGTTTAACGTCATGCTGGATGAGGGCGAAACTCGACGTGAATGAACGACCGAGCAATGTGGCTTGAACCACATGAAGGCTTCCTACGTACCATGCCTTGACATGGATCAAAGTCCTCGTAGTTCGCTATGGGTGGGGTCAGGGTCAGTGCTAACTCTAAGCCCATGTGAGTCATGCTCGGTTTGAGAAACAAGAGGTTGCAAGGACCTGACGATCACGTCGCGAAGGATGCGTCCGTGAGAAGCGAAGAGGGGCTTATGCGTTAGGCGGCCCATGGTGCTGGGACTTACTCCAGGATGGAGGCCCAGTAGTGCGACGAAGCGCAGCGAAAGAGGGACTCGGGGACCAACGATTGGAGGTGCCTCATTCCCTATCACGCCCTCCACTGACCTTGGTAGTGGGGAAGTACGGAGATGCATAGGTGCAGCCATCCGTTGGGGAACTAGGATCGCCCTTCTCCTATGAACATACGTCACTCCAATAAGGAGGATATCATCCCTTGTGGATGGGTGATTCCATTCATGTGGAGACGAGTGGTGTAAAGAATGTTCGAGCTGGGGGGACCCTTCGTGAGAGGCACGAGGTCGGGTCACAGTTTAACATCATGTGTTGAGGATGTGGTGCTTGGCAGTTTAACGTCCTGCAGCTCGGACGAGGTAGGTTCACTCCACACCCCTAGGACTTACATAACCGGTACCCTCTGGTCCTTGGGGAAGGGAAGGTACCAGTAAGGCCATGGTCAAGGGGGATTGTGGAAAGAACCATCAAGGGGTCCACATTAGCGTGGCTATGCGAAGAAGCAATAGCTGTTAGCGTGCCTATGCGAAGAAGCATTAGGCGAAGCAACGCTACATGTGGTATTGTCCATGGGACTTTGAAATCACATCGTGCAAACCTGGAGGGTCGCACGAGAAGAGGAATTGCTAAGAAAAGGAGTGTGCTTCATGAAGTGGAGTGCCTTGGCCTTAGCATGGGGCATAGGTGTGAGTGGAAGGTTCTTCGCAAAGTGGAACAGTGTTCGCGGAGCACTGCCTCGCAGAGAAGAGGTGCCTCGCGAAGCAGGGTCCTGCGAAGCAGTGTGCTTCACGATGTGTAGAGATCCTGCCTTAGCAGAGGGATCACTAGTATAGGTTGGGTGTTTCGAGAAGCATAAACGCTCCGCGGCTACCCGGGTTCCCTTGGGAATACCCTTCCTTCGCGAATTCCCTTGAGCTTCACGAAGGGCATCCCTCTCGGAAGAGGGGCTCAAAACGAGACAAAGCAGAGGCGTCTCACGAAGTAGAAGTACCTCGCAGAGCTCATGATTCCCGGGGCAAAGAGTGCTTCGCGATTCAGGAGAGGAGAAGCCGAAAGGTCGGATTTTCCGTCCTGGGACTCAGGGGGAGCCCAATATTTATAGGGAAGGGGCACCGTGAAGCAGAACTTTCGTGCCACCTCAGGTGCTTTGCGGCACGCTCGCGAATGTCAAATGCGTTCGCCGAGAGTTACCGCCTCTGGAGCTTCGCGGCACGCTCGCGAACGTCAAATGCGTTCGCGGAGAGTTACCGCCTCTGGAGCTTCACGGCGCGCTCGCGAACGTCAAATGTGTTCGCGGAGCTTTCCTGCCTCTGGAGCTTCGCGGCGCGCTTGCGAACGTCAAATGCGTTTGCGGAGAGTTACCGCCTCTAGAGCTTCGTAGCGCGCTCGCGAACGTCAAATGCGTTCGCAGAGCTTTCCCGCCTCTGGAACTTCGCGGCGCACTGGAGAAAGTCAAATGTGTTCGCGGATCTTTTCCGCCTCTGGATCTTCGTGAGGCCACGAGGATCGGGGTTCTTCCGTCGGTCCATCGCGTCGGTCCTGCGCGACGGTGCTTCGCGGAGGTGCTTCGCGAGGCAGCGTGCCAGCCTTCTTTTTCGTTCCTTCCTTTTGGGCCATATTTTGGTGCCAACAAATTCCCCCCCTCAGACTTGGAGTTGTGGAGGGTGAAGGGTTGATGTCTGGGGGAAAATCTCCAAAATTGTTGGCGGTTCGCGATGCGGCTTCGTGAAGGGTCCCCGCGGTGCTCACCGGGGCCACAGATCCGGACGCGCCGTGATGCTCCGCGCGGGTGAGGCGCGTCGCGATCCTCCGGGGTCACCGCCTATAAATAGGGGGGTCGACCTCTTTTGTCTTCACGTGACTTCCTTGTCTTTTTGCGCTCTCGACTTCGCGAAGCACCGTGTACTCCACGACAGCCCTCCGCGAATCGAGCTTCGCGGCGAACCGCGGGTCTCCGACTCCGCGTCCGCGCCAAGCGAACCTCTGCTTGTCGGCCTTGGCCTGACTTCGCAGCTTGGTCTCGTGACCTATCTTCGCGATCCGGCTTCGTGATTCAGCTTTGCAGTAGAGCTTCGCGATCCAGCTGAAAAAATTCTTTTCTGAGGGCCGGAATTGAAATGGCCCATCAAGAGGCTGTATTGGGGGTGCTTGCAGATACTGCTCGTCGAGATGAGATGGCCAACTGTCCAGTCCTGGAAGAGATGGTCCGAAGCCACTCGGACCACACTTCTTTGACAAATCTGCTATCGGAGGGTCATAAGGATTATCCACAGTGCAAGAAACTGCCATTGTATGGCTTCGGGCTGGGGGATGACGTCTTCATCCCTGAGGCGAGTAGGGATGAAGCAGCTTGCTGGTTCAGGAGCATACCATGCCAGCATCAATGGTTCAGGGTGGCCGATGGTCACGCACAAGAGAACTTCACACCCGTCACCGCTGACTGTATCTACAACCATGTGAACAACATTGATGGGAAGCCACTGCAACTGGAGACGTCCCCTCCTCTCTACCGTACCATGCTGAAGGCAGCTTTGCAGGATTCGAAGAAGGGATGGTCCGATGAGTGGGACCTGCACCAGGGCGGCAACTTTACTGATGACTGGTCCTGGGCCTACTGGGTAGGCGCCTCATGCGAGGAGTTTGGGGCCGAGCTGAGGAGAGTGGGGTTGTATGAGGCGGCATGGGCCTCCTAATTCCACATTTACCAACCCAAGAAACTGATGCCGGAATTGCAGAGCAGATGGTTGTCTAGGACCAATACCTTTCACCTGCATCACGGGGAGGTGGGCATCAACCTGTGGGATGTCCACCAGATTTTTGGGGTCCCGATCTTGGGGGCCATGTATGAGGAGTTCCTCCCCGTCATCAGCGCGTGGTAGGATACAGAGAAAATGCCGCGACTGGCGTCAGCGCTGATGGCACTTGTCCCTGGAGAGGACAAGGAGGCAGTGAGGGATGTCCACTTTAGAAGATGGTTCAAATGCTTCCTGAATTTCCCAGAGAATCGAGAGTTCCCTCTGAGGCCTCGAACTTGTCCAATGGCGGCCCAACGGGGAAAGGGGCACTTGTATTGGAGGGTCTTGGAGGACAACCAATGAAAGACTTGGGTTTTTAGTGTCAGCACTGAACAACAACCGATAGTCAGGCTGGCGGCGTTCATCGCGGCTCTCATCTGTGGTTGGATCCTACCGGTGAGGGATACAAGCATGAGGGTACAACCCAACTCGTTTATTATGGCGTCGATGTTGGCCATGGGGCAGCGGATCAATTTGGGGATTCTGATGCTCACCAAACTGTACATAATCCTGCGGCACATTAGCGAGGGAAAGAAGCCTCCAAGGATATGAGGGCCCTTCCACCTCCTGTATGGGTGGATCACAGTGCATATCAGGGGGATTTACGAGTATCCAAACCCCATTTCGCCATCGGGATCGAACTTACGCCCCTCCATCCTAAACGCGGTCGGGAGCTTCCCGTTCAAACTAGCCGTTCCGATGGTGTTGAATCATGTGTGGAGGGCGGATGAGTTTAATTTCCACCCCTTCCCATTGCCGACGGGGATACTTACTAATGACGGGTGGGGAACGGAAGAACATCGGGCTTACCTCCTAGCCTTTCGAGGTGGAGTTTTGGTGGCACGGATAGATTGTGAGCCACTCTGCGAACCGTACACCCCACATCAGTTTGCGAGGTAGTTCCGGTGCCTCCAGCGGCTGACCCCACAGGTCTACTGGGTGGTTCATTACGAGGAGCACCCGTGTGTGATGAGGCAGCTGTGGCTCATGTTCACACAGGAAGATGGGAAGATGCGGATTGCATTGCCTCCATCCACCGCCGCTTTCGGATTGGTGAGGAAGTACGCCATCAGTTGGGAGGCTTCTTACCCAGGGGAGATGATGAAGAAACCAACTATCCGGGTCAGTGACGGTGGGCCTCCCCTATCTGGAGGACGGGGCCGGAGGGCAGCTAGGGCCGCTTGCGGTAGCGGGGATTCCATGGCTGCGAGACCTGCACCGGCCGAGGGTATGACAGCAGCGGTGGATCCAGTGATTCCAGAAGAGCAGGGCCATCCGGAGGGGCGGCCACCGAGGGAGTTTTGTAGGATATCCACTCAGGCTCTGGGGAAGCACCTGCGTCATATCGACATGGAAGAGGATGCCGTCTTCCTAGAAGCTTGGGACATTTGGGATGTCAACCGGCAATTCCTCATCCCACCCGAGATATGGCCCCACCTGAATCGCCTCGGGATGGAATTACCGGGAATAGGCCCAGTTCGGGCTGGATTCATGGCGTCTCCGGCGGAGGCAGAATAGTACCTGGATGAGCTAGAGGATTACGTCTACTCCAGTGGTGTCCCTCGCCCAATGACAGACCGGGTGAGGGTACTGTTGAATCAGACGGTCTCCCCACAGTTATCGGCTGCTGATCTGAGGGAGCGCTTCCCCCTGCCGGAAGAATCAGAGGACTCCTCTCGGGAGGATGAGGCTGGAGGAGGGAGCCCTTTGGAGGATGGTGAGGTCGGAGACCGAAGCTCAAATTCCGACGAATTTGTAGAGGCTCTCGAGGTAGCATTCTGAACTTCTTTCCTTACGATCCGTCCTTGGGTCACTATGAACTTCTCACCAATGTTTGATCCATGCAGGAAGAACTTGTTCGCAGGCCTCATTCTCACCCCTTGGCGGGTGATGATGCGAGACCTTCAGAACCCGCGCCTATGGCTGCGTCCAGTTCCGCATCTGGTGGGACCAGAGCACCCGAGGTGGATCCTCCGGAATCTCTAGACCTTCTAACAGTATACGGAGGGCCTCATCTCAGGGTCCCGTCAGTACCGGCTCAAGAGCAGCGCCAGGAGGTCGATCTCCGTAAGTCTCCTCTACCGGTCTCCTCGTTGTCACATGTAGAACATGCCAACTAACGTTTATGTCCCTCTCTGTCGTACAGTTCTTCGACTGGCGTGGAATGCTGCGGCAAGACTGGTCGGGATGTCTGGTGGCATCCCTCCTAGGGGCATGCCGGTGATGGTGGCGATAGTCCCCCCATCTCCTCAAGCTGCAACGCACATCATCACTGGCAGAACCACCAGCAGGGCCGTACCCGAAGTCATTGAGGTGGACTCCGAGGAAGAGGATCAACCGGTCGGTCCCAGTCCCGTCACGCCTGCTTCGGCTCTAGATGTCATACTGGATTCAACACCAGATGTATATCTTGCCGAGGATTTCCTGCGGGCGTATCCTGGGTACGAGCCTGCCAATCGCGCAGACAGGGAAGAAACGTCCTCCGACGAGGAAGACAACGGCATAGTCCGCCGTCGGTCGTGGAAGCTGATCACGCGCTTTATCAAGTACACACCCTAAGCACAATGGCTGGACGAAATGGATAGGATCCGCTCGCGGTTACGCGAATTGTATGCCTGGGGGGTGGATGCCCAACGTCCTCACGCACTCATCCGAGATCTTATGGCTGAGAAGATCTGGGAGCATGATTGTGGGCTCAACGTGGGCTGGCAGCGGAGGAAGGTGACCAACATTAAGAAGATCCAGGAGGCTGAAGGCGAGGTCCAACAGATGCAGACCCAGGCAGACGAGCTTTCATCCTCTCTTGATGCACAATCTGAGCTGGTCTCACGGTTGAAGGCCCAGCTGGCAGAGGCAGCAGAGCATATGAGGCAGAACTCTGGAGAGATGGCTTCCGTTCAAGCTGGCGTAGAGAGGGCCAAATCCAGGACCGACGAACTGCGCCCCACCGCTGCTGAGGAAGAGCGGGAGCTAAGTCAGAGGCAGCAAGCCTTGGATTCCACAAGCCAATGGGTGGTAGAGCTGCAACGCTCTTTTGACGGTGTCAATCCATCCATGGGGGGAGTCGACCCCCGAGTATTGTAACAAACCCAAAAACCTTTTATTGGTACTTTCGTGCTTCAAATTTTTTCTTCTTTGCTTTGAATGCCGTAGCGCGCATGATTTCCACTGTTTGAATTTCCTTGTTACATCCCTACAATGTTTGAGGGACGTTCGACGACAATTCCCCAAGCCCACGTGGGTCGAGCCCGATGTGAGAAACAGGAGATAGTTTCCCTCTCATCCCACCTAACATGGGAGTGGGGATCATGCTCCGGGCATCTGGGATTCGGATTACCAGTCCGGATTTCTGAAAGATGGGAGAGGCTTGATCGGAGAAGGAACTTTCAGGATAGCCGAATTACCGTTTCTTCAGCATGCTCTTATGCACAAACGGGGAAATGCCAGGGGCGCTGAAATCAGTCCAAACAGATGAAAATGGGAAGTGTGAATCACAACACCCAAGATTCGGAACACTGTGGGGATGGCGTGACAATAAGGGACAACCGTTAACCTTGGAGGAGAAGTGGTATCCTTACTGTGTTAGCCTGTAATGGGGACAACAAATGAGGGTCGACCGTTGACCATGTTCGAAACACGGTACCATGTCACAAGTGTTGTCGATCAATCCTTCGGGACGTTGGCCCAAGACAGTTGGCGGACCATAGGTCAAGAATCCATACTGTTAGGGGGTCCTTCTAGACATGACCCGTCTTCCAGAACGTTGGCCCAGGATGGTAGGTGAGCCGATGCGGCATGAGACCAGGCCGTTAGGGGGTCCCGTGAGACATGAAAGGGGACGTGGGTCTGAATAAGGGGCACGCAAAGCGTGGAATATGGATTGATGGTTTATCCAAACAGAATCCAACACTTAGTTAGTTACACCACCTTGGTGGGAGTACTCCATATGGGTGCATCGGTTTGATCATGGATCATTCCTTCTTTCAGACAGGGCCTCTCTGGCGATGGGATTTGTCACTTCCTAATGGGATCTTGGGGCATCCTGAACTTGTTCAGGGTAGAACCGCAGTTTAGTGTCATGCTTTGAGGACACATGGACTCCTGTAGTTTAATGTCATACGATCGGACGTGGAATAAAAGGGAAGATCCCAGGGAGCGTGTTGGGTGGTATATATGAAACCGACGTGAATAGGGATTTTGAGTCCAAATCATGCCACATACCCCTGGAGGAAACTCTTTGGGTCGAGGGACCAAGAGTAAGGATTAGGCTGGGCCCAAAGAAGAGTGGTCGGGCGTTCCTACGTACCCCATGAGGATGCGAATCAAGACATACGTAGTTCTGGAAGTGCAGTTTAACATCATGCGGGACGAGGAGCAGCTTGACTGTGTTGGTACACATCCTTCCAAAACTACTAAGCCCACGTGAGTCATGCTCGGTGTAGGAAACAAGCAGTAGTGGTGGGAATTTCCCAGCACAGAAATGGGCAGGTTAGGGCAAAGGGACGATCGGTGAATACCGACCCAATGACACTAACACGATCATTTAGCGCACCTAGATGCGCGAAGAGAAAGAGCCGAGTATGATGTAATTCCACTTGAACATGAGAAAGTGGAAATGTGTGAATCATGGTGCTCGAGACTTAGATCACGATGATGGTGGCGTGACGATGGAGGATAACTGTTGACAGTGTTCACAACACAACATCCTATCGCGTTAGCCTAGAATGGGGACAAACAAATGAGGGTTGACCGCTGACCATGTTTGAAACACGGGAACATGTCACAAATGTTGTCAGATATCCGTAGGGACGTTGGCCCGAAATGATTGGAGGGCCTTTAGGTCCAACATTCATGGAGAGCCCTTAAGCCTAGTATCCATGTCGTCCGAGGGTCCTTTTGGATGTGGAAGAGGATGAGGATCCAAATAGTGAGCTCACAAAGCTTGGTCATGGGACGAGGGGAATGTCCCTGTGAAAATTCCCACACTTCGGGATCTTTGTCAAAACACATCTGAATACGGCAACGAGACATATTAGATAGAGGGAGCAGATTCCTTTCCCATACGGAGATCTTAGTTTAGGGTCGTAGAATTCGGACCATGGATGGGAAGAGACATAATAGGCACATGGTAGAGTAACCCAAACACCCGGCATGAATGGGAATAGGGGTTTGTGTGCGGTGTGATGAATGAGGACGTAATCCCATATCACATCGCACGACCCCTTTGGGAGAGGTTTTTGGTCAAAGGACCGAAAGCAAAAGTTAGGCTGGGCCCGGGGAGAAGTTCCCGGGCGCTCCTACGTATCTCATAAGGATGGGAATCAAGCCTCACGTGGTTCTTGGAGGGCCTTAGACCATGAATGGGTAAAAGGAGCAGGGGACGCATGGCATCAAGACCTGACGTGAAGGAGGACCTAAGCCCTACTCACCATGCGTTCTCTGGGGAAATGCTCGAGTCGAGAGACCGAACACAAAGGTTAGGCTGGGCCCGTGGGGACGTGCCCGAGCGCTCCTACGTATCTCATAAGAATGAGAATCAAGCCATACGTAGTTCTGTAAGGTGACATGGTAAGGTACCAGTGCTAGGGGAAAAGGGGAGTTCGGGCGTGGCCCTTGCACTAAAAGAAGCGGAATTTGATGTATCTTGTTTGTTCTTTAAAGTGAATGGTTTTTTTTGTGAAGCGATAGGCCTAGAGTAGTAGGCCGTGATGTCTCCACAAGGATCAAGCTGTGATGGGAGTTGACAAATGGCATGGCACGTGACCAATACCCAACGTGATGTCCTCTACAACGAGGTCACCACAATGCAGTGCCGTTTTTCTTCATGCGGCCAGGACGATAATGTCACAGTTTAGGGTCGTATGATAGGACCAAGCATGCATTTTATTGTCATGCAGCGCAGACGTAGCAGAGACGATGCCAGGCGGGGAACGTGCGTAGTGTTATAAAACACAATTGATGGAGACATGATCCCACATAAATTTGTACGCCAATCGGGGAGGGAGACCTTAGGCCGAGGGGCCTATATAGAGGTAAGAGGTGAAACCGGGGAAGAGACTGGCTCCCTAAATGGGCTGTACCCAAAGACAGGGCGTCTGGGTGGTCCTACGTATCCCATGAGGATGGGAATGAAGCCACACGTAGTTCTGAAGGGTGCCTTTTAATGTCATGATAGACAAGGAATGGGGGGGCTAACCCTCAGAACGGGGGTGTGAGTGGTGAAACCATTGCAAATCTGACGTGAATGAGTACATAATACCGCACTACGCCACGCGGTCCCGTAGTCGGGGTCCTGAATGCAGGACCAGAGAGGTGAATTTGCTGAACTCAAGCTGAACCCAAAGACAAGGGGTATGGGAATTCCTACATATCCTATCAAGATAGGAATCAAGTTGAACGTAGTTCCAGATGAGAATCTTAGTTTATGGTCTTAGAGCTCGGACCGTGAATGGTGACAACTTCCCGAGTAAGCACAGATGTCAACCCGATTCCTAAGCCCACTTGAGTTAAATTCGGTGTGGGAAACAAGGGGGGTATCCTCATCGCAATACTTGGGGCGGGTCAAACGGGAGTTGGTAGAGCCCCGAAGGACACCTTTGACACGGCTTGTTCCCCTAACGTGCGGACGTTCATGGAGGAAAAGTACCAAGAGTTCTGAAACTCTACTTGGACATGATGAAGTGATGAAGGGTGTGAATTGTGCACCCGACATTTTGGGCCTAATGGGTTGGCGTGGGGATAGAGGAAAACTGTTAACCATGGTGGAGACGCAGCATCCATATCACGTTAGCCTGATATGGGAACAACAAACGAGCATCGACCGCTGACCATATTCGTAACGCGAGATTTTATCGATTCATTGTCCGAACCCTCGGGGGCGTTGGCCCGTAACGGTAGGAGAGCCCTTGGGAATAGTATCCAGGCTGTTCTTGGGGGTCCCTCTGGGTGTGAAAGGTGATGGAAGCCCTGATGCAGGGATACACAAAGCCTGGAAAGCGGGTGCGGATGTGTCCGAGTAAATCTTAGCATTCCAGGTAATAAACCAGAGTACTCTTAGGCACATTGGTGAACCGCCGAAAAGGGATCAACGAGACAGATCAGTAGGGAGAGGTACATGGCGTGGTCATTACGAGACCGACGTGAATGAGAACGTAGTCCTACACCACACCATATAATCCCCTCATGGAGGAAGGATAGGCCATGGGGCCAAGATGGGATGAAGATTATCGAGAGATGGGGCTGGACCCAAATCCTGGACATTCAGGTGGTCCTACGTATCCCATGAGGATGGGAATCAAGCCACACATAGTTCTCTAAATGTAGTTTAACTTCATACGGGACGAGAAGGGGAGTAATATACCCCTAAACAAGGGAGGTGTGCGGTATGGCGAAGAAGCCGACGTGAATGAGGACGTAGTCCCACACCACACCGTACACTCCTATAAGAGAGGACCTGGGTCGTGGCCCGGAAAGGCCAAGGGGCCTGATGGTTAGGCATTGGTCAGGAAGACATGACCTGCTTGTAGTTTAACGTTTTGCAATGAGGACGAGGGTCGGGGACCCGAGGAGGCCAAGGGGCCTGAGACTGGGCCTCGTAAGAGGAGGCGTACGGCATGGTACATGATCCCGACGTGAATGAGGACGTAGTCCTACACCACACCGTACACCCTGGGTAGGAGGTTGGGCGGAGGGGCCCGAGAAGGTCAGGGGGCCTAAGGTCAGGTATCAGTCAGGAAGGCCTGACGAGTCTGTAGTTTAACGTCTTACATGAGGATGGGGGTCGGGGACCCGAGGAGGCCAAGGGGCCTGAGTCTGGGCCTCTTAAGGGAAGACGTACGACATGGTACATGATGTTGTTGTGAAACAGAACGTAGTCCTACACCACACCGTACAACCCTATGGGGAATCTGGGCCGTGGGCCCAATCACTAGCACCACCCAGGGGGAAGTTTGTCACCTCGGGATGGGGCAGAACGAATCACTGTACTCAATGTCTGGGACATCTCGGGGTGGACCCGAAGATCCAGGACACTATTGACCATGTTTGAAACACATCGTTCCTTTGGTAACCTGATATGGGAGTAACAAATGAGCGTCGACCACTGACCAAATTCGCAACGCGGGACTTGTATCGGTTTGTTGCTTGAAAACCCTCGGGGGTGTTGGCCCGTAACGGTAGGAGAGCCCTTGGGCATTGTATCCAGGCCGTTCTTGGGGGTCCCTCTTGGTATGAAAAATGATGGAATCCCAGTCAAGGAGTGGGTGAAGCATAGCTGTATCCATCCACGAAAGAGGAAAACATCTCCAGGGGGGATGCGCAGTCGGGTCGAGGCTTGCTCGATGTGAGTTGGGGAAAAAGTGTGAACCCTGCCATGTCTTGACCCGAGGGGAAGATTTTGGCTTTTGGGCTGGGCCAACAGACGAAATGTCCGGGCGTTCCTACATATCTCATGAGGATGAGAATCAAGACATACGTAGTTCTTGAAGGCCATGCAGTTTAGCGTCGTGCGGTGAGGACGTGGGAGGATAGAAGAACGAGAGTGGGCACATGGTGCGACCCTTACGATCCTTGTGTGAGCGGGGTTGTATGAGCGGGGCTAAGAAATCCTACTCCCTGCTACACAAATATCCTCCAAGGAAACTATTCCCAGGGGGATAGTGGAAGAGAAAAGCTTGGGGCTGGGCTCAGGACGAGGCGTCAGAGTGTTCCTACGTATCCCATGAAGATTGGAATCAAGCCACACATAGTTCTTGAAATGAATTTTAACGTCATGCAGGACGGGGAGCATATCATTTGAGGATATGTAAGGTACATCAAGAAATCCGACGTGAATGAGGACGTAGTCCCACACCATACCGTACAATCCCGTAAGAGGGTAAGTCGGGGAAAACCAACTTGCGGTTTAACGTCTTGCGGTGAAGACGGGGGGCCAGGGGCCTAAGGAGGCCAAGGGGCCTGAGGCTGAGCCTCGGTCAGGAAGGCCTGACTGGCTTGCAGTTGAACATCTTGCAGTAAGGACGGGGGGCCAGGGGCCCAAGGAGGCCAAGGGGCCTGAGGCTGAGCCTCGGTCAGGAAGTCCTGACTGGCTTGCAGTTTAACGTCTTGCAGTAAGGACGGATGTACAGTTTAAGGTTGTGCGGGACCATCTCGTAGTTTAGGGTCGTCCAAGACCGTTATGTGTAGTTTAAGGTCATGCGGGACCGTTTCACAGTTTATCGTCTTGCAGGACGAAGATGCAGTTTAAGGTCGTGTGGGACCATCTCGCAGTTTAGGGTCATGCAGGACCCTTATGTGCAGTTTAATGTCATGCGTGGTTGTTTCACAGTTTATCGTCTTGCAGGACGAAGATGTAGTTTAAGGTCGTGTGAGACCATCTCTCAGTTTAGGGTCGTGCAGGACCCTTTCGCCCTAGGTAAAGTATCGCTTGAGGAATTTGGCATTGGTGGGAGGGGTTATACGCTCTACATCTGTGGTCACGAAGGAGTATTCTCCATTGGGGTAAACCTTATGGACGATATAAGGCCCTTCCTATTTGGGTTCTAATTTGTGCGGTTTCGTACCGGGAATCATTGGCGCTCGAAGGGACAGTACCAGGTCTCCATGTAGAAAAGAGCGGAGACGAACCTTCTTATTGAAGGCCCTCACTATCTTATCCTGATGCCTTTCCAGATTGTGCAGGGAATGAAGCTGGTTCTCGTCCAGTGCTTCTAATTCAGCTAGACGGATATCAGCTACCTCATCTGATGTCTAGTGATCATAAACTGCAGTGCGTAACGACGGCAGCTGGATCTCAATGGGTAGGAAGACCTCAGCTCCATACACCAGGGAATATGGGATCACCTGGGTAGAGTTGCGAGTCGTCGTCCGGTAAGCCCAGAGGGCGTTGGGGAGCTTGTCCGGACAACTTTTCTTGTTCTGACCAACCATCTTCTGCAGAATGTTAGAGTGGGTCTTGTTGAACTCCTCGATCTGTCCATTCGCCTGCGCGTAGTAGCGGGAGGTATGGTTCGACCGGATGTCGTACTTGGCATACAATTTCTTTAGTTCAACCGCTTGAATGTTGGTGCCGTTATCGGTGAGGATGGCGTGAGGGACTCCAAACCGGTGGATAATATTGGAGCTCACAAAGTCAACGATGGAACGGGCCTTGACCTCTTTGAGCGGAACTGCTTCTGCCCACTTGGAGAAGAAATCTGTAGTAGTCAGGATGAACCTATACTGGCGGGCTGTTACCGGTGGATACGGTCCCACTACATCAAGTCCCCATACCGCAAATGGCCAAGAGTACTTGGTGGGGTGGAGGGGCTCCGGCGGTCGATACAGGAAGTTGGCGTGAACTTGGCACGCGTGGAATCTCTTGGCATACCCAATACAATCATGGATCATAGAGGGCCAAAAGTACCCTAACCTCCGGATTTGATGGGACAGCTTCGGTCCAGCTTGATGGGCGCCATAGGAACCGGCGTGAACCTCTTGCATAACTTGAGGTATCTCTACTCATTGGATGCAACGGAGGAGGACACCATCGAAACTCCGCTTATAAAGGATTTGTTCCAGACTGGGGCCGCTCTGGAGGGTAAATTGCAGCACGCGGCGTCGGATTCGCTCGCGCTTGGCCCGGTCGTCTGGGAGGCGACCATTTTGGAGATACTCGACAAAAGGTGCCCTCCAGTCGGGAGTGGCTTCAACCACTGCATCTGAAGAACCCAGGACCCCTGTTGTGGAGGGTCCGGCAGTGAGATGACTTACCCGTAGTCCATCATTGTCCTCTTGGGTGACGGGGGAAATGACTCTCCGGTGTGCCACATGTATGATCAAATCATCTTACTCAGGTTCTGCGAGCGATGCGGCTAAGCCAGCCAGGGCGTCTTCTTGGCTGTTCTGCGACCATGGGACATGGGTAACCTCTGGTCGAGAGGAGAACTGGGCCATTAGGCGGATGGTTTACTCCAGCAACGGTGCGAGCTCCGGCTTCCTGACGACGTATTCTCCATTAACCTGTTTGATTACCAGCTCAGAATCTCCTTTCACATGTAGATGGGGCACATGGATTTCAAGGGCCAACTCGAGGCCGCTGATGAGAGCCTGGTACTCTGCCTCGTTTTTTGTACAGCCTTCTGAAAATAGGAAAGAGTATGGAAGGACGGCTTGCGCTGGGGTGATGAAGACAATACCCAAACCCACTCTGTTGAGCTTGGGATCGTTGAGCCTCCTACCGGTGGGGCTCCAGGAGGCGCCGTCGAAATGCATTTGCCAACACGGGACAACATGATCGACTGAGAGGATCGTCTCATCAGGGAAATCCAGGTTCAGGGATTGATACGCGAAGGTTGGATGGGCAGCTAAAAAGTCTGCCAACGCCTGTCACTTAATGGACTTTTGAGGTACTAACTTGATATCAAACTGCTGGAGAATCACCGCCCACCGTGCTAGTCAGCCAATCAGCATGGGGCAGTTCAGGATATACTTCAGTGGGTCTAACCGGGAGACCAATTGCACCTCATGGTGCTGCAGGTAATGTCACAACTTCTGCACAGCGAAGACGATCACAAGGAAGCTCTTTTCGATAGGGGAGTATCTGGCCTCCGTATCGAGAAGCATGCGGCTGAGGTAGTAGAGATTGTTCTCAGTACCCTCGTTATTCTTCTGGGCGAGCAGTTCACCGAGGGATCTTTCCAGGGCGGTCACATAAAGGACCAGCGGATTTCCAGAGACGGGTGGCATCAAGACCGGAGGTTGGAGAAGATACTGCTTGATTTCCTCGAAGGCGGTCCGACACTCTTCATCCCGTTCGTAGGCGGCGCCCTTCTTCATGAGCCAGGAAAATGGATTACACTTGCCGGCCAGATTGGCGATGAATCGGCGTATATAGGCTAAGTGGCCTTGAAGGCCTCGAAGTTCCTGAATGTTTCTCGAGGGAGGCATTTGGCTGATGGCCTTGATCTTCTCCGGGTCGATCTCTATACCTCGGTATCTGAAAACAAATCCTAGAAACTTCCCGGAGGTGACCCCGAAGGCACACTTCAATGGGTTCATCTTCAGGTGACGGGAACGGAGGAAAACGAACACTTTCTCAAGGTCCTTGAGATGGTCCTGGCGCTGACGTGATTTGACTACGAGGTCATCCACATAGCATTCCACCAATTTCCCGAGAATCGGCTTGAATATGCGATGCATGGCCCTCTGATAAGTGGCACCTGCATTTTTCAAACCAAATGGCATAACCTGGTAGCAAAAGGTACCTTGGGAATCCCTGAAGGTAGTGGAATCCTCGTCTTCGGGGGTCATCCGGATCTGGTTGTACCCGGAATACCCATCCATAAAAGAGAGAGCTTGGAACCCGGCCATGGCGTCAATCAATAACTCTGTCACCGGGAGTGGGAAGTCATCCTTTGGGCAGTGGCGATTAAGATCGCGGAAGTCGATGCAGGATCTAATCTGCCCATTCTTCTTCCTGACTGGCATAATGTTGGTAAGCCACTTGGGGTACTGGACCTCCTTAACGAAGTTGACCTTGATTAGCTTGTCAACTTCGGCCTCAACCATAGCACCATGAGAAGGGTGAATCTTCCTGGGAGGCTGCTTAAACCCACAATGTTTTGCCGGGAGGCCCAGATGGTGAACAGATACCTGGGGATCTAGTCCTGGCATCTCGTTGTAACTCCAAGAAAACACATCACGATGCTGTTTGAGGAAGTCTACGTACTGCTGCCACTCCTCGGGGGACATGGATGCACTGATCAATGTGGGTTTCGGATCTGCCTCGCTACCATGGTTCACCTGTACCAGTTCATCAACCGTGGTAGAGAAGCCTTCTTCAAAGGCGGGGGGAGCATCCTCCAGGTCTTCCTCCCCACCCGTGGGGGAACTTCCCGCGACGGGAGATACTTCTGGGCTATCAAATCCTGAGGGGCAGCTGGTGTCGGCTTGAGCAGCAGCATTCATCACATCAGGAGACTCACTCGCCATTGAGACCATAGCAATGAAGGCGGTCGACCCTATCCCATCTGGCCTTCGGCCTAAGGGGCCGCGTTTGATAATATCAAAGAAGTGGTGACGTGTCGGCCTGAGTCGGTTAATTCCAGCCCAACGGAAGAGACACGTATGGCGCACCGCCGTTGTCATAAGCTTGACGTACCGTTACCGTACAGGGGTAGGAGGTTCCGGGATGACCTGAGCATGGTTGATGTAGGAGTACGAGGTGATTTTTCACCGTCGCTTGGACACGAGAACATGCCTTCCCTGCGTACCCGAAACAACAAAACATTGCCCCATGTCGGGGGTCGTGGCCTCCAACCGGTGGATCGGGAGGATGTAGGCGTCATCCATGCTTTCCCAGGGGTCACTTGTGACCGGGGCAGGTTCATCCTCACTTACTAGGATTTGCTTATCCTTACTTTTGTAATAACCCGCATCCAGATAGCGTGCCTCACAAGAAGCGAAAGGGGACGCATCTCCTTGGAGCACGCCTACTCGATCGTTGAGTGAGTATTTGAGGCACTGGTGATACGAATAAGGGACCACTGCATGAAGATGGAGCCATGGCCTAACCATTAATGCATTGTAGGTGGTGTCCTGAGAGACTACCATGAACTAGGTGCTGGCAATTAAGCCACCGAACTGAGTCTTCAGGCAGATCTTGCCGACTGGGGTTTGCTCGGTCCTGTCATACCCCTGGATCCTGAGGTTAGAGGGAGTTAAATCACCTTCAGACAGACCCAGCTTTCGCAAAATCCGGGTCAGAATTAGATTGATTCCGGAACCCGTGTCAACGAGGCAGCGGCAGACTTCCATGCCATTGAAGTTTCCAGTGATGTACAGCGGGCGAATGTGCCCCTGTATAGGAGGGTCCTCATATTCACCGAAGAACGAGATAACCGCCTGACATTCGGAATTTTCAATCATCTTGGTATGGAAGGCTTCTGCAGCTGCTACCTCTGTCTCAAACTGGAGGGGGCTCCTTAGGGCCTCAGCAAGTGCCTCACGCATTTCAGATGACAGGCGAAATGACTCAAGGATAGAAAGCCTCTCCGGAATGCCGACGAGGTGCATCAGGACATCATACTTTCATGCCAAACGCGAACCTCTGCTTACAGGAGGTCGTTCGGAATTTGGGGGCATAGCGGGTCCTGCCGGCTGAACCGGCGATCGGCTAGTACTGGGTACATCTTGCTGCCTTATAGTAGAATCCTGGGGAGTAGTCGCCGGACTAGGATCAGACAGCGGAGGCTGGCCTGTAGCCGGGAAAGACTGACTGTGATACAAATGAGGCAACTCTCCCTGATCCAGTAGCACGAACGACGGTGGAGGTAGAGCCGAGAGCGTTAGATGGGGTTGTGCGTGCTGAGCTCTGCGCTGAGCTTGCTGCCTGGTCTCAGTAGTGTGCATGGATTGACTGAAAGTGCCTGCTGACGTACCTCGATGACCGACGAGGTTGTGATTCTGCTAACGTTGACGTCGGTTGGAAACGTTGGGGAGGTTCTCCTAGCACTCCCCCTCGTCAGGAGTCATATAGGGATCTACCAGCTCCACGGGGTTAACCGAAGCGTACCCTTGGATGTCGCTCGAGGAGTCATCCACCACTGGGCTAATTATGGGAGGAATCCCCATTTCAGGTGGCATAAAGTCACCAAGAGTGCGGGACGACGGTGGAAACGATGGTGCGCGTTTCTTCTTCTTGCGTCGCCGCTGCTTTCCCTTTTGGGAAGAGGTCGACTGTGAAGACGATGCGGGGGTACCGACTACTTCTTCTGAAGGTTACTGCTGCTTCAGGCACGCCTAGATGATACCATGGGCACGAAAAATGGTTTTTCGAGCCATCCATTCGTCGTATTTCCGGGATCTGCGGTCGGGAACCTGTTGCCACTCGCCTTCGCTGTCGCTACCAATCTCTGACCCTGCAAAGACACCCGCCACTTGCGCTGGTGCTGAGCCCAACTTGACTATGTTGTTGTTGACCTGGTCATGAAGACAGTATTTAAACACATAGCATTTCTTGAGGGTGTGCCCCAGAATCTGATGATAAGGGCAGTAGTTGGGGTGATCGGTGAGATTCACCTCTGCAGGCCTTCTGCACTCGGGCAGACGCACAATCCCTTGCTCTAGAGCACTTCAGAGGTAGCCAGGGACCTGATTTTCGTTGAACGAATAAGTCTGGTGCCTTCTTTTCGGATAGGGGGCTCTGGGGGCTTGGCCCTGACGAGGGGCCGGAGGGGCCTGCCAAGGAGGCGGCACCTGATTGTCTCGCCTAGGTGGCAGTGGCGCATTGCGCGGGGGAACCTGTCGGTTCTGAGGTGGTCGCTGCTGGCAGGAGCCTGTGCTTGAGGTGGAGGACCTCTGTGGGGATGCGGGGATGGTGCCGCTGGTAGTAACTCCAGCTGCCTAGGGGCTTCTACTTGGGCCACCGCTGCGGGTTTAGCCCTGGCGGTCCTCCTGGATGGGATCATAGGGGGAAACAAACGTGCCTGACTAGCCTATTGCAGGGCTTCCTCAAGGAGCCGAGCCTTATCTAAGAAATCTCTGAACCCTCCAGGGTAGTTCTAGGTAATTAGGGAGGGTACCGGCTCTATCTTGACGTTCCCCACACACATCATCAGTAATTGCTCCTGAGTCAGTGGCATATCGAGGGAATACGTAAGTCCCTTCCACCAGGCGATGAAGTCTGTGACTCGCTCATCAGGACTTTGCTTGCACTTGAAAAGGTTTGCAATTCTGGTCTTCCGCGTGGTGGAGCTGAACTGGTACTGGAACTGCCGGCGGAGGTCCTCCCAACCGGTCACCGATCCGATACGGAGCTGGCTGTACCAGACGAATGCTAGACCTTCCAATGTCTGTACGAAACATCGGAGCTTGGCGGCTTCTTGCTGAGCCGGGGTCCCCAGCATGGGGCCACACCTGGAAGATAAATGTGCCAAGTGCTGGGGCGGGTCCCCTATCCCATTGAAAGGCGAGAAAGTGGGGTTACCAAAACCCGGAGGTGCGGGCATATCATCTACCCACATGGGATACAGATTTCCATCCGGTGGGACTGCCACCTGCCGCGTTTCCAACGCTTCGAGGCGGGCTGTGAGTGCTGCAATAAGATCATCCGGGTGGGGGTCCCTGTCTCGACGGGGATCCCTAACCACAAGTGCATTGACAGGTTCTTCAACACGGTAGACGGCTTCGGCCACTCGTGGATCAACTGGCGGAACGACCTGCGGGGCGACTGGGGGAACCCGGATTGGGTTCTTCAGATTGCCCAGTCGCTCGGGAGGGTTTGGAGAGACGTACCGCGCCCTCCTGCCATAAGTTTCGGCTTCTGCCCTGTCTGCGGTAGTAGCATGATCAGGGTTTCCCGGAGGCATCTCACCGGGGGAACTTGTTCCTGCCCCTGCTGCCCCGACCTGGGATTAACATCGTCGGGTCGCCGCTCTACAGCGTGCTCAGCCAAGAGTTCATCAACCAGCCTCTTCTGCTCACCAAGCTACTGGCGTAACATGGCCTTCTCGGGATCTTCGTCCGTTTTCTGCACAGAGGCGGATGGGTCAGAGTGCTTGACAGTTCCGACGTGCTCCTTACCCTTTCTGGTGTTTCGACCGAGTACTAGCGACTCGGTGGGTACGGGGAGGCCTAGCAGGTTCCTCTACTGACAGGTAACCCTCCCTGACGGGTCCAGCAGTGGCGGTATGCCCTCGGGGGGTAAGTCTCCATCAAGGAATTCAAGCTCGTCTTCCTTGTCCACAACTTCAGCCATGTGGACTATGACCCCTCTCGAGGGCATGTCCTCGATGTCGCATAATGAATCGGGTTGCCTCCGGATAGGGTCGAAGAGGAGAGCGGCGTAGTGTCCCCAACCACGGACTTGAACATGGGGGGTAGCTTCCCTGACGATTCTGCAGAGTGCTTTGAAACTCTGAACGCATTTCCATTGAAGGGCGCCCTGGTGGCCTGGAGACTCAGGGTGCTGGGCCACAAGGAGTGTGGCCGCATCGATCAGGCAGCATTGCTCGCCGATTTCTTCGAAGTTCTCTCGACTTCTGGGGTACAACACCTGTTCGTAGTGAAGGCGGAAGTGTGTTGCCCATAGGGTTCAACAAAAGAACCCCACTTATTCAGGGGTAAGAGACTCTAGTACGCGAAAATTCAACGCTGCCGTCGGCCAGAACTTTTCCGGGATGTAATCTGCTACAAGAATACTCCAGAAGCTCCTGGGTTCGGACTCAGGGTCTGGCCCTGTGTTTCCCCACTCATCAATCGGGGGTGGATGAGGGACCGGTAGCGGTACCGAGGCGGACCTCTGGGATAGAAAACTCGGTGGCGGGGAATACGACGAACGAGCTGACTGGCCGCCGAATTTCGGGCCATCCTCCGAAGAGCAAGGTGACCTAGCCATGATGTCACGATATGAGGGGCTGATAGCCACAGCTTCCGGAACAAGAGTCGCGGCTCCTGGCGATAGTTCGTGTCGTCGCTCTACTGCCATTGGCCCCCAAAATAGCTCCCTGTGATCTCTGGTAGAGGTAGAGGGCACTTCTGGTGACGATGGCGATGATTGCGTGGTCGAGACCTGCGGAATTCCCAAGATTTCTTCCTCCTGGATGTACCTGCGGAGAGAGATGGGAATCTGGTGGACCTCATATTCTGGGAGAACGAGGCTAACGCGTCTGGTTCCTGTCCCAGTCCTTGATACGGAGGAGTGGGGAGAAGGTTCCATTACTGAGTCACATTCTGCCTCCGAGTCAGAGAAGCGGGCAGGTTTGATCTCCACCCGGGCCTTCCCAGGATTCTTGTTGTGGCGACGACGACCCGTTCTCCTGCCCCGGGGTGGCTCTCAGGACAGGGTTGATCCCTATCTGGCAGTCTCAGGGCGGCGCTGGTGCCGTGGCGGAGAGGGCCCCCACTCGAGATAGCCGAGGTGCGAGGGGCAGTAGGGAAAATGTCGAAGGGTACATGGGGAGGACCTCCATGGAAAGCACCCATATAGGCTGATCCTCTGTTGGAACCAGCAGGAGCATGGGGAGGATCTCCATGGTCGATGCGGGAGGAGCGAGGCTGACCTTCACTCCTCGAGTTGCTGGGGCGGGGAGGACCTTCGCCAGTCGCAGAGAGGATGTAGGAAGGGCCCCCACGTTGGAGAAGGACCAGATGGACGGTTCCTTCAGATCGGTGGTCGGGGGAAGGAGGATGGACTCCATACCCTGTATAGTGGGCGCGGGAAAGGTTTCCGCGCTGAGCGTCACTGCCGCGGGGCAGGTCTTCCTTCGGGATGGGGGTAGAGTGAGGCATACCTCCATGACGAACTTCGGAGCGGGGAAGGCCCACGCTCTATGGAGTAGTGGTACGGGGAGGGCCTCCATACGGGGTGACATCACCGTGGGTTAGTTTGTGGCGATCATCACTTGGGTCTGCAACCCGGAGAGTCAACCCAGCCTGCCCATGGGGCGGTTGGGGTCTCGATCCTGGTTGGGTGAAGGAGTGCCCCTGCTCAGTGTATGCAGGGGATTCATGATGCACATCGGCGGTGGATCGGTCCACTGTAGCTGTCGACGTCGACGCGCCTAGGAGAGCATCCTTAGCCTGGGCCCGGCGCTGACGTCGGGTCAGGCGAGCTGGTGCATGTGGTGCAGGGGCATGGCCTCCCTGCTCTCCCTGCGAAGTTGGATGGCGGCGCTAATGTGTCCGGGCGGGAGCTCTCGCCTGGAGCCCTTGGGTCGGGGCCCTGAGTGGGCTGAGCCGGACGGTGCCCACCTCATTAGCGTAAGGTGAGGAGCCGTCAAGGTGTTCCGAGGACAGGCTCCCGAAACGTTTGAACGTTGGGGTGGGGAGAAGGGGCTCCCTGCACGGCCTATTAGGGCGGCGTTGACGGCGGGGCCTAGATGCCTCCAGGTCCAGGCGGGCCATATCCCGAGTTGGGATGACCCCTTCTTCCTCATACCTGCGCATGAGGTTGTTGATCACCCTTCGCTGGATGACCTCTAATGGAGAAAGGGGACGTGGGCACCCCGTATTCCGCGATGTGGAGGCCGTAGTGGCAGTAGCAGCGCCATGTGTGGTGGCTGTTGCGATGTTTCCCCTGCCCCTGCGTAGGCGAGGAGCGGGCGGTGATCGCGTCTCTGTAACAACAACCTGGTTCCTGAGAAACGAAGGGATCAACTCATCAGCACCAAGAGGGAAGAGGATTTAAAACCAGTGCCCCAACGTCTTTCCATTCTCCACGTCTGTAAGAAGGATCCACGCCAACACGCTGTAGAACGGAGTTCCCCATGTTCTACTGCCCCGACTTCCGGTAAGTTTCACGACAGGCCCGCTATTTTCTTGGCGGGACCAGGCACCGGATATCTGGATCAGGTGACACGTCAATCTACTGGTGTCTCGAACGCTACTAATATCCATATTGAGGAGAAGAATTTCACGTCGGGTTCACCATTTCTGTTTCCGACGCTTTCACCGGGGCGCGCGCATCCGTCCGTCCGCGGAGGAGGACGCGCGGTGCTTGTTGCCTCACATTCCCACTTTCCAAAGGCAGGCGGCATTCGCTCCTTATTCAGGGACATCTGCTCCTTGATCGAAACGGGATGATGGGATGTCGGTTCTTCCTTCCGGGGATTCCTCCTCAGAACTCGTCACCTAGTCCGGGTCTCCCTCATAGATTTAATACGTAGTTCGTGAAACTCTTCCCAGTGCCATGTTTCCATGGACGCCGGTTAATTACATTGCTTCCGTCGGAACATTCCAAAGGGTCCAGTCAGGGTAGCAACCTTCATTCTGGGGAGTAGTCACGTTGAGGCATCAGTAGCATGTCTGGATGCTGGGGAACCTGGCATGTCTGTCTGTTATCTCTGGTCACAGGGCTTCTCGAGGGCGTGGAAGCCCGAGGCATCCCACATCGAGCGCGGGGAATTATATGTCATAGACACATATCTAAGGTTTTCCTCAGCTTCCCGTGTTTAACACAGGGTACGCCGCAAGTTTAACGTCCAACGGAGATGGATCAACCCAACCGGAGCATTAGCTAGGATAGATCGGATTGAGGGATTCCCCTTGAAGGGATGCCGATACCGGGGCCATCCCATGGGCGGCTGTGAAGAGGAGCATACCGACATGGTCACATCGAGATCTGATGGTCCGGGCAAGAATCAGGATGGGTGATAGGTGGATGAATGAAGTGGAGGGGGAGTGAAATGGGACCATCGCAAGGGGCGACGGTGAAGTTGGGCTCGAGCCTTGAAGAGGCTTCCTACGTACCATTCCTTGACATGGATCAAAGTCCGTGTAGTTTGGAATGGTGCCGGTAAACCGACGTGAAGGTGGACCTTGGCCCGATGAATGTCGTCAGCGAACCAACATGAAGGTGGACCTTGGTCCGATGGGATATGGGCTTGAACCTCTGGGAGGATTCCTACGTACCATGCCTTGACACGGATCAAAGTCCTCGTAGTTCGGGGGGTTTCATCGGTGAACCGACGTGAAAGTAGACCCGTGGTTCCACTAGTGGTGGGATTGAACCTTTGGAAGGTTTCCTACATATCATGCCTTGACATGGATCAAAGTCCTCATAGTTCAGAGGATTGATGGAATACAGTTTAACATCATGCGGGACGACAGTGAACCCTGACGTGAATAAACGACGGGCATTGGGTGTCGGTGAACCGACGTAAATGATGGACCTTGGTCCGATGGGAGATGGGCTTGAACCTCTGGGAGGATTCCTACGTACGATGCCTTGACACGGATCAAAGTCATCATAGTTAGGGTTGGAAATGGGGGGCTTGGCACACCGACAAGGAGACGGTTTGGGCCAATGATTGTTGGGCTTGAACCTCAGGGAGGCTTCCTACGTACCATGCCTTGACACGGATCAAATTCCTCGTAGTTTGGATTGGAAAATACAGTTTAACATCATGCGGGATGGGGGTGAACCGACGTGAATGAGGTCGGGATGACCAGATGGTGGGTTTGAACCTCGTAGAGGCTTCTTATGTACCATGCCTTGACATGGATCAAAGACCTCGTAGTTCGAGTTAGTCACAACAGCTTGCTGTCGGACTAGGATGCAGTTTAAAGTCATGCTAGACGAAGGTAGAACTCGACGTGAATGATGATGGGTGGACTTGAACCTCAGGAAGGATTCCTACGTACCATGACTTGACATGGATCAAAGACCTCGTAGTTCATATGGGGGCTTTGTCGGCGAACCGACGTGAAGGTGGACCTTGGTCCAATGAGTGGTGGGCTTGAACCTTTGGAAGGCTTCCTACGTACCATGCCTTGACATGGATCAAAGACCTCGTTGTTCAGGTGGGAATGGGTGTGCAGTTTAATGTCATGTGGGACAAGGGGGGCATACAGTTTAACGTCATGCTGGACGAGGGTGAAACTCGACGTGAATGAACGACCGAGCAATGTGTCTTGAACCTCAAGGAGGCTTCCTACGTACCATGCCTTGACATGGATCAAAGTCCTCGTAGTTCGCTATGGGTGGGGGTCAGGGTCGGTGCTCACTCTAAGACCACGTGAGTCATGATCAGTGTGAGAAACAAGAGGTTGCAAGGACCTGACGATCACGTCGCGAAGGATGCGTCCGTGAGAAGCGAAGAGGGGCTTACGCGTTAGGCGACCCATGGTGCTGGGAATTACTCCAGGATGGAGGCCCAGTAGTGCGACGAAGCGCAGTGAAAGAGGGACTTGGGACCAATGATGGGAGGTGCCTCGTTCCCTATCACGCCCTCCACTAACCTTGGTAGTGGGGAAGTACAGAGATGCAGAGGTACAACCATACGTTGGGGAACTAGGGTCACCCTTCTCCTATGAACATACGCCACTCCAATAAGGAGGATATCATCCCTTGTGGATGGGTGATTCCATTCCTATGGAGACGAGTGGTGTATAGAATGTTCGAGATGGGGGGACCCTTCGTGGGAGGCATGAGGTCGGGTCACAGTTTAACGTCATGTGTTGAGGAAGTGGTGCTTGGTAGTTTAACGTCCTGCAGCTCGGACGAGGTGGGTTCACTCCACACCCCTAGGACTTACATAACCGGTACCCTATGGTCCTTGGGGAAGGGAAGGTACCAGTAAGGCCATGGTCAAGGGGGATTGTGGAATGAACCATCAAGGGGTCTACGTTAGCGTGGCTATGCGAAGAAGCAATAGCTATTAGCGTGCCTATGCGAAGAAGCATTAGGCGAAACAACGCTACGGGTGGTATTGTCCATGGGACTTTGAAATCACATCGTGCAAACCTGGAGGGTCGCACGGGAAGAATAATTTCTATGAAAAGGAGTGTGCTTCGTGAAGTGGAGTGCCTTGGCCTTAGCATGGGGCATAGGTGTGAGTAGAAGGTGCTTCGAAAAGTGGAACAGTGTTCGCGGAGCACTGCCTCACAGAGAAGAGGTGCCTCACGAAGCAGGGTCCTGCGAAGCAGTGTGCTTCGAGATGTGTAGCGATCCTGCCTTAGCATAGGGATCACTAGTACATGTTGCGTGTTTCGCGAAGCATAAACGCTCCGCGGCTACCCGGGTTCCCTTGGGAATCCCCTTCCTTCGCGAATGCCCTTGAGCTTCTCGAAGGGCATCCCTCTTGGAAGAGGGGCTCAAAACGAGACAAAGCAGAGACGTCTCGCGAAGTAGAAGTACCTCACAGAGCTCATGATTCCCGGGGCAAAGAGTGCTTTGCGATTTGGGAGAGGAGAAGCCGAAAGGTCGGATTGTCCGTCCTAGGACTCAGGGGGAGCCCAATATTTATAGGGAAGGGGCGCCGCGAAGCAGAACTCGCGCGCCACCTCGGGTGCTTCGCGGCGCGCTCGCGAACGTCAAATGCGTTCGCGGAGAGTTACCGCCTCTGGAGCTTCGCGGTGCGCTCGCGAACGTAAAATGCGTTCGCGGAGAGTTACCGCCTCTGGAGCTTCACGACGTTCTCACGAACGTCAAATTCATTCGTGGAGCTTTCTCGCCTCTGGAGCTTCGCGGTGCGCTCGCGAACGTCAAATGCGTTCGCGGAGAGTTACCGCCTCTGGAGCTTTGCGGCGCTCTCGCGAACGTGAAATGCGTTCGCGGAGCTTTCCCGCCTCTGGAGCTTCGCGGCGCGCTCGCGAACATCAAATGCGTTCGCAGAGCTTTTCCTCCTCTAGAGCTTCGCGAGGCCGCGAGGATCGGGGTTCTTCCGTCGGTCCTTTGCGTCGGTCCTGCGCGATGGTGCTTCACGGCGGTGCTTCACGAGGCAGCGTGCCAGCCTTCTTTTTCGTTCCTTCCTTTTGGGACATATTTTGGAACCAAAAACTATTTTATTAAATTTTTATAGATGTCGTTAGGCTTCCGAGTTTTCATAATTGATTTCTCAATTTTTCTCTTATATTGAGTTCCTTTTTTATACTTAATTATTCATCTACCCTCATTCAAATTCTATGATAATTATTTTACCTCATATGAACTAGAATTATATTATGCTAATGGAATATTTCATCATCATATCTCTTTCCGCTCCACTAATACTAAAAATAACAACACACTCGGAGATGTGTTAATTTATCACATTCAAGGATGACAGGTTCTCAGTTTTCGTTCCAATAATTAATTATCCTCATGAAATAATTTTTATAGTTAAAATTGATATGAATATAATTATTTCATCTCATTAATGTTTTGTAATATATACATACTAATAATGTGGAATAATAATAAAAAACAAGTTCATTATACCCAAAACTACCAAGCTAAATCCAAGGATTTATCAATAACATTTAACTAATGATTCATCCTCAATTATATAACACAAAATCATTCAAAGATCATTTATATCTCTTTAATTCCATTAATAATAAATATTTTAAATTATGTATGTTTAAAAACATTTAAAACGAACTTCCATCCATGAATACAAGTAAACGAATCATGAAAACTAAAGAAGAAAATGATTCCAAATTCATACAATCGAACCTTTTAAACCCATAAAAGGCATTGAATTTCCTTATAAAGTTGTACTAAACCAATTACATGTATTGGAGTTTTTGTAATTTTTAATTAATGAAGGAAAAATTTATTATTCAGGTCATTAAAACCAATGAAAAACACACTCGAGCATAAGGTATGGGGTTTCTCATCTCACTTTTAATTCTGTGAGATTTCCATTATTCACCACTTATTTCTTGCATGTGGTATATGTGTCCAAACATATGATATATAATATCATGATTCCATATATTTTCAGGGTATTCAATAATTTATTTGATAATTATTAATTCTTGGTCACACGAAACAATTTATTACAATGTGGTAATGGGATTTGTGTCAATTTTCCATTTCGTTGTGACTTTGTTTTGTGCACCTAATAATCCATATTTGGTGTACCAACTACACATTTGAGATCAATTTTAATTTAAAACTATATTTCTATTAAATATCCATAATCTCATATCATGGATATGTATATTGTCTAAACCGTATACCATTTTACATAAATTTTATATTTGGAAAGTTATTTTAACTATGGAATTATTGATGAATATGTATTATCTAATCTATACAGATAATGAAAAGGAGTATTTATATTGTATTAAATCAATGTATAATGCATGGTTTGGACCTATAGTGGTGGGTGGGGCCTGGTATTGTTCTTCGTTGCATCGACAGGTCTAATGAGACAAATCAGTTGGCGACAAACCTTTTGAGTTTGTTTCTAAAAATAATATGGGTTTCTACCCATAGAAATAAACCGTTTTAATGGTATTATGGTATCATGTTCCAGATAAATGACATCCAATTAGAAAGAATTATCTTTAATCATTTTCAGTTATTACTGTCCATGAAATATTCTCTCTGACAAAATCTCTGGATGCAGTTTCATTCTTAGTTTATTAATTGCGTGGGTTTTAATTTTTTCACCATGCCATATTGATATTTCAAATTATTTATGATTCATTTATTATTTATTAATTATTCTTCTATTTTTAACCCTTAATTAGAAATTGATCTCACCCCATTCAATTGTTTACCTTCAACAGGTGATGAAGAGGAACTCATTTATTGAGTTTCTGTGGATGAAGTTTTTAGTTTTTGTTTTAATTTGTGTTTTGTAACATTTACCAATGTAATCTGAGTTACATCTATGTATCTAGTTTCCTCAAAACTCCTAAACTGATTGTTCTTTCGGGATTTTCATTCCTTCTCACCATACCAATATAAAAATTAATTCACCGAATCTGGTCTAGAGGGGTCGGGTTGTTACACTTATCACATCACATGAGCCAAACATTCATTCACCTTTCATTAACCACTAAAAATAATGTTCATTGATGATGTATATCTATGTGTATGATAATAACATCAATCCATTCATCATTTCATTGTTATCTATACTAGGTACCATGAATCTGTACCATTAACCTCAATTTTCTTTTCATCTTCTGATGATGACCCAAATAATCCATCCATAACTATAAGTCAACATTTTCCCAAAAATAAAATATCAACATTTGTGATCCTATAGGGTGCTATACCCCATCATGTATAATAAAATAACACAAAGGGTCTCATTCCAAAACTATTACCACAATAATAAGGTTGTTGTATATCTAATACAATAGACTACTATTCATTTGGATACATGTGATAGATGAACATGAATGATATATCCCTCCACTACTATAGCTAATATATAATATGAACATAATGTAACTCTTGAAATGAAACACACATGGATCCATCCTCTATAAACCACACATTGAGATCATAACACAAACTATGGTTTAACTCCACTAACATCTCTGAAGTAGTCTATTCCCATAAGAATCTCAGTCTACTCCTTATGCTTTATTGAGACACCTCATGGGGATAAAAGATAACCCCATTATCTACATTTTTAGGAATAATCTTAAAATTATATATAGTAGAAAAATCTATGTTCATCATCTAGGGAATGAACATGTTAATATATCATGATGGATTCCCATGCTCTTTGCATATGTCTCCCTTACAATTTAAAATTGGATTACGTCCGATATAATCAATCGAAAAACATTAAAAAATATATCAACCTGAACATTATATTCATGTTATCATCTATTACTTATTATATGATTTCATACTGATGCTATAAAATAATCATTCAAATATCTATATGTAAAAAGATGTTGATATCCCATTCTTTGAGAGGGTACCTTGTCAACTAGGTGATGAAAAATAAAATTGTCAACTCCTTTTCTATAAATAGGTGTCTAAGAAGTCTCATCAAGGATTATTAATGTATGATTAAAATTGTATTTGTAATGGGTTAGTACATGAAAGTAAACTGATCACTATCTCATTGAAGGAATGTATCAATCTTATTTAAATGACGGAATTTTAGTTAAAAATCTAAAAAAAATAAATGTTGTTCTTTTTGGAAAATTCACATATAATAATTTATCTACTCACAACCCTTGTTGTGATTATTTATCTGGTAGGATCAAAAGCTGACTGCTAGATAAGTATCCATACCTCCATGCATCGTCGGTTTTTCCCTTATTTAAACACCCCTTCAATGAAATAATAAAAAATAAAAAATGGATTGTTATAATACAATCCACATCAATTGTTGGTACACATATTTATTTGGGATATTCAAAGAGAACATGATTATTCATCTAGGTATATTATAGATGAACATAGATTATTTTATGACACCTTTAAATAGCATTGATTGTTTCCCTTGCAGGATATGTTGTTGATTAAAAATTATACATTCATGATCATTAATACATTTGTATGGATGCCTCTCAATAATGGGTTTCTAAATGTTAAGTCATATTACATGATGCAATGCAAGAGATAAACCACATAACCATCATGGATTCATATATTTAACATACACTTCATACAACATTCGATATTTCTTTTTCTCTGGAGAATTTGAAAAAAGGATTCCCACACACGAACAATTAATGTGCTATGGAAAACACGTAGGTTTAGATTTTCATTTATTCTTATAATATGAAGAATGTGTACCACACATCTTCATTATCTATAAATATAAACAGGATATATGTGAATATGAGAGTCAATTTATTATCGTTGATGTGATTACAAACATGAAACAAGTGGAGCTCATGGTCTTCATTAGTTGTAGTATCAATATTGATCTTGTTGATAACATACTTCAGGAAGTAGTGACCTCTATATTTCTGTGATGTGGAGGAATAAAATGAAAGGATTTTCTATAATAAATCACTCTCCACTCATGTTGTATCATTGACCATGCCCATGGAAGTTCCGTTCACTTCAAGGTGAAATTGGGGGGAGATTCATAACAACATTAATATTATCAAAATTACAAGGATACTGGGATTTTAGGGTAGACCAAAATAGTCTTTGGTACTTAAATTATTTAGTTGGATTACTCTGATAAATTTGTCGATAAAGGAAAATATTGATGGTGCGTCCTCTAAGATTACAAGACCTTTGGGTTGAAATGTTATTTTCTGGTCACATCATGGTTATTTTAATGTTGTTATAATCATTAAATATGAATTGAAATTTCATATGATGCAATGTTACGAGTGATGATTTATGTTATCAAACAATCTATTAAACCTTGGCGGACTACCTTGTGGAATGAATTTGATTCTAAAATTGATATTAGGGATCTAAAGGGGAGAACACAAAACATCCCATGGAAACATATAACTTATTCGATTGATTTTATTAATAATTACAATAAAATTAATTTGATTTTTTCACATGAATATAGGGAGGCCAATTTGGTGGAGGATTGTTTTTTAAATAGTCTGATCATGGAAATGATTTTGATGTTTCCATGTAGATATATTTTTTATTGGGAATCATTAGTGGTTGAAGATATGTAGGGGTGATTCACTCACATATTTGTAAAATACCATATAATTAATGAGCTTTGTTTATTTTATTTCATTAATAAATCATAAAATCATTTATTTGTGGATCTTGTATATTCTTGGTAGGAAGAGGGTAGATTATCACCTCTAGTATGAGATTCTAGTTTTTATGTGTTGGTATGATGGCTCTATAGAGCCTCTATCCCCCAAAACAACTAAGAAACATTGAGAAAAAACACATAAACATACTAATTAACATAATTTCTTATGAAAAAGGGAACACATCATAGATCATATAACATCATGAACTACCCAATACAAGCCTTATGTATCTCATTATATGAGATACTAATCAGGATGACCACCATCCATCATTTTTTATAGCCCATGTGACAAGATCCCCATACAAAGGAAACATTACACACAAATGGAGGAACATCCCATACAAACAATTCTTATATTCCAGGATTTGGATAACCACACTAATCCTTCTCTGAAAGAATTTTCTCGATATACTACCCAAACCCCTATATATGGATAGTCCTAGAGTTTCACTCTTAACTAAGATATTAGGAACAAATGTCTCAAATTGAAAAAACGCATACCAACCACTGAACTTCATGGAGGTATCCACACCTCCCTTGAAGAAACATCCACCTTCGGTGTATGATATGTATACGAAGGATCTTGTACCATAGATTAAAAGGGGATACTAAACCTATATGTATTATGATATAGACGGTATAAAACCATAAATGTAGTGTTATACCTAAACCAATATATAAATCAACCCATGAATAGAGGATACCATTCCTTTAGAAATTAGGGAAGGGGTTTCCAACCCTTTGTAAGAGTAACTCCACTAGAAATATTATAGAGGATGATGAACCCTAGGTTAGTAAGGAAACCCATCTACAATGGGGGATCCCACACCCAATCTGGGTTATTTATATTGGGCGATACAAACTCCGTAGACAATGGATCATTTATCCCATGTTTGTATAGAGAATATCGATACTATCTTATCTTCAGGTATGGGATCCCAACCTCACTTGAAGACACCCCAACTAAGGGTAATACCTTACCAACCAAATGATAGTGGAGATTCACACATAACTAGAAGAAACCATAGTCTAGGTAGTGTCAAATACATAAACACTTCAAATCACAATACCCTAAGCACATTGTCATATCTGTCAAGCTAAATCTTCTAGATACCAAAAAAGTTTGAATACTAAAAGGGAATCACCTGGGAAGCTCACATATCTGATAATAGTCCCATCAATCCCATAATTTTCAACATTATCATATTAGACATTAAGAGAAAGGTATTATATGACATCAAATAACATCTTTATTTAATGAATACAACTCATAAAGTGGGATTTCATGTCGTGAAACCAAAAATGTAAAGATCACTATATGATGAATGATCCCAACCTACTCTATCTTATAAGAAATACCCTTTTTTTGGATGTTAGTCAGTATATTATGTCATTCCTTATAAAGGAATTATTTTCATATCACATCATATTTGGGATCCCTAAATTTTCAACAAAATTTAATGACTTTAATGAATTATCTCCCCACATGTCCCGAACCAATCACATGAGTCACATATCTCTAAATTTGTTTCTTTAGAAAAATAGAATTTGGTAAAAAATTAATATTACCTGACCCACTCGGTCCCTACGTATGTCGGCGATGATCTAGGTGTTTCATAAAAGTCCCCCAAGAACAGGCTATGGGATGGTGACTAGAACCAAAGATCATATAAATCACCTATGGGAGGCATCATCCTACGAAAAATAAAACAACATGAATCTCGATCCAATCATGATAAAATAACCACATAGGATAAAATTATCTAAAATATAAAAAATACATGCATATATTTGTCAAACATACATATTAGTACATTATAAATTGAAATAAAAAAAGTTGTAAAAAAGGCCCAATACTCTCATAATAATCGATCTCAAGTTATTGGGATGAAAGGGATCACCCCATCATTCATAGTTTATCTAGTTCACTACAATGATGAATGTTAATGGGTATAATATTATTTTATTTCTCTAAAACTACCAACTCCATGAATATTGATTTCATCATTTACCTTTTCACTATCCACACAGATAGAATAAGTATTGGAACAAGGATTCTACATTATTGAGTATAAAAATACCATGTCTGATGCCTCAAAAAAATAATGGAAATAGGTGTACATGTTAGTATATAACCAATGGTGGAAACTTATATTCACTAAAAATGATCAAGGGAAAAAATACAACAAGGGAAGAAACATCTAATTTTATTCTCAATATGACCATGACATGAACTAATTGAAATATTCACCAAGACGGACCTAAATTTCAAGTAGTTCAATTGAATGAGGGTCACTTAATCCAATCCAATTCCATAAGGGAAACACCACCCTTTTCATAAATCCTCAGATAAAAACCTCCATACCATTACGTATAAGTTACACCAAAAAACTAAAGTGTAATATACTATGCTCTTTGGTGACATGGAATAAACAACCACATTAATCGAAATGAGTTAAACTAAGCCAAAATTATCACATTAAACCAGACCGAGCAAGTTTGGAAGATCCCATATGACATTTATCATCATCCATGATCCACGTTTTATACTCTCACATCATAAATCACATGCTATATATGGAGAAAAAATGACCTCACTGGTGAAAAAATTTATCCCAAATTTCCTTATTTCAAAAAGTACCGTCAAGATACTCATGAACAGTTTAATAAATTAATATTAATGAGAGTGGGGAACCCACACCCACAAGAATGAAACATCTTCTTAATGGATACTAACCCCCCAAAAGTGTGTCCCACACTATTTGCTTCCGTAAAATATGTAAAAAACAACCTAAAATATAATTGGATCCAAGGAGGTTTTTCAACCCATGAATACTCAAGTGAATGTGATCAACCAACCACTAGGTTTTTCCATATCCCACAATTCAAGTTCCATGGGTGTGGCATACCGAAGGGTATCTAGGAGACCCCACATTCCATAGTCCCCAAGAACTTGGCCACGATACTTTATTCATGAATACTACCATCACCATCTCACTTATTAAAATACCGAAACATGGTGGGCCACACCTCTTAAAGGGGAGTTAACTACTGAAAATGGAATTATCAATATTGAACATCCATGACATTTTTTACTCAATCACCAAAATCAGAATGTCTCCACATGAAAATGAAGTAGGGAAACCACATATCACTCATGTGTATGATTTTTTGGATGATATATAAAAACCCCACCTCCATACAACTATTGATCACCATTATTATAATTGACAGTCAGTGAAAGTGACACCGTGAGTGTTCCATGGCCACCACACTCATCACCAACCATTTGTATGAAAAACTATTCCTGAGGGATATATAAAAATAAAAATACTATAAAATTAAATTCCTATAAACCAAATAGTATTTAATAGATATATATTAGGGTTTCATGGGAAAGGGAGAATCTTTTCATGTTTATAAGTCATTCCTAAATCCTTTCCAGATACCCTTCTATACATGGGGAACTACCTAGACTAAACCAAAATCAAACACTATTAAATAGGGTAAAAATAATGGATATGCCTATGTTTTATTATAAAAAACCTTGGATAGAATAATGAATTTCACCATCTGGATCAACCTGAAAAAAATAGTCTAGATAGTTTATTTATTTTGCAAATTAGAGTATCAATGAATGAAATCGAAAAAAACACTATGATAGTGATAAAATGCTACATGGAAACCCATTGAGGGTACCAAAAGACACGAAACATTTTTGAAATGACACAACATGATTATTTTATAAGACATAATTTATTATATACCCCCAACCCATATGAATTCAAAACAATTCCCACCTCTGGCCAAGTCGACATTCGCTTCTTGGCCCTAGAGGAGTCGGGCCCAACATTACCCATGTCTGCCATATAGTAGGTTAGAGGCCATCCAATAATCAATTAATCAAATAGTTTGGGAAAACTCTATAGTTTTTCATTTCCTCTAATGTTATTTTAAGAATGTATATCCCTCATTCCCCCATTGGGAACATATCAGCTGACCTCTTTCCGTGATGTAGTTGGAGACCATTGCAACAAGTTTTAGATTCCAAGCCACCATTGACAGTCATAGATGGATACTTTCCTTGAAATTTCCCATTCATAGATCATTATTCCACCACTAACTCACTATTAATCACCTATAAAAATTACCTTCTCATTCACAACTGATCCATTTTATCACCATAGATCAATCATGACCACCCTCTCACCTTTTTCCACGTGTTATACTAAAAACTATAGATGAGATAACTATGATGGAAACACATCATTAAAAATGAAATAATGATTTTGGGAATAAGAATCTACTATATATTTTTGTATTGGGGATTGAAACAAAATCAATAATGATATATGAATAAATATGAACACCTAACTCACTATTGGAATGTCGACAGTTCAATTCATATCCTCCCAAAAAATGTGATCCCAATCCTTGAATCGACCTTCAATTGGAGTCCCCCACGAGGACCACCATCCCTATCATCTCCTTTCTCTAATTAGGGTGATGATGAACCATATTTATAGGTTATAATGAGGATTAAATTTTTTTGGATACTACTATTTCTATTAATTAATAAATTTATTACCTAACTCACCCATGATGATTTCCCTTCAGGAATACCAATGAAAACTCATGAAATACCATTCCTATAGTTATCATAATATATCAGACTCAATGGTATTAACTTATTTTCCATTAGAGGACCAGTTTTGAGGAATGTTTAATTCTCAAAAATGATTGTGTGTTTGAAAAAATGATAACATTTCTATACATGATTCATTTTTATTGATAGATCAACAAAATTTACATTCTCTTACATATCAATCAGAGTGTAAGGGGAAAATAAAAATTCAGGTTATTTTATTTTTATGTTCAGTTATTTAATTATTAAGAGTTTATGGATTTTATACTTGTTTTTAATAAATATTTATGTGTTTTTATAGGCTCACAATTGGAGTACAATTTGGTAAAATATGAATTGAATCCATGAAACCATTTCTTAGAGTTTTATATATCTCTAACATAGTTAGATCATGGTTTTTCAAACAATGTGTATCCAAAGGGAAATCGTTATGGGTTCCCATTTTCATGCATCACTTATGCATGGTTAGAGCATGGTTAAAGTAAACAGTGAGGCCAAATTTTTTGGAACCACCCCAATGAAAAAGTGTTAGTAGAATGAATACAAAATGGTATGATAACTCATGAAGACAAATCATATTGCGTGTTAATGTGTTTACAAATTGGAAGTTATTTTTATAACCCTTACTTCATTAAAACACATGATCCTTCTTTTCACCTCACTTATTTGATGTATCCATGGAGATCCCTGAGAGTTGGACCCCTTAAAATATCCCCAAATATGGAAATATAGTTCCAATGGTTACATATTACAATAGAAAAAGATATAAGGGATAAAAACATAAAGTAAAAATCAATTTATAATTCTTATTAATCTCTATATATGTATGATTTACATATTAAATTGAAAAAATAAGATTGTTAGAAATAATTACAGACGTGACGATCATTCAAAGATTACTTTTTTATATCATAGGGAATGGAATAGAAATAAAGGGCATGCTTATTTTCTATGTAAGAGTATTTTACAGTGGAAACAATCATATGTAAATACAAAATAATTAAGATGGAAGAGTGAAATATCAAAGAACTTACCATTAAATCTACATATTGAGTTCCAATTACATCCAAAAATAATATAAAAATAGAAAACACATGGATTATTTAAAGTATATTATAAAGAATATAAATAAAAAATACAAATTGTTATGATTATACCATTAATTCCTCAAATAAGATATCACTAATATTACTATCAAGGACCTTCCAAAGACACTTTCATTGTATGTATAAGTAAAAAAAATTACCATAATAACTAAGGCACATGTTTTATATAATGGGAAAATTCAATTCTTCAAGGGACTATCTATAACCGGGCCTCAACCATTACTTTCACATCCATTGAATTCCTCAAAAATTGAATGATCAAAACAATTCATTCCAAAAATTCCTTATAAATCCAAATTAATTCTTATTTAATCGAGAATTTGGAATATTTCTCATTTTAACTAAATTACTTTATAAATAAAATTTCCCCAACAAGAATTGTATATTGAAATGGAAAAAAATTAATATAATATAAAATTAGTGTAAATAATAAAATTCACATTAATGATACATAAAATAAGGGAATGGAGTGGAAAATAATGTATAATTAAATGAGAGAGAGTTATAGCGAATGTGACTATGAGAAAGTTAATTAAAAACATTAATTTAAGTGTCAGAAATTTCCCATTCACTTTCAATATTTTATGTTAAAAGATTTCTCAAAATTTAAAAATAAATTTGAATCTGGACATACCATTTAACATCATTTCTAGGTTTATTTACACATCATGACTTTAAATGCATCAAAATAACAATTAAATTAAAATATAATCTCTTTAACCATCACATATAAAATATAATTATCCATTAAAATCATTTTTATCCAAATTTAATCCTAAATATATTAATTCTAAATAATTTATAATATTTTTATTATTTTTCTATTTCATTAACAAGAGATACTCGACATTGTATAAGTAGTCAAAAAATATTATACATTATATAAAAATTGAAAATCAATTAATATCATAAAAATAAATTATTTATATTTAAAATATCAATTTAAAACCTATAATATATTCACAATATCCCTATCAAAAAATATTTTAGGAATTATAAGAAATAAATTGTCATTTAGAAATTCTTCTTTAAATAAAATAATTTAACGATTATAATAAAAGGAAAGTGGTACCAAATTGACATATTCTTTAAGTTAGAATGTTTATAGATGAATTTATCTCATTAAATTATATAAATTAATGTTTTAGTTATTGTTGAGACCTTTTCATGTATTTTTACCCTCAATTAACATGTTTTAACCCTTATCACGAGGATAAAATTTTACAATGATTATTATTCATTATGATTGAAAATGTAATTAAATTATTTAAAAAATTTAAACACATAATTATAAAAATAAAATAAATATTTCAATATTAAATTATTATAATTGAAATAAATTTGTTTCAGTATAGGTATAAAAAATACATCAAAAACAGTTTCAAGGAAAATCCATTTTAAGCATAAAAATAAAATTACATGAACATAAAGCATAATGATGATTAATATGGAATAAATTAGATTATTTTTAGTATAATAAATCTTATATTACTTTAGAAACAAATAAAAAATAGTAGGATAAATTTAAAATATAGTATTTTTTCAAAAAGAAATGAATTTTTTCACAAAAATTGGACTATTTCACCATTTAAAAAAACATTGTAGAGAAATTAAAAAATATTCACTATATGATAATTTATATGTGTAGATTTTAATAAATTATTTAACTATTATAAAATAAAATTATTTAATTTACAATAAATTCATTTTAATTAGTTGGGTATAAAATTCATAAAACACATTTTTAAGAGATTGTTTTATAGAATAAAATGAATTTATTATTTCTCATTTTTCCGTTACCAAAAATAGATGAAATCGTGATATAAATATGAAATTCATTATTTCTTAAGTAAAAATTCTAATACATATATTTTATAGTGTCATTATTCTAAGGTATACGTCCGGTCCAACAACATTGTTATAACAATCATATTTAAATATTATATGAGGGTTTTTTACCTCGATGATTCTTATGGTGTATAAAATAGAACATAGTTATATATTAAAAAAGAATACAATCTACAATATATGATTATTAGAATATCCTCTAATTATAGATATATAATCCACTCATTTTTTATTCTTATTTTCTTAACTGAATATATCAAAACATATTAGTAAGATAAATAAATATATTTTATCATGATACTTAACTAATAGGAAATGAATAATAAAATTATTATTAATATACCTATGTAAGACTCATAATTACTAATTATTTTCCTAAAATCTACCTTGGTAGTTTAGTATTACCTTCCACAGAATCCTAGATCGATTTATCCTCAATTTTATTGAGTTTGACAAACTCCTTTACCATTGGGATACAAAATGTGATAAAATTTACATACATGATTTATTACCATTATAAAATAATGATTCAACTCATCTATGTTTATCATCATGATCATAATCAATTCTTCAAGACTGAACCACTAAAATAAAAATTAAATAAAAAATAAGATCCAAAAAAATGATGATACATTATTCCTCCTTTCTAAAACCCAAATGGTTTGAAATATATAAAATAATAACCAATATGAATAAACAATAATAAAATTAAATTTAGACATAATTAATAGAAACCAAATATAAATTTCAAAATACTATAATATTCTTGATTAAATATGAGCCTATAATTTCGAGTTGTCTGATCCCATATTCAAAACTACTCATCTCATCCTTTAATCCCCAAGAAACCATTTTTAATAAAATATTTGAATTCCCTAATTACTTATTTTTAAATTAATTGTGAAAGAATGTAGTTAAATTCACCAAGTAAAACTTTGAAATATTACAAAAAAACATTAAGAGTAATATATAAATTCATAATTAAATATCTCAAAAAATATCACATTTTCACAAACAATCACATTTCTGGGTGATTGATATCTTTACTGATTTTTCCTAAATACCCATTTTCAAAATATTCCATACAATTTAATATTATTATAACAATGCTTGAATGTTTTATCAAAACCCTCAATCCATTTTTTTAAGTACCATTACAACATTATTATATATTTTCTAATTTAATCATAACTATACTAAATTAAACTCCCTAAAGGCCATATTTATCTATGGGGGATATAAATTGATTTCATTTTGTCTTATAAAGATCAATATATATTCCATATTTAGACAAAATATTAATATGAAAAGAAACATCATGAAATAAACAATCACAATTATGAAATTTCATATATAACACCTTTTCCTCTAAAATCCAAAATAATGATTCTCAATTTCTTATCACACTATAAATAACACTTTTATTATCTTAATATATATTCATTACGTACCAAAAATAGTTATTAGGGAAATCCATGACTCTAAGGTAATTATATTTCGTAATTTATCTTCTCCTTACAGTTAATGCATTGGAAAATACTAGATTCATTCGTTATTTTACAATTAATAGAATGATATAATTTTTCTAAATACTTGTTTCATTATCTTTAAAAATTTACTAATGTGATTCTTCCAATATTCTTAACATGTGGGATGTTGAATATTTTTCTACCCATGTTTTTTATCATTCAAACATTCTTGCACCTACACATTTATCTTATTTTTTGGAAACTAAGATAGCTTCAAATTTTATATCATAAATCATGATTGTTGGTTACCAATAATATAAATAAAATCACATGAACTTCTCTCATGTTTGGTTGGTCCATATATGAAATGATATTAATTATATCCAAGGTTAATTTCCGTAACGTTTCCACGCCTTTTATAGAAACAAGACACAATTTATAACATCATTAACTAGACACAAATAATAATAACTGGATTGGATGACCTCATGAACTCAGGTGTAACTCCCCATATTGTAGAGTTTTTGGACTAGCACTAGGGGTCCATAGAGTTACTTTGAGGAGGTTATACCATACATTTCAAAGTGAACAGCAATAAATATATTACTAAACACATCTAAAATGATAACAATCCATCAGAATTTGTTGTAGGAAATGATTATATGGATTTAACAAGATATTATAAAATGAGAAGATGATATATGAAATACAAAAAATAAATTGATCGCCCACTTTGCTTCCCACAAATACAGAACAGAATGGAAGATAAAAATTAAAACCAAAATAAATGTGTAGGAGGATCTAATACAATCCTCAATCCACACATCCTCTAATATTATATACAAACTGAGCTACTTGGCTAGGAAAATAAATCATTATCTTTTCCAAACTTGCTCCTGTAACATTTTCAGAGCATCTCGAGAACCCAAGTTTTATGGAGGCCTGCGCAGGGTGTTAGAGAAAATAAATAAGTCACTACAAAAAACATCCCTGAAAATAAATAGTCCAATTTTATGTTAATAAATATGATCTCACATATGTAGTACAAGTAAAAAAATTTAATACATTAATGGAAAACATAAAGACACGCTGAAACTGAGGGTCAGGTTCACCCTAGGAATGGTATATAACAACATTAGCTAGTGTTGGGTTGTATCTAAGAACATTAATATTATCTTTCCTACCAAAGAAATGTTGTTTGGAGGTAATATACACAAATCTAGTCCAAACAAGTTTCTGGGGGTCAAACACCTTCCCTACAACCTCAACGTACACTTGGGGGCCATGCTCACCTTTGGTTTAATTGTATACCATCTGTCCCCCATGGGGAATGTTTACCCAAGTCTTAACCCTAAAACAATATCTACCAAAAGGATTTGATCATCTATGGTTTAATAAAAAACCATTGTCTACCTAGGGGAAATGTTTCCCAAATATTTAACTACAAATCTGCAAATACACCGGGGTTTTGATACCCCAATGTTCAACTATCATGTTTAACTATGGGAACATAAATATATAAAAAATGATATAACAAAAAATATACAATTACATGTATAAGGGGCCATTTAACATTTCTAGTTTTCAATTAATTATAATTTCCAGTAGCTTCACAAAAACCATTAAAATAAAAATAAAATCCAAAATCCAACCAAAAGCTATCAAAACACATTTTTATTTTCACCGAGTTACACGAATCCAATTCCCAATTTCAATATTTATCGCTTTAAAAAACTAAAATAAATTTTCATTTCCTATTAGAATATCCTGAAAACACATTTCCAATTACCCATTCCATATTATTATTTCTAAATATTTTTCATCCAATTTTTCACACATTAGGATCTACAAGAATTAATTTCCATATGCTTATTACCATTTCCTTACTCCCTACACAAGGTGAAATCATGCTACAAATTATCATTATTGTTAAATTATATTTAACCACAATAAATTCAAATCAGTAATTATATTTTATGATCGGTATGTATAATATACCCTTTAAATTGAATGAAATTCATGAATTAAACAATTATTGAAAAATAAACCAATGGATGTAGAGTAATAAAAACTGGATATCAAATCACTTATATACTAATATGAAACTGTGGGTTAATTATAGTGACCAGGTACCTCAATTTTATGCTGAAGAACTTTATTTACAAGGGATGACAATAAGTTCCAAGGCTCCCCCAATATTGTGTTAGGCCAACCAACTATCATCATCAACCTTTGGTCCTAAACCACACCAAGAATCATGAAACGATAAAATTAGAAATTTAATGAAATATATCAAATTAATACCAAAAGGTAATAACCATAAAAATATCACTGGTGGACATGTCACACTGGGACCATAACCATCGACATTCTAATGACCGTTGGTTCCCTCTAGACCACAAACCTGGGTTAAACTCCCAATGCACGTTACCGATTACCTAATATATTCAATTTAAATTTAAATAGATCTTAATATAAATTCACCATTTGATTGAACCCTCACTAATATTTTATGAAGATACATTCTAGGGGTGTCACGAAATGTCCTCTTATAAGGAAGAGTTAAATTCAAAACTCATTCGAGTAATCCCACTTGGATATGATGGAATCATACTTGAAATCATAACTTGGGATATAAGGAATAAAAAAATGGATTAAGGAGTAAACTAATGGTGGTCACCAGATTAAAATATTTACCTCAAAACACTATAAATATTCCATTAAGACCATTTCTTAGTCATGAGTGTCGAAGGATTAGATGAGGTAAGGTGGATGGGTTGGGTGAAAGGATGAGAAGAGAATGGGGGATACCCCGTAAAACTATATTGGGTAAACATGGAAAAAAAACCAATATTCATCAATATGGTTGGTTGTGTATTTTTCCAAATGATGAGATAAGTATGTGGTAGAAACTATCCATGAATATCCCACTCACATGGTTTCTATACATAGATTTCCAAACCGTTAACTAACCTATTGAATTGACACTTTCTAAATCAATAGTTTTTTACATAGTATTTTAGTAAATGTGTGTAAATGATGTACCAAGCCCTATGTCCAAATCAATATACATAGATAGATTATTATTCAAATTATTTCCACAAAATCAACTGTTATACATTCCAAATAATCATGTGTCATATAATTTAAAATAAAATCCCCCCCAAGATCAATGTGTCAGATAAAATCCCCAATTACTTTCACACCAAACCAAGAACACAATCCAAAAAACATCCCAAAATTCAAAAAAAATATCCAAAATATTCTATGATTTCAATGAAAACCAGATCTTCATTATGAGTATCATTCAATTTTCAAAAACATCACATTATTATGTATAACATTTGAAAAATGTTTTCCAAACCCCAATTCAAAAATAACCCTATCAGCTAAGAAAAAATTAAACTCCCTTTGGATTTCTAAAGCTCATATAGACACAAAGAATTAAGAAATCCCTAATATAACACTTATCATACATGAGAATTATCATTGTTCATTTATCCAATCAACATGACCTATCCCAGTAAAAAATTCCTACATATATGACCTTGTTACATCCTTAAACACAAAGGGTGCTTCTGAAAATCCATTCCTATCCCATAGATCCCAAATCCCTAAAACAAATTATATGATAATTTAAACTTTCAAAACACTCAGATGATAATTTATGACACTCTCCTTATCGAATATATATCTGGGTCATCAACCCATTAATCACTCGTCCCATGATTCTCCAAACCTTTGGAATTATGTCAAAATAAATGATTTGACCGACGATGCTTCTCACCATCAAAATCATCTATCCAAACATATTTCCAAAATTATCAAGATGAACACAATTGTTTCCAAAATTTATTTACCTTATATAATATTGAAACACTGATCATTAACCTATACTAACTCCAAAAAATCATTTCCATATAAATAATTTTGTTCCTCCATCAAAAGACAATAGGGGCACATCGACTAATCCTCTAAAGGTCACAGCTAAAACACGAAACACACCCCACATATACAAAATCATATATTTGATGTGGAATAAAGATAAACCCATATTATTTTACCTAAATAATCATTTGGTCCTCCTCATGATACTCATCTAAAAAACTCATGACCTCTATTTTCAACACACTATCTATTTATTCGATCACAGTTTTTTAACTCAATTAATCAACCAGGATTATTACAATACATCCATAAAATCAACAATTTGACTTTTTATGAGTATACATGGTAAAATCATCAATTTACAAAACCATGTTTTACTCCATACATGATCACTATTGTGTTTGTGATCTGAATCACATTGAGACCTTTCAAAATTACCCAAAGCCTAAAGCTGAGACTTAGACTCCACCTGATATCACAACGTAATTTGATTTTTCCTTTAAACATAGTAATTTAGTTGAATTCATTATAAAATCTCACAAGACTCGAAAATTCCAATGCATACACTTAATGGATAGTTCTATTAACCCACAATATTACCCATATAGGATTTTGTTTCTAATGACCCATAATGAACTATATAAAATTAGAGCACAGTTATCATCACATTATTTTACTAAACAAATGAACTCCATGACACATTCCACATCCATGGATAGACATGATGAGTGATAATGGTATAAACACTCAATTACATGCTATAACATGAAGGAAAAACTCAACTTCTCCTTGGATCATGGGCTTGTTTTTACTCGAAACCTACTAAAAAATCCTGGTTAATGTGGGTCGGAACCTCTGATCTACAATGGTGAACAAATTTATGTGTGGATAACCATAAGACACAACTATATTGATATAGTAACACCCCAATCTATCATGGTATGTTACAAATTGAATAATTCAATAACTTGCATTGTGCGCCACTTCGAGATTCCAACACACCGTGACCAATCAAACTGGCCTTTATGAATAGTAATGCCAACTTTTTTAAATTTCATAAATTTTATTTTTCAAAATGGACTTCATTATAGAAATAAAAATATCAAAATTATCTTAGGGTGAATTTTTAGTATTTTGTGATAACATTCAATTTTTGATGAATAGTGAAAAACACTACGTTATTTGCTAAAACCGAATTTTTTATTTAAATAATTAATTATTTTATTTTAATTTATTTTAGGTAAAAATAGCTAAATAATACCTATATAAGTTTAATTTAATTCATTTGAATCATTTTCTAATATGTTTAGATATATTAAAATTTTATTGATCTTTTTACCGTCTTTTATCCCACCCCATATGAGCATTTACAAATTTGCATGAAACCTAATTTTACTACTTATGTGAGTTGAATATAAAAAACCTGAAAGACACTATTAATATCAATAAGTAAAATGTTTTTCAGTAAGATAAAAATAATTTTGGGTGAACAATATCTTTTGACTTTTATTTACCACAATTAAAATTAAATAGGGTAGTTAAGGGAAAAAATGATATCATAAATACCCTAAAACATGTTTTAATTCTATTTGATATGTATAATTCGACCAAAAAAACCTTAGTAATAAAATATGATCCTCTTTGGTTCACTTGTATTAGATTAGGACTTTTATTATTATATTATTTCAAGAAGAGTTAAAAGAGTTAAATTCAATGTTTAATAACTAAACCATTTTTAATATAGGGTTACACACAATATTTATTAGACTATAAATATTCATTATAAATATAAAAATATTTCATACATAATGGTATTTTATATATCATTTTTAGACATTAAATAATATAATTTATTTATGACATATTAATGATTCAATAATTACATTGTTAATGAAATATTAAAATAATTGATATTATAAATATCCAAATAAATATAAATTGAGACTTATGAAAAATTAAACTTATTTTATAGGTTAATATGACATGTTAGGGTTGGTTAAAGAAGTTTTATTCGAAGTGGAAATGTTTTTAAAGATTTCACAAAATTCAAATGAAAAATAATTTCAAAATTGACATAATTGCGTTTTTAAAACAAATACTATATAATTAATTGATATAGTATTTATAAAAATATAAGGATCAGAAAAAGGGCATAGATAAGATTATATATATAAATAATGAACCACATGGGTTTCTCTTGGCATGATATGGTATGTTTAGTAACCATATAATATAAAAATACAAAGAGACATGGTAAATGAAAAACTATTTAACTAAGAGTTAAATCTACAAGATAAGTTTAATATAGTGGCCTACAAATATATAAAACATATTTTATGAGTTTTTTCCGACCCATATCCACCATATAAATTAAATAAATCATTTTGGAGCCATTAGAAACCAAAAATTATTTTATTATAAAATAATATTTCATGCTTTTCCTAAAGTGACCCTCCAATCTCTTATAAAAGGGTACTTCCCTGTCTCTTAATTTCACACATCCAAAGCCTTTTGGCTCGGCCAAACCCTACCCATATACACTCCCAACTTCCCTAAAGTCAACCTAGAGGCCTTACATTGGCCATAAATCTAACCTAAGGAGCCATTTTGACCAAATCAAAAGAAAAACCCGGAAGAAGAGGTAAATATTCCATCACCTTTTTCCAGTTATTTTATTCTTCCACTTCCTATTTCATTGTTTTTTCCATTATAAAATAATAACTCTAGTATCTTATATACACTGTTATGTTATTATAAAAATTGTACAACCATATTCATTATTCTATATATCATATAAATGAAAAAGTCACCATACGTGTGCATGTACGGTTTACTGTCTCCACGTCGTGGTGTAGTTTGTTATTCAAACACTTCATTATTTGTATGGGTATAATAATTAGTATAACTGATGTAAATAATAAATATAACATGTTAATGAGTATGTATATATGATATAACATCCAATTACATATTATTTATCCATCAATATAATGATATTGTCGCTCGTGGGTACGTACAGATTCCGTCTCCATGAACGCGGTGAGATTCATTCCCCCATCGTAATAATTCTTGAATTATTTTCATTTTATGATTAAAAATATTTTTTATGAACATAATATCATTTTGGATATGAATCATATACATTATATATAATAAAAACATGTCTTGCGTAACCAAGCATATAAAGGAATATGAACCAGTTAACACCCGAAACGATGATAACAGTAAAATTTTATTAACAATGCAATATTAGTAGATAATATATGATATAATATTTACATATATGGTTCTTTTATAATTTAATAACAACTATTTATTTATTATAAATGAGGTTAATGTACCCTCAACCAATAAAAATTACAAGTTAAGGGTTAATTTCACAATCTCTTTATTATCTGAGGTTGTTTTTACGTAAGTATCTACTGGGACCTCTTTATCACCCACATCAATTTTTCATAATAATGTTTTTCAAAACATTTCTAATATTTAGTAGAATATGGGTTAAAGTCATTTATACTGTTGTTTGACTTTCTATAAATTGGTATGAATGGAATCTTTCCGTCGTTTTCAAAACAAGGTACTTTATGACCTTTTTGAAAAAATTAAGGTAATAATGTATTTTTTAACTTACACAGAGGATGTGGTTGTTTTCCTCTATTATATCATCATCAAATATTACCATAAAATCATAAAATAATATTTCTAAAATAAATGTTTTCTTTTATAAATTTATGACTTTTAAATTATTTCAAAATATAAAGAGGTATTTCTCTAAAAATAATATTTGATTTCATCTATGTCAACATAATTTTGATTGATTTTAAGCTTGTTTGAAGTTGATTTATTATGATTCAAATATTCCATATTATATTTAAGGTTTTGAAATATGATTGAATATGGATGTGTTATTTTTTACACCATTCATGGTTTATGGATAAAGTATTGACATTTTGTATGCATGTTTTAATACGAATGTTTATGTTATGTTTAAACCTATCCATATGAGGAATGAATTGGACTTATTAAGTAATGGTTGGAGCCTGATATAGCTCCTTAATGAATTGGTAGGTCTCATGAGACAAACTAGTGTCTTGGAACAAGGCCTTGACAAAATATTATTTATAGTCTTGGAACAAGGCTTTGACTATGATTTTATGAATTCTAGAGTTATACATTCCATCATTATGAAATTGTCTATTGATATTGCATTTGATTATTCCACTTGTAGAATATCCATGTGAATAAGTAAATGAAATTATTTAATTTAATCTTATCCATATTATACTGATGTCTAAGTTTAAAAGGCTCTCGTTTTATTCTTATACATTGCCTTAAATGTTTATGCTTATTTATGAAAGTTTCCACTACATTGTTTTCCTTACTGAGAATCTGAGCTCACCCATTTCTATGTTTTGTGGGTCCTAGGATGCGATGAAGTATTTTATGGTTGACCTGTAGGGATAGTCTAAGTATATAAGTGAGTTTGAAAGAGGAAAATGTTATTTTTATGTTTTTATTTCATGATTTAATGTAAAACTTATGAATTTATCGAGTAATTCCAAAGATACTAAACTGATCGGTCTTCAGGATTTGATCCCTTGTGATAATTCTAATGTTATGTAATAATGTACTGAATCTGGGTACCTGGGTTCACGATGTTACTATTGGTAGTAGAATAAGTTTAGTACAAACTTTTGAAGATAGATTTAGAAAAACCCTGTTTAGAGTACATTACACTAATATAGACTTTGAGAATTAGTATAGAAGAACTTCCTAGAATTTTGGTACTATAGAGATTTTGTGAGATTTACAAGAAATAAATTACTGTATGGATACGATTAGGTAGAGGTGGATCTCGAACATATGTACCTATGTGTAAAACCCAATAACACTGCTTTGAGCTATACTCGAACGAGAACTGGTGCACGACAATGAGGCTTATTGCCCTATTGGTTTCGACAGTCCCACGAGATATACTTAGGATAATTCTCATTTTCATTACAAACCATTATGAAGGGTTTATGAGTATATACTACCTCATGGAAAACATTTTTATGATTATGGATTATATCCATAAATTGTTCAATTTATGTTAAGTGTTTTACAAGTTTGGTATTATGTATTGCGATTCATAAACTAATATAGTGCATGTCATTGTTTAGAAATGATGCCTAGTATAAGGAATGGAAACCGTATCAACAAACGTAATACATGTAGGTATTTACCTCATACTCAAGATAATTATAGTGGAGATTGTGAAGTAACTGGTGCTGATCATCTTATCACCAAACTGGGACAACTCACTTAGATTATAAATAATAACTTTACTCGTATGGAGCACCCTGGTCCAAAAAACTGAGTATCAATGATAGACTGCATAATGAGGCAACAACCACCAACATTCAATGGGAGATTAAATTTGTCACGGCCCGCCCTCGGGGTCCGTGCCGTGACTACCCCAAGCCCGCCTTCCATAGGCCAGGGGCTGGCGACTAGCACCAAGGCGTAAATCCCGGTAAAAAGGGAAGGCATTGCCTTTGTAAAGTAAACAAACACCACAGAGTAAGCAAGCGGAAAGTAACACTAAGCAAAAACAGAGTACAACTAAAAGTGCGGAAAGTAAAAAGGGGCCGGAAATACAAGCCCAACTGTAAAGTACAACTCGAAAGGGAAAACAGCAACTGAAAAGTAAAGCAGCTACGCCGAGCTGTCCACTGGAAATCCCACCTGAAGGGTGGGTACAGATAGCTCCTCTGCTCCTCAGGTCCCGCCGTCTGCTCCAAGTATGTCCCGCCCAGTGGTCTGCCTCTGGGTACCGCCTCGTCGTATAGTCCACCTCCAGGTACCATCCAGTCCTCGAACACTCGGCCTCTGCCAGTACTGGCCGTCGTCTGCAACCAACACAACGAGGTGCGGGCATAGCCCGTGCAGGGGTGAGTATAACGATACTCAGTAGGGACCCCGAGACCCTCAAGGTCTCACTAAAACCAACAAGGATAACCACAAGAAGATCACAACAGATAAACTCTACTTAGGTATATGCCCATACGTATACCTAAGTTATCAAGTAACCCATCTCAGTCATGAGGAAACACAAGGATCATGAGATCAACGGATAACCACTACCCAGGTATATGCCCATACATATACCTAAGTTATCAAGTAACCCATCTCAATCATGAGGAAACACAAAGGTCAAAAGTCTCAGCTCAAACCAGGATTTTCATTATCGAAACCGTAACTGCTGAAGAGCTCCGTCTCTAGAGTGTACAGTGGTCCTGTCACGACTCTGAGGCCGCCGCTCACTAACCCAAGACTGCTGAAGTACTCCTCCTGTCGAGTACTGCGGGTCTGCTGCCAACTACCAGGCGCTCCGTCCGCTGAGGGTCTGCTGCCAAATACCGGGCGCTACCCAGATAGCCTACTGAGGTACTCCTCCTGTCGAGTACCGCGGGTCTGCTGCCAACTACCAGGCGCTCCGTCCGCCGTGGGTCTGCCGCCAAATACCGGGCGCTCCGTCCACTGGGCTAGTCGACTCACTCCAAGTCGAGTCGGTCAAGCAGTCGTCAGGTCTCAGCCGGCTACACGGTCTCCGTACTCTGCACGCTCGTCTCCGGGAGGGTCCGCTCCACGAGCTACTGGTCGATACTCCAAGTATCACAAAGTCCCGCAAAGAAGTATCTCAAAAGTCCGTCTCGTCACAGGAGTCTCAACGCAACAGACGACGCGTCGATCGGACGCCCGGTCTGTGAGTTATTAGCCTTTTCGTCCCAGGGGCCCGGTTGGTTTCGAGAGCGAAACCAATTCCGGCCGTATCTCGACTGTACCCCGAACTCCCATAGGGTAAACTCAAAGGGACCGTTACTCAACGTAACCACCAACGCCGCTGACGGTTCGTCAAACGGACATCCTGTCTGAAAGATATCAGCTTTCCCGTTCCAGGGGCCCGGTTGGATTTCGGGTACAATCCAACCCGGCCATACTCCGACTGCATCCAAAACTCGGGCGGAGTATGTCAAAAGTTCCGTCTCATCAAGAGGAAGTCAACGAAACAGGCGGCGCGTCAATCGGACGCCCGGTCTGTGAGTTATTGGCCTTTTCATCTCCGGGGCCCGGTTGATTTTTAAGGCAAAACCAACCCGACCGTACTCCACCTGCGTCCAAACCTCGGGCGGAGTATGCCAAAAGATCCGTCTCCCTAAGAGGAACGCAACGTGACTGACGGCGCGTCAATCGGACGTTTGTGGCTCAAGATATGAGCGTTTCCGCTCCGAAGGCCCGGTTGGTTTCGTGAACGAACCAACCCGGCCGAACTCAATGTAACCCGAAACTTTGAGTGCGATATACCGAAACGACCGACTCGATCCAAGGACCGCGTTGCCGCTGACGGTTCGTCGATCGGAGGTCCGAGGCTCAAGTTATGGGCCAAAAACCAATTCTGGTTCGAAACGGGGGGGTCCGGGTCCGGGCCGACCCGGCCCGACCCCCCCCTGGGCGGCGGCGGTGGCGCGGCGGCGCGGGGTGCCGCGGCGGCTCGGGGTGCCGCGAGGGGCCGCTCGCGGGGGGGCTAACCCCCGCTTCTTCAGAAGGGCGGCGCGGCTTTGCCGCGCCGTTTGCAACAAATCGGCCCCCACGTGGGGGCCGGTTTTGAATTAAACCGGGGGGCTGCTGCCCCCCCCTTCCATGGAACCGCCCCCCTCAATAAGAGGGGGGTTTTGTTGAAACGGCCGGGGGATTTATTCCCCCGGTTTCCTGTCATCCGGCCGGCCAGCTGGCCGACCGGTTTTCACTAACGGGACCGGAAATTCCGGTCCCGCCTTCGACTTCCGACGCCGGCGGCCCGGCCACCGGTCTTCTCTTCCGCCGCGGCCCGGAACCGGCCGCGGTCTCTTCGTCCCGCCGAGGCCCGGAACCGGCCGCGGCGTTCGTCAACCGGCGCGGTGCGACGGCACCGCGCCCCTTCTCCGTGCTTTGATAATCATTCAACGCGGCGCGACGGCGTCGCGTTCTTGTTGTTTCTTCATGGTGCGCGCGACGACATCGCGTAACTTAAACGTATAATTATTCGCGTGGTGCGACGGCACCACGCCACCTTGCTTCCGCCCGCAAGAATAAACAAGAAACGATGGAGGGGGGTTCGGCCGTGTTCGTGCGGTCCGGCCCCCTCACGTTAAAATAATAACGCATCTTAAATAAATTAGCCACACGTTATACTTGCTATTCACGATCAAGAAAAGGAATAATAAAGAATAAAACAACAACCCCTACCTTGGTATAAGGTTCGAAGATTGTTCTACGTTCCGCGGAAGACGACGTCGCGGAGGTCGGGCGACGCGGTCGTCGTTCGTCAAATTCAACGACGAAGAGGCGCGTCCGAAGAGGCACGTCGTTGGCGAATCCTTGTACGCCGACGAAGGTTGTCCGAGGAAGGTGCGGTGTTCTCTCTCGTTGACACCGAAGACGAAGAAGAGCGGAGCGGCGTTCTTCGTCGGAACTTGAGCGTTCTACGTCAAGTCTCGAGGAAAGTCAAATAAAAAGGAAACAACGAACTCAAGAACCCTTACCTTGATAGTCGCACGTTGACGGAGTCGTGGAATATCGGTGTCGATTCCTTTGACGTCGGAGGAAGAGTCGTTGTCGAAGGCGTTCGTCGCGGAAAACCGTCGCGGAAGAGATGACGCGGAAGAAGTACGTCGCGTCGCGGATACGGCGTCGCAGATGGATCGTGTTCTTCGGCGGAGAAGTTCTTCGTTGAAGAACGACGTTCTTCGCGTTCTTCGTTGAGTTTGAAGAAGAAGAAGAGGCTCTCCAAAAGCTCTCAAGGAGACAAAACAAACAACCCAAAATAAAATAAGACATCTTCTTATTTTATTATTACAATACACATTAGAATTTCAAAAGTTTGAAATTCAAAAAGGTTAAACTCCCATAATTAATTAAGTAACTCAAGTTGACAACATTAAATGAAAAGAGTTAAAGGGGAGGTTTTGAGAGAATTTGAGGAGTTGGGGTTCGTGTGGACCCCACCTCACTTAATCCTCCCAAGGGAGGTTAAGTGGATGTGGGTCCCACTCCCAACTCCCTTTGGTAGGACTTAACTAGTTAAAAATAAAATTTGTTCCTCACAAATTTTATTTAACTTAAACTAAAAACCCAAAAACTAACTTTCCACCCGCAACAAACGCAACTCCCGAAAAGGACTCTTTAAGCGAATATCGGCACTGCGAGTTCATCGGTGCCCTCGGATTTCAATTCCGAGCACCGGATCAAAAGTTAGGAAATCCCGCTCGTTCGTTCACTGAACGTACCCGAGCCAAACTTCGGAAATTAATTCCGGGCACTCCGGGCCTCGGAATCAGGTGCCGTCTGAAACCGCGCTCTTGTAAAATTCTAAAGAAAATTAAGAAAAAATTTCCCTTGAATTTTATGGGTCTTTACAAAATACATTAGTAGGTGAGAAATTGATAAATTATATATAGAAAATATTTCATGCTTTTGGGAGTAGCGAAATGAAAAAAGTTGTAATGGCGGTTTATCGCCTCATGGGAGATAAAGGTCAATGGTGGTCATTAATCCAAAACACAAAGGAAAATTAAGAAGTATAGAACATGGAATGGAGGTTTTTTAAATATATTTTATTTTAAAAATATGTTCATCATGACCATCGAGCAGATATGGAAATACAATTTCTGAGTCTGAGGAAAAAGGAGGATGAGAATGTTGAAAAGTATAAGGATAACTTAACGAGGATAGCGTGACATGAAACAAATTATATATGTATCCCAAGGAGTAATATTGATCAATTATTTGATGGGATAAAAACATTTCTCTATTGATCATTAGTTTCACAATCCTTCTCATCGTAAGAAGATATTGTCTCATGTGATATCAAGACATAAATGAAATTCTCTAAGTCTGAAGACTTTAAAGAAAAGAAAGAGAAAAAGTGATCTGGTGAACAATTTGGAAATGAAATGAAGGGGAAGAAGGGAAAAGTTGAATATCCATCCAATGGTAAATGTTGGAAGAAACACTCAGTACTTGCTTAATGGTAATGGGAGTCTGTTACAAGTTTGGTGAAAAAGGCTACCATGCTCATGATTACAAGGGGAAGAAAGAGTCTGTCAATGTTGAATGATACAATTGTAGATAAAAGTGGCATTATGAAAATGAATGTCCTATTCTCCAAGGGAACATACCTTAGAAAAAGAGAAGGGAGCAAGGAAATGATTTTGCGATCACTACTGTAGAGGTTGATGCTCCGAAAGACGTGGTGGCAGGTAATTTAATGGTTTCCTCAACTTTAGCCAATGCTTTATTTTATTCTGGATCATCGCATTCTTTCATATATTCCTAGTTTTCTAAGAAAATTCGATATTTTCAATTTCATTTAACAAAGGGTGTTTTCAGTCATACTTCATAAGGAAATTATCATTGCAACAAAGGTTTTTGAATCAGATCCCATTAGGTCATATAAATGTTCTTTATCTACTGATCTTATAGTCATACGCATGATTTAATTTGATATAATCCTTGGTTGTGATTTTCTTTCAGACCATGATGTGAAAATTTATTGTAAGAAAAAAGAGGTTACGATTCTCAATGATGATAATAAGTACCTTATCTATAGAGTAGAAACTTCACCACCTGATTCTTATCTAGATCCACCCCCAATAGTTTAAATAAATTCAATTATTGGGGAGGAAGAAAAATAAATAACTATGGGTGAGGAAAGGAATGTTCAAATAGAGGATGTACCTATTGTGCAACAATATGTTGATGTGTTTCCAGAGGATTTACCTGGACATCCTTCAGAATGAGAAATTGAGTTTTTCATTGATTTAATTCCTGGTTCAAGGCCCATATTAAATACCGCTTATAGAATGGACACTGTGGAATTAGTGGAACAAAAGGAGTAACTTGAGGAATTTATTAATATGGGATTTATTCTGCCTAGGGTCTCTCCATGTAGAGCCCATGTTCTTTTTTTATGTATAATGATGGATCTATAAGGATGTGCATTTACTATCTGGAGATAAATTCTATAACAATAAGGAACACATATCCCCTACCTCGCATTGATGATTTATTCGATCAACTTCATTGAGCTCAATATTTTTTCTAGATTGAACTTCGATCTAAATATCACCAGTTGTGTGTGAAGAAGGAAGACATTCCAAAAACTGCATTTCGAACTAGGTACGGGCATTACAAGTTTACAGTAATGCCTTTTGTATTAACTAATGCACCCTTAGTTTTCATGGATCTAAGGAGCATAGTTTTCAAGAAATATCTTGATGGCATTGAAGTGGAATTTTATGATTATATATCGGTATTCTACTAAGGCTATGAAGATCATGAAAATCAATTGCGGATTATCCTAAAGACTATTAGAAGAAACGAATTATATGGGATGTTTAAAAAATGTGAATTCCGGCTTCAAGAGATTTATTTTCATAGACATATAGTCTCTGATGGTGGAATCTCATTTGATTCATCAAAGAAAAAGGTAATCCACGAATGTCCAGCACCAACGATTATAACTAAGGTACGTAGTTTTATTGGTTTAGTAGGTTATTATCAGCTTTTGGTCTAGAATTTTTCCCGGTTGGGAAATTCATCAACCAAGCTCACACGTAAAAGGGTTAAATTTGATTCGACAAAAGAGTGTGAATAATATTTCAATGAACTGAAGAGAATATTTGTCAATGATCCTATATTGACTCTACCATTGGGGAATGATGGGTTTGTTATTTATAGTGATGCTTAAGAGAAAGGACATGGTTGTGTCCTTATGCAGAGTGATAGAGTTAATTATTATGAATCACGACAACTGAAAATTCATGAACTAAACTATGCCACTCATGATCATGAGTTAGGAGCTGTAATATTTTCTTTGAAGATATGGAGACACTATCTCTATGAAAAAAATGTGAGATATATACTGATCACAAGAGTTTGAAGTATATTTTCCAACAGAAAGAACACAACATGAGGTAAAGAAGATGGATTGAACTACTCAATTATTATGATTACACAATACACTACCACTTGGGGAAGGCAAATAAGGTGTAAAACGCTTCGAATAGAATGGATCATGGTTTTTCGAACAAGATGAGAGTTGAAAGGGATCCTATTTTCCTGGATCTAGTAAATGTGGATATCGTAATAACCACGGAAGTTGGAACATCAATTATTTTTCAAATGGTTTCCAAATCGTATTTACTAGAAAGGATAAAGAGTTATCAGACTGATGATGATGAGTTTCAAAAGAATATTAAAGCTTTAAAATATGAGAGATTGAGTGACTTCCTATACGAAGATAGAATTTTTAAATTTGGGAAGAGAATTTGTGTTCCTAACATATCTGATCTAAAAAGAGAATTGTTGGATGATGCTCATAGCTCTAATTTATCTATGAACACTAATAACACACACATGTATTGATATTTGAATGAACATTTTGGTGGTAAAATATAAAGAGAGAGATTTCTGATTTTGGGTCGAGGTGTATGGTTTGTCAACATGAGAAAGATGGAAGGAAACATACTAGAGGAGTAATGCATCCTTATCCCATATCTGAGTGGAAATGGAATGATATTTCGATGGAATTTGTCATGGGGATACCAAAGACTCCTAGAAGGAATGATGAAATATGTTTCATTGTTGACCATCTTACCAAGTCATCACATTTTATTTCTATAACAGAATATTTAGCACTTGAACGTTTAGCAAGACTGTATATTAACGAAGTTGTAAGAATTCATGGAGTACATATATCGATTGTTTCTGATCGTGATCCCCGTTTTACATCAATATTAATGAAAAGTCTTCAGAATTCCTTGGAGTCTGAACATTTTTTGAGCACTGCCTACCACCCTCAAACTAATGGAAAATCAAAACTAGAAATTCAAACATTAAAAGACATGTTGAGATCATGCTCACATGAATTTTAATGTACGTGGGATCAATATTTACCTCTGGTAGAATTTTTATATAAAAATAGATTCCATTCATGTATTCAGAGGGCACCATATGAATCGTATATATAAAGAGATGTCATCCAACAACATGTTACGATGATGTTGGTTAAAGACAACTTGTAGGCCCAAAACTTGTTGAGTAAAAAATGGAAAAGCTGGAGTTTATCAAATCCCACATTAAAGGAGCCCAAAGTTGGCAAAAGAGTTATGCCGATAACCAAGGAAGGATTAAAAATTTCAATTTGGAGACCATGTTTTCATGAAGATATCTCCATTGAAGGGTGTAATACGTTTCATTAAGAAAGGTTAATTGAGTCCCAGGTACATCAGACCTTTTGAAATTCTACAACGAATTGGATTTGTAGCTTATCATTGGGAAATGCCTCCAAGTCTCTCCAAAGTTCATGATGTGTTCAATATATCACTGTTGAAGAAAAAATACAATCCTGACCCAATGCATGTACTCACATATGCGGAAATTGAACTGGAACCTGAAAGGTCTTATTATGAAGAGCCTGTCAAAATTCTTGATTATAGGGAACAAGTGCTGAGAAACCGGATGAATTGTCTGGTTAATGTTCTATGGAGATATCTTAATATGGAAGAGGAAACGTGGGAACTTGAGGAATATATGATGAAGAACCACATAAATCATTTTATGGATTAATATTCTAGAAATTTTGAGGATGAAATTTTTTAAGGAGAGGAGAATGTAACACCACAAGCTTCCACGATTCATTTTCCATTGAATAATGCAATAGGTTGCAATGTACGCAACATCAAGATTCTAACACACTACGACCAATAAAACTAGCCGTTATGAATAGTAGTATCCACTTTTTAAAATTTTATAAATTTTATTTTTCATATTGGACTACATTTTTGAATTCGGAATATTGAAATTAGATTAGGGTGATTTTTTTTAATTTTCTGAAAACATTCGATTTATGATAAATAGTGAAAAACACCACGTTATTGGTTAAAACTGAATTTTTTTAAAATAATTAATTATATTATTTAAGTTTATTTTAGGTCAAAATAGATACATAATAATTATACATGTTCAATGTAACTCTTTGGAGTCATTTTATAATAAGTTTAGATATATAATAATTTTATTGAACTTTTTACCATCTTTTACCCACCTCATATAAGCATTTGCAATTTTTCATGAAACATAATTTTACCACTTTTTTTAGTTGAATTTCAAAACTACAAGAGACATGGTTAATATCTGTAAGTAAAATTTGGTTCAATAAGATGAAAATAATTTTCGGTGAATAGTAACTTTTGTCTTTTATTTACCACGGTTAAAAGTAAATAGGGTAATTAAGGGTAAAAATGAAATCATAATTACCCTAATACATGTCCTAATTATATTTGATAATTATAATTCGACTAAAAAACCTTAGGAATTAAATATGATACAATTTGGTCCATATAGATTAGATTAGGGCATTTATTATTATTTTATTTAAAGAGGAGTTAGAATAGTTAAATTCAATGTTTAATCACTAAACAGTTTTTAATATAAGGTTAGACACAATATAAATTAGAATATAAATATTAACTAGAAAGAAAAAATATTTCCTACATAATTGTTTTTTATTTATAATTTCTATACATTTTATAATTTAATTTATTTATGAAACAATGATGATGTTGTAATTACCTTATTAACGAAATATTAAAATAATTGATATTATAGATATCCAAATAAATGTAAATTGATACTTATGATGAATTCCACTAATTTTTTAGTTTAATATGAGATTTATTGGTTTCTTAAATAAATTTTATTCGATGTGATAAAGTTTTTGTGACTTTAAAAAAAAATTAAATGCAAAATAATGTCAAAATTGAAGTAATTAAGTTTTTAAAACAAATACAATAATAATAATTGATATAATATTACTAAAAATATAAGGTTCAGCCAAAAGACATCTATATGGTTATATATATTCATGATTAATGACATGGGGTTCTCTTGTCTTGTTATAGTAAGTGTATTAACCATATAATATAAAAATACAAAGAGACATAGTAAATGAGTAATTATTTAACTAAGAGTCAAATTTAAAATATTAGGTTACTATAGTGAAATAAAACTATCTAAAACCTATTGGTTGAGATGTTTTCTACCCATCCCAACCTTATTATCAAAATAAATCATTTTTATCCATTTTAAACCGAAAATGATTTTATTATAAAATAATACTTCAGGATTTTCCTAAAGTGACCCTCACCTCTCTTATAAAAGGGTACTTCACCTTCCCTTAATTTGACACCTCAAAATCCATTTGGCCCAGCCACACCATGAACAAATATCTTTCCAACTTCCCTCACTTCATCCTAGAGTCCTTACTTTGATCATAAATCCAACCTATGCATCACTTTTTTCCAAATCAAAAATAAAAACCCGAAGAAAAGGTAAATATTCCATCACCTCTTTCATGTTATTTTGTTCTTCCACTTCCTCTTTCATTGTGGTTTCCATTATAATATGATAAATCCAGTATCTTATATATATTTTTATGTTATTATAAAAATGGTACAACCATATTCATTAATTTATCCATCATATGAATGATAAAGTCACCATACCTGTGTACGTAGGGCTTACCCTCTCCACGTCGCGGTGTAGTTTGTTATTAAAACACTTAATTATTTGGATGGGTATAATAATCAGTATAACTGATGAAAATAATAAATATAACATGTTAATTATTTGATATATATGATGTAACATCAAATTACATACTATTTCACCATCAATATAATGATATTGTCACTTGTGGGTAACCACGGATTACCGTCTCCACGAACACGATAAGATTCATTCCCCATCGTATTCATTAACGAATAATATTCATTTAATGATTAAAAATAATTCTTACGAACATAATATCATCTTGGATATTAATCATATACATCCTATCCATAACAAACATGTCTTACGTAACAAATCATATAAAGGAAAACGAATTAGATAACACCCGAAATTATGGTACTACAAAAACATTATTAACAAAGCAATATTAGAAATCATATAAGATATCATATTTATCCGTGGTTGTTTTTAGGTAAGTATCTACTGGGTCCTCATTATCATCCACATCCATGTTTCGTAATAATGTTTTTCAGAATATTTTTAAAATTTACTAGACTATGGGTTAAAGTCATTTATACACCAGTTTTAATTTTTATAAAATGGCTTGAAAGGAATCTTTCTGTCGTTTTCCAAACAAGGTACTTTATGACCTCTTCAACAAAATTAAGGTATGAATGTATTTTATTTAACTTATATAGTCGGTGTGGAATTTTTTCGCCGCTATATCATCTTTGAAGCTTCCCATACAGGATTATAAGAATATTTTCCAAATAAATGTTTACTTTTATAAATATATGACTTTTAAATGATATCAAAATAGAAAGAGACATTTCTCTAAAAAAATATTTTATTTCATCTATGTCAACATAATTTTTATGGATTTTTTTCTTGTTCAAAGATGATTTTTTATTATACAAATCTTCCATATTATATTGATTGTTTTTTGATATGTTTTACTGTGGATGTGTTATTCTTACACCATTAATGGTTTATGGATAAAGTATTGACATTTTTATGCTGGTTTTAATATGATTGTTTATATTAGGTTTAAGCCTTTTCATATGAGGAATTAATTGGACTTAGTAAGTGATAGGTGGAGGCCTCTATAGCTCCATGATGCATTGGTAGGTCTCATGAGACAAACTAGTGTCTTTTTCCAAGGCCTTGAAAATATCTTATATGTAGTCTTGGCACAAGGCCTTGAAAATGTGGTTATGAAGTCTGGCATTATTCATTCCATCATTATGAAAGTGGATGTTGATATTTCATGTGATTATTTGACTAGTAGAATATCCATGTTAATAAGTAAGTGGAATTATTAAATTTTATATTTTCCATATTATGATGATGTTTTAGTTTAAAAGGAATTTGTTTTATTCTTATACATTGCCTTTAATGGTTACACTTATTTGTGAATGTTTCCGCTATATTGTTATCCTTACTGAGTATCTGAGCCCATCGCTTTCTATGTTTTATTTTTCCCAAGATGTGATGAAGTATTTCAGTGTTGACCTGCAGGGATAGGCTAAGGATATAAGTGTGTTAAAAAGGGGGCAAAGTGTTGTTGATGTTTTTATTTAATGATGAAATGTAAACCATATGAAAGAATCTAGTACATCTAAGGCTACTAAACTGGTTGGTATTTTGGGATTTTATCTCTTTGGATCATGCCAATGTAATGTAATAATGCACCGAACTTGGGTAACTGGTGTCAGGGTGTTACAGATACATCAAACGTATTATCACTAGAAGTGTGCCACTCCACCTGATCCATAGTCTAGGGATAAATAAACCATTAATGGTTCTATATAGATTGATCCTAGATCAGACGTAGTTCTATACTAGAAAAAGTCAATGCATCACATATTACTAAAGGTGCACAAAATATCCAACCATACGATCAAGGATACATCAACCATACTCATTTTGACAATCCCATGAAACCCATTTCATTTAAAATGTATTCTTAGCCATAGAGGAGGAATTTGAAATTCTAATCCAAAACTGATCAGATATTCCCACATTTTTCTTTTTTATTTAAATTGGTAATTGTATTTCATACGATAATAGAAAATTTATAGCCCTAAGAAATTATAAATAACCAACAAATACTTCTGTAATTCATTTTTTAAAATGACGGGTGTACACTCCAACACCCCAACTATCGAGCCCCAACTCACAGTTCTATGAGTTTCATAGCATAGAAATTATATTCTGGTGGATAATTAAATATCCATCATGTCCCATCTAATATAAGTCTCATGAAACCCAATAATTCCAGATACTATCGTCAAAAAAAGATCATTGAATCTCACGTTATGTATAGGAACACCGCTAGAACTACAGACAATTCACATACCACACATCATCTCTACAAAACAAGGAGAACCATCAGGACTATACCCCAAATACACACACTATACACATTCCATGATTAAGGAAAATATAACCCTCTACACATGTGTCATTCATGAACCACATGTTTTTGTCCTTGCATTGATGAGTATCAACCTCATCCACATTCTTATCAAAAAATGACACAATAGTAAAACCAAAACCATCCTACCATTCTTATAATGTGGATTTTATGTGTGTCTTGTGTCACCAAGCCTAGAAACTATACCATCCCTACCATTACATTACTCGCCAATACCATGCAAAAAATGATTAAGTGGTCAACATTTACATAGAATAAGGCATTTTACATGCCTTTTTCTCTTCCTATCTAAGGATAGTTTCATGTGATAGGAACTATTTTTCCCTATCTATAAAAGTTTACATGAACCCATCACAGATGTAGGATTTGTTATAAGGTGTCCTAATTTCTAAACCACTATAGTAGAAAATCATGTGAAATGATCAGAACCCGAAATAACTTCTCATGCATCCTATCTCTAAGAAATGGATAACCTTAGGTAGACTCCTCTTTCAGTCACCATTGACCACATAAGCCCCCATCTTTAAAATGGACAAGCCATATATCATGGGTCACTAGGGTCTCCCACCTTACCCATAAAACATGTTATTCTCATAGTTCATATCTCACAGAACAAAAACTCGTTACACTTTTCAAAAAACACATGGAAACCATCATGCGAAACACCTTCCCAGGTGTATCATATAACTATAACTAACATCACATTCCCAAACAACCTTCATAAAAGTTAATGTTTCTCATGAATTATCCACATTAGAGACTTCTCCACTGAAGAACATTGCATCTAAGGACACACACACACAAACACACCCATATATATATATAGAGGCACTGTCATGGATGATCTATAACTAGGAAAGACATGTTCCCTCAATTGGTTATATAGAAACGAATTCCAATTTATAAAAAACCACTTTTTATGTTGTTATATGAAATTTAGATAACTAAACCAAGATCAAGAAAACCTAAAAGTGTTTGCACTTCATTATTGTGCGCTCTTATGGACACACTCGGGTCATTTGACATCCTGTGCACCTGAATAAATTGATAATCATTAAGTGACTCACTGTACATCCACATGATCTTCCACCATAAGAAAATTCATGCATATAAGATATCCCAACATAGTATAATAACAAAAAGTAATTATATGTGAAAAATTCATAATTGTATTTGATGCCACTTTAAATTACGGAGCCTTAGGAATCATCAATAAAAATATCCCTTGGGAAAAAATGAATTTAATTTTGATCTTAAATTTCTAGTAATTATACATTTGATTCCACTTAACACTATAGGAAATGAGAAAAATACAATAAATTGACATTAATAAGATGGATAATATCCAATATTTAAATTACAAAACTATCAAACTCGAGAATTGTGGGATTTACGTGATGTTAAAATGATATAAATCATAATATCACATACTCTGCCCAATAAATCATGAGCCTCATCAAAGACTACCTAATTGAACATGTGGGAATGAAACCCCAAACCAATATCAGTCATAGGCTCTAGTATATTCATATATATCTTGGATACCATATACAAAACAGTAAGGAAAAAAAGAGGATCTAATACTAATTTTAAATTTCATAACCTTGCTCAATATAAATAGAAACAAGTCTGAACATCCACCTTACCTAAGGCATAACTCTCTAAATACCAGGGGATTCCAAATATATGATAGGGTCTAACGACGTACTTCGAGGAGGATAAACTCATATACATGAGTGTGAAATAATAAATAAATAATTAAATACCATCAAAAACATATAGGCATACATTATATTATATAGAAGGAAATATATAAATTCAATGAAAATGTTATAAAAAAAGAAATTACAACATATGACATATAAATAGATAACAGACTGAACACTGAGTTAACAAAAACTATAGATATAGAAGGAAGAGATAAAATGAAACCAAAATAAATGTGTGTGAGGATCTAGAACCATCCATGAGCCACAAAACCTCCAATATATAATATTAGTTGAGATCCCCAACTCCAAAAGGAAATATTATCCTCGTCCAGGATCATGCCTTCAATATGTGTTTAGATTCTCAAGCACTCAAATGCCCCAACATCCTAAGATATGTTTGTGTATAAATCCGTAGGCCACCCAAAAAATGACCCTAAAAATAACCAATCTGATGGTAGTTACATGTATATATGATGAATTATGTAGTGAAATTACAATTATTTAAATAGTTAATTAAAAAACAAACATGAACCCCAAGGATAGCTTCACACTATGAATGGTATATACCAGGTTCAACTAGTACGATTATGTATGTAAGAACTACACAATGGTCATTCCATCCAATCCACTTTTAACAGGAGATAATATAACAATCTATATTTCAAACTAGCTTTTAGGGTTAACATATCAATCCTTGGAGCCTTAACATCTACATGGGGCCCATGTTCACCGTAGGATTAACCATATACCCGATGTCCTCCCTGGTGGGGGGGGGGTGGAATAAACTTTTATATATAAACTAGAATCCACATGAGGTCAATGTTCACCATGAGTTTATCCATAAACCAACATCCACCTGGGGATCATGTTCAACATCGGTTAAACTATAAATTAGTGTCAATCCACATCCATGTCAAAAAACATGATTAACTAACAAGTGAGACTAAAGAAATAAACACATATCAACAATTCCATAACAAATTTTTTTACAAGACTAAGAGACTATTTAACTTTATAGGTTCAAAAATAATTCCACCTAATGTAAAAATTTAAAAATACCTTTTAAAATAGGATCATTAACCAATTTCCAAACATAAGTTATTAAACCATGTTCCAAATTCCATTGAATGAAATGAAACCAAATCCCCATTTTCCAATTCCAATAAAAAACACTTTATCATAAAAAATTAAAACATATTTAAACCACATTAGCAATTAACAAATCCATTTTAAAAATCTAAAACCATTTTAAATCTATAAATAATACTTTATAAAAAAAATTTAATATTTTTTAGCATTTAGAGTTGTATTTGCACCTATCCAAAATCAAATCAAGTTATAAATATCAATGAATTTGAAATTCTATTTCATATTCACGGTTTCAGATCAATAATTATATTTTAATATGTGTAAGAAAAACTGACTGTTTTAAAAATAAATGATTCTAGGAATAAAACCTTTCATGAAAGCTATAAAAATTGAAGAGAAGCTGGTATAAATACACATAACATCTCTTATATTATAAGATGAGACTGTGGTTTAATTAGAGGGACCACCAATAAAAAATTTGAGTATTTAATATTTTTTTTAAATTGGTTAGTAGATACATCCAAGGCCTTTGATATCATATATTAGGAGAACCCGCACTTATCTTCCAATTTATGTCCTATAGAACACTAAAGATCCCCACACGATCAAATTGGACATTTATAATTTAATTATCAGTTTTATTCAAAGCAGTCATAGTCACTACAAATATCATAGGTGACCTCATTAAACTAGAACCATGAGAAACTAAATTCTAACATCTCAAGGAATACCCTTAACCTATTCCTAGGAAAAATAACCAACATACATCATCAATTATACAAGAATTTAAATTTAAATTTAAAATTTTATTGAAAAAATGTAAAAATAACCATAGAATAGTACCTTCATCAAACCAAAAAGTGATTATAAGAATGTGGGTTCATGATAAGTCTTATTATATAGCATATTGGGATACCAAAGTCATTCTAATGAGACCACCAGGAACCATTGTAATCAAAATCAAATCCCTTACTAAGAGATAAAAAAAATAAAAAGGAAATCAATAGAGACCACCATAAATAATGACATAAATCAAAGATCCCGGAAAATCCAAAAAATTACTTTCATTGGTCAATAGAAGAGATAAAAAGAGAGTATGAAGAAATGTGGTCAGGTCGCATGTGAGGAGTATAAGAAGTAAAATGTGGGATGATCCATAATTTTTTTCCGGAGAAAATTCTAACAAGACACCATTCATGTGTAGTATGGTTTGGATGAATGTTTTTCCAAGCTATGTAACAACTATCTGTTATGGAAATTTATATAGAACCCTAGATAAAAAAATTTAAAAACTATACACCCATCATGTGAATAAATAATTACATAGTTTGTAACTTTTCTCACTATTTTATTACAACAATAGAAAAATCATTTACTAAGACCCATGTCTAAATGAAGCCACATGGTTTCCCCTGGGAGCTAAACAGTTTCTATAAAATATTCTAGATAACCGAGTGATATATAATAATATATTTAAAACCTCCTCACACTATTGGATTCAATTTTTATACCATAGAACATGTAAAATATCTAGAATCCTCAAAACTCTTGAACCATAGCCCAATTCCTTCATTACTCACACAAAAAACCCATGATAACATACAAGTATTATTCTAGATCCAAAATTATCACTTTAGTATGTAAAATATTTTTCAACTCTATTTTAAATACATATTAATAAAATCATCCTATCCCCAAAACAAAATTTAAATTTACCTGTGATATTATATTTCCTATATGGACACAGGGAATTGAACCCTCAATTGGCATGATCAGTATGGGAATATGGACATTGACCATTGGTGTTTTTTCCCGTGACTTCCCTAGGAACCATCCCCAAAAAATTAAATTCAAATATGTATCCCAAATTCATCATGAATGTTGATCCGTGGAATATAAATCCCAAATAATTCCTCAATTACTCTGATGCATTATCATAATGGCCATGTTAGAGATGTCAATTTAAAATATAATTCACATGTTTTCTACTAAACAACCTTTTATACCAAATGAACTATACCTTAATCTATTAATTTAGGTAAAATTCATAATTATTAAAATGTTATTGGATTTAATGGAAGACACCATGAATGATTGATCTATTTTGCATTCATGGTAAACAATATACATACACAATTGCCATATTAAATTGTAAAATAAAAAATTATAAAAAAATATTAGTACATACTTAATCTCATTTTAAATAATTAGTATTTTTATACTAGGGAATAAAAAACTAATAAAGGGAGATCCCATATGCATAGTAAATGTTTTTTATGGGAAACTATCATGAGTAAATAAGATATGAGTAATATGGTAGTGTTCTTAATGAAAATATATGCCACTCAAAAAAACATGAGTTCAATGTACATACTTTACTAATATCCAAATAAAAATCACATGGATAATTATATATTAATTATAAAAATTAAAATTAAAAAATATAGACCTTGATGATCCAACAATCAAGGCATTGGACATGATTTTGAGAATCATACCATTAAGTTTGTATCCTTGGTCAACACACTTTCATCACATGTGTACGAATAAACCAATTACCCAACTAATTTGGCGACCTATTTTTTCTCATGAAACATTTCAATGAATCAAGGGGAAATATATAGATATGACATAACTATAAAATTCATATCCCATACATTCCATGTTTATTAAAAGATCAAAAGAACTAATTCTCAAAATGGCTAATACATCAAAACTTATTCAATTGAATCAATATTATGAAATATTCTTCCAGGGAATGAAAATATATTCATAATAATATTTCTCAAACTAAGACTGTATATTGAAAAGAAACATGGTTATGAAACCATAAAATTAGGGGAAATCAATGTTTTTAGATTATTGATAATCAAAATAAGGACATGGATTAGAAAATAATGTCTAATGAACTGATGGTGTGTGGTAGGAAATTTTATATAGTGAAAGTTAATTACCACAATACCATAAAATAGTAAGGAATGAATGGATACTATGATTTATTTATAATTTATGTTTTTATTGAAACCACACATTTTAGAAATAGAAAAATTAATAGAAAAAACGTAAAAATTTCTTACTAGTATCATTATATATGAATAAATCTATAATTCTATTTCCAAATTATTTCCATTCATTCATGAAACTAATGAACTTTTTTATAAGATTTTAAATTAAAATTCCAATAATATTAATAAAAAAATTTATTTGAATATAAAAATGAAGAATTTTAAGGGAGGCTTTAAAGTAAAAAAAATACAGTTTTTAAAATATAAAATTCCATTTCTGTAGTAAGTGTGAAAAGAATAATTACTTTAACATATTTGGGAAAAAGTCCAAAATTTCATCATTTTTAAAAAAAAATGATTATTCATGTTTAAACATTTAAAAATATGTTAAATATTATTTCAATTTAATTTATTTAATAATTTTTTTATAGAAAAGAACATTCTTTAAAACAATTTAATGATCATGGACATGGATGAAAATTTCCATTGAATAAACGGTAAATAAAATTTAATTTTATTAAATGTATTATCAAGATAATTTTAATAAAAAACAAATTATAATGAGAGGAAAACATAAAAAATATAAATTCCAGAGTATTAAGAAATATATGGTTGTTAATATATTAGGATCATATTATTTTCTTAAATGAAATATAAGCATAACAATGTAGGAATAAAATTAAATTGAAATAGAAATATCTAACCATAGGTCTGTACATAGTCATACATGTTTCTCGCACATATATAATTATTATATATGTATTAAATACATTATTTATAATTTATCATCTATATTAAATTTTAAAATTCACTTTTATAATCATTTTAAATTAGTTTTTGAATAGTTCTTCCATATGTCGATCACTTATGGGTTTTCATTCAAATTCACCCATATCACTTTGGATTATTATAACTTGTTAAAAGTTTTATGAAATGGTTATATATTTTCAATAATGTATAAAAGGTCATAAATATAATTTTTATTCTTTCTATACAAATTTTTTTGTCATCCATAAATGGTGGTAATAGAAAAATGAATTATATCATTTCGTGGATGTGGTAGTTCAAACGTACACACAACCAATGTTATCATTTTTCAATGAATGAATGTGTAAGAAGGTAGATGATATATTTAACTTAATTAATTATATTTAATTAAAATATATCAACTTTATGGATTAATTCCATCCTTATAGACAAAAAATTAAAACGACATTAAAAAACATTACACTCCTATATAGAGACAGTTGGTCATACATACACGTGATCGATGTTTTCATTTCCCATAACATTTAAAGGAGAGATTAATAATGATTTTATGATAAAAATAATATAATATAATTATAATTGATATACATATGTTTTTATATAATCATGTTTCGGAGAAAAATGAATTATGTAGTGGGATAAATAAAATAGAAGAACTCGTTTAATATTTCTACATCTTCTTTGTATTCATCTTTTGGTTTACACCTTAATACACCATATTATAGTATTATAGAAAGACTAAAAGCTCAAGGATGTAGGTAAAGAAAAAAAATTATGGTTTTAGATATTTTTAAGTACGAAGGTCTCAAATGTTTTGAATAATAGTAGATAAGTGGTTCAATTTTTTAAGTGAGGTGTGTAGAAAAGTTTTAAAGACATGAAATATTAATATATGATATGTATATAAATAATTTAAAATTGATGAAAATTTAAATATATTATTATATAAGTAGGGTAAAGAACAAATATAATAAAAATAAATAAATTTTTGACATGTTTAGTTGTCATTTGGAACAATATATTTTGTTTTATCCCCCTCATTCACCTAATTTAACCTTAATAGTATTAAAAAAATTTACACATTAAGAGTAATAAAATTATTTTTACAATTTTAGAGTGAAATATATATATAACATTCATTATATAATGACATGTTTTATCTTAAATTTATTCAATATCAAATTTTTATAAATTTATAAGAATTTTAAAATACTTCTTATGTAATTAATACTATTTCATGTCATTTTTGGGAATTTTCACATATATAGAATTTAGTGGAATAAAAATAAAAATTGAATTTTTATTTAAAAATATTTAGCAATAAATTATACATTATTTTTATTATTGAAATTTATTTTACAAATTTTTATACATAATATATTGTTTTAATTGTTTTTGAAATTTATTTATTTTATTTTTCTAATGTACTCAAAAGGGCCATGTCGATTTTGCATATGCATTTGTGGAATTTAATCTATCCATGTATTTTTAAAAAATAAATCATAAAATAATTTATTTATATCCAAAAGAAACAATTATAACCATTAATATCATATTTTTATAACAGTGAAAACATATTTTAGATATTAATAGATATAGTGGGAGATTTTGAAATATTTATTAACATAAAATAATATAATGATCAAAATAAAAGAAAAGTGACAAAAATGCCATATATTTTAATTAAGTGTTTTTATGGTATATATATCTCATACAATGAAATAATTTCACGTGATGTGTTTTTTGGGCACCTTACACGATATTTTTAATATTAATTAACATTCTTTACACATTGTCCTAGAGATACACTTTTACGATGTTTACTATTAATTATGACTTAAAATGAAATTAAAATATTTAAAAAAATTTAACCTCTCAAATATAAATATGAAATCATTATTTAAAAAATAAATTCATGTAACTGTAATAAATTATTATTAATATGAAAAACACAGAGATTTTTTTTTAAAATGAATTTTTGAGCATAAAAACAAACTTATAAAAAAATTAAATACAATGAAGATTCCTATAAAAATAATTTGAATATGAATATTTAAAGGGATATTAAATTAATTTATGTAAAAATAAATAAATTATGGGATTTGAAATTACTTTATTTAGTGAATGTAAATTACAGTTTTTTCAAAAATATTAATTTTTCACTATTTACCCAAGAAATCAATCTTTTTAGAAAAATACCAAAATATCACCATATGATAAAACTAGAATGATTGTATTTAAATTTATATTCATTATTTTCAAATCCAATTTATATATTTTGAAAAATGTAACTCTAAATAGCAATGTATAAAATGATTAAAAGAGTTTTTTAGAAGAAAATTATTTTAAAGTAGAAAAGAATTTTATGATTGTTCTTTTCCAAATTATAACATTTATATGAATGTTATATTTATTCATTAATTTATTTTTTATTATGTAAAACTTATCTTATTTATATTTGATAACATTTTTATTCCTATTCATGCCTGCCAACCGAACAAGAATGGTATAAGAGTCATATTTAAATATTAATTTTGATGTTCGTTTATGCTCGGTGTGGTCTGTGGTGTATACTATCAAAAATTTTGTTATTTTAATAGAATATTTTAACACAACTCTAGGGGTATTACCTAATCCTTCCTTACAAAAATTATATCCTCACAAATTTAGTTCATCTTTTCTAAATTGAATATATCATATCATATTAATGAAATAAAATATAAATTTTATCATGTACTTTAATTTATAGGTTATGGATAAGAAACATATTATGAATATACCTATAAATGAATTATAATTTTCATTTACTGAAATTTACCTTTGAAGTCGATTGTAACACTTCAAATAATACTTGATAGATTTATCTTATCTATTCCTGAGTTTGAGAAATGATTTGACCTTTGGGATATAAAAATGTAATAAAATTTACATACATTATTAATTCTTATTTTATAATAATTACATAATCCTTAGAGGTCTATCAACATGGTAATGATTACTTTTCCATGCCTAAAGCTCTAATATCTTATTTTAATCATCTATAAGATCAATAAAATGAAAAACTTTGTGAAACCTATCTAAACCTGTAATGGTTAACACATGCTAAAATAATTACCAATGCCAAAATGATGTAATAACATTAAATATTAAAAATCTTAATAGGAACCAATTATTAGTTTTAAAATCATAAAATATGGTTGATTAAACTTCAAACCAAAAATCATATTGGTTTGATCACTTATTCTTTGAAAATTATCTCATTTTTTCTTATCCCAAAACTACCATTATCACTCAAATATGTATATTCCCTAATTACATATTCCCAAAAACACAATAATGTGTTGTAAAATTCAAAAAGTTTCACCTATCATATAACATAATTAAATTAATTTTCATCTATACATTATTTACTAAATATGTCTAAAAATATCACATTTTTATAAAAATCGGTCTTTAGTGGTAATGATATCAATCAATATATATTCCCAAAATTTAGATTTCCTAAATTTTAAATATAATTGAATATTATTATAATAATCCTTGTATGATTTATCTTAACCCTCTTACATAACAACAATTTATATATAATAATACAGGTTAATAATATTTTCTCTAATTTAACAGTTGTTATACATAATTCTAATATTTAATGGATATATTAGTCCATGAGGGATAATCTTGGACTATATTTTTTCATTAAAAATATATATTGATATTTCATATTAGGATAGAATATTTATATGAAAATAAAATTCAATAAATCGGCAATCAAACTTACTAAATTTCACATATATATCACCTTTACCTCTAAAATATCTAAGAATTATTCTCTACTAATTATCTTAGAGGTTATAATCCATTGAGTATCTCAAATTACCATTCGTAAAAACAAAAGTCTTACTATCACGGTAATACATGTTTTTTTTGGGAATTGGTTTACATAACATCCCATGTCATTACAATTAAATTACTATAAAATAATATTTTTTTTGTTTTCATTGAAATTATGATCGATATGATATTTTCTCCAAAAAAAACACCCATTACCGTTATGTGTTTATCATTGTTCTTATTCCCAAATTATTGACATGTGTTATGGTAAATCATTATTATTTGAATAATATTTATCATATGAAAATTTTGGAAACATAAATTTTCTATTATTGTTAGAATGTATAGTTTGGTTGATATTATTTAAAAAATTACATGATAGTTAGTTAGGAATAAAAATAAGATCATCCTCTCAAAAATGAATCATTTTCGTTGCTACATATAGGAAATGATATTAATGATATCTTTTTCCTATTTCACTAATACTCCAATGATATGATATACTCCAACACCCATTTTATAAAGATTATAAGCATGGTAAACCATATATTATCCATGGATATTGAATCACTTCCTTACTCTAGGAACCGTCCAGGAATAATATCACTAACTTAGTTAACAAAAATATATCACGAAAATTAATCCACATAACATAAATGGTTCATAAATTCTCTAAGGGATTATAATAATGCTCATGTTAGATATGTTGATCTAAATTATACTTACCAAGGATCTAAATAATCTTTTTTGGATACAACTATATCATCCCTAACTCCAGTAATAAAAAGATGATACTTAATTATTATATTGGTATATGATACAAGGAATTACACCATAAATGATTAATTATATTTGTTATCCTGGTAAACTAGATACATCTTTGATTTCTATATTACATTGGAAATATAAAACAGATCTTAAAAAATTTATTGCATCCTTAAAGATCATTAAAATATTAATTCATAATATATTGGGTAAAGGAAAATAAATAATGGTTGAGATCAGATATTAAATTTCGGGTTTGATACAAAAAAATATATCATTAGTATTTAAGGCACACTTAACATGGATGTGTGGTGAGACAAAACACTTCCCATTCAATCAATAACAAGAGTATAAGGTAAATACATGGATAATATTAATATAGAAATCAAATGGATAAAAAAAATCAACTTTCAATATGAAAAAGGAAAAATCCATGATATTTAGGATGTCACCCTCTACTACTCAAAAAGTATATAATGAATCATACCATCTACTCTTTAGAAAAAATATATTATTCTTATGTGTTGGTAAACCAAAAATTCCAAAATAATGTCGCCAATTATGTTTTATCATGTGATATATAAAAGTGTCAAAGGGATATATGTAAATGGGCCCCACCCATCACATTTGTATTATATTAATTCCACATCATTTGAATGAAAAATATCCATTCTAAAAATTCCTTAAAAATAATTTTTTTGTTGAATCAAGATTATGTATTATTTACTGGCTTTAATAAATACAATTCATAATCATATTTCATTAAGTAACACTGTATATTGAAATAGTACTAAATTAAGACTATATCAATGTAATGAAAATGACATTATATAAATCCATGATACATAAAATAAGTAATTTAAGATTAATATTATGTCTAATGAAATGTTCAAATGTGATAGGGAATGTGATAATAAGAAATATAATAACCAAAAATCAAAAATAACAAAAGGATAAAAGAGAAAAATAAATTACAAAGAAATGAATATTTGTTACGAAAAAATCCTTTAAAAAATATGAACGAAAATGAATAAAAAAATATAAATTAATTTATTATAACATTGTGCATATAAAATATATAAATAATTTAATTTTTTAAAAATTTTCAATAAAACATTCTCCCTTTTTTGATATCATTTTCAATATAAATTATGGGAATATTATAGAAAACATTTCCATAAAAATACCATTGGGAGATTTTAATTGAAGCTTCAACATAAATATTAGTTATGATGGTATGAAATAATATTTATGCTGTAAAAATTAAAATATCAATTCATTTATCACTTTTGGTAAAATATATACAAGTAACTCATTCAAAAAATAGTGAAACAAATTCCTTTAAAGACATATATAATACATTAAAAAACATATAAAAATGACATAAAATATTTATTTTATCATGGAAAAAAATTCCTTGGAGAAATTTTATAAAATGTGGACAAGGATGAAAAAATTCAACAACCAAAGAAGAAATAAGGTTGAATTTTATTAGAAATACTATCCAAAAAATTTTATGTTCCAAAATTAGATATGGAGTGGAAAACATAAAAACCATTGAAATAACCAGAGAAGAAGATAATATATGCTGTTTAAAAAATTATTATCATATAATTATCATAAAATAAATGTGAAAATTATAATCCAAAAAAATGATATTGAATAAAAAAACCATAATATTATGTATCCACATTTTCATATATAATTGACCATCATGTATAATGAATATAAATTTATTAACTAATTTCAAAAAAAACATTTTATCTACAATAAACTTTTTAAGGAGCTCTTATAATCTTTTAAAATAAATTTGTTGTATACTCCATACTTATGCCATCCAATTAATATTGTTCTTCGGTATATTGTTTGTGGTTAAAGGAGTTATGGTGTAAAGATCCAACGTAGATCAACTGGACAATTATCCCGAGGTTGATTTCCATGTGATGAGGAGAAACAAAGATAACGTGAACACGTCATCAATATTTATAAAACAATATATATGACCAGAGTTTAATGTGGTTGAATGAGATAAAAAAGATCAATGAAACCAAGTCCAAATATGAAAAAATAGAATAGTTTGAATCCAAAAAGACCTATAAGTCTCAATATGACCAATCATCACCTTTAAACCATCTCAATATGAATGTGACATATGATATGAGAACAAGGAATTATATATGATTCCCATGAATTTAACTAAGCCTACAAAGAAAGGTTCAGAAATTCCCAATGGAAAAATTTGGGGGTGATCACAAAGCCCATTAGGATACAAATAATGAATCGATAGAAGTTCTAATATCAATAATGAAAAAGTTATAGATTTAAATCAATAAAAATTTTATAAATAATTTTCATAAAGAAATTTATTTAAAAAACTTATTTAAAAAATTCGTACCTTATTCAACAATTATAATAATGTATCAGGTGTTTAGGAAAAATAAGTAAATTAAACATGAGAGAAAATATCAACGAAATAAACCATCATATGATAAACTAGGTATAAAATACCAAGGACAACATTTGGGCTATATCATATTAGAATATGTACTAGACATAAAATAAGAATAAAATAGGTGTAAAACTAATATGAATCCCTACCACAACCTATCAATATCACAAGAGAACCCCCTAATAGTGACACACATAATAGGGTCAACTTGTTTTATTTTCCAACGCACCTAAGGTTCCCAATGTGCATTGATTGTCCAAAATCATTTTGAAATCCATACTCACATTATAAAAACCCTGTTTTCCATTATAGGAAATCCATTCCAATCCACATTCTAAAGGGATAAACATGAAAAAATAAAAATTCAAGAAAAAGAAACACTTTCTTAGATCCACCTTCCTGAAGATGCTATAAACCAATATGCCTTTGAAAATAGAGGTCAAAAAACCATAGATCGGCCTACAAAAGATAATAAAATTCCAAGATAAACATGATAGATAGAAAATTACAATTTTTAATGAATCTATAACATAAAAGAATATAATGTCACTATCGTGACAAGTGGTAGTGAATACACAGAGACAACATACCTGGAGGGATGCACTAAAAAAACAATGATGGTGAATCACTGAACGACCAATCCAAGAGGGGAAGAGATCCATAAAATCACATATGAGTGATCCTATATCTCTAGAGGTATATATGGGGATGAATGAAATAATATTTGATATTATCATCACCAATAACCAATAACCACATTTATAATCATGATACATCTTAGTAGTTCCTTTGTGTATATACTAAAAATAATAGTTTACACTATCGAGAAACACCTACCCCAGGGTTGAAGGAACAAAAAACTTGTTACGGAAGCACAAATCTCCACTACAAGACCAAGACTCATCACTCGGGGTTTCCCCATCATAAAGGATTTTACAAAATAGTTGGATATCAGTCCATATCACTTGTTCAACATGAAATTTCTTAGCAAAATACTATTTAACATTCAATGAATCTAGAAACACCTATCATCCAACCAATTCCACATCCAACCACATACTAGTATAAAAAGTCATTAGAGTGAACTCCTCAATTAATTCCTTCATATATTTTGTCGATAACGTTTTTATCAACGCATCAATGACTACATTACAATTTTTAAGAGTGAGTGAAATATCAAAATAAAAATTATAATGATAGTCAACCCAAAATATCTATTATATTTTTAGACCTCTCTAAGTAAAAATATATTTCAGGATATTATGATTAGAATACACTATAGATAGATCCCCAAAGAGTTATTGGAAAGGAATTTTGAGTAATTTCATAATTACAACTTACTAAAAATCACAATTAGAGTAGTTCTTCAAATGAGGGAACAACTGGCGAGTGCCATAGGGAATGAAATGTTTCCCCTGCATTAAGAAACATCCCAGACCCATACTAGAAGCATAGAAGACAATAAAATAACCCATCCCCAGTTCTAGAAGTATAATATATGGTTCTCAATTCAGTATCCCATTCACCCCTTCAAAATAAATCTAACATTTCTGATTCCACTAAAAATTTAAACTCATGCAATTTAATGCTTTCATTGAGATGAAATATTGGAGATGTCCCGAACAAACTGCCTATAATAACTACCCATAAGAATGAAGGATTATATTTGAAACATGTTTTTAGGCCGCTGATAAGAAATAACTACCTATAACATATATGGATCCACTGAGACACCCCTCTCATATATAAAATCGATGAGAATCATTACATCATGAATCCAAATCTCACACATGAATTTTATACCGTACATTTTATGTTCTAGTTATTTTATAAGAATGATTTATAAATAGTCCATTTTGTCCCCCATTTAATTAAAGTACATCAAAATATCATCCAAAAACACCAAAAAAGGAATCTAAGATCTAAAGAAATATTCTGATCATCAAATCCATAAATGTCACAGGAGAATTAGTGGTTGCAAATGGCATAACCAAAAATATAAAAATTCCCATATCAGATCATAAACACTATCATAGATAAATCATTTTCATGGAATCTCAATAGTGGTACCCTGAATACATTTTAAAATTTGAAAAAGATGATCAAATAGATCATTAAAACAAAGAAAATGATATCTGTTCGAAATGGCCACCCGATTTATCTTCCCATAGTAAATATAAGCTTTGTGGCTCCCGTATGACTTATTAGATTTTTTTATAGGTGAAGCCCCTAATAACATGATACTATTAATAAATCTCATAGTCTCTAGGATATCAATATGGAATTTATGTTCCACTAACTATGTAGGCATCATATGGTAATATTTCTTTGAAATTAGCATCACAACACGGAGAAGACCAATAATAAATTCAACCTATCTCTATCATTTTAAACCATAAAAATTATCATGAAAGACTACCAGGTATTCCCCCAAAACCATAGGTAGTTGACTACCCAAACAAGGATCAACAATATCATGAAATATCGCTAAAAAATGACTTTACATCATACCTGTATAAGGAAAAATATGACATCCCTTGACAATCAAGGGGCCTACTCACCTTGAAAAACATTAGTAATCCCATCAGTAGATAAAAATTGAGCCTGATGATGATAATAGTCTACCGAGATCTTATTTATGATAATCCAAAACATATATATAATCAATTTGATGATTTCAAGACCAAAAACTAAGAAGTTTTATGCCCCCTTAATGTCGGATACCATCACCTAACACATATGATACTAGAAAACATTTTCGGACCACATTCCCAAAGGTGTGAAACCTCAAAAAAGAATAAAATAAGGCTGGAATGAAATCCCATTACATTATAATTTTTTTATGGTGTGAAATAATGATTAAAACCTATATTAAACAAATATAACACTATAGAAGATGGAGTAAACATTGAACCTCTAACAATAGATGGCACTAAATTATATTTCATTGGTGCATACTCAACTCTATAAAGACATATATTATCCATTACACCTTGAGATTTATTAGCCATATAAACAAACTAGTTTTCTTGAGGATTAGAGATCCCACCCTTGGAAGCATAGTTATAAAACTAAAAGCCCTTAGTCAATGTGGATCCAACATTACTACCTTGGCACATCTTGTCACAAAAAAAATTTTGATGGAAAATTTTGAACAATGATGACAAGTATTAGGATCCTACAAAAAAATAGGGTTGGTTTGACCAGGCATCACACAATGATTGAAAAAAACACGATCCTATCTAGATGAATCCTAAATATTGATCACAAAAATGAAACAAGATACCTTTGCACTTCCTTTTCTAGACAAAAGATACACCCTGGATAACAACAATACCAATTAATGCTCCTCCCAAACTATTCTTCTATGTTAAGTCCACCTCAATAATTGATACCTTTTCATCTACCTCCAAAACGTTAAGAAGGAACTTGAAAATCAACATCAACTAAATATACATCCTCAATCCTAACTCAGACCACCAAGCCTTTGAGTACTCATTAGTCACATGCGCTAATGATAAATACACATACATACTGAAATGAGTACAATAATATATAAGGATATGATCCAATTTATCTATTATTAGAAAAAATAGTTCTTCAGTGCATTTATTATATTGGTAAAAAAACGATTCTTGGTTATTTTCTGGAAAGAAACCATTGTTATATTTTAATGAAACTTTGTTAAATCAATAAATTCCCACATCACCTTCTTAGTTCTTCAAGAATGTACATTAAAACACCCACTTTATATTCTTCATGAGTCTCCAAAAAGATGAAGATCATCTGTATCCACTCAAGAAATTATTCAGATTCATATGGATCTTAATCATAATAGATGGCATATGGATGATGTTATATAAATTATGGGCCATGATCCATTTCTCATCCTAGAATCTTAAGGCCTTCTTGAGATAATGTCTAAATACTGTGAAATACAACATCTAACAAATAAGGGAACACTCTGGGATGTTCTCTCAAATCCTATCTCATAACATCCTTTATCATATTTAGAATAACTCTTATAGTATTAGTTGTATAATAATCACAAGGAAAAATCCAATTAGTCATGGTAAGATTCCAAAAATCATAATACTAATTCAATGTATTGTTATAAATCATTTAAACCATTATGAAGTTAATCAAATATTTAATTCATAAAATAAGGGGGATGCTATAGGATGATAAAGTATCCTTATAAATAAACCCCCCATATTTTTTATTCAAATGATATCAAACACCAAGCCTAAAACTGTGTCAAAATTTACTAACAACCCTTTGTGTTGGTATTTAGTCATAGGATTGAGAGAGTGAGGCCCATTCCCACACTTACTAAACGAATTATTTTTTGTCCTAACTCTTACCTATCAATGAAATAGAATCATTCTTATCATGTTTCAACACACATCATGTTGAGAATCCCCTATCCTAGCAATTATTGACAAACCAACCAGGGTGAACAAAACTAGTCACCCAGGGTGGTCCGTCATGAGGCGAGGTGAAACAAATATAACTAAAATAAGTCTTGAATATAATATAAACAATAAATATAACCATAGTATAATGAAATAGTAATATATAAAACAATATCCAAAAAACTCAATCCAAATAGGATAATCCCTAAATGTATGAATCATAAAAGACCAAAAAACATTCTTCTGACCAATAATCATCAATAATTATTCCCACTATGAATAATGTAGTTGAAAAGAGAACTGGACATGCCACAAAATTGCCTTATCACAAATCCCACTAGGACACCAATAATTAATCTATATAAGTTCTAATACCAAGAATGTAAAATTTATATCTTTAAATTAATAATATTTTTTATAAAAAAATTTCCTAAATATATCATTTTGTAATAATTCCATTATTTTATCTAAATGCATACTATATTCCCCAAATAAATGAATATATCAAGTATAGAGGAAAAATATGTAATTTAAACATGTTAGAAAAAATCCATGAAATAAACAATCATGTAATAAGCCATGTATAAAATAAAAAATACACCATTTGGGATCTAACCTATAGGGATACATGCTAAAAATTAATGATTCCTAACGTAGAACTAAACCCAATACCTTGTCATATTATAGTATGTTGATATCAAAATGGAAACCCCTAATAGTTCCACACATAGTAGAGTCGCCTATATTTATTTCCCAATACCGCCAAGGGTCCCAATGTGAAATGATTGTATGAAACCATTTTCAAAACTATCCTTGCATTTAATAAAAATATGTTTTCCATCATAAAAATACATTCCAATGAAAATACAAATGGGATTAATATGAACTAATAAAAATTCAAGAATAAACAATAATTTATTAGATCCACATACCTCAAGATGATGAAAAAATATCCCCTTCGATAATGTACATCCAAAATCCATGAATTTGAGTTCAGAATAAATTGAATGAAATGAAACTACCAAGGATAGAATGATAACATCAATAATTCATGGATATAAATAAAAAAAGAATAAAATGCCTCCACTGTTACCAAATACTTCAATTAAGAAGAGTATACTTACCAGGATGGATACACCACAACAATCATACTGGTAAATTTCTGAACAAGAAACAAGAAAGGAGTGAAGGTCCCTAAAATCACATGGTAGTGACCCTATGTCTCTAGAGGGAAAGGAAACTGATTAATAAAACAAAAATTAGACAATACGTTCATTTAAAACCGATGTAGCCAGGGACATATGACAGTGAATCACAATAACTGTGTGGAATTTCACATATTTAAGTTATGATGAAAATGAATTCATCTCTGATAAATATATATCCCCATTGAATTTTTTACATTGTGTAAAGGCTTCATGAGGTATAATTTTTCATTCCTTTCATGAGACTCACCACATCTACCTGAAAACCAATACTGAACATGTAACCCCTTCACGTCACTTAAATTCAATTTAAAAGTGAACAAATTATTTTCTTGCATGAAACAAAAAAAATAATGCTTATGGATATCCATCCCAAAGGAAAGTCCTCTACAAAAAGTAATTTGGTATTACAATCTCCCCACCATAATGAATTTATAACTCAATAAATTCTTCAATATCATGGTATCAAAATATGTGATGGACACTAAATTTTCATCAATAATGCCCACTCCCATGTCTCTTGGCTATCACATACGCAATGCCATAGTACACAGACTAGAGAAATTATTTTACCACACATAACCTTCTCTTAGTGATAAATAATTAGAACTCGTTTCTCAGCAACAATGATGTTAGGCTAAATATTGACATCCTCCCATTCATTATAATAGGAAGAATCTGGACAATACCTCCTCAGTTGGGAAACATGAAATAAGTGATGGATGGAAGTCAAATATGAAGGTAAGTCCAAACGATTGGACACCCTTCCCAAACATCCAATGATATCAATGTTCCCCACAAACCATAGGGCCATCATACCCATCTTACCCAACAAAATATTTCCCAAGGAAGGTTAAACTCTAGGAATGAACCTATCCCCATACTCACACTCCTGCATCCAATAAATAAAAACAAAATAATATTTCATAGGAAACTATGGTATGATGATTCTTATGTAGATTGAATAAACTCTCCCATTCATATACAAAAAAAGACTCAGCCTAACAATGGAATTCTCTCCTTAATCATCCGGGAAAAAGGAAGATCTACATAGACACCCATAAAAAGGCTTTAAGGGTTCCATATTAATTGAATCATGATAATTATTGTTGAAAAAAAATTCAACCATAGGGAAATTCATTTCCCATAATCCTCAAAAATCAAGCACAAAATCCCAAAGATTATCCTCAAGAAACTATATAACCGTCTTTGTTAACATATCAATTTGTGGATTATAATCAATTATCAATTTCAAATGGAGATTCTTCAATTCCTACAACCCTTTACAATATATGGATGAGAACATTGGGTTCTTGTTAGATATAACTGAAATGGTAACCCTATGAAATCTTAAATTTTATTTTATGTACAATTCCCCATGTTGTTCCACCTTAGTTGCATACTTTATAGGTAATAAATTTTCCAATTTCATGGGTTGATAAATGATCACTCAAATAACATAAATACCATTAGGATTCCATGGTAATCCAAGACTGAAATTTATGGAAATATCATATGAATTCCATTTAGGAATAGGAATGGACTATAATAAAAGAAAAGTTCACTGGGATTCTGTATTTATTCTATGACATGTAAGACAACATGATAAAAAATCCACAATTATCTATCTAATACTTGAAAACCAATACCAACATCTCAAATATGTTATGTATTACTAGATCCTGGTTGAAAATACTAACAAAAATGGTATCCATTATCCATCATATTCATCCTTAGAGAATAAGGAACATATAACCTGTTATGGAAGCATAAATCTCTACTCCGACACCGAGATAACACACTTGATGTCTCCCCACCATAAATCACATTACAAAAGATTTAACACCTAGTTTCTATCACCTACTCGAGAAGAATCTACTCATCAAAATATATTTCATATTTAATTTAATCCAATAACTCCTTCACACCAACAACTTCCACAATCATTATAAAATCTGCAAGCATACTCATCAAAGACAACTCCACAACCAATTCTTTTATAGTTTGTGTGGGTAACTTTATACTCAATGCATTAATAACTATATCCCATTTCAAAGGGGTTTATAAAATATAAAAATCAAGATTAAAAAGATAATCCCCCCAATGTTCCTGTCATATGTTTGGACCCATCTGATTGATAACATTTTTTAGACTATTATCACCAGAATACACTATAAATAGCTCCTCAAAGAGGTAGTTGTTACATGTTTATATTGAATTCATAACCGCCACATACTCAAGATCATGGGTAGGGTAATTACTCTAATGAAGGAATAATCAGTGGGATCCCTAGGCCACCACCTTTTTCCCCTAGATTAAGAGACATCCTAATCCCATACGAGAAGAATTGTAGAAAACATCATAAGCCAAAAAACCTGTTCAGGAAGAATCAAAATAGGTAATAAAGTCAACCTCACCTTTATCCCCTCAAAAGATCTCAGACATTTTCAATTCTACTCACTGGTAAACATCCTTATAGTTTAATTCTTTCAATGGAAATTCATGTTTGGAGAATTTTAGAATAAAACACCTGTAATAACCATTCAATCCAATAAAACTTTATATCTCAAAAACAATTTTGGGCCACTACCAATATATGAATTGCTATACCTTTTTGAGATCCATTGAGATTCACCTATTAGATATAATATTCTATATAATATTTTCATCTTGAATCCAAAACTAACACATGGAAAGAATTCAATACAAATAATGCTCCCTTATTATTCAATGAATGATATATAAATAGTCCAAGCACTCCTCCAATGACAAGGAGTATACCAAAATATCATCCAAAAAATACCTTAATAGAATCCAAGAACTGATGAACGATTTTGTTCATCAATGAAATAAATAGAGTAAGAGAATTACTGGGAGAGAATGGCATAAAAATAAACTCATAATGTCATTACTAGATCCCAAATATTGTCTTATGTATATCCTATTCTTAGAGTCTCAGGTGGTGGAAGCATAAATGTAGGTCAGTATTTGAAAATCAACAATCCCCTCTATGATTAAAAAACAATTCACAAATCCTAGGAAAATATATTTATCCTCAATGGTCAAAAGATATATATTTTTGATAGTTAATACAAAATATGAGGCTCTTTTCTACCATCTTAGAAAAGAGGATAGGTGATCCCCATAGTGAAACACTATAATTTATAGACCCTAATGTCTCTAGGACCTCCCCCATGAATTTGAATTATACCAACTCTGTAGGATCTATATGGTAAGATTTGTATGAAATGAGCCTCATACTAGGGATGAGGTCAATAGTAATCATGATCTATCTCCATGGTGGTAAACCAAAAAATCATTTGAAAAGGTTTTGGGGTATGTACATAAAAAATAATACATCTTAATCTGCAAACAAGTGTCAAGAATATTAAGAAATGTCTCCAAAAAATAAATTCACATATCTCCCGCACAAGGAACAACATGTATGTCCTTTCATATCTAGAGTCCCACTAGCCTTGAAAAACATTAGCGACCCCATCAGAATATGAAAAATAAAGTCGTTAATGATAACAGTCTATAAGGGCCTTAAAATCTTTTCATCTTATGAATTCTGATAATTAAATTAAATATTTATAGATCATGAACTAAGAAGTCCTACTCCCCCTTAATGTAAGATATCATCACCCGACACATGGGACACATAAAACCCTGTAATAACCACTTTCCCAAATTTGTTAAAAGATACCACCAGAATGAGATATGCGCTGAATTCATACTCAACACAGAAAATAAATTTTATCATATCAAAGAATTCATATCACCAGTATCAAAAAAATATAGAATCATATAATATTTAATAAACAACATACCTATAACAGTAATTGATCGTGCCATAGATTAATTTAGTGCACACTACACTAAATAATTTTATTTTATTTATGCCCCTCCATATGATTTAATAGTCAAATGAATATCCACATGATCCAATGGATAATACCTAAAAACCTTGGAAGCATGGATAAGAAACTGAGATCCATCGATGAATGTGGTTCCCGCCTTAATTTCATAGGAAATACTCTCGGAAAAATGTTTTAGATGAAAGCATTTCCTAGTATGAAGAATATAATTTGGATTGTCTACATAATTTGGTAGGGTATGACCTTGAAACTCAAATTAATAACAAAAAATATGCTCATGTTAAGGAGGAATCCACATAAAAATGGTCCTAAAAAAATTCATACCGGTGGGGTTCCTTTTCTAGATAGAAGATACACCGAGACTAACGATGGAACCTAATAAAGATCCTCCAAAACATATCATCCCAGATTTTTTAACCTCAACCAAAGATACATTTTCAACTTAGTCCATGAGGAAATAAAGCCACATTAGAATCAAAATCAACTGAATATCTGACTGTATTCCCAAATCAATCTTCAAAGCCTTTAAGTACACATTAGTGACCTTCTCCATTTTCAGATGCACTGACTCTAAAAAATGGGTCTAATAATTTAGAACAATATAAATCCATTTCTCCATGTTAAGGAACTCCTAGGTTTTCTCCTCACATAATGCCTCTAGTTAAAACTACTTGTTGAAGTTTTTGTTGAAAAAAAACCATTGTTAGATCCTCATGAAATAGAGTTTTCACAATCGATTCCCACATACCATTATAAATATTCCAATAATATATGTTTAAAATCCCAAATTATATTCCTAATGAGTATTGAAAAATTTTAAGATCATCTCTATCCCCTTAAGAAATTTGTCATATTTTTAATCCCTTTATAATTATGGGGGTTAGGTTGATTGAAATTCATAAATTTGGAGCTGTGATCTACTACTCGTACAAGGTTACAGACACTTTCCTCACATAGAGTCTGAATATCATAGAATACAACTTTTAACAAATAAGTGTTCACTAAAATATTTTCTTTGGGATCTTATCTTGAAAATTTATCTCTCAAATTTGAATGATCTCTTCTTGGAGGAATTTTCTTATAATCACAAGATGAAAACCAATTTTTCATTACTAAATTAAAAAATCAAAGAATGATCTTCATGTATTGCTATAAATTAATTAAAAAAAACATTAATTTAATGAAATTATGATTTCTTAGAACAAGTAGGACTCCTTAATAAGAGAACACATTCATTTTAATAAAATACCAAAAATATTTCATTCAAATGACCTCAAACACCAAGTCTCAAACATGTTAATAATTTTATAACCACCCACAGTAAATCTAACTCACTCATGGTAGTATGCTTGTGAGGCCCCTTCTCAGACTTTGTACATGAATTCTGATATTCCAAACTCCTACCAGTATGAGAAACATAAGCAAACATAGTTTTTTTACATGAATACTTATGCGAAACCACTTTGATACCAATCTCAATGAACCAAACCAGGTCAATAGATAAATAATCCCAAGGTGGTAGGACATGTGATGATTTGGAAAAAATATTATTGAAATTATTCAGGAAAATAACGAAAATAATATATAGAAATAGAGTATAATGCAGAAGAAATATATAAAACAAGATCTATAGAAGAGAACCAAGCATGCTATATGATTACCTTTCATTTCCCCAAGTCCTTCAAAATAAGTTCTAAAACCACCCAAAGTCCAAAGTACAATGTGTTCCCAAATCCTAGAAGGATAACACCAAATAATCTATACAAGTTTTTATATCAAGAATGCAAAATCTCTAGATTTAAACTAATAATACAATTTATAAATAATTTTATTATATAAATCCATCTTAATCATTTATTTATTTTCATAAATCCAAATAATATTTAAAAATAAAGGAATATATTAGTTATAGGGAAAAAATAAGAAAAATAATTAGGTGGAAAAATATCCAATAATTATCCCATCATGCGATAAAACTAGTGTAAAAGAATAATCATTACATTTAGGTTATAGGCTATTGGAATATGTATTACAAATTAAATTGTCCTAAATTAGGTCTAAATATTATAGATATTATTTCCATAGTATTTCAATAGCGCAAGATCAAACTTTTGTGGTGCCAGAAACACTATGGTCACCAATGTATATTTCTTGATCCACCCAAGGTTATTATTGGTTAGATCTTATGAAAAACCATTTTAAGAACCATAATCACATTTAATTAAAACCCTTTTTCTATCACACAAAATCCAATACAATGAAAATAAAAAATAGATAAATAAGAAAACATAGCAATTCCAAAATTTGAAACACTTTATTAGACCCATTTAACATACGATACAACAATATTATCCGCCTTTGAAAATGAAACCCACCAAACCATAAATTGAAATTTGAAATAAAATTCAGGATAAGAATCTACCTAGTATTGATAGAAAACATACATTTATCGTGAACCTGAAATAATAATGAATCCAACACTACCTCTGCCACCAAAGGTAATGAAGAAGAAGAGACAACTTACAAAGAGGGTTGTACCATAAAAAATAAGATATTCAATTACTGAAAGAGAGATCCTAAAGTATTTGAGATCCCAAAAATCCATTAAGAGAGATAATAGGTCTTTAGAGGGATATCTATTTCTAAATAAAACATGAATAAGTCATGTAGTGCATTCAAAACTGTTGTTGTAGAGGATTTCACATCATGATTCCCTTTGATGGTGTTAAATTCATTATATTAAAAATAAACTAAAAAGGAATAAACTTGGATCAATTTATCCCAATTTAATTTTAAGCATAATGTGAAGGTTTAATGGCCTGTATTATTTTACACCATGTACAAGACTCACATCATCTACCGAGCTACCAATATATGGCTGGTGACCCTTTCATATTGTGTAAATGGACTGTAGGAAGTGAAAACCCCATTTTTCAGAAGAAAACCTCTAAACTCATGTTTTGGTATTTGTGTCCCAATGGCGAACACTATAAGGACATTTAAATTTTGGGTCATCCACCAAACTTTTGGCATTTTCCCAATAAAAGGATCTTTATTCATAAAAAGCTCGTATTGCATCCAATCAGAAAGGGAAACCATAAACAAAAGAGAATGTGTACAATAATGTAATGTGGTGTTACATATGAAATGGTTTTATAATTTAATGAATGTTAATAATATAGTGAATATATTTTTATTTATTTTATATAATTTTTTAATCATCCATGCATAGTTTGAATAGAAAAATAGCGCATCGGTTCGTGGAAGTTATAGTCCATATGTATGCACAAGTGATGTTATCATTTTCTAATGAATAGAAGGGTATAAAGGATGATTATTTGTTATCATTAGTGAATCGTAATTATTTAATAATTTTCATATAGATTGTTCAATTACATATGTATAACTATGTAAGAAAAATAGTGATGAAAAAATGAATTAAACCACTACAAGGAGGCTATAAGATGCATACAAACAAAGGGGGCATTTTCACTATCCCTCAAATTGAAAATATGATAAATTTGGGTTGTTCCATATACTTATTAAAATTATAGTATACAAAAAATGTAATTATATCAGCATGGTTAAGAGGTCATTAGAGGAGGTAGAAGGACAAATGAAATGAAATAACACAGTTAAGACATTTGCCTCTTCTTTGGGATCATCCTCTTACTAAAAACTTATTCCTTCATAGTATTATCTTAGAGAAATATTAAAAGCCATTTAATATTGGTAAGGAATATAGTAAGTTATTTATTGTTTTTTTTGGTAATTGTATCAACATTAGTTAATAAAAGTGTAGAGGAGGTGCCTTTTATAACTGAGGTTGGTGGAAAACATGATAATATTTTAAATATTAATATAAAATATGTGATAAAATATTCTAAAATGGGTTAGAAAACATTATATTATCATATAAAGATTATAATCTCTAAATATATTCAGCCGATCAATTTTATAATTTTTTATGTGTCATTTCTAAATCAGAAATTTTGTTATTACCCTTAACCATATTTAACATTAAACATTGTAACCAATTTCCCCGTTTATTAAGAGTCATGAATGTAGTTTTTAAAATTAATTGTGGAACATACATGAAATATTTTTTTTGTAATCTATAATTTCTAACTCACTTGAGTCATTATTTTTTAAAATTTTATAATGATTTTTTTTTAAAAATTAACATTAAATACAATTTAGGGTCTTTTTTGGGAATACTAATATATATTTACTTTTAATGAATAAAGATAATAATGAAATTTATATATAAGATATTATAACATATAATATACATTAAAAGTATCCATCAAATTAGTTGTCAAACATAATTAACCCAAAATATATTACTCTTAATGTATAAAAAATCATTTATTTTATTTTTATACTATTTTTTCTAGCTGGGCATCAACGTTGTGTATGTGATCCATGCAATTCTATTATGTCTAAAATTTAAGAATAAGTTATTATAATAATAAATATATTCATATTAAATATAAAAATTTATAATCATTCATTTATTATCTTTATCTATATGAAAACATATTAGAGAAATTAAAAGAATGAGAGTGACATTTCTTAAATTATAATAACTTAAAATAACATACTTGTTATAATATTCACAAATTGGAACAAAAAATTCATGATTTAAAACATAAGATGTTTTTGTTTAATACCTATTATTCATTGAAATAATGTAATGTTTTTGGTTCATTTTGAGACCATATCTTATAGTTTTATCCTTAATTAACTTGCTATTCCATTACTGTAGTGATACACTTTTACTATGGTTACTATTCATTCTAAATAAAAATAAAATATATATATATTCAGAAAATGTGAAACAACTAAATTTAAATATAAAATTAATTTTACCAAAATAAATTCCATGAATTGAATTAATTTTATTTTAATATATTTAAAAAAATATGCATCAAAAAAATATTTTAGAATTTTTTTTTCTCAAGAATAAAAATAAACATATTCCAATATCAAATATAATAAAAGTAACATTGTCATTAATTATATTTTTTTAATAAAATTTATCTACTCAGAGTTTATTCTATATGCAAATAGTGTGATATTTTTAAATTACTAAAATTAATGTAAAAAATGGATGTTTTTTCTAAGAGCGTCGTTTTCTACAATTCCACCAAAAATAAATATTTTTTTAAAAAAGTCCATAACTTCTCTAATTGATAATTTTGACAATATTATTTGGAAAATTATATTAACTTTTTCAAATAAAATTCCTTAATTTATAATAAATTAATTATAATTACCCATGTAGAAAATGCATAATAACCATTTTGAGATGGAATGTTTTTTATAGAATAAAATGATTTTATTCTTATTCTTTTCTTAGTTGCACAAATTATATTCATTTTAACATCCTTGATTAAATTTATGTTTCTATGTAAAAATTCCCTCAAATATATTTTGGAAAATGGTTATTTCTATTCATAATTGCCAATCCAATGACATTTTTATAATAATCACATCTAAATATTAGTTCTCATTTTTTAAGCTCACTGTTGGGGGAATTGTAAGATATCAAACATAGTGTTCTTTAGAAATACCATATAATATACTACATTGTGGTATTACACCACTCCCCCTCCATGGATTTCTTGGTTCCTCCACTATTTCTTGTGGATTCTTTAAGTGTAGTTGTTCTTTTATTATATATTACCTTATTTATTCTTAATTTCATATGGTTTCATCCTATTTCAATCGTGTGTATCCATGGTTGTTTAACCATAATTTGAAGGATTATCTTTATATTTTGACTTTTTGTATATATGAATCTTGAATTTCTCCCCAAGACCTATTCTATAAGTTCTATTTAAATGCTATGTTTTTTTTAAGTTTAAAATAGGTATTTATATATGATTGATTTCATTATTATCCCTTACGTGATTGATATTTTTATAATGTTCCTTTAATTTAGTGAATTTTATTTTTCTAGTTTTAAATGTTTTCATAAAGTTTTTTATTTTTTTTATAATTTTAATGATCTATTTATATTGTTTTTAATTATATTTACTAATAAATATTTTCTAGTTAACCTAAGGTATATGTGTAAATTATTTAGTTAATTATTTATATAAATTTTTTTTCAAAGAGTTATTGATGTACCAACTGACCAGTGAGTGTTTTTTAAAGCTAATATATGATATATTTCTACCTTGTATCAAAATTAAATATAGTATTTTCATAGGTATTTTTTTGTTAATGCAATTTCCGCTTTTAAATTTATTTTATGACTCATATTTGTTGATTTCGATTTTATAAGATTCATTGATATTTCAAATGATGTTGAGTTCTATATTTTCATTGTGAGATTTGTTATTGTGATGTTAATTCCTTTTTTTGGTTTGGGAATGGTTATTTTCAAAATTATAATATATTCTTGGTTTGAAGATGGAAATTATGATTTTTACCCATCTATAATGAGTTCTAGCCCATTTTGGAAATATTATTTTTTGTTATAATTTCTCAAGGATGTATAAAGTCCTAGTTGGAATTTTATGAAAATTGTCCTTGATTCAATACCCTTTATTTATGATAATTATGATATTGGATTTAATGTGTTATAAATTTTTTCCATTAGGAATATTTTTTTTTATTAAAATGGAATGTTTAATTAATATAGTTTTTATAGATGAGGTGACAGTTTCTTTTGTATTCACTAACACTTGATTTGAAAAATTTTATGATTGATATTACTCAGTTCTAGTTATAAGATCATTGGAGCCCAAGAACATGGGTACTTGAATGTTAGCCCAATTAGGTTAAATACCATGGGGTGGGGGTGTAAATCATGGTAGTATATATTATAACAACTTCCCATTCTGGTATTATTTCACAGTTAAATAAAAAAATCTTCACTCTCTAATTTCTTGGAATATATGAACAGAAATGAGATCATGCATGAGAGATATTGATATTACTTGGTTCACCCTCACTGGTCTACATAAAAGGACCAAACAATAAAATGTGATGATATACCAACTCCACTAAGCCTCACAATAAAAATTCAAGGTTCGGGATAGATAAATTCTAGGCCCTTCCTCATTGCCTTACCAATTATTATTTTCTTCCTGCTACATTTTGAAGGATCAGTTCCTAACTTTCTTTTAGAAGCTCACTTCTAGTGAAATGGATCACCTTATTCTTCTTAATATTCTTACTTCACTGGAAATTATCCACACATAGTTTATGGATTTGTAGGTCTCTTCATTATCAATAATGAATGAATAATCAACTATAAATAGATTCATTTTTGAGACCCTGTTTTCATCGATTAGATAAAATATAATTTTCCACATATTTTTAGTTTTTGGATATTTACTTAACAAAATATTTTAGTCCCATATTGAACTTCCTTGCTTCCTCCACAAACTACCTTAAATCCTTTGTGAACTTATTTACAAGGCATGGTGCAAGTTCTTCACGCTCACCTATTTCTTTGCGAACTACCCCTTCTAAAAATATGGCCTATGATTCATTGATCACATATTCTTCATGGACCCAAATTCCTTTGCAATACACCAAGGCACACAAACCCCTTTCAACAACTATTCTTATGAACTATCTCCTTCATATAATTTATCACAGTGAACTACTTCCTCCTTCATGGAATTCTCCCTCATGAACTACATCAGACTTCCCCAAATTGTTGTAGTGATGTTATTATCTAATGAAATTAATTATCTATAATTATGTAATTAGTTTCATTTTAAAATGGAAACAAATTTTTTAAAACATTTTAATAAAAAAATACCAAAACATCAATACGGTAAAACATTCATCGTGAATTGTTATATGGTCCGCATATCACTTTAATATATTATTGAAGTTGATTTCATTTGTGAATGAAATTTTTTTTTGGATCCTCAAGGAAATTACTTAATTCCATAAATTATGATCTACTAATGAACTATTGGTCTCCTGTTAACTAAATTCCTCCCAGAGATTGATTTTGTTATGTGGTTCGTGTATCGCACTTCATGGTTCATATAATGCTTCTATGTAGAATGAATTTCTTTTTTAATTTTCCATCACTATTTTATATAACTATTTTATAATCCAAAAATTATGATTTTGAGTATATGAACTACATTATAGAATGTACTCTTCAGAAAACTTTCCTTTTCCATTAAACAAACTCATGATTTTGAGCCCAAAAAATTTGAAAACAATGGGAATCCATGACACCTTAAATATCTTCTTTTGAAACACTAACCATACTGATTCATTGGTATATATCTTTTTAAAAAACAATAATTCCCCAAAAAACCAAAGATGAAAACTTTAGTTTTTTTTATAATATACCCTTTGGGTTTTTTTACAACTCTTCATAACTTGATGAATCATTTAATATTATTCCATGTACTACATAAATTATCTTCCAGCGATTCAAGTTGAAATCAATGATTCAATAAACACAAACTCTAAGCTCACATAATACATGATCAGTGTGAGAAATAAGAATAAAATTCAATATTCATCAATGAAACACTTCATTACAAAACCACTCAACAACATTCATAACGAACATCAACTATCATGATATAAAACCATTGACCAGTAACCTTTAATATTGTCAGCTCCTCAGTCAAAATATATTAACTATAATTGATCACCTTTAGAGTCGTCATATTTAATACTCCCCCCACATAATGAATCCCCACATTAGCTTCTCTACTTCCTTGATTAAGTCATTTTCTCCCCTTTTATTGCCACAATTTCTCGTATTTTTGATGAACCCAAATGATACATCGTTGTGGTCTGCAATAGGGTAGAAAAAATAGATCAACACCTTAAAAAAACACCCCATGCCTCAGTTTGAGGGTGTACAAAATATATAATTTTTCATGTGAGTGATGTTGACTAAAATACTAGATCGAAGTCAGTGTCACTCAAATACTACATTGTGTAACGCCTTTGTTAGAAATACTGCACCCTACAGTTCTATAGGCACATAATAAAATTTCACTGGACCATGTTCCACCTTATCCTAGATCAAATAAAATATTATTTCCACATGATTTTTCCTTGAATTATGGAATGAATTTTGGATTATATTTATAACAATTAAATTATCACAGTGGATTTCAATCAAAGATATGACTTCAAATCCAATATCATCAAGTTACAGCTACAACCAAATAACTGTGTACACTCTCAAGTAGCCACAATATATTCATCTTTTTTGGTTATTAATGGAATGAAACATTGTTACATATTTAGATAATAAATACACATTATTCCATAATAAAATGCATCAGAAGATGTTTATTTTCTTTTAGCTTCTAAATTAGCATAGTTTGCATATGTATTTCTTAATAACTCTTGATATGATTTGTCATTATATTGAAAACTGATAACCATCATTTCTTTTATATGATTAATTATTCATTTAAATTAAATAATTTATTTTTCCTTGATATTTTTTTTATATATCTTGCTACTTGGAATCTGGAAAAATATATATCTGATTTTTTTGTGGCCATGTACAATATAATTCCAGTGATTTCTTGTATTATGTGACATAAATTTCACTACCTTCATCAACCCATCATTGTTTCATAAGGGAAGAATATAGAGTCATCATATTATTGGAATTATACATTAATAATATTCTAGAAACCTCTTTAGGATATTTATATTGAGAAATGTATGTTCTAGTATTTCTTTCTGTAATTTATAAGACAAATAAAAACAACAGTTCACTAATATTTCACATTTAAAATTAACTTTTTATGAATTATGAAAATTGTATAAATTATGATTCATCTTATTCATCAAATATTATTTCATCAACCAAAACCAACACCACCATCCATTAATTACTATAATTATTAACATTGATATTATAATCAACTCCACCATGTTGAAAAATAAGTTTCTTCAAAAACTGATCACGTATTGAATACCACATTATTGGCACTTATAGAATCCCATTAAGGGCCTTAAATATCCATGAAACTTTATTATCATATTTATGAATGAAAAAAAAATCTGGATTCTTTATTCAAACTTCTTATTCCAGAACACTATGAAGAAATTCTGACCAGACATATAATAGGAAAGCATTGACCTTATATTGAACTACTGTGGACTATAATAATATGATTGTCTCTAGCCTTGAAACATGTGAAAAGTTTTAATCTGCATCTATTCCCTCTATCTGGGAGTATACTTTTAATATTTTTCATGATTTGTTTCTGAATCACTACGCCGTCAGTATTCATCGTACTATTAAAGGCCCATTTAGTCCTGATGACATTATAATCTATTGTCATCGAAATAATATCCCATGTATTTTTCTCCACAAAATTTTCAATCCCATTACTCATGTCCTAGTCCTAGTTTTCTCCTTCCACTACATTCTCAAAACATTTCTTCTGTCCTTGTGATTAAAACAATCCATGTTTTAGAGTCTTCATCCATCATATCTTCAATAATGTTATCTAATCATTGATTATGTCTAATAAATCTATTTTGGATCTTTTTATTGTCGTTTCTACTAATACTGATTTGTGCTCATCCATTTCATTGTCTAAATATTCTTCTGAATCAACCACTACAACTGGAAGGTCATCATATATTTTTTATCTCTTCATGAATATCCTCTTGATAATGATCATGTATTTGATGAAGATTTTTCTTGTTCTATACTATAGTTACATCATTTCTATCAAAAAAGTATCCCAACTACTTTTTTAAGAATTTATATGCCATTATATCATTTATGTTCCCATTAAATATCCCTTTATATCTATGGTATTTAAACATCTTGTGTCTCTCCTTATAGAGAATGAAACACTTACTTCTGAAGACTCAAAATTACTTCATCGTTGGAATATTTCCATACTATAAAAATTATGGAGTATTATCTTTGTAATGACATAATAATGTTGTATTTTATTTGTAGGAATATTTCTTTACTTCTTTATTCCAAAATATTTATGATGGTTTTTATAAATGATCATCGTTCAATCAATGTTGTTGATAATTTTATTTCTTATCTTAACTACTCAATTTTGTTATGGATTTATTACTGATGAATTTTAGTGTCTTATCCATGTTTCTCAAGATAATCGTCTCCATTCCTATTTGAGAAATATGTTTCATTATCTATTCATATCTTCTTCAGTATTTTACCTAGAATATTTTGAACTTCCCATCGATAAGTTCTTAGGAAACTAAACACCTCATAATTGTGAGTGGTGACTAAATACAATTCCATTCTTCTAAAATCATAAATGTAGAAAAAATAATATATTATTCCATCAATATATTTTATTTGAATAGGATCGTACACATCAATTTAAACAATCTCTATTACATTTATTGAACATTTCCCTTTTTCCTTATACATATTTCAAATGATCTTCCCTTTTTGAAAAGCGTCACAGCTATGGGTGTGATCATTCTAATGACATTCCCTTGATGGTAATTTTTTTTTGTATCAGTAGTTATTTTCTTATAGTATGGTTTTATAGTAATTTTTTATTATATTTACTACTTATAGATTTGCGCTATATGTAATTGGGTTAATGATTTTCATATCATTTTATGGATTAAGATGGAATATATTATTGAGAATAAATTAGTAAAGGAATTAATGTACATATATTAAAAGGTCAGAAAGATATTTTAATAGATATTCATTATTCACTTAAATAAAATAGTTTTTTTTTCAAAAACGATAATTTTCATTTTTACTTATGTTGTTGGGTATTATTAGATTCAAAAAGGTATTAATTTATTGTAAAGTATTTTAAAAAATGATTAATGATATAACATATGAATGGAATCATGTGGAGACTTTTATCAGTGAAATCCAATTATGATTATTGCTTAAATAATCCTAATAATATTAATATTATATAGACTATGTATCTATCGAATATTTGGTTTATTATTTGATGATCCCTATATGGACTTCTTCATTCTAGGTCACTCATGGAGTAGGTTATGGTGGTTGTGTTGGAAGCTGAGTATGGGTTACACAGAGATCTTGTACATAGTACTGAGGTTTCATTCTATTTAGTTTTCTATGAAGTATTTACTATAAACTTCATAATACATATAGTATAAAATCAATAATTTGGTAATATATAAATTGATTTATGATTTCTGACAATGATTTGTATATTTATCTTCGGTTATGTTTTTTTTGTTGATTGTTTATTTGGAAATTTTTAATTTGTTTTCATGGTAGTCCACTATAAGAATGAGTCATGCAATATTTTTTTTTAAATTTACACCATGTATTTTATTATATTCATTTGTTGAGACTATTATCAAGTGACTTTTCATGATTCAATGGTAATAGTTTCTAGATAAAATGTATTATGAAGTTTCATTACGCCTTGTTGAGAGCAGGATAAAGTGATGGGTCCTATCAATCTGTGTTGTTTCATGACATCAAAATCCCCACCTATAATCAATGGATCCATTAAATAATTTTTTGAGTTTTTATTCAATGATAGATTTACAATTTTACCCATTATCAGGGCATGTAGCTCTGAAACTTGACAACAGAACAAGCCACTCCCACATAGGAAAGTCAATGTCACTAAATACATTATTCTTGAAAGAAAAATCCTACAAGTATTAACATAACATGAAGAGAGTTTTGTAATTACCAAAATAAAATTTTATGAGAGAAAAGATACATTTCAACAATCCACCCAATTTGGAAATTAAAAAAAACTAATTGTTCAAAAATTAAAATAACATAACCCCTTTTATATTAAAAAGATAAAAAAATGAGGTTATAAAAAATAATAATTAGAACTAGAGAACTGAGTATAATAATTTAGAAAAGATATTTATTTTAAGATATATATCCCAAAAAAATAATGAAAAATAATAATAAATATCACTAAATATAATAGTTTAATTATAGATTTACACATTAAAAAGAATAAAATAATAGCTATACAAATTAAAATAACGACACCTTCAATGAAATATCATTTTGATTGATTAGAAATAGATATAAGGTTTTTTTATAATCCTTAAAAATTCTAGTAATAACATAAATAAATTCTATAAATTATAAATAAAAATAATTAGAAATTATAATTAAAAACCATATTCACTAGATATATCTAATGTTAAAAATGATAAAATCAAACTTCCATGATTAAAAATTCACAATTAATCATATAATAATTTACTATATATATATATATTAACAATAATGAGTGAATTTTTTATCTATAAAAAATATTACAATATAATATACACATTCTAAACATTATATTGAATAAAATTATATCTTACCATACTATTCTTAGTCACACGAAGCTTTATTCGATTCTCAGATATAAAAATTACAAAATAATTATAAAATAAAAGTTTACATTCATCTAAAATATATATAAAATTTTGATGAATTCTATATAATATATATTGATTGAGAATAAAAATTAGATGCAACAACATTTGCAACATCATTTTCAAATAATTAAACCAATGTTTATTCATTTGAACTATATAAAACCAATATCATTCCTAAAATATGACACATAAGAGAAGTACTTTTTTTGGGTCTATTCCGTATCCTCTATAACATCAACAAAAACAACATTTAAAATTTAAATATGTACTTCTAAGATAAAAATTACATGATTAATAGTTCCGTTAAAATGTATTATATTCCTTTAAATATATTTTAGGTGACTTTCCATTGGCATATCTTGAAATCTTGCATTCATGAAGAAAATAAATAAATGATTTTGTATAATAGTGACTAGATAAGGATAACTAAATATATTTCCCAAGAAGTCATTAATATACACTAATTTACAAATAATATTTATACCCAATTCCAAATAATTACTCATATGGGTTCTTAATATTTCACTAGAGCGAGGTAAAAATATCTAAACCAGTCCCTTAGAATTAATACATAGATTAAGAAAAATTTTACAATATCGTTGAAAAATTTGATGTCATAATTTTTTTAATTCCTTAATAAGTATCATATTTAATTTAACATTTATAAATCATGAATATTCATTACCCAAAAATTCACTGTAATATCAAAAATTAAAATAATACAAAAAATATCAAAAATAGAATTATGGTAATTTTTAGAAATTAATTTTTGATAATTAACCCATTTTATAAAATTATTAGGTATAATAACTCAAAACATAATTGAGTGTCTTTCTTAACTCCATATAATGATTTTGAATGTTTTGAAAACTGATTAGGATACACATCATTTTTAAAACTAGGTATCTATTAAACATAAAATACTTCATAAATCAATCCATTTTTAATGAAAATTTCACTTTCATTTTTTAAATATTAAATCCTTAAATTATAAAATAATGAAATAAAATTAAAATATAATTGAATCTAGAAAATATTGAAAAATAAAAATCATAATAAATTCCATCTTATTTATAAAAACCATGACCGACCAATCAATCTTTATTCCTTATAATATGTCTAGAATTATCTATCCTAGTCTTGAAAATACATATAGTACCAAAATATGTAAATTAATAGGTGGTTTATATAATGAATAAAAACCATTTATAATAAATTAATTATGGAAATTCTCTATATATAAAATCTATTTAAAATATATTAAATATTTTAGAGAATTATACAATACAAAATAAGAAAATAAGATAAATAAGATATAAATATTAATGAATTTATAACAAGTAAACTAGGACCAAAATCTGTAATATTATTTTAATAGGATGGTCTCTATTATTTTTCCATCACTATACTTGAGGGTGATTATTAACTTCATTAAGAACAATATCATTATAATATACATCTTCTTTAAAATTAATGTCTAAAAAATCCCCATAAATATATTCTAGTTCAGAGTTTTAATTTATTACAATCATTATCATAAAATTTCATATAATTCATTATACATCAACCATATCACATTAATTATAAACATAAAAATATTTACTAACATTTCAAGAACTGGACAATATTCCTTATTCATATGTCACATTAAACTTATTTAAAAAATCTATACTATTAAAAATAAAAGATTAAAATCAAAAGATTGAAATCTAAATTTTTTAATTTTATTCCTTTATATAATTAAAAAATTATTTCCTTAATAATTATTCAAATAATAATAAAGATATAAATTTAATATATAGTGTTAGCTGTTTCTACCAAAATATACATAGGTTGAAGAATTCATTTAACATAGTTATATTTGTTTCATGACTAGTTCTATTTTTCTATTCTATTAGAAAATACTATTATGAAAATCTGGGAGATACGAAATCATTAATATAACCATTTTTTATTTAAATTTATCAAAATACATATTTTGAAATTCTCCACCTATATTTGTTCTATGAGTTATAATTAAATGAGAATTCATATTTTGATCCAATTAAACATAAATAAAATATTTTCATAATGGTTCACATTTATGATGTAGAAATAAAGACCAAGTAAATCTAATAAAATTCTCAGTAATAAATATTTACATCCAAGAAAACTAGAATATAAAATAGTCAAAATAATTCATAATAAGATGAATCAATCATATTTTTTTACATCATTGATGAAGCTGAAACATTCACAACTCTTCTTACCTTCAATGCTTTAATCAAATATATGATATTTTTCAATTCATGTCTATGAATCTACAAAACATTCTAATGTTTCAAAAGATCATATATTCTAAAAAATGTGAATTTTCAAGTCTAAAATTAAACAAAAATTCATTAATATTTATGTCAGTAAGAAAATTTCACATTTTGATCCATTGTGTGAATATAATCAATAGAATAGATATTATACAATCATTATACATAATATTATATATAATTATTTTTAAAAATAATGAAATTATCTTTTTTAATTTGATAAAAAATACCATCATCATATAATTGAGAAATACTAATCAAATTATGTTTTAATCATACAATATTTAAATATTTAGAATTAATTATCAAGTTAAAAATTCCAAATTCACATAATAAATTATATTTTCCTTTTTATTTGTGTAAACATTTCACACTGATCCATTGAATTAATTTCATAATTAGTAATTTGATATATCTCCATTATTTTTCCTTAATTAACAAATTTTTATATACCATATGTTCTTCAAGATAATTCTATGACTTTTTTCTACAAATAAACAAATAGGAAATTTATGTATTACAAAAGCTACATTGGGTTCAATGAGATTATTAGAAATAATTTTTTTTGATATCCGTGTATATTTTAATCATTTACTCTTGATTAATCTTGATGCTTAATCCTCATGAATAAATTATTTAGTATGTCTTAATGAGTTTGGAAATCTAAAAAATCATTCACCTACATAGTGACCATTCATTCTACATCTAAAACATGTAATATTTGATATGCATATTATCAAACTATTTAAAATTAAATTTTATACATTTTAGATAATTTTCTATCATATACCACACCAATTTTAATTTAATTAACTCTTTTAAGGACATCATTTTATCATAGCTTTCATTACCTAATAAAAAGTGGAATCATTTTAATTTAAACATGTCACTTTTTTAAGATTTTCAATTTTGTTTTGAGTTTTCTCTATTTTATAACAAACCTTTTCATTAGTGTTTGAGGATAATTTTTTTGGCTTTTCATTTTCATGAGAGCTAATCATGTTTTCCTCAACAAGACATTTATTTTTTAATTTATTTTCCTTATAAAATTCAATAATTTTTAAAAAATATATTTAGTGTTTTTTATTATATCTATTAAATTATTTTATTGGGAAATAATTAACAATTCTACCTATCAAAATTATGTTCATCACATGCCTCCCAAATTCCCAAAATTTCAACTTTTCCCTCAACTGTGCTCTGAGATGTTTTCAATTATATCATTTTTGATCGGATTTCTTTCCACCATTCCCATTGGGTAGTGCTTTGGGGATTTCAGTTAGTGATTTACTATCACTTCCCCTAGCATAATATGGAATCTTATGGAATTAATTTTCTTGTTTTAGTCCTCACAACAACTCCTTGTTTCGTCAAATCTCTTGACTATGACTCCTTCCTTTAGATCAGTAGTGAATGGTGAGTTTCAGTTGACTTATCACCCTCTTGTAAAATGGTACCTCCTATTGGTTAGGATCTTAAGAAGTAAGAATCAGTGGAAATGTTCACAACTATATCTCTTTTATATATTGAACATTTTGAAGACTCTCATTACCACTATTGGTCTCTCATTACAATGTTTCCCAATAAACACACTTCTATGATATTTTTTCCAGCGTTGTTAACTCCTATGATCTTTATGGTGTGACACTGGTTTTCATAGTCTATAAGAAAAGACTTTTTGTTATCCTATTATCTAAGTTGTTTTTTTTTGGGTCTTGGTAGGGGTGTACTTACAATCATCATAGTTTTATATTTCTTCAATGGTCACTCATTTCTAATCGAGGAAAAGACACTTATTTTTTAGTGATCTCGATCCATATCCTTAAAATCCCTCTTCCATTTTAGAATCTACCATTTCTCAAGTCCAATAAAATATTTTTTCTAGTTTTTCAGTGTCAATGATGATATCATTAACCTGGGAAAAACTACAGTAGATCATATATGTGTTGATTTCGATCTGGCATCATCTCTCCTTTACTGCATTCTTCTACAGGAAGGGAAACATTTGTATCTATGGAAAAACATTTTTTTTCCATTATACCCTAAATGTTTCTGCACTATTTCCTTTAAGGTCATCCAAAATCCTTCCACAGGAACCAAGGGATTTGTTATAGGCATCCAAATTAGTTTCATCCTCAAAAACACAAGCCCCCCTAAAGAACCATTTATTGGAACATGATAATATGATCTCTAGGGAATAACATGATGATGTTTTGGTCCAATAGTTATATGGAGATGGTCAAATGATGAATTTCTGTGATTCGGTGCTAACATCCTTTTTCTCAAGATCAAACGCAATTTTTAAGACCCCTCTTAATGAGAAAATCTTAGAGGAATAATTCATATTTAGCTCTTCTAGAACTGTTGTGATCAGGCCCCATGGTTACTCAAATCATTCTCTTCCATGTTTTGTGTCTATGAGTATTTCTAATGGTTATGGAATGGATTATAACCCTTATAAAAAACCTTCTTTCATTCAACCTTATCAATCTCCACCCCATGCGGTGGGTGGCCATTCTTATTTGAATAACCCATTTTCTAGTTTTCCATGACACTTATCTTCTAGTGGTGGTATATTTTAAGATATATTAAGGGTATGGTGAGTATGATCTCTCACTCTTAGAACATTTTTAGTCCATATTTATTCTACTCTTACCCTAGAAGTGGGTGCCTCTTCTACGTCAAAGGGCCCATGGGTTTTATTCCTTGACCAGGTTCTTCCATAGGTGATTCCATTAATGACATTTAAGTCCTTTATTCCATTTCTCTATCCTATTATCTCTTAGAATTCACATTCAATTAGATGACCCTCCCCACCAAGATGAAATTACTCGTACTCATAATTCTTTCCATGTGATGAAATATTGTTAGAGGGTATTATCTATTCATCCTTTTTGGGGTGGATCTTTGTTAGTTAAATCTAAAATAGTTCCTTGAATCATAGAAACATGTCCCCCAAAAATGTACATCAGTATAATACACTATATTTATTAACTAAAATTAGGAATGTAGGCTGACACTTCACCTTATATATGATTTAATCCATTATATGTAATTCCAAAGGTGTGATATGATTGCATTAGAGGGATTTTATTCTGAATACAAATTTAAAGAAATGTGTTTTACTATTGGAAATATCTAAACTAAAGATTAATGTTGAATCCACTTAGGACATAACTCAATGTCTATAATATATTAATTTATACATGGATATTTAATTAATTTCCACATCATGTTCTTATAGAATAATCAAATTAATATCAAGTTATTTGATTGTTCTAGACATGATATCTTTATTAATGCAGGTAACAATGATATCTATTATCCTATGTATATTTTTTATGAAAAATATGACTCAATAGAGAGAGAGGATTTTTGGGGATCCATCTTTGACTTAAAAACTTGTTCTGCTGCATGGTGTGTTGGAGGATTTGTTAATACTATTCTAGACTTGTCTGTGAGGAAGGGAGGGGTATTTTTCAAAATAACAAAATTAAATATTTTTAATCATTCATTACATACAATCAGATATTGTATGTTGGATATTTAAGTGATGCATATGACTAGTTCAATAATTTATGGGGTATTATTAGACTCTATTGTAGAAATGATATATTTCTAAAAAATTTCTAATACTATTATGAAATCTCCAGATCATATTTTTCTCACCTCCCAAGATCTTTATCAGACCTCTCTCTTATCCTTCTTGCTTTTCACTATTTGAATCTAGTTAAATGAGATTATTTTATTATATTCACTAGTTGTAGTTGGTTAGGTTAGGATAAATGATTCAAATTTTTTTGAATTGTCATGTTCATGGGTTTTCATGGGGTTCCCTTATGAATAAGCTTAGAAGCCTCAAGAGTTCAATCCCTTCATAGAATATGTTCTCACCAATAAATATTTTGATATGTAAATCCAACAAGAATATATCAATCAAATTATTCTCCATTTACAAATTCAATGGGATGATAACAACTAAATTATCCTATCTAGTAAAAAATAAATGAAGTAGGAAGCCTTGTTTGATCTTGATAAGTATTCCGAAGAGTGGTAAAAAACTATCTTAAGGATGGAAACCATAATACATCATTCATCACTGATTTTATTTGGGAGAAAAGGTTCCATAGAAGGAACAACCTTCATATCCATGGTGGTACCCTCACTAGTGATGCTATCATTGTGGGACCTTTGTTAGGGACCCATTTCTATTTAAAAATATTTGGTTACAGTTAGGATCATGAGGGTTATTTTTAGAAATAGATAGAATCTAACCCTTTCATTCAAAATGATACCAATTCTATAACTAACATTTACAATCAAGTTTGGGGTCAATTTAGGAAGATAGGTGAATTTTGATGAAATTAAGTCACTTAATATTGATAGTTTCATATGTTTTGAATTTTTTATATATTATTTTTATTTTGACTCTTTGATTATTATAAAAGGGGGTGTGGTGTGTGTTGTTTGAGAATATTTCATGAGTGGTCCATTTCCAAGAGTTTATTTGGATACAATTTCCACTCTTATTCCCAAGATTAAACATCATAACACATTTAAAAAAAATTCATCACATTAGTAGGATTCATTTCTCATACAACGTTCTGGACACCATTATCAATAAAGGGTTTAATTTTCTCTTCCTCTTAATGTTTTAATAGAACTACACAATTTTATTAAGGGGAAAGGTATTTTTGGAGGTATTAGTATTTCCGGAGAAATTATTATTTATCTTTAAACTATAGACATTGGAACTAATATATTGCTTAATTTTGACATGGAAAATTCCTATGATCAGATGTAATGGTCTTTCATCATAATATTACTCAAAACTGTGGTAGTTCTGAGTGGTTTTGTGACCAAGTTTTGGAGATTCACTATTATGTAGTCTTATATATCACTAATGGGGGAAGGTTTTGGATTTTTTAAATCCTCAAGGGGCATGAGACAAGGTGACCCTATATCCCAGAGCCTTTTCATTTTATCCTAGAATTTCCCAATTTGGAATTTCAATAAAGTCATGAATATTAATAGATTAATCTCTTTAAAATCTGGTATAGAATATATGATATTTCTCATATTTTATTTTCATATGAAATTTTATTTTTTCACAAATGGTGGTGATATTTATATTTAAAAATACAATATTACTATCTATATGTATTTTAATAAAGCTTATCAACATGTCAATCCCAAAAAAGTGGTCTTATAATCTCCAAGAAGTGTTCCTTCAAGAGATCTGTACATATTTAAAATAAAATTAGTCTGGATAAATACATATTCCCAATATAATATTTGGTTTCGCACTTATATAATATGAGAGTTATAATTCACCACTAATATGTCATTTTTAAAAGAATTATATGAAGGATTTTAAGTTATAAAAGTTGCTTTATATCCTTTGGGGAAGGATTACATTTGTTAATGGTGTTGTTTATTCCATTCCTATGCATGTTATATCCATGTGTATAACTCCAAAAGAAGTCTTCAAAATCATTTAAAGGTTCCTAAATTGTTTTATATGGGATTATTACCAAGAAGGGTGTCATTATTTTGAAATTTTTAATAGATTGTCATTACCTTTTTAGGTGGGGGGGGGGGTTTAATCTCAAATGTATTAAAGATAGTATGTGGGGATTTTAATTTAGTAGGTATATGAAGTCATTTCAAGGGATTATCTCTAGTAATAATTTATTATGTGAAGACATGTGGAATTCGACCTCAATTTAGTCAATTGTTGTAGAGGTTTCCATCATTGTTGAAATGTTAAGAGGCTTTTCTACCAAATTATATCGAACTCTCAGTGGATTAATGGTTGTGGTGACATTTTTTAATGGATCTGACCACATTGGACCATTATGTTATCTAAATATATAATTTATGTTGTTCTAGGAGGCAATGATGAATCATTTTAGGAGTTTTTCAAAATTCTAGTTTTTCTAGGGGTAGTTCATCCCAGTGGTGAGTCACATTAGTGACTCGTGATGGTGACTCTGAAAAATGATTCTTGGCTGGTGAGTCAGAACGGTGACTCACACTGGTGCCTCATAATGGTGAGTAAGGACCAGAGAGTCAAGATTAGTGATACAAGATGGTGACTCCCACTGATGACTTGCAACTATGAGTCGCTTATGGTAGCTCATGATGCTATGTCACAATAGAATGATTCCAACTGTGAGTTGTATGAATGTGACATGTCGAACAATGACTCATGAAATGGTGACTAAACCAATAGTGAATCATCCAACTGTATCCCATATAATGTTGAGCCACCCAATGGCAACTCATCAATCTGTAGCCCATCACTAGTAGCTCAACCTGGCAACTCTTAGTGGTGACTCACCTAAGGGTGAGTCATTTCCAACAATTTTTCAAAATTATAGTTTACTCTAGTTTTTCTAGTTTTTCCCCTTTAACAGTTTCATTGACATGAAATGAGTTTAAAACCATATTTATGTTGTTCTGAAGCTATTCCAAAGTTAATAAATAATAAACTTGTCTCATCTAAGATCCATAGGATTTTTAATGGCCAAACCACTTGGTCTTGGTAAAGATCCAACTTTAATGGATTTTAAAACCATTCCTCTATTGATATAAGATCTGGTCTTTCTAAAACAGGGATAATTTATTCATCATTTGTTTACCATTATCTTAATACTAAGTCACCCTAAAATATTCTCCTCTTAGGAATCTTATTTTTGTGTTATGACCTTGGATCAGGTTTCACAGGATTCTTCTTCCTTGTGTATGCACACCCCCTTTCGGTGAAATAAAGAATGGTTGATTGTCTGTTCTTCCATGTAGGGATCCCTTAATCACTATTATTTTTTCATCATGTAGGATGGGTGTATAATTAGTCCATTTAGTGAATACATCCATATAAAATGTAATAATGATAATTTTATCCATTAAAAATCAATAATCCAACACTGGGTAAAGTTACACATGCTTCTGTTTTATTTATTGTTCATATTGTGTGTTGTATGGGCTATATACCTAGTTAAAATAATGTTCTTTGGTTTCCTTTTCTTTTCCACATATGATTAATTTTGAATGATTGTTGTTGGTAATGTGTTGAATGACTGTATATATGAAATTTATTAGCCACATATATTTGGTTAAATAAATGGATTCCCTAGGATAAAAAATGTTCTATAATCACCACAGAATTAAAAAGTGGAATTAATGAATGTGTGACTTTTAAATATGTAAATTATATATTTAATGGTTGTGTGGTTTTGTTATTGAGGGTATATATATATGTTTGGAGTATTTTTAGTTGTGTAATGGGATCCCAGGATAAGGTATTGGTTGATTGTGGGATTGATGGGTAGTGTTAAGCAGTAGGGATGCTGATTGCGTAAGTGGTGAGTTGGGTCATGTGTGGTTGTGAGTTGGAGGTTTTTAGTTGTTTAGATGCTGGTTGTGGAGGAATAAACATAAATAATAACGATGAAACTAGTTGGTATAGGTAATTTAAACATATTTCTCCAAGAGTAGTATGTAGAAAGATTCACTCAGTGTATCAGGATTGGTACCTTTTTATAGAATGAATGGGTGTTAAATGAATAGTAAATGTGAAGTGTGTTAATCTAGCAGGCTCTTCACCTTTTGAAATGTCTATGCTAGTGTTGACAATTTTCCCATGATTCTTGTTGTTAGTTGGGCTTATTAGTTTCCTAGGTAGAGATGGATTGAATAAAATAATAGTTTAACTTAGAATTAGTGTTGGTTAAATAAATTATATGGGGGTATGGTTTTAGTTTGTGGATTTTTTTATGCTTGTGCATTTATAGGAAGTAGTAGTGGTCGTATCATGAGATGGTTACTGTTTGAAAACCCATAGGATGGGATTTAGTTTTTGATATTATATATATACATGTATTTCCTTATGATTTATATACACACCCCATACTAGTTGAGAACTATTTGTTAAACACCCGCATTATTCAGGGGAGGGTGTCTTTCTCAAACACCCTAGTGGGATGATGGATGGATGGCCACCAACTCTTCCTTGATCCCTCTTCGAGGTGGTGATAGTCCAAGATTCTTCAAGAAGGTGGTGGTTTGTGGGACCAAGGTGTCTGTGGGTGAGTTTTGTATCCTAATGTATCTTAGGGATGAGATGTGTTGTGGTTTCCCAGGTGTCTTCGAGATGAGATATTTTGTGCTTTATCATGTTTTTTTGGGATGTGGTGTGGTATGATGCATTGGTTTTTGTAGGAGGGATGTGGTTTTAATGGCCATGTGTATGTGGGATATATATCACTAGCTTTATTTTCCCAAATTGTAGGACTAGCTGTGAGGCCCAGGTGAGTGCGGGAGGGATGTGATGAGGAATTTTCAGAAGAGGTGGGTGTGCTAGGATGTTACTTGTTTCGTTTTGAGAGTGGATAATCAATGGGGGAGTTGTGTGGGGTACCATATTATTGATGTTTTTTCTATATTACTTTAAATGACCTGTGTGACATGGTGAGTGTGCCTTGGTGAGGTCGATATGGAAAGAATACCATGTCAGGTGTTGTTGGTTCTTCTATTTTCTCATAGAGTATTTGTATAATTCTCCCCCTTGTGCATGAAATAACTTGTTTTCTTACATTGTATAGTTGCATGATCACCCTACATTCTAAAACATCATCCATGTTTTCCAGAGGACTACGGGGACACTAATAGGTTTTACTAGCTTGGACTTTGGGACAGTTACAGTGATACATATTATCATTATTTTTTGGAATTAACTTTAGACTTTTTCATTGAATTTATATATTTTTTTAAAAACATGCATGTGGGATGGTTTTTGTTTTATTCTATATATACATGTCTTAGTGTTTTTTTGAGGTTTTACATCTTATCTATCAATCTTGTTTCTTGTAAAGGGTAATTACTCCCATAGTGTGAAATCCTTTGTTCTCTAGGTGCTAGTTTCCACCCTAGGGCCTATGGAGGTGGGAATTTATGGTCAATATATTTCTTCATTCATTTATAGCTTAGGAGGTTAAACTTTTGTGGGGGGAGGGGACCTAACAAAATGGTATCAGAGGTGATGGTTTAGATATAGGATGTTGTTTGGACTTAGACATAGTGTGAATTGAATGGGTTGGTTGGATAACAATGTTTGGTAATCTTGATGCATGAAATATTCTAGGGAAGGACATCTGGGACAAGGGATTTTAGTGCCCCTATGATCCAATTCAAGGACTCTGATCCAAATGAACGACCATGTGAGGAAACACTGTGTGCAGGGTGAAGACCCTAGGTAGGGTACACGCATTATAATGACATCAATTATTGTTTGATTTTGATTTATTTAGGGAATTTGAAACGGATAATGGAATGATTTAATTAATTTAAAAATAATCTAAAATAAAATTATATACTATGTGGGATTAGTAATTCCTTCATCACTTTTTAATGCTATGAAACCCGATCATCATCCAAATGTGGACCGAGAGGCCCAACTTGATGATCCATTTTATTGGTATAGAGTTTAGGTGATGGAGGAGGATGACCGTTTTCATATTATTTTATGTTATTTCTAGTGACATGCCTTGCGAATGTATGATGTAAGTGTTTCAAACATGGAGATGGAGAGCTGGCCCGCGGTGCTTGATATCCACTTCATTTTGATATAGGATATGATTGAGTACTAGTTTCCTTTGGCAGTGAGATAGATATAGGGAGTTGCAAGTTAGTGGTGGATGTTGTACATAGGGGAGAGGAAGTAGAATGTAATTCCTTGGGTCGACTCTGAGAAGTAGTTTGAGAAGAATTCCATTCATCTACTAGGAAGGCTAAGAAATGACATGAGTGAATCTCCCTCTAGTACAGGGGTATGTCGGTGTGGGATCCAAGGACAAATATCATGGATATCATTAGTGTTTATCCAGATATCTTCTCTTATGAGGAGTCTCATCTGAGAGGCAACGATGAGGCACTTCGACCTCCTATCAAGTATGCAGTAACCCCCTTTACATTACCAACGTACATGGAGTTCAAGAAGTAGGAAGAGGTTATTGAGAGGGTTCATCCATGAGTAGGTATACTGTGAGAGGGAATCCAGAAGGTCTCTTTTAGAGTAAGGGTTACCACTATCTGGTCTCATCTTCCAGTGCCTTCGTGGTTATATCCAGTGGAGAATCATCCTAATTAGTTTCTGTTTCAACCTTCTGGTCCTAGTGCCATTTTAGTGGATTTTGGGACAATTTGTTTCATCTGTAGAGTACATGGGAATCTCAGAATTAGGTGATAGTGGCCTCTTGAGCTCCTTATGGTAGAGGTGGATAGGTTCGACATCAGCCTCAGTAGTACTTTCTGGATAGGCCATTTCCGAAGCAGGGAAGAAGGACTTTTACTCCAGTGAGGGGAGACAGAACAGATAGGGTCCGACCTCAGGATGTTCCTAAAGGACCTTAACTCGGCTATCTACATGGAGGCGGTTGTCATCAGAGGGGAAGGGTATCTGAGTGAGGTCAATAACATGTAGTATTGTCAGTAGTTCTAGTTAGGATAAAGCTTTTTGAAGATATGACGAGCTTATTTACCACCCTTGATGGTTATTTGATTGATTCAGGAGCTTCACAATCCTTTGTATCACCTACTCTAGCCCATTCCATGAGACTAGATGTAATGAGGTTTAATGTTCCCCTAGTGTTGATTATGTAAGTAGTAGGCCTAACTATCTTGTTATATGTGTGCTAGGATGTAGACTGATGATGGGACCACATTTGTCCAATGTGGTTCCCTTCTTGCAATAGATACAACCATAAGATTTCATTATTGGCACAAAATGGTTGTATTCCATGAATGATGTTATCAAATATTTTTAGATAAGAGTCGGATTTTAATTCATGTATGGTAATAATGTGGCTTTCATCAGTGAGCAGAGCTGTTAGGATGGATGTTGGTCTTTGGAGACACTTTTTTTACTGGATGTGCTGTTAGTGGTAGTATTGGAAACTAAAGTCCCTAGGTATGATCTGGAGTTCTTATATGGTTATCCTGAGGAGGTTTTGTGTAGAGACCCAAACATGACGTACATGGACATTACATTAATTTTACATTAACTTTACGGAATACTTAATAATTACCAAAAACATACATCCAAGGACCGTAATAGTATAGTGTTTTTGGATACTTGGAACATAAACATCTAATCATGTTGAAAGATATTTAACATCTCCCATAAAGATCTTCCCCTTTTTTTCTTACCTAAAACCTTTCTTTATATCCTGGGGAAAATAAAACATAAAAACGGTGAGCTCAAATGATCAGTAAGGGTAAACATTGAGAATATATAAACAATCCATAAACATTTGAACATAAAAACATGAACATAATACATCAAAATCTTGAGAAATGACCTGAATCATGGTAGTCAATAAGGCATAGGTCATAATGGAACATCAATAATGATAAAATAGCATGGGAATAAAACATTTAATTGTGGAAAACCATCAAACACTTGATATTATTTCCATAGTAGTCAAATCATTACTGCCAAGACCATCATAGTGGACAATGTCCATTACAGAATTGGGTTTACTTGTCGTTCCGGTCCAGTATTACTGAACCAGATTTTACATGCCATTCCGGCTAGGTCTATCTCATTATACATTATACATGAAACATAAACATGCTAAATAATTTCATCTTATATGGAAAATATTTTTGATAAAACACTTGAAACAAATTCTTGAGAAAAATATCCATTCTTCTTAAAAATCATTTTATTTTCTCAAAATGACATGAAATTTTAAAAGAAAAGTGTTTTGTTGAAAATAATAATGAAATATTGTATAGGAACCTTCATGAAAATAAGGAATTATATAATTGTAAAAATCCATTCATTCCGTATAAGTTAAAAAAATCATTCTTCTTGTACCTTTGTCGAAAAAGTCAAAACGTACCTCCTATGGTAAACAAAAGAAAGATTCATTCCATACGATGTCGTAAAATTAAGAAAGGGTAAAAATGAAATTAAACATACATGGAAGAAAAGTAAACATTTTATGAAAACTTATTGAGAACATATGCAAATCGATGATAAACATAACCCCAGTAAATACTTCTGAATAAATAATCTCGGATAATAATGAGATTGGAATAATTATCCCTTAACTTATGTCCAATTTCTTCTGTAAGTGTCCAAGACTCCTGTATAGTGGGTTTAAGAATATTATTATCTTGTAACAGAGTCATAATAATAATTATGATATCATATATGAATCACTTATAACTTTATATTAATCATTCATTTGTCAATTCCATGTGAATGATGTGTTTTGGGGAAAATCGTTTCATTTATCGTACGTGTTTGGAGTTGTTGACCATGATATTATTATTACTTATATCATGATTTACTTATTTCTATAATTTAAATCATGATTTATATATCATATATATTCAGTATATATATATATATAATAGATAGATAAATGAAATTAAATACACTGTTAATGGAGACTGTAGACCGTACGTACGCATGAACACTATTTTACATTCCTTATTGACTTGAATGGAAGTAAGTAGATGATATATATATATATATATATAAATATATAAAATAGATTTATTATGTCATATATTTCATTATTATTCATTATATCTACTTTATAATCATTCCTGAATGGTTAACATGGAGAATGAATCTCATCGCGTCGTGGAGATGGTAATCCGTGCATACGCACGAGCAATGACATCGTTCCCATATTTATTGAATGGAATTGAAGTGGATGATATAATATCTCATAATTAGTATCATTTTATAAAAATAATATATAGTTATTTTTCACACCATTATACCCATCCATGTAAGGAGGTGGTAGAAAAACATATTACACCACGGCGTGGAGACGGTATGCCGTACGTACGCACGCACAATGATTTTGTTTTTCAGAAGATGGATAGAAGGTAAAATGGGGTTGTTTAATATTTATAATACAATATCTGTATATAATTAATACTGATGTTATTACTTTATAATTAAACAACTAAAGAAGAATAAGTAGAAGAAGAAAGCATCTTGAAAGAATCGGTAGAAGAGATTACCTATTCTTCGATGTGCTACTTTTAAACATCCTCTTAGGGAACTAGATTTGGTATTTTGAGAAGACAATAACCGATATGATATAACTAGGGAGGTTGAGAAGAGAAATTGGCATGTTTTAGCCAAGCATGAAGGCTCAAAATTGTGTAAAGAGAAGAGGGAGGAGGTGCCCTTTTATAAAGGAGGAGAGGGGAACCTTAAGAAAAACTTAAAATATTATTTTATAATAAATTCATATTAGGTTTATAATGGCTCCAAAGTGACTTATATCAAGGATAAGGTAGGGATGGGTCACAATAATCTCAAAAAATAGGTTTTAGACAAGTTAGGTTACCATTTTAACATTATCATTTAGATTTATCCCTAAGTTAAATAATTTAACTTTTACCGTGTCTTCTTGTATTCTTACACTATATGGTTAATAAAATTACTATAAACTTCCAATATAACCCAAATTGGTTCATTAATGTCTTATATATTATTATATAAGTCTTTTCTCAAAACCTTATAATTTTAGGAATATAATATCAATTAATAATTTAATATTTGTTTTAAAAACTCTATTTTGTCAATTTGAACACTATTTGAAATTTTGTTTTTTCTAAATTCATAACCGCATTATTACTTCGAACAAAATTCACCTAACCAACCCTAACATGTCATATTAACCTTGTAAATATGTTCAATTCATAAAAAGTCTAAAATTACATTTATTTGGGTATTTATAATATCAATTATGTTAATATTTCATTAAAAAGGTAATTATTATATCATCATTGTGTCATAATGAAATTAAATTATTTAATGTATAAAAAATATAAATAAAATACCTGTTTGTAAGAAATATTTTTATCTTTATAATAAATTTTTATAGTCTAATTTATCTTATGTATTACCCTTTATTAAAAATGTTTTAGTTATTAAACATTGATTTTAACTGTTTTAACTCTTCTTCAAATAAAATAATAATAAGTGTCCTAATGTAATCCATGTAGGACAAAGAGGTTAATATTTTATTCCTAAGGTTTCTTTTGGTCGAATTATAATTATCCAATAGAATCAGGACATGTGTTAGGGTAATAATAATATCATTTTCACCCATGATTGCCCTATTTACTTTTAACAGTGGTAAATAAAAGTAATAATTTACTATTCGCCAAAAATTATTTTTATCTTATTGAACCAAATTTTACTCCTTGATATTAACTGTGTCTCTAATATTTTCAAAATTCAGCTCACAGAAGTGGTAAAATTATGTTTTATGTAAATTTTGAAATTCTCTTAGGGGGTGTGTAAAATACGGTGAAAAGTTCTATAAAATTTTTATATTTTTAAAATTATTATAAATTAACTCCAATGAATTACATTGAACTTATATAGGTATTATGTTCCTATTTTGATCTAAAATAAATTTACATAAAATAAATAAATATTTACATAAAATTCTGTTTTAAACTATAACTCAGTGTTTTTTCACCATTCATCAAAAAATGAAAGTTTTCCAAAAAATACCAAATATTCACCCTAACTTAATTTTGATATTACAAATTCAAAAATGAAGTCCATTTTGAAAGATAAAATTTGTATAATTTTAAAAACTGGGTATTACTATTCATAGCGGCTAGTTTATATAATATTTCAATAACATAACGTTGTTTTTTGAAACTCGGTATTGTGTACAACGCAAGCTATCGAGGAAGGATGATCATGCATGTAATGCAAAACAAATAGTGTTTCATATACTAAAATATAATACAGTGTTGTGTATAGCACAAGATAATCTTGGTGAAGCGTACAACAAAAGTCATCAAAGAAATTAAAAAGAATAATTCTCATAAAATCTCTTGGTGTTACATTCTACCCCCCTTAAAATGAAGTTTGGCCCTCGAAATTCATCGGTGATATAAATGGTTTTATACATGAATGATTCATTCATATAAAACCACATCGTAAAAAGGAATACTAATACATAATTTTAAAAAGTAACGTTAGAAGCATAACCGATACCCAATCTAATACATCACTGGGTGTCCACATAGGAGTATATAGTTGAAAATATGGATATGGAAGAGAAATATAACCACCATGTTCTGATAGAGAGTGGTAGAGAACGTGGCTATGAAAAATCCAACAATTACAAAGCCATAAATTTTTGATGATCTATGGTACCACTTGATTCATTATATAGGAGTGTACTAGTGAAACGTTTTTGGTTTTCAATATCAGTTCCCTAATGTTGATGAATTCAAAGAAATAATTTCTTAATTTTGGTACAATCTCACCATTTTTCGTGCCTTGAACAATTTCCACATCATATCTTAAATAAATGAAGTTGAATTTGTCATTTGTGAAGTGTTAGTAGATCAAGTGATAGAATGATATGTCATTCCATCTATCTCAAACAAAAGGTTAGCAAAAGTTATTAAATATACATAAGTCTATCTATGGTGAGATTAATCGTATATGGTTCCTAAAATGGACTTATACATCATATATCATACCACATAATAAAATAAAACTAATTTCTACTAACTAGGGACTTCCTGTAGGCCAGTGGTAGGCGATAAAGGCCTGTCACACTTCAGTTTTGGGTTCGATTCCCATGACCTTGTCCGACGCGACAGGTTGTCACCCGTCCTGCAGGTTTTCCTTTTTCTAAAACTAAACTATTATAACATTCCAGAAATAATATCTAAAAAAGGGTTTATCCTTAAACAATATTTTCTAATGTCCAATATAATCCATTTCAAATCTCTAGCCTTATCCAAAATGCTTCTATCCATGTTAATAAGATAACGACAACGATTACTAGAAATGTCACGTAACAAGAACATGAATACCATCCTTTATATATCATAAGATATATCATGTTGATCACATTCCAAATATTTTTATACTTTAATAATGTATTCTCTTGAAAAATGAATACCCATTGAACTTTAGTGAAAACATGAATCATATCAAAAGTTAACTCTTTCCACATACCAAAATTCCAAAAATTATTTATACTCAAACCATGATGTCACTTTGTACTTATATGAGTCATGAGCTCATGAATACTATCAAACATTTCATTTTCTCCTTATCACTTCATTATGCGCATGTCATCTGCTTTCCAAAAACATTTCAATCACTTTTCATGGTTAATGGTACCATAACATTATTGAAAACCACAATAGACCAATACATAAATATTATAATATTCCTCGATACTATATACAACATTATTTTGGAATACCATTACATAAACACTTAACCATTACCCCACATTGTTGTCATATTCAACATCTCCAATAGTGATCACATGTGACTTCCCTTTGTCCTTTTCCTTAAGAGGTTTCTCACGTCAATCATCATTAACCCTTAGATTAGGGCATTGATTAACATAATTCCCCATTTCCTTGTACTTGAAGCAATGAAGTGTTGGTGGTGCATTCTCTGTTGTCTTTTCACTATTCACATCATTAGCTACCCTTTTCCTATTACTTCGATACTCAGCAGCTCAATGACCTTCTTATCCACACATGAAACAATTTCTAGTCCCTTTAAGAAAATATCCACCATTATTATTTCCATACTTTGAGCATAAATAACCATTCATCTTCTTTTAACCATTGTTTTGATATTTTTCATTAAACTCCATCTTTCGTTTTGTGTCAAAACCATGACATGGATATGTAACACCAACTTCAGTTCTACATTGATATCACAATGCACAATTTCTTCATAGCTACAAAAGTCTCTTATAGCTAATGACCTTTGAAGACTTGGTTTTATGCCACTAAAGAATTGATCAATTTTACTTTCAGGATGGATGATAAAGCAAGATGCATAATTTTCAAGCCTTGTAAAATTCGCCTCGTATATAGCAACAGATTCATAATCCTTTTGATTAAACTCAAGTAACTCCTTTTCCATATTTATTCGAAGAAGACAAGGGAAGTACTTATTAAAAAATAAGTTCTTGAAATCATCCCATTCCATGGATTCAATTCCATCTTGGGGCATTGTATTATTAATTAGAGTCAACCACTGGTTTTCTTGACCTTCTAAACAGTATATATCCAGAATGAATTTTTCATGTTCCGAACAATGAAGTATGGAAAATATCTTTTCAAGGGTACTGATCAATTTTTCAGCAACAAGTGGATCTGAAGACCCACTGAAAGAAGGTGGGTGTTGCCTCATGAAGGACTTAATAGAATATTGTTCCTTTCTTTTCTCAATAGGATGTATAGAATGATTCATAGATTGTGTATGTATAGCAATAATATTTTTCACTCCATCTCCCATAACATTGGTTTGTTCATGAGGACAATCATTGCATTTCCCATTACATTGATCAACATTGTTCTTTCTGGTTCCAACCATTTTCTAAAACCCAAAAACAATAGTGTAAGAGGAAAAAATCATGCTAGGAAAACAACATAATAAAGGGGGAGTACCTTCAATATATAACATCTTAGGTTTAATTATAATACCGTTACCATAATTCTAGGACTATAACCTATACTTATACATAACCTTATGGACATCCCTAGACATACCTTAGAAATATCTCTAGGTATCTCACTAAGGTTTCCGCATCCTAGTTTCCAAAGGTTGACTAAACCTTTCCTCTGATACCAATTGTAGAGACCCAAAATTGACGTACATGGACAGTACATTACTTTTTCGGAATACTTAATACATAACAAAAACTGACATCCAAGGACCATAATAGTTTAATGTCTTTGGAAACATGAAACATAAAATTCTAATCATGTTGAATGATATTCAACATCTCCCATAAAGATCTTCCCCATTTGTTTTTTCACCTAAAACATTACATTATATCATGGGGAAAAGTTAACATAAAAAGGGTGAGATCAAATGCTCACTAAGGGTAAACATTGAAAACATATAAACAATCCATAAACATTTGAATGTAAAGACATGACCATAATATATCAAAATCTTGAGTAATGACATGAATCTTTGCAGTACATAAGGCATAGATCATAATGGGACATAAATAATGAAAAAATAGCATGTGAATACAACATGTAATTGTAGAAAACCATAAAAAAGTTGATATGATTCCCATAGTAGTCAAAGCATTGCTACCAAGACCATCATAGTGGACAAAGTCCATTACTGAATCGGGTTTACTTACTGTTCCAACCATGTATTACTGAACCAGATTTTACTTTCCATTATAGCCATGTTTATCTCAAGAGATATAAATATTTACCCAATTCATTGGAGGGATATATAGGTCCCACGAATCTCATAATGAAATAATTCTTACTTGTGCCACAAAATAATCATAAATTATTCATCATAACCCAAAGTATAAAATGGGTTTCATAAATATCATCCCATCGTAATATAATCCATATAAAATAAATGGATATGATTTCATCATAAGAAGAATCAAACCATGTAAATAATAGAGAAATTATAATTGAAACATAAACATTCTAAATAATGTCATCTTAGAAGGAAAATAGTTTTGATAAAACACTTGAAACGAATTCTTGAGGAAAATATACCTTCATCATAAAAATCATTTTCTTTTCTCAAAATGCCATGAAATTTTAAAAGAAAAGTATTTTGATGAAAATAATCATGAAATCTTGTACAGAAAGCTTCATGAAAATAATGAGTTACGAAACCGTAAAAATCCATTCATGTCGTATAAGTTAAAAAAAACATTCTTCATGTACTTTTTTCAAAAATTTCAAAAATTACCTCCTATGGTAAACAAAAGAATGATTCATTCCATACATTGTGGTTAAAGTCAAAAAAGGGTAAAAATGACTTTAAACATAAATGGAAGAAAATTAAACATTTTATGAAAACATTTTGATAACATATGGACATGGATGATAAACATAACCCCAGTAAATACTTACGAATAAACAATATCGGATAAGAATGAGATTGGAATAATTATCCCTTACCTTATGTCCAATTTATTTTTTATAGTTCTGAGACTCCGGTACAGTCGGTTTAAACATATTATTATCTTGTAACAGAATCATAATAATATTTATGATATCATATATGATTCAATTATGACTTTATATTAACTGTTCATTTGTCAATTCCATGTTAAAGAAGTGTTTTGGTTAAAATCGTTTCATTTATTGTACGTGTTTGGACTTACTGTTCTTGATATTATTATTACATATATCATGATTTACTTACTTATTGAATTTAAATCATGATTTATATGTAAAATTTATTCTGTATATATATATAATAGATTGATAAATGATATGAAATACACTGTTCATAGAGACGGTTGGCCGTACGTACGCAGGAACGCTATTTTCCTTTCCTTATTGACTTGAATGGAATTAAGTAGATGATATATATATATATAAATTAGCTTTATTATTTCATATATTTAATTATTATTCATTATATATACTTTATAATCATTCTTGAATGGTTAACATGGAGAATGAATCTAATCGCGTCGGGGATACAGTAATCCCTGTGTACGCACGAGCGATGTTATCATTCCCATAATTATTGAATGGAATTGGAGGGGATGATATAATATCTCAGAATTAGTATCATGTTTTAATAATCATATATAGTTATTCATTACACCATTATACTTATCCATGTAAGGAGGTGGTAGAAAAACATATTACACCCCTGCGTGGAGACGGTATTCTGTACGTACGCACGCGTGGTGATTTTGTTTTTCATAAGATGAATAGAAGGTGATATAGGTATGTTTCATATTTATAATAACATATAAGAATATAAGTAATACTTATGTTATTACTTTATGAGGAATCAACTAAAGAAGACGATGTAGAAGAAGAAAGAATCTTGAAAGAATCGGTAGAAGAGATTACCTATTCTTCGACATGCCTCTTTTAAACATCCTCTTAGGGAACTAGAGTATGTATTTTCAGAATACCAGAACCTATATGATATAACTATATAGGTTGAGAAGATACACTGGCATTTTTTTCCGAGCTTGAAGGCTCAAAATTGTGTAAAGAGGAGAGGGAGGCGGTTCCCTTTTATAAGGGAGGAGAGGGGCACCTTAGGAAAAACATAAAATATTGTTTTATAATAAATTCATAGTCAATTAATAATGGATCCAAAGTAACTTATTTCTGGTATAGGGTGGGGATGTGTCGCAATCCTCTCAACCAATAGGTTTTAGACAAATTTCTGTTACCATTTTAACCATAACATTTAGATTTAACTCCAAGTTAAATAATTTAACTTTTACTGTGTCTTCTTGTATTCTTACACTATATTGTTAATAAACATACTATAATCATCCAATAGAATCCCAATTGGTTAATTAATGTCTTATATATTATTATATAAGTATTTTATCCGAACCTTGTATTTTTAGGAATATAATATCAATTAATAATTTAATATTTGTTTTAAAAACTCTTTTATGTCAATTTTGACACTATTTGGTATTTTGTTTTTTATAAAATCATAACAGCATTATTACTACAAAGAAAATTCACCTAACCAACCATAATATGATATATCAACCTATAAAATTAGTTTAATTCATAAAATGTCTCAAATTATATTTATTTGGGTATTTATAATATCAATTATGTTAATATTTTATTAATAAAGTAAATACTGCATCATCATTGTGTCATAAATGAATTAAATTATTTAATGTCTAAAAAATATAAATAAAATACCATTATGTAGTAAATATTCTTATATTTCTAATGAATATTTATAGTCTAATTTATCATATGTATATACCTATATTAAAAATGTTTTAGTTATTAAACATTGATTTTTACTCTTTTAACTCTACTTTGAATAAAATAATAAGTGTCCTAATCTATTCCACGCGGACCAAAGAGGTTCATATTTTATTCCTAATTTTGTTTTTGGACAAATTATACTTGTCCAATAAAATTATAACATGTTTTATGATAATAATAATATCATTTTTACCCTTAATTATCCTATTTAGTTTTAACCGTGGTATATAAAAGTAAAAAGTTACTATTCACCAAAAATTATTTTTATCATATTGAACCAAATTTTACTCCATCATATTATCATTGTCTCTCATATTTTCAAAATTCAACTCACAAAAGTGGTAAAATTATGTTTTATGTATATTTGCAAATTCTCCTAGTAGGTGAGTAAAAGACGGTGAAAAGTTCTATACACTTTTTATATATCTAAAATTATTATAAATTGACTCCAATGAATTAAATTGAACTTATATAGGTATTATGTGTATATTTTGACCAAAAATAAATTTAAATAAAATAAATAATTATTTAAATAAAAATTCAGTTTTAAACTATAACTCAGTGTTTTTTCACTATTCATAAAAAATTGAATGTTTTCAGAAAAATAATTTTTTTAACCTAAGCTAATTTCGATATTCTGAATCCAAAAATGAAATCCATTTTTAAAGATAAAATTTATAAAATTTTAAATCATGGGTATTATTATTCATAACGGCTAGTTTATATAATATTTCAAAAACATATCACCGTTTAGTGAAACTCGTTATTGCATACCACGCAAGATATCGAGGAAGGTTGCTCTTGCATGTAACGCTAGCCAAGAATAGTGTTGTGTATACTACAAGCTAATACGGTGTTGTTTATAACACAGGATAATCTTGGTGAAGCATACAACAAAATACATTAAAGAAATTAAAAAGAATAATTCTCATAAAATGTCGGGGTGTTACATTGTGAGTCAACCCCCTCGACGTGATGTTGAGTTCGGGAGAGACCTACAGCCCGACACTTCTCTCATTTTGATGAATCCATATTAGTTGACACCTTTTGAGTTGTTTGATTTTAGTATTTAGATAGATGATCTTATGAAGGACTTTATCCAGCCCAGTGTGTCATCATGGGGTTCTATGGTGTTGATATCAAGGAAGATGGATTGTTTTTTGATGTTTTCATAGAATAAAAGAGTTTGAATCAGGTTAAAGACAATAACTGTTACCCCCCTAAGGATAGTTGATCTTTTTAACCAGTTGATAGGAGAATGTTGGGTTTTTATGATCGAATTGTGGTCCGGATATCACCATTTTAGGGTGAAGAAATATGATATCATGAAGACTTATTTTAGATGTAGGTATGGGAACTTTGAGTTCATAGTCATGTAGTTTGGTTTTATTAATTCACCAGACGTGTTCACGAGGGTTATGAACTCTACCTTTTATTTGTTCCTGGACTATTTCATCTTCGTATTCATTGATGAAATCTCAATGTACTCAAAGTTGAAGGATGATCATACCAAACATCCCATATCTATATTGTAATTCCTTCAACCCCACCTGATCTATGGAATGTTTCCCATGTGAATGTTTTACCCAATATAGGTGTCTTTCCTTGGACATGTGGTGTCCCAAAAGGGTGTATTATTAGTGACTTTAAGGATCAAGGTAGTTGTTTCTTGAAAATATCCCAAGAATGTGGAATATGTTCACAATTTTCTTAGTTTTTTGGGATATTAACAAATATTTATACGTGATTTCTCTCAATTTTCTACTCTGTTAAAAATTAAAGAACCAATATTTTATGTGGATGGGCCAGTTCCATGTAGTGTTTTTCTATCCGATATGGATGTTGGTCTATTCTCTGGAGCTCTGGTTGACATAGTAAGGGGTTATGTTCAAGGTGTATTGTGTTTCCTCCCATCTGGGCTTGGGATGCGTGCTGATGAAATAGGGGGGAGTGTTCGGTTATGGGTCATGGATGTTACATCCACACAAAAGTAACTACTCCACCCATGATCTAGAGAAATCAGTGGGAATGTTTGCCCTGATGTTTTGGAAACATTTCCTCATTGGATAGTGCTTTGTGGTCTTCAAAAAAGGAAAAGAGTTTGAGAAATATATATTCTCTGTGATATAAGAATTGGTGACAGTTGAAGTTGATGGAGTTTCTTCCAAACAATGATTTTTTTATCTATAAAACATCAGAATGTTCTATTTGTTTTAGATAACAGTGCAGTATTCTCTGATGTAGTAGGTGGAGGATTCTAAGTCAGTATACTCAAAGGAAGAGGTGATGGATGATCATGTTGACCATGTTGATGCTCTAGAGGGATAGTCAAAAGATGTACATAATTAGATGATGTTTCATGGAAGGTAGTTAGTTCGAGTAGCTATGTGTGTGGAAGTCCACAGTGGTACACCCTAGATATTCCAAGTTGTACCATGGCTTCAGAGAGAATGGTTGGTGTCCTGGGATGAAGCGGTTAATATCCTAGTTTGTGGTGAAATTCTTGGTTTTCCAGTAGGTGAATAATGAATATCTTATTACTGATGTATTTTTTTCTTTCCATAGATGTCATCAAGTGTAAGTGAGATAACATCTAGATTGATTTCATCACCAGGATGCCCAGTTCTTAGGGAGGATACGATGCCATATGGGTAGTAGTGCATCGACTAATAGAATCGGTCCACTTTTTAGTGATTAAGGAGTCAGGTGCAGGGGATTCCTTAAAAAATAGGTATGTGGATGTAGTGGTGTAGATTCATGGAGTTTGAAGATCCATAGTCTCTGATTTGGATACACATTTGACCTCACAATACAAGATTGTATCAAATTATTATTTGGGGATCTAGTTTCACCTCATTCATACCTTCCACACTATGACAGATGGGAAAACAAATTAGACCATCAAGGCATTTGAGGATATATTGCAGGCATGAGTCTGGGATTTTGAGGATCTTGGTTGGGACACATTACCTTGGTAGAGATTTCATAAAATAATAACTATTACTCATCCATTAGTACGACTCAATTTGGAGACATGTTTTGAAGACCGTTTCATTCACCCTTATGTCAGAAAGAAGTTAGAGAGGCAACTATTTTTGGTCCTGAGGTGGTGTAGGGTACAACCATGAAGGTTCAACTTGTTCGTGATTGGATGATGGTAGTGAATGATCGAAAAAAGTCATATGTATATTGTAGAAGTATTCCCTTGTAATTCGAGGTTGGGGACTATGTTTTCGTGAAAGATTCCTCTCAATGTGGGAAGATGAGGATTGTTAGGGGGAGAATGCTTTCTTTTTGGATTTTTGGACCCTTCATGGTGTTACAACAACATTGTGAGGTGGCATACCAGTTAGAACTACCATAGTAGTTGGAGAGGATCCATGACATATTTAACGTCTCTCTACTCTATTTATATCATCACTATGGCTATCATGTCACCAATTAGGGAGGTTTGGATATTGAAAAAGATTTAATGTTCGTAGAGCGGAAAGTAGAGATACATGATCATTGGGATAATGTGGTGTGTAGATAGACCATCATGTTGGTTCATGTATTATGAAATCATGGTGGATATTACGAGAGTGCACAAGAGTGAGAGGCGTGGATGCATTCCCAGTACACAATATCTGTTATGAGTTTTCTTTTTTCTTCTTAATATTGTAATTTAATGTTTGAACTATGTTTTTTATGAGATTATTTTTTCCCTTTTTCCTTAATGTGTGACAAATTATTGACATGTGAAAATGGGAAGACCATATTCTAAATCAAGACACATTAATTGTGGAGAGAATAAAGCATTGTGTGAGTTAGTTCTGCCCAGAGAAGATAGTATTTTAACATGGAAGATAGGATTATACAATTCGTTTGTTCAGATGGTGTAGTATTTTTTCTTTTTTGTTGTGTCTTATTGTCATTTGTGTTAGTAGATGTTAGAGGAGGGTTTATTGGATGTTCAAGTTTCACTCTATATTTCAGGAAACACAAGGTGGTTTATCATTAAGCTTTAATGTGTTTTGTTGGTTGTGGTGTTATAAGTGTTGCGGGATCCTTGAGAGGTAACTAATGGGGTGGTTATTTGGAATTATATTTTCCTACATGGTTTTATATTGAATTATAGAAGGAGAGAATAGTTTGAGAAGTATCTTTTGTGAAGGTCCAGGCATCTCCAGTCCATTACAATCTGAAAATCTTATCATTATGGTGTTCTGGGATGTAACAATGACACATTTTTGGAGTTTTCCAAAATTTTAGATTTTCCAACAATAGGTATTCCCAAAAGTTAGTCGTGTCAGTGACTCATGATGGTGGATCACAATGGTGAGTCCGGACCAGTGAATCAGAATGGTGACTCACACTGGTGACTCACGAAGGTGACCTTGGACCAATGAGTCAGGATGGTGACTCACACTAGTGAATCACAAGGGGTATTAATTGATGGTAGTTCCTGATGGTGGGTCATGAAGGTAGGTCACCAGTAGTGAGTCATATTACAGTGTCTCATCCTATGGTGACTTGTACAATGACGAGTCACCCTATTGTTACCCTTCAACTAGTAACTCGTCCAATGGTGAGTCACCTAATGATGAATCAACTATTTGTAGATATATACTGGTAGCTCACATCGGGGACTCAACCGCAGATGACTCGTAGTGGTGACACACCCAACAGTGAGATATTTCAAGGAGTTTTCAACATTATAGTTTTCCATCATTTTTTTAAATTTTTTCCCTTTAATTTTTCCTTTGATGTCAAATTTGTTTCGAACAATATTTAAGTGGTTTTGAATCCCTTTCAATTTTCATAAATAATATATTTGACTCCTATAAAATCTTGAGGCTTGTAAATGGCCGAACCACATGGTTTTGGTCAAGATCTAACTTTAATGAATTTTAAAAATGTTCCACTATTGATATTGGATGTAGAATTTCTAATGCCGGTATCATTTATTCCTGATATGTTTCCAATTCTTTTTATACCAGGGTTCCCTAAAAATATATTCCCCATGGGGGCAAGAATCTGTGCTATGGCTTTGGATCATGTTTCCCTAGAGGATTCTTCCTACTGAATGTGCACCCCATACTTTGGTACAATATGGATTTTCTAATCATCGGTTCTTCCATTTAGGGATCCCATCACCTCTATTATTTGTCCATCATATAGGGTGGGTGTACAATTGTTTCATTTTTGGATATTGTCGAATCCAAATTTAATACATACAATCGAATCCATTTCGAATCAATTAACCTAGAGTGGGGAATGTGACACATGCTTCTATTTTATTGTTTATTGGAGTTGTGAGTTGTATGGGTTGTATGATTTCTAAAAATCAAGCTCATCGGTGGTCTTTTTCATGAACTGACTTCACCAAGATGAGGGAAGAGACAACCGATTACCAGATGCATCATTCCTCATGTTGAAGGAGATATAATGACACCCAAAACCCTCCTTCAATAGGTCTTGGAGTGGTGACTTGAACTAATGGTATTGACATACACACATAATGGAAGAAATTACCCTTTTTTTATTTAGTAGGATCAGGAGATAAGATAGTTAATCCCAAACAACACAAAAATTGGAGGTAAAAGAAATTCCAAAACCAACCATTCCCACATAAATGTTCCAAAAGTAAATGCTAAATAAGTACAAGAAACCCCCAAAGGAAATTACCAAAGAAAAGAAAAATAACAACAAAATAATTCCCAAGGTCCGATCTTGTATGGTCCTACATGATATCTGATGTCCTCTTGGAAACCTGAATGTTTTTTATATAGGTAGGGTGAGTATACATATATACTCAGTAGGGGAAACCAAAAGCTTTCCTGCATAAGTGGATAGGCATTATAATGACCCGTGGAAAAAAATAAGAGATAACCAAAAAACCTAGGAAGGAAAAATATCCACCCAAACATCACAAAGGTACACTCCCCAAATAATGCAATTCAAATAAGTAATAGAAATAGCACATCGATATTTGGGTACCCCGCGCCACTTTCTCATTGGTTATTGAAGACATGCTACGCGTCAAACCTCTCCCGCCATTTTCACTGCAATCCCCCGGCCACACACCGCTCGCACACACCTGGGATATCATAACCGCACATCCGGGCCACAAACACCTGGTCCACAACAACCAAACAAAACCACCCTCACACACAACTGGGTCAAAACAACTACTGCCTCGCTCGAAGACACCTGGGCCTCATCCCGAAGAAACTTGGGAAACCACCTGCCCGCACACACCTGGGCCAACCACCACCACGTACCATTCTTGAAGAGTCTAGGGATATAATGGACTTTAGGTAGTCACAGCCTGCCCAAAGAGTCTTGGGATACTCAGGAAAGGGAGCAGAAAAGGAGATAATAACCAGCCACTCATAGAAGTGTAGGAAAAAACACCCTCCCCCATGAAATGTGGGTGTTCAAAAATGTGCTCAACATGGGTGGGAAACCAATAAGAAACATAAAAACTAAATTATACATATAGTTAACAAGAACACATCCTACCCTAGGGGTTCCAAAACCGTCCTATAAACAAACACCCTCATTACTATTCATTCATAAAAAAACACAACACCCCGGACAAGTCACAACTTAATCACCGAAACTAATTTTCCATTGAATATGATCTTGTTTTCATAATCACGTGATTCCATTAAATAAGTTCTTCACCATAGGGTGACTAACCTGCATTGCCACCAGAAAAGGAAAGGAGAATAGCCAAATAGTAATTTAAGCATTCAAACCATGTTATCTTGTAAATTCACAACTACAAAAGTGGTCCACAAGATCCCTCAACGTACTAGAACCAAACCAAGCCCCACCATATTTCCCCACACAACCTCAGATCCAAAACCAAAAACTGAACCACAATAAAGGATCACATCCCCATCCTCATCACTTCCCAAGAATCAACCTTAAACATCACCAGAATAGAGCAAGGTTGCATTCAAATTTGAATACGCCATTCATTCATTTCTGTCTTTCTATTTGGTTAACCGGGGTGATCACACAAGTTTTCGTATTCATTGGGAATCCATTTAATCAACTAAGATTAGTTGATTTACCAGTATCCATGTTACATCCCTTCAATCAGATAAATTTCTAGAAAAATAGAGGTTCAGTATTGTACAAGAGAAGACAACCGATAGCCATGATTTTCAGTGGGTATAAGCCCGTGCAATTCACAACAAAAAATCAAGGATAACTAGTACAATAATCACACCCCCTTCAGTCTTTAAAAGTCCATTTATTATCTTCATTAAGGTTGGGTTTCATCCATCCCCACAGAAAAAATATCATACCTACCTCGCATGATAGACATTAAAGAGATTCTAAGGAAGAAAACCCTACTTGATGATCAATGACCGAAGTATGTCTCCATAGGCCAATAACTATGATGCACGAAAAACAGGGGAGGATCTTTGGGGACTCCAAAAATGGGCAGGAAAGCCTACAACACGGGCCCACTGCTCTCCTTGGGAAAGGGACTCCAAATGAACCAAGGGGAAGAACGAACACAGCAAAGAAGAAGAATAATGGAATTCTAGTGCGATATAAAGAGTGAAATCCTAGCATTTTAGGATATCAATATTGTGAGTGGAAATAAAGAGGATGGTGGTTTCACCACACGGTTGTGTGGTTACACACGATATGATTATTTGTTATTTAATTTTACATTATAGATGTGGCTATAATGTTGTGAGTTAAATGATTTCATTTAAACAGAGGCAATTACGTAATAGGGATACACACTTGGTCTTTTGAGGGTCGCCCCACCCATAGGGATTTAAATATATTTTTATTGGCACTAAAAACGGCCTTGAACCATTTTTAAATGTTTAAAAGGGATTAAAAGTGGCATTATGAGAAAACTGGGGAAGAAAAACCTGACAAGCCCCACTGGCATCAATGGTTGACAGTACGATGACATCCTGCCACCAAGACACCACCCATAGGATCCAGACCTGATGGGCCCAAGGCATTCCAAACAACAGAGATTTGGAAAAGGGATGGACCATGAGGGTTTGGGCCATTACATTAGATGCCTATCATGCTATTCTCGTCCTCGAGAATCAAAGATTGACCCAAATAAAAAAGAGGGGTCCGAACAACCACATCGAAAGATACCTATCGGGGAAAAACTACCCCAAACATTCTTATCAAACCCAATGATCAAATTGTCCCAACACACAGATCGGGGAGTTCTTTCCAACATGTCAAGATACTATCCTCTTTGGGTGGAACATACTCACCCAAACTAGTTTAGTCGCATATACATTAATGCATCTTGATTAGGGATCTGGTCCTCCCTTCCCCACATATCAGGTCCTTTCATAACATTCACACGGTAAGGAAACAAAACATATTATAAACCAATTTGTTTAGCATTACCTCATAGTAGGTAACAAAAACATGGACCACAATGAATGCTCAAAAATGGAAACTCAAAACAGCTTTGGGTACTCGGCGTGCATTTGAGATTCATGCAACCAATTACTCTCCTTGAGGCCATCATGCCTCCACAACACACGAACCAAAGGGATGGTTCTTCCACTAAGCACTTTCTACTTTTGATCCTTGATATTCAATGGTCACTCCATGAACGTTGCATCTGCCCCTATATCAAACTCTCCCCAGTCAATGACATGGGAAGTCATCGTGTAGATATCGACGAAGATGGGAGATGTGGAAAACATCCTAGATCCTTTCAAACTTAGGTGGAAATGGAAGTTGACATGCCACCTCTCTGACTCTCCCCAAAACATCGAAATTCCCGACGAACCTAGAAGAGATCATTATTCCCTTGTTGTAACTTCACTGCCCACGTCTAGGGGGAACCTTCAAGAACACATGGTCCCCAATCTCGAACTGCAAGGGCCTACTCCTATGATCGACATATGACTTCTGTTGGTCCTGGGATGCCTTCATCCTCTCACGCACCAGCTCAACCTTATCCATTGTGCTCTGCACTACCTTTGGGCCAAGAACACCTACCTCCCCAACCACAATCTATCACATGGGCAAACAACATGACCTTTCATAAAAGTCTTCAAATGGTTCCTTGCAGATAGTAGAGTGGTAACTATAATTATAGGAAATTTCTTCTGAGGGAAAATGTTGTTCCCATGATCCCCCGAAGTCCAAAAAAAAGACCGTAGTATATCCTCCATGTTCTAGATGGTTCTCTTTGTCTGCCCATCTATCTGGGGGTGGAAAGTTGTGCTATGGTGTAGCTGGGTGCCAAAAGCATGCTCTAATCCACTCCAGACTCTTAAGCTAAACTGTGCATCCCTATCCGAGACTATGGACCTCAGAAATCCATGCAACTGCACAACCTCGTCCACATATCGCCATGCTAAGAAATGCACCGCACTAGACTCCATGATCGCCCAGAAGTGAGCTGATTTCATTAATTTGTCTACCAATACACAGATAGCATCACAAATCCCTTGAACTTATGTAGTCTTGTGATGAAATCCATCGAGATGTCATCTCATTTCCACTCAGGGACATCTAATGGCTGCAACAAACCTCCTGGGACACAACATTCATCCTTCACCTTCTCACGCTCTAAGCACCATGCCACGAACTCCCCCACTGCACATTTCAACTCGGGCCACCAAAACTGATCTCTCAAGCATCGATACATCCTGTAAATTCTAGGGTGTACCACTAAGAGTGAGTTATGAAACTCAAGGAGAAATTATTCTTGTATCACATATTGGACAAACAATATACCTTGGAAATGAATCTGATTCTGACCATCTTATAATCACCCTTTAAGAGAATTGCCTTGGTTAACCTTATCAGACATCCCTTCACTCTCTATGTATCCCCACTGAGACTCATCCACCTACCAAAACAGATAGCACTACACTATCATCTGAAATAGACAACCTCTACCAATATCCACCCTTGACTCTTGGTGTTGGGTATCCAACTCCTCCATTACCTTCCAAGCATCCACATATTCCTGAACATCATCCCTCCGTGACTTCCTGATCAAGGAATTAGCCACAACGTTCCAATTACATTCAGTGTAAGAGATATCAGTGTTGTAGTCCTGAATAATCTCCACCCACCTTTTTTTCACTGGTTCAGGTCCCGCTGGGTAAAGATATGCCTCAAACTCATGTAATCTGTGAATAAAACAAAGTGATCCCTGATGTGGTAATGACACCAAAAATTCAATGTGAACACTAATGCTGCAATCTCTAGGTCATGGGTGGCATATTTACACTCATGAGGACGTAACTTCCTAGACCAATAAGATATCACTACTCACAGCTGCATCAGAACACACCCTATTCCAAGTACAGAAGCATCACAAAATGCCCCATACAACACCCCTTCCTCTGGAAACCTGAGCACTAGAGCACTGAATAACATTTTCTTCAGATGGCTAAATTCTGCCTGACACTGCTCACTCCATATGAAGGCCTAGTTCTTTCTGGTCAAAGCTGTCAAGGGAGATGCAACTCAAGAGAATTTAGGTACAAACCTCCGATAATAGCCTTCCAGACCAAGAAATTTGTGAACCTCCATCACATTCATGGGTTTTTCCATGAAAAAACTGCTTCAACAATTGATGGGTCAACTACTACCCCTGGATGAGACCCCACGTGTCCATGGAAATTAACTTCTCATGTCATGAACTTACACTTAGACAACTTGTTTTAGAGTTGATGGTGTTGAATGATTTCCAAGACCATCATGAGATGATTAGTGTGTTCCTCCTATGATCATGAGTAAATTAAAATGACATCAGTGAACACAATGAAGAACCTGTCCTGAAACTCACTAAAAAATGAGTTCATAATCCCCATAAACACAGCAGGAGAATTCGTATCACCGAACGACATGACTATGAACTCAAAGTGCCCATTGCTTCACGTGAAAGCAGTCTTTGGGATATCACAATCCTTCACCCTTAACTGGTGACACCCAAACCACCGATCGATCTTAGAGAACAAACATGCTTCCCTCATCTATTCAAAGAGATTGTCTATCCTTTGGGAGAGGGTAACGATTCTTGACCATTGCCTGATTCAGTCTTTTGTAGTCTATGCAAAACATGAGACCACCATCTACCTTGTTCGCGAACAAGACCTGATCCCCCCATGGTGACATGCTAGGTTGGACAAATCCATACTTCATCAATTCGTCAATCTGAATCCGCAACTCCTGTAACTCCATAAGAGCCATCCAATAAGGAGCCATCGAGATCAGACGCGCACCAGGTTGCAAGTCTATCCTGAACTAAACATAACATCAAGGGGGTAGAGTCTCCCCTTAATTAAGGAAGACGTACATGAAATCACTGATGATCCCCATGACATCGACCATCTTTGTATCTACTGAATCCACTAACACCTCTGCTAATAAGGAATGGAGGGGATCCACCTACCGTCTACCCTCTTGGAATCCCCACTCGCCGGCGAAAGTCACACACTGGCTATCCTCATCAGCGAACATGACTCTTCTTCTGAAACAGTTGATAATAGCATGTACAGAAAATAGAAAATCGATTACACGGATGACATCATATGTTTGTATCTGCAATTGTAGAAGATCCCTGTAAGACTGATGTTTCCCTATCATCAGTCTACATCTTCATCAATCATAAAAAAAGTCGCTCTGACTTTTGATTAGAATACTCAACATCAGGGGATATAGAAGTCTCTCATCATCTAATCCTACAGCATGGGAAAGATTGTGTGCATCAAATGAGTTGAAAGCACATGAATCAATCAAGGCATAGGAAATCATACTCAAAAAGTTGATTTTACCTCAAACGACTTCTAACTGTATTGGCATTGCTGCCTCTATAGCGTGGAACTAACCACTCCCATCTACTCTAACTCTTGGCTATTGACCTACTCACCAATCACGCCCTGGACGAGGTCCTTGAGGAGAACCCTAGGGTCGGCCTCCTCCTAACACGTCTGATCTCGGAGGAGTGGGATCTCGCTCTCCCTGCGGCTGCTACTGCTGAATGGACATGGCTGGAAGCTGCTACTACTGAGGTGGGCGCCGAACCTGCCCACTCCCACTATATTTCACTCTATCTGGGAACTGATTTTGAAGGTGACCATGGATCCAACAGATGAAGAAACATGGTCATGGGCCTATGAGGAAAGGGAGAGGACCGAGAGATCGAAACTGAAACTGTTGGTGTCCGCTCCGCACTGGCCAAAACCTCGAAGGTCTTGACACTGGAAGACTACTACTAACTTCATTCCACATTGATGATCCCAAATGGATTCCCTCTCGCAGCATACCTCCCAGGGTGTGCATCCTCTCCACCACTTCAACCATATTTTTGACCTCCAAGTACATTAGTAGGGTGAAGGGAGTAACAACATATTGAAGAGAAGGTAAGAGTGCCTCCTCTAAACATCTCACATGAGGCTCCTCATCCGAAAAATGGTCTGGAGAAAAACAAAGGAGGTCTTTGAACTTGACCCCCAACTCCCTCACAAACATTGTCCCTTGCTGGAGGGAGAGATGCTCTTGCCTCTTCTCATCCTTCATTGTGGAAAGGAGGAATTCCACATGGAACTCCTTCTCGATGTCAGTCCACGCATCCTCAGCCTCCCTCTTCTACCCATGGAGGAGATTCCACCATTGATGTGTCACACCCCACATCTGGATTATAGCTAGAGGAACCCAGTACTCTGTCGGAGCCCTAATCGAGTGGAAAGGTATCAATAGATTCTCAACCCATCTCTCTATAACCATGCCTGAGATGCTGCCCTCGCAATTCCCGAGGGTCTTCCACTGAAAGGCACAAAGGGTCCTCTGCCACTGGTCAACCGCCTCCTCTCAATCATCCCTCAGCTAATCTCTGCCAAGACACCCTCCCAGGCCTCGATTTACCGCAATACTCTTGGTCATCATCCGGGTTACATAGTAGCAAGGTAAACAAGGAATTCCAATGCCCATGTAGTGTAGAAAATTTCTTTTAAATTTTACTAGACTTCTGTTTCATTTTAAATCCCCAAAGTACCCATGAAACACAAGAACACATGTCATTATTACATATGTACCTTTACTCTTGTCCAACCATGCAATCAGTGTATCCTCCCTTGGTGGTTCAGTAGGCCCAGTGTCCTTGAATCAGATCACAAGGGGCCCTAAAAATCCATGTCCTAGCCGATCTTCCCTCTCATTTTTAACGTAAAAAGATTTCCTAACATTGTTGCCCTACCATCCCAGGAAATCATCACTATTCCAAACTCCAGACTCCATCCTATCTCTCAACCTACCTTTGACACCATTATATCATGACCAGCCTTTACCAAGATGAGGTAAGGGACAACAGATTGGTAGACCCTTCCTTCCTCAAGTTGATATAGAGATAATGACCCTCCAAAACCACATTCAATAGGTCCTAGAGTGGTGACTAGCACCAAGGATATTGAATTACACACAAAATGGAAGGAATTTTCTTTTTTTGTTTAGTTGGATCAGGAGAAAAGATAGTAAATCTCAAAAAACACCAAAACTGGAGGTAAAAGTAATGAAAAAACCAACCATTCCCATATGAAAGTTCCAAAAGTAAATGCTACAAATGTACAAGAAAACACCAAAGAAAAGAACCAAAGAAAAGAAAAACAGAAACAAAAACTGTTCCAAGGTCAGAGCTAGTATGGTCCGCAAGATCCTTGATGTCCTCCTAGAAGCCAAAAAGTAGTTTATATACCTAGGGTGAGTATACTAGTATACTCAGTAGGGGAAACCAAATGATCTCGTGCACAAGTGGGGAGGAAATCTAATGCCCTGTGGAGGAAAATACGAGATAACCAAGACACCTAGCAAAGAAAAAATATCCACCCAAACCTCACTAGGAAACTATCCCCAAATAATGAAAGTCAAATAAGTAATAGAAATAGCACATTGATATTTGGGTACCCCGAACCACTTTCCCACTGGTTATTGATGACATCCTACATGTCAAAACTCTCCCTCCATTCTCACCGCAGTCCGACAGCCACACCCCGCACACACACACCATGGCTATCACAACCGAACATCCTACCCACAAACACCTAGACCACAACAACCAATCTTAACTAAACTCGCTAACACCTAGGTCCGAGCAACTACTTCCATGCAATTAGACACCTAGGACTCATCCCGAAGACACTTGGGAAACCACCTTCTAATACACAATAGGGCCAATCACCCCACATACCCTGCCAGAAGAGTCTAGGGATATAATGGACCTCAGGCCATTACAACATCCTTGAAGAGTCTTGGGATATTCATTAAAGGGAGCATAAAAAGAGATAATAACTAGCCACTCGTAGAAGTGTTGGAAGAAACACCCACCCCCATGAAACAGGAGTGTTCGGCACGAAGTGCACAACTTTGGTGGGGCGCAAATAAGAAATGAAAAAACTAAATTATATATATAGGTAACAAGCCATAAAACTAGCCTAAGAGATCCAAAACATTCCAATACACAAACTCCTTTATTAATATTCATTCATTAAAACACAACACCCCTGGCCATGTCAAAACTTATTCCGGGAAACCAATTCCCATTGAACCCACCCTGGTTTTCATATTCAAGTGATTCCATTAATGTAGTTCTTCACTACTGGGCAGCTAACCTATATTGCCACAATCCAAGGATTGGACAACAACCAAACACTAATTTAAGCATTAATACATGGTTCTCTTGTAAATTCACAACAAAAAAGGGATCTGTGAGATCCCTCAATGTACCTGAACCAAACCAAGCCCCACTATATGACCCCACATGGCCTCAGATCCAAATACAACAACTACACCACAACAAAGGATCCCATACCCATCCACATTGCTTCCCAAAAATCAACTATAAACATCACCAGAATAGATCAAAGGAGTTTTCAAATTTTAATATGCGGTTCATTTAGTTCTGTCTTTCCGTTTGGTTAACCGGGGTGATCACAAAATGACTCTAATTCTTTGGGCATCCATTTAATCAACCGATTTTAAGATATTTACTAGTTTCCATCTTATATATATTCAATCACATAAATATCCAAAAAAATAGAGGTCCATTAGTGCACAATAAAATACCAACAACGACATTGATTTTCAGTGGGCATAAGACCATACAATTCACAACTCAAAATAAAGGATAAAGAGTATACTAATCACAACCCCTTAATTCTTTAAAAGTCTAATTATTATCTTCATTAAGGTTTGGTTTCACTCATCCCCACAGAAACAATTTCATAACCACCCCGCATGATTCAATGAAAAGAGAGACTAAGGAAAAAACCCTAATTTATGATCAAATATCGATGTTTTTCTCCTTATCCCAATAAATGGGATGCACGACTTACAAGGGAGGAACTTATGGGACTCTAAGAACGAACAGGAAAGGATACATCATAGGTGAAACACTCACCTAAGGAAGGGGACTCCAAATGAACCAAGGGGATGAATGAACCCATCCATGAAGAAGAAGTAAGGAATTCTAGTGCGATATAAAGAGTGAAATTCTGGCGTTCCGGGATATCAATATCGTTAATGAATTTACTGCGGATCGTGGTTTCACCATGCGGTTGGGTGGTTACACACGATGGGATTAATTTTAATTTAATTTTTCATTAGAGAGGTGGCACTAAAGCTGTAAGATAAATGATTTCATTTAAATGGAGGAAAACACATAATAGGGATACACACTGGGTCCATTGTGGGTTTCCGCACCCATTAGAATTTAAAAATATTGTTTTATGAGGATAAAAATGGCAATTAATCACTTTTAATAGGTTAAAAGGGCTTAAAAGGGGTGTTACATGAAAAACTGGGGAAGAAAAACTTGACAAGTCCCACTAGCACCGATCAGTGTCAATGATGGTTAACACTGCGATGACATCCTACCACCAGGATTCCACCCTTAGGATCCGGACATGAAGGGATTAAGGTGTGCCAAACTCCATAAATTTGTCAAAGGGAAGGACTAGGTGGGTCTGGTCCATTACAGTCTTTGTTTGCACACCCAGGATGACTTGTGAATGATTTTTTTGGTCATGTGTTTAATTAATGTATATAATAAATTCATTAACCACTTATATTACGTTAAATAAATTGATACATCAAGGTATAAATTGTTCCACGATCACCCCTAAATATAAAAGTCGAAATAAAGAATTAATGCCTTGTATATTTGAAAATTGTGCCTTCTATTGTTTTGTGGTACAAATTTTGAGGGTAATATAATGCGTAGTGTGTTTCATGTGGCATATTGGGATCCCAGTTTTGAGTGATTGGTTGATTGTGGGATGGATGGGATATGTTATTCCATAGGCTTTCTGAGTTTGTTGGTGGTTTGTTGTGTTGTTTCTGGCTATGAGTTGGGGGTTTGTTGAGGTTGAGATGATGGTTTGGGTATAATGAACATGTAGAATTATTATAGAAGTATTTGTTATAGGAAATTTACATAACTGTTCACCATATTTAGTATGCAGAAAAACCCACTCAATGTCATATAATTGGTTCCTTATTATATCTTGAATCATTGTTAAATTTAGAGTAAATGTGAAGTGTGCTAAACTATAAGGATATTCGCCTCCTGAAATGAATATTGTGGTGTTGACTATTTTACTCTGTTAAATTATTCCAATTTTTCTTAGTAGATTCTATGGTAGAGATATATCCAATAAAAGAATAGTTTAACAAGGAATGGGATATGATTAAATGAAATGAATGGGGGTATGTTTTGAGTATGTCCCTAGCTGTGTGGTGGTGCATTTAGAGGTAGTAGAAGATGTGATATCGTGAGTTAGTTGTTGGTTAAAAAAGAATAGGTTTGTCCAGAGTTTTTGGTATTATATATATATACATGTATTTCCATGTGATTTCTATATGCACCCCACCCTAGTTGAGGACTATGTTCTGAACACCCCCATTTTATGGGGATGAAATCGTTCCAAAACATCCCTGTGGGAGGATGGATGGATGGCCACCCGCTATTCCATGATCCCTCTTATATGTTGTGACGATCCAAGATTCAATGGTAAGGTGGTGGTTTATGGGGCCAAGGTGTCTATGGGAGGGTTTCGTTTTCTTAAGTGTCTTTGGGATGAGATTAGATATAGTTTTTTATTAGTCTTTGGGATGGGGAATGAAATTCTTGAGAAGGTTTTTTAAATATGGGATTTTTTATGTGGCCCAGGTGTCTGTGGGTGGGATGTTGTTAGGATAACCAGGTTTTTGCAGGTGAGATGTGATGAAAATTATTTTCCCAGGTTTTAGGGCAAGCATTGAGGCCCAGGTTTGTGTGGGTAAATTTTGATTTGGTACATTCCAAAGTGGTAGGAATACTAGACTATTTTCAATTTGGTAGTGATAGATGCTTATCAGTAGGGAAGTGGTGTTGGGTACCATATTATCGTTGTACTTGCAATATAACTTGACATGAAATGCGTTACATGTTGAGAGTTATTTGGTGAGGTGGTGAGGGCTAGAATACCTCGTTATTAGGTTCTTTTGGTTCTAATATTTTCTCAGGGGAGAATTATTATGCTTCTCCCACTAATACATGAGAGACCTTGGTTAACCTACTAACTATACTTGTCATATAGTATTATGTTTTAAAACTAAATATTGGATTCTCGGAGGACTACAAAGTCCATACTGGTTATTCTAGATCAGACATTATGAAAGTTTATGTTACACATCAGAGGTTCACTTTTGGGTATTTACATTGGTTATTTTATTTGTATTTTTTTTTGTGTTGAACATGTAGGTGGGATTTTTTGGTTTCCTTTTATGTTTATATATCTCGGTGTTTTTTTGATGTTGATATATATTATCTCGTAATTTTGTTTATTATAATGGGTAATTCTTCCCATAATGTGATATCTATGTACCATTGGTGCTAGTCACCACCCCAAAGCCTACTGAAGCAGGTCTCAGAGGTCATTATCACTTTTTATTCATTGCGAGATCTAGAGGGGATGCTTTAGAGGGACGACATCGTTCCACTTTTCCTTATAGAAACACAATTTCCCTAGTTATATCTTGTTCTTTTAAAACTGTATATACATGGATATCAGTATTAGTTAGGTCTGTTCTCATCCATGGTTCACGGATGCATTGCTAAAAGAGGAACAAAAGGAGGTGATTCATAGAATCTTCTTTTTGAGGATCCATATAACTATATTATAACATCATCTTCAATTGGGAAAATTTACCAGCTCTATTTTTCTTCTTTGATCCATTCATTTTAAAGTCTATATAGTATGTTCATGAGACTCTGGTGTAAATATATTTCTCCTAAATTTATTTTTATTATTTGAAGATTCCATAATTATGCTATTCAAACTGATGATAATCATCGGTGCATTTTTAATCCTCTTATATAAAAATAAAAGAGCTACTTCAACTCGAAAAATGCTATTGTTTTTAATCTATTATATAGTCGTGATTAGGATTTCCAATTGTGGATTAATGATACTAGATTTATTTATTTTACCAGAAGGTTTTGGTCCATGGAGGAGATTGTTTATGTTATATAGGATTTATAGGTGAGTAATCATCCACATTCATAGGACAAGACTTTATCAATGTCACAGCTTTTTGGATCACATGAGAAATAAGGAATTATTTTTTTCATCAATAAATTAATCAAAATATTCAATAAATTTAGTTCATGTTTATAAATGTTCTTAATGTTTTTGTGGAATATTGTAAAGGTGTAATTATACCTCTAGTTTCACACTCCTTTCTCGTTCGTGGTAGTTCTAATGAAATTAAATCTACTGGGTGAATTAATCATTGTGTATGGATGAGATAGAAACCACATAATCATGGACTAAATTAAATTGGGATGGTTCTTTTATGGAAGATATATTGATCAGTGAATTTTCATTGATTATGTTTAGGTTTCAATTCTCATGGCTTTTATTCTTATATTGGGGGGGGGGTGTACTTCACTAGTGATAGAGGCTTTGGCGATGCATCAGGTGAATAATATCTATATTTAAATATCTATTCATTTATCTAAATTTGAAAAATATTCTATAATTGTTTTCAATGCCTTGAAAGTTAAACTATATTTTCCTTGCCGTGTCACTTATCTCATTTGATATTGCAGTTCCATTATTCATCATAGTATAACGAGTCTTCAAACATACTGTGGGAGAAATATGTTAGAAAATATGCTTACATCCAAAGGTAATAATGATGAAGATATTATGGCCTTTTATACTATTGGATATCTTTCAACAAATTATACTACGATTATGTGAGGGGATTCCCTCCGACTTCCTCAAATTCATCCAATATGTTCTTTTATTTATATTCTTTGTCTTCTCTTATGTTTTTGTTACTCCTTATTAATAAATATTTCATTTTTTGTTAAGTATTGTATGAAATAATTTTCTAAATCCCATTAACATTATAAACTAAAAACATAATAACTCTCATCCACATTTATAGTATCCCTAAGAAACAAGATATTACATTTTTTATACTAAATTCTTCATATAAATCTATGTCCTATTTATAAATCCATCACACATATAATTATCTCCTATATCTTATAATTTTTAAACTATTATAAAGTTTTAATCGTAGTCATACCTACTTTATATATCCTTTATTTCTTCATTTATAAAGTGTATACTCTGAATCAAAGTTATTAGAATTTGGGTTACTAGTATATTTTCCTTTCCTAACAATCTATTGAAAATACATTCTGAAACTTTTTTTGAGTCATTCTTTACATTAATTTTTGGCATAATCCATGTATATGATAATATAATTCATCCATATTTCATTGTTTTATTTCTAAATTAGAGGAGTCAGATGAAATATTTATATTTTATTTAATTTTATAACTTTATTTTTCATAGTATCCTTAATAAAAATATTTATTAATTGAAATATTTATTTTAGTAAAAAACCAATGTGTTCCTTAATTGTATAATCTTAGAAATTTTTACTTTTTCAATAAATACATTATTTTATTGAAATTTATTTCACAGGGATCTATATAATATTTCAATAATAACTATATTGTATAAGGCTTCAACAAGAGCACTATTTCAACTTTTAATACTCATGACTCTACTAAGTAATCTAATAAATATATAAATCTATATACATATTGAAATATTTGTATTCAACATGATGTTTTCCATGTTTGGATCTTTTTATCTTGTATTCTATGTAATGGGTGACATGAAAAATTTACTTGATAACATGAATGATTTTGAAAGAAGATACATGATTAAAAAACATATAATAATAGAAAAATATAAGATATTAATAATTTTTAATTAAATATATACAAAACCACTTAATTATGGGTTAGGGAATCCAGGTTTGGATTTGGTGTTTTCTATGTTTTTAGCATGATCATCCAGTGGTTGATACTTATGTTCATAAGATAATATTCCATTACTGGTATCTAGTATACCAAACCACATACTTAAAAATAAGGTTTTTTATGAGGAATCTATTTATAATTTTAATTTAATCATAAGCTCCCTAAAATTATCTTTCCATTAGATATTGAGTTCTATTATGAGGCTTAGTTATTGATTATTCCCAAAAATATATAATATCTGATTCTACTGGTCTACATTCTTGTAAAACATCGGGGCATATATATCTTTTTAGGGATAATAGTTTATACCAAATTCTCACCAGTTTTTGATAGTGGTGAATGTTATGTAGTGAAATTATAATTTTAAAACATTAAATAGAATTTTAAACTAGATTAAAAAAATAAAAAATAATAATCGAATTTAAAAAATATAAATAATGAACTCTAGATAATTTATTAACAGTTTAGATTAATGTGATTCTAAATATACTCTTCACTACTATCTACTCTATGAGAGAAATTTTATCAAAAAACATGAAATTTTTATGATAGTCACATCTAAAATTATAATATACATTTTCTATTACATTTATAACCTAAAATCAACAACCATAATTTCAATGGGGGTCACATCACAATACAAACTGTGACACAACAATATTTTTTGAGATAGATTATTTTTAATTTCATTAATGTCTTGTGTTGTACGCTACACCAAGATTATCTCTCACAATATGAAACAATGTATTAGCTTGCGGTATATGTAACACTATTCTTGGCTTGTGTTACATATAAGATCGACCTTCCTCGATAGCTTGCGTTGTACACTATACCGAATTTTACAAAATAATGATATATTGTTAAAATATTTTCATTGCAAATAATCTATCTATTATGAATAGTATTAACCATATTTTTATTTTTATATGTATTTTGTAAACATAATATAATAAGTTTATTTCTTCATATAAAAGAATCATTTTAAAAAAATGTAGTTTGGTCACCTTTTGATAAAGTACCCAATTTAAATATAGTTTATAACACTTTTAAATATTATATTTGACAAAATTAACTTTTTATTTGAAATCGGGTGATAATAATTAACTTATTTTGAATTTTTGTATTTTTGGATAAAATTTATATTTTAATAAATATTGAAAAATACTGTATTTTAATTCAAAACTGCATTTTCATCTAATTTATTTAAATAGTTATATTATATTTTAAATTTATTTTAATATTTAATTAGAATATTTATTTATAATTTAATAAAAGTTTTGTCATTGGAATTAATTTATCTTTTAAATTGGACTTAACCACATGTTAATCTTTTGATAATTATTACTTCTCAAAAACATTCTTTTTGGTTTTGACAAAAATAATTAATTTTAAATTAATTACTCCAACTATTTTGTATTGAATTTCAAAAATTGGATAAATATTTTGAATCATAAGGTTCAAATTGTGTAAATAGTTACCTTTTATTTTTGAACATTATGAATGGTAACTTCAGTAAATATTTTATTTACTATTGTTAAAGGGTAAATCCAGAAAATAAGGGTTAAAAATAATATTATAATAATATTAAACTACGCTAACTAATATCTTAATACTATTAAATTAGATATTAATGATCATGGGAATCCTTGGGTCTATTTTGGGACCTCATGGAATCACTTGGATGTGAAAATGACTTTTTATAAGAATTAATTTTAAGTAAAGATAATTATAACATTAACATATAACATTTATTAAATTGATTAAAATATAGGATTATCTAACTGATATCTTTGACTATAAATAGATATTATAAATATAAACATATTTCCTTCATCATGGTATTTTATTTATAATTTTTATACTTTAGATAAATATATTTATTTAGGACACAATTATGATGTTGTGATTACATCATTAAGGAATAATTCAGTTAAATGAATAAATAAATATTAAAATAACTTTAATATGAAAATTCTGATTCCATCGAAGAATTTTCATGATTACATTGAAATATTGTGGATGAGTTAATTCTTTTCTTTCTAAGTAATCCAGATTTTATGAAATTGTTAAAAAAAGTATAGTATGAATAGTGTCTGAAATTGACAAAATTAATAACTAAAAACATAAAATAGTTCATTAAATGATATTAAATTTCTAAAAAACTAAGTTTTGATCATATTGTTAATATAATTACAAATATGTTATAAATTAATTTTTATAGGTCATTTGACATGATATTTAATTACAATACCCCCAATGTGTAAATAACATGATATCACAGTAATATTAGAAACATTAAAATAAGGGTTAAACCGGAAAGATAAGTATAAAAAAATATTTCAAACATGTCTAAATATTACTGGATGTAGGGAATTAGAACAACATTCATTGTCTATTCTATTTAAATATGATTTGTAAAATTTTTAATTGAAATTGAATTTAAAATAAATCAATATTCTGAGAGTTTCTTAAAGTGCCCACCCTATCTTATTAAAGGGAACCTCCTCCCTCTCCTCTTCAGTCCATTTTGTGACTTCAAGATCGGCCAAACCCTTCCCATTTCCCTTCTAAAATTCCTTATGCACATTCTCGCCATTCTGGTCTTCTCAAAGGACCATCTATATTTCCCTAAGAAGAAACTGAATGAAGGCACATCGAGGAAGAGGGAATCTCATATACAGATTCTTTTAAATTTCATTCTTCTTATACATCCTCTTCATGAGTGGTTTAATTATAAATTAATAAAATTAATATTAGTCATATACTGATATATTATTATAAAAATGAAAAACCCTATTTCACCTTCTATACATCTTACAAAAAAATAAATCACCGCACGTGCATATGTATGACTTACCATCTCCATGCCATGGTTTAATATGTTTTTCACCACCACCTTACTTGGATGGGTATAATGGTGGAAATAATAACTATATATTAAAATTCTAACATTATAATAATTATTATATATTCTACACCATCCACTCAAATACCATTCAACAATTATGGGAATGATATAGTCCTCGTGCATACGTGCGACTTACCATCCCCACAACGCGATGAGATTCATTCTGGACGTTAAACATTATAGAATGATTATAATGAATATATTAAAAATAATGAAATATAAGTCATAATAATGATACTGGATTTATTTATATATATATATATATGTCAGTTACTTACTTCCATTAAATTTAAAAAGAAAACGAAAATATCATTCACGTGTATGTATGACATACCATCTCCATTAATGGTGTATTTCATTTCTATTATGATTCTATTATATATATACACACTGAATATATATAATATATAAATAATTTTATATATTATGTATGTATTTAAAACATGTTATAAGTAATAATATCCTGAATAACAATTCAAAACACGTTCGATAAATAGAATGATTATTACCCAAAACGTTTCTTTAACATAGAAATGAAAAATAAACGGGTAATATAAAGTCATGAGTGAATCTGATAAGATATCATAAATATTATTTATTTCTATTACATGTTAATAATAGTTTACTACCCACTATAAATGAGTTTCAGATACATATGGAAAAAATCAGACCAAAGGTATGTGATAAATTTTCAATTTCATTTTTATCTGAGATTCTTGATACCTAAGTATTTACTGGGGTTATATTTATCATCCATGTAGTTGTTTTCAAATAATGTTTTTATAAAATTATTATATATATTCCATGTACATTTAATTTCATTTTACCCATTTTTTGAAATTTACTAGATGGTATAAAAGGAATCATTATTTTGTTTACTATATGAGGTACTTTTTTGTCTTTTCCAAAAAAAGTACGAGGAGAATGTTTTTGTTTGTAATATATGGAATGAATGGATTTTTATGGTTTCACGATGCCTTATTTCCAAGATGTCTGTCCTACATAATTTCATTTTTATTTTCAACTTAATTATTTTCTTTTAAATTTTCATGGTATTTTGGGGATAGAAAATGTTTTTGAAGAAAGAAGAAAATTTTCTTGAAAAACTGAGATTAAGTGTTTTATAAAAATTATTTTCTATCTAAGATGATGCTCTAAAATAAGGTAATGTTTCAATCCTTATTATTACTATGATTTTATTTCATTAATGGTGGAATGATCATTTATATGGATTTTTTTTGATGAAATGATATTTAGGAAACTCATTTTATTTCTTGGGTTATTCTATGATGAATGATTTATGTTTTGTGGAACATGTAAGTATGATTTCATTAAGAGATGTCTGGGACCTATATCTCCCTCTAATGCATTGTGTGAATATTTATATCTCATGAGATAGACATGACTGAAATAGAATGTAAATCAGGTTCAGTAGTACATGGCAGGAATGACATGTAATCCCGGCTCAGCAATGGACTTTGTCCACTATGTTGTTCTTTGAAGAAATTCCTTGGACACTATAGTAATTATATTATGTTATTCTTAGTTTTACACAATTACATGTTTTATACCAATGATATTATACCATGTTTAATGTTCCTTTATGATCTATGACTTACATACTACCCTGATTTATTTCATGACTTAAGATTTTTATTTTTAAAATTTATGTTCATGTTTTTAAGTACACATGTTTATGATTTGTTTTATGTTCTCCATGTTTACCCATACTGAGAATTTGAGATCACACTTTTTCTATTTTATTTTTCCCTGGATATAAAGAAAGGTTAAATATAGGGAAAAAAGGGGATTATCATTATTGTAGATGTTGATGATCTTTTACCATGATTAAAAGATTATGTTCTGAGTTTCCAAATAACGTAAACTAATATTGTCTTTAGGAATCTATTTGTGTGATATTTTTAGTATTCCAAAAAATGAATGTAAATTCCATGTAAATCATGCTATGTTATCTGTATTTGGTATCAAATCGAAGGCTTAATCAAACTTTGGAAACTTGGATGTGAATACTGTAGTGATATCCCTGGAGATATTTCTAAGTTAAGTCTAAAGATGTCGTAAGGACAAGTCTGAATATTGATTACAGTCCTAGAATTATTGTAATGACCCTAAATGAACTAGGAAGAAACGTATGATGTTATAGATTGAATGTAATCCCCTATGATAATTTTGTTTTCTTGTATGATTTTTTATTCTCACACTATTATTCTTGGGTTTTAGATAGTGGCTAGAACCCGATGGAATTATGTTAATGATCAATGCACTGGTAAATTCAATGATTGTCCTCATGAACAACCCAACGTTATGGGATATGGAATGAAAAATATGATTTCTAAACATACGTAAGTATGAATCTTTATGAACTTCAAAATAAAAAGAGAAAAGAATAAAATTCTATTAACTCCTTCATAAGACATCGTCCACCTTCTTTCAGTGGGTCTTCTAAAGTAAAAGTTACTGAATAATGGATCAGTCTCATTGAAAATATATTTCCCAAACATCTATGTTTGGAACAAGAAAAGGTCATTTTGGATATCTAATTTTTATAAGGTGAAGCAGACCAGTGGTGGACTCTTATTTAGAATACAAGGAAGAAATGATGAAATTGAGTGTATAGAAGGTGTCGAGTTCATGAAATTTCTTTTCAATAAGTAATTCTCTCATATTCTTAAAAAAATCATGGAAAAGGAGTTTATTGAGATGAACGAAAAGGACGATGAATCTATTGGTACATACAAGGCTAATTTTACAAGGCTTCCAATGTATGCTTCAGGCTTTATCATCCAACCTGAAATTAATGTTCATATATTACTAAGGGGATTAAAACAAAGTCGTTCAATGGTATTACTGAAAATAAATTTCAGTAACTATGAATGGATTGTGCATTGTTCTAGGAAGGTAGAACTTGAATCGGGTGTTACATATCTATCTCATGGTTTTGACAAGAAAAAAAATGGTGTTCACGGAGAAACCTTAAAAATGGTGAAAAGAATATGAATGTTTTGTTATTATCAATGTGTAGAAAGAATCACAAATGAAATTTTCTTGAGGGTGATAGAAAATGATTCAAGTGTGGGAATGAAATTCATCAAGTAATTGAGTGTTGATGTAAAGGGAAAATTGTTTCTAATGATTTTCATAGAGAAATGACTGGAGATAATACACCACGAACACTTCAATGGTACATGTGCAAGGAAATGGGTAATTATGCTAACCAATTCCCTAATCCATGTGTTAATGATGATACATGTAAAAAACCTTATAACAAAAAAGGTAAAGGGATGTCAAATGCGATCACTATTGGTGATTTTGAGTATGAAAATGAAGTACGAGAATGATTGAGTGTTTATTTAATGGGAATCAAAAATGGTGTTGTGGAATCTCATTTATTGTTTTACGGAATATTGGAATATATATGTATTTTTTATTGTTGTTTTCAATAATTATATGGTACTGGTAACAACGATAAGTTATTAAAATGTTTCTAAAAAGCACTTGATATGTGCATAATGAAGGGATACAGAGATAATGATCTATTTGATAGTATTAATGATCTTATAACTGATATAAAGACAATGTGATATCGTTGTTTGAGTATATGTAATTTTTGGTATTTTTGGTTGGTGGAAGGTGTTAATTTTGAAAGAATTCATGTTTTCACTATGTTTCCATGGTACATCATGTTTTAAGACAATACATGATTAAGTTATTCACATGATTGGATTGTGACAACCATGAACTGCCAAATAAGATACAACAGACAAATGTTATGTCGATTTAGTCCACCTCTTTTTAATGTTTTATATTTTCATTTTTTGAAATGATTGTAGTGTTGTATTTATATGGATAGTATACATTATATTTTGATATTATGTTTTTTAGATTAATCTATTAAATCACTATATGTGGACTTATGTATATTTGATAAACATTTCTAACCTTTTTATTGATACAGATGAAATAACATATCATCCTATTTCATGATATTATAACACTTCTAGAATAAAAAATTCAACTTCATTTATTTAAAAAAGAGATGAAGTTTAAATTGTCCATGGAATGATCAATGGTACTAAAATCAAGTATGTATTTAGTCCCATGAAAAACATTCTTCAAAATTAGGAAAAGGATCTTGAAAATGTCAAACATTTATCCTCATACCTTATTATCTGGTAAATCATATGGTCTCTTAAATCATCACTGAGTTTTGAATTTCGGGTAGTAAACTTTTCCAAACCTTGTTCTCTCTCACTATCCACCCGAACCTGATGGTTTCATTTCTCCTCCATATCCATGTATTAAATTCCAACCTATGTTCTCGTATGTGGAAAAACTATGATGAGTTACTTTGGGAAACCATTATGTTTCTAAATTCCTTTTTAAAATGATGTTTTACTATTCCCTTTAACTATTGGGGATTCCATGAAATAAATTTCAAAGTAGTAAACCATTTATAACAACGATGAATTTCGAGGGTGAAATTCATTTTAAAGGGGGTAGAATGTAACACCACAACATGTTATGAGATATATTCTTATTAATTTCATTAATGTCATGTGTTGTATGCTACACCAGTTTTAGCTTTCACTATACGCAACACCATATTTTCTTGCAGTATACACAACACTATTGTTGGCCTTTGTTACATGCAAAAGAGACCTTCCTTGATAGCTTGCTTGAATTCCATACCAAGGTTCATTAAACAATGATATGTTGTTAAAATATTATAACTATCCATTCTCTTGAATATTACTATCCACATTTGTTATTTTATATTTATTTACTACACATGATATAAGAACAAGTTAATTTATTCAGATAAAAGAAGTGTTTTTAAAAAAATGCATTTTTTCGGCCTTTTGATGGTGCACGCATTTTAAATCTATTTTTGAAAACATTTCAATATTATATTTGAAAAAATTATCTTCTTCTTTTGAAACAAGGCATAAAAATTTACTTATGTTGAATTTTTGGTATTTTTTGATAAAATTCATATTTTAATGAACTATGAAAAATAAAACATTTTAATTTAAAACTACATTTTCATCTAATTTCTATATATAGTTAAATAATATTATTTATTGTATTTGTATATTAGTTCGAGTACGATTTTATCATTAAATCTAATATTGGTCATTGGAAGTAATTTCACTTTTAAATTGGACTTAAACACATGAAAATCTTTTGATGGTTATTATTTCTTAGAAACATGCTTTTCGGGTGTAACAACAATATTTAATTTTAAATTAATTACTACAAATTCTATGTTTGGAATTTGGAAAAATGGATTCCATATTTTTAATAAAAAGTTTCAAATTTGGTAAATATATACTTTTTATATTGGGATATTATGAATAGTAAATTCAGTAAAAATTCTATTTACCACGGTTAAAGGGTAAATCTGGTAAATAAGGGTAGAAAATAATATAATAATAATATTAAACTATTGTAACAAATGTTCTAATTATATTTTCTGAGATTTTACCTTCTACTAGAATCCTTGGATCAATTTTGGGATCCCATGGATTCACATTGCTGTGAAAATTATATTTTATAAGAATTAATTTAATATAAAGATAATTATAACAAACACATATATATTTTACTGAATGGATTTTAATATAGTGATATATAACTGATATATATGAATATAAATAGTCATTATAAATAAAAAAAATTTCTGAAATCATGGTATTTTATTTATAATTTTATACATTTGATAAATATTTTTATGTATAACACAATTATGATGTAGTGATTACCTCATTCATAAAGGATTCAAATAACTGAATTTATAAATATTAAAATAAATATAATATTAACTTTAGATGACATAAACGAATTTTCTAGATGGCTATTTCATATTGAGGTGTATTTAATGCCATTTTTATGGAATTAGGTTTTTATGTTTTTTTTAAATTCAAGTATGAATAGTGCCCAAAAATACAGAATTCATATCAAAATTCATAAAATAGATTATTAAATGATATTAAATTTCAAAAAAAAAAAAAAATAACATTCATCTAAATGGTTAACATAAGTCCAAATATGTAATAAATAACTTCTTGGGGGTCCTTTTAGATTTTATGGTAATTACATTAACCCACAATGTGTAAATAACATTATATCACATTGAGTTTAAAAAGGGTAAAATAACGGTTAAACCGAAAGGATAAGGATAAAAACTTATTTTAGACTTGTCTAAAAATTATTGGATAATATATATTCGAACCAAAATATTACTATATTATATATAAATAAGTTTTGGACTATTTTTTTATCAAAATTGAATTTATAATAATTAATATGTTTAGAGTTTCCTAATGTGACCCCCTCATCTCTTATAAAAGGGATCCTCCTCCTCTCCATTCCACTTCATTTTGAGCCTTCATGCTCGTCCAAAACCTGGACACTTCTCTTCTCAACTTCCATATTTATATTCTATAGGTTATTGTCTTCTTAAAGAACCAACTCTAGTGTAATAAGAGGAAATTTAATGGAGGTGCCTCGAGGATAAGGTAATCTATTCTACTGATTCTTTCAAATTTATTTCTTCTTCTAAATACTCTTCATTAGTTGTTTCATTAGAAAAATATAAAATCAGTATCAATAAAATACGTATGTTTTATTATCAATATGAATCAACCCTACTTCACCTTCTTATCCATTCTATGATAAATAAAATCACCACTCATGGGTACGTACAATTTACCATCTCCACACCATGGTGTAATCGGTTTTTCACTACAACCTTAAATGGATTGGTATAATGGTGGAAATAATAACTATATATGACTATTATAACATTATACAAATTTCGAGATATTATAAACCATACAAACCAATACCTTTCAACAATTATGGTAACGATATCGTCACTCGTGCATATGTATGACTCACCATCTCCATGACGTGATGATATTAATTCTCAACATTAACCATTCAAGAATGATTATAATGTATTTATAATAAATAATCATGAACTATGACATAATAATTTTACAGGATTTATATATATATGTGTGTGTCATTTACATACTTGCATTCAATTTAATAATGAAAAAAACAGTGTTCATGCGTATGTACGACCTACCGTCTCCATGAACGGTGCATTTCATTTATTTTATCTATATTATATATATATATGTGTACTGAATATGTATAATATATAAATAATTTTTTACATTATGGAAGAATTTAAATCATGATATAAGTAATAATATCAAGAAAAAAAATTCAAAACTCCTACGATAAATAAAATGATTATTACCCAAGACATTTATTAAAAATGGAATTGACAAATGAATGAGTAATATATAGTTGTAAGTGAATCATATATCGTATAATAAACTTTATTATGGTTCTATTACATGTTAATGATCTATTTAAACCCACTATAAAGGATTTTTGGACCCTTATAGAAGAAATCATACCTAAGTTAAGGGATAAATTTTCAATCTCATTTTTATCATAGATTCTCTATACCTAAGTATTTTCTGGGGTTATATTTTTTTATCCATATGAAACTTTTTTTATAAATTTGTTCAATCACTCCATGTATATTTAATTTCATTTTTACCCATTTTTTAACTTTTACTACATGGTATGGAAGGAATCTATCTATTGTTTACCATATGAGGCACTTTTCTGTCTTTTCTGAAAAAAAGTACGAGAAGAATGTTTTTCTTTAACTTATACGACATTGATGTATTTTTAGAGGTTCATGAAGCCTTATTTCCACAAATCCTCCTCTACATAACTTCATGTCTATATTCAACAAAATTATTTTCTATTAAAATTTCATGACATTTTGAGAAAAATAAAACGTTTTGGAAGAAGAAATGATACTTCCCTCAAGAACTAAGTTCAAGTGTTTTATCAAAATTATTTTCCATCTAAGATGATGCTCTTAAATAGGGTTAGGTTTTTATCCCTGTTACTACTATGATTTTATTACAATAATGATGAAATGTCCTTTTATATGGATTATTTTAGGCTGAATGGATATTTAAGAAACCCATTTTATTTCTTGGGTTATTCTATGATGAATGGTTTATGTTTGAGGCACATTTTAGAATGAGTTCAATATGAGATGGGTTGAACCAATACCCCCCTCTAATGAATTGCTTAAATATTTATATACCATGAGATTTATATGACAAAATGGAAAGTAAATATAGTTTATTAATACGTAGCTAGAACGACAAGTAAACCCGGTTCAATAATGGACTTTTTCTACTATGATGGTCTTGGCAGGAATGCTTTGGCTACTTTGGAAATCATATTACGTGTGTATTAATTTTACACAATTAAATGTTTTATTCCAATTCTATATTATCATGGTTAATGTTACTTTATGATCCATACCTTACATACTTTCTGTATTTATTTCACGACTCAAGATTTTTATGTTTAATGTTTATGTTCATGTTTTTACATATAAATTTTTATGGTGTGTTTTTTGTTCCACATGTTTTCCATTACTGAGCATTTGAGATCACCATTTTTTTGTTTTGTTTTCCCCATGATATAGAGAATTATTTGTGGTTTGAAATAGAATGGGGATGATATTTTTGTTAGATGTTTAAGATCATTACCCATGAATAAAAGATTATAATCAGAGTTTCCAAAGACAATAAACTAATACAGTCTTTGGGTGACTCTTTGTGTCCTGTATTATGTATTCTTAAATGTAAATGTAATTTCCATGTACTTCAAGCTAGTGTATCTACACACACAATCCTTTTAAAATTTTAATTGAAACCACAAACATATGTAACTTTTTTATTAGTAGTTTACTAGTGATAATAAATATTTTTGGAGTGAAAATGAGTAAATCATCTATATTTGAAATGAGAGAAAAAATATAAATAAAAACAAGTCAATATCCTTGAAAAATCTCAAACATTTGAATTTCCAAAACCTAGTACTACTAGATAAAATAATGTTTTTCTTATTGATCATAATCAAGATCAAAATATCAAAAATTGCATAATATATTCTATAAAATGTTTTTCAGAATGATATTTTTTATCTGGTTCATTTGAGAATTATTTATAGATAAAATAACCTTTGGTAATTCCAAAATGATTCCTAATTATTATTTAATGGTTGATCATTCATTGTTTCAAAATTAATGATTTTCATTAAAGTTAATTAATATAGTCTTCATATTTGAATAAAATTAATTTAAACCAATGTTATATAAACCCAAAATTGTGAAACAAATAAATAAATGACGTAAAAATATAATTGGTGTGAAAAAATTTCATTTAGAATATTTTAGTAATATCTTTTGGTAATCAGGTCTTCTCATAAATTATTTATTGATTTCCATCAATATCAGCATGTAATAATTATAAAAAATTCATCCAATGATTCCTTTGAAAATATTTTCAAAAATATAATAGGTCATTTAATACATAATATAAATAATAACTTAAATAAAAAATTTTCAATTATTTAAATTCAAAATGTAAATATCAAGAGATATTATCAAATAAAATTGTTTTGAAATTAAAAAAATCATGATTCATAATATTTTTTAAATTGAAAACCTAATACTCAAAATAATATACATTGAAAATTTCTAATTTTAAAGTAGAATGTTCACAAAAAATATGAGAGTTCAATATATAATATGATCTAACATGAAAAATATATGTACTCAAGATGATATCTTATTATATAATATGTTTAATATAGAAGATTACCAATATATGATCCACAACTTTTTAAATTATGAAATGTTGCAATATGTATGCACTGTATACATAAGATGATTACAATAAGGCATAATAAAAAAATCTATACGTAATATGATTAGTATGATTCATAACATTAATAAATTATAAACATTCTAAAAATATCATACATAATATGATTCAGTGATACGTTAGATGATTTCTATTGGTAAATTCCCTACACTAAAGATATGTAATATTTTTTACTAAGTGAAAATATTCAATATAGTAAAAAATAAGAAGATAAAAATACATCAAAATCAATGTAATTATAAAAAACAAATCCATAAATAATAAATAAAAAATGAATAAACTTTTTATTTATCAGCGTAAAAAAATAAGAGGAAAAAAAGACAATTGAAAACCATTTTTTAAATTAAATTTTGATGATCTAATTTCCTTTTATCAATTTGGTGTGAAATTAATTTAATATCGATTCATATATATGATTTTGGATCTATTTTAAATCAATATTATGAGTTTTAGATAAAAAAGACTGAATAGGTTTGCATTTATTTGTCGATCCTGCTAGAATATTAAAGGAGAGTCCGTTCATTACCTGATGGATGAGTGATGGGAACTCTATGGGAAAGGCAATGTTGTAGGTCCTTTGGATTGGTTAGATGTTAGGATAACTATTCTTTTTTGATACCCAACATTCTCTTGGTATATTTTTAAATGATTATATTTGGATTTACATAGTTAAAGGAATCATTTCTTATTACGGGGCTATTTTGAATTACTGATCAATTTAAGGTTATTTGAAGTATATTTAATGACATAATCCCCTTTCAAAATTATCTTACACCATTCATGGACTTTATCTTCAATTTAGACTAAATTTGAGATCTCAGTGGTTCATTGGCTTCATTTCATTATGTTCTTTGTGAGGTTTTCATTCTATATAATGACGATGGGGTATTGACTTCTATATGGCTTTAATTATCATTCCCATGCCACTAGATAATTATATTCTTGAATCTCTGCATTTTTATAGTAGCTTCAATCCCACACATCTAATATATTTCATTACATCATTGATTTTTGATAATAAATTATGTTAATTATTTATTTTTCATATCGGTATATTTGAATTATGTAATTCTTGATGATTAAAGTTACTTATATGGGTTTCCAGGAATGAAAATTTGTATAATTAGTGAGAATTGAATTTTTTTCTTATATAATGAAGAATTAAACACTAAAATGGTAAATTATGGCTTCAATATTCTTATACACGTTAAAATTGGTGAATTGGTTGAGGAAATGAATTTATAAAATGAGATAAATAAATGGATATCCTCGTAATTATTTTCAATTGATAAACAAAGAAAAAATAATAATGAAATAATGGTATTAATGAAATAAAATGTATAAAACATTGTTTTTTATTTTTGTGCAGTTGGTTTATATGTACTATTATTCTTTTATGTTAAATTCAGCACAACACAGTGGGTTAAATTGGATCAATTCCTATGAAAATGTGTATTCCCACTTGTGGAAAATAATGATTAAATACAATATTAATGTATATCTTAATTTGGTATTATTATCCCATTCATGGAATGCTAAAATTGGTTCATGGGATTTCATTAGTGGATTCTAAAAATATATGGATAACATTTTAATGGTATGATGTGGTGAATAAACATCGGGAAATAACCTAGTTTACTAGCAATGCTAGTCTCATGTATGGTCCACCTAAGGTGTAAGATTGGAATGCCATAAATGATGTGTTAATGGTTGAGATACGTGTTTAAAAGTTAGGCAATTTTGAATAATTGAGAGAAACTATTATATTTTTTGTTAAACTATAATGTGACATAATGAACAATATTCATGTTTTTTATGGTGTGAACTTAATGATGAATTTTAGAATAATTAAGCTATAAATAAGAAACTAAATGGTTTACTGTAATGAAAAATTGTGTAAAGTTTTGGTATTAAACCATGAAATGAAATTCAATATATTTAGACTATTTATGGGTTTTGATGTGTAATTTGTAATGAATTTATTATTTTTGATATTATTTATTGATTTATTTATTACTTTTGATTTTGTATCTTACAAAGGGGAATAAAATGAAAATATTTGTTTTAATGGGATAAAAATATTATTTCATGTTGTGCTTTTTGGGATATTTTTTTTAATTTTGATGGCCCTATGGTTTTTTAGAAGTTTTTTACACATTGATGATTTTTGAGATAGAAATTTACTTATTTGAAATAATAATTAAAAAGAGATTGTAAAATGGAAATGTTTTATGTTGATATGATAGTTGTATTGATGTTTATTGAAAAAAAAATAAATCATGGTCTAACTCTAATAATTTAAATTATATTATTTGAGAGGAGATATTTGTTGAATATTATAAGTTCTTTAGGAGGATTTTATTTGATTGGAATTGTCTTTTAGATGATTTGAAGGAATCTAGAAAATTTGATCTTTCCAGATGTCACGTATTGGGGTCCATATGTAAGTGTATCCAAATCCATGTATGTGAGTCAATATAAAGGGATCCATAAATGAGAATAATAAGCTGATCTATATATGTGGGTTCAAAACATATTAGGATATGCCTTCCCCATATCGAGATTGAAATAAGGGTTGTAGATGATATGAGGAGATTGATATAAAGGTTATTCCTGATGTAAATGGAACTATTTTATTAATGGGAATATAAAGTTAGATAACCACCTAAGATGATCATATCATTATTTACCATATGAAAACTGTTCAAGATTGGTATAATTTTTTAAAATAAATAACTATTCAATATGATTCCAATGTTGGAATTAGTTTTTTAAACATCAGAAAATGGAATTTGTAATTCAATAAAAAGGGGGAAGATCTCCTCATTATGGAGAAATCGTTTTTGTGATAGAAGAAGAAGCTACTACTATAACTTCATTGACTATCTCTGACTAGTTTCATGACACTGCTTGTAAAGACCCGAAGCCTGACGTACATGGACATTACATTACATTTGCGGAATACTTAGTACATAACAAAAACACACACACAAGGATCGTAATAGTTTAGTGTCTTTGGAAACTCGGAACGTAATCTTCTAATCATGGTGAGAGATCTTCAACATATCCTATAAAGATCTTCCTTTTTTTTATACCTAAAACCTTTCTTTATACCCTGGGGAAAAGAAAACATAAAAGGGTGAGCTCAAATGCTCAGTAAGGGTAAACAAAAGAAATATCAATCACATCGTATTCATAAGAACATAACATTTTGGAAATCTTAACCTGCAAAAGAGATCATAATATCTTAACATGGAACAAATCATAGAAGTGAAAATGAGATCCCCATAATCATAACATAAAACTTGAAACTTTGTGGCATTCACACATAATCATGGAAAACCATTTCTTGTTAGTCATGACTCATTGCCAAGACTATCTTAGTGGACAAAGTCCCTTTCTGAACCGAGTTCACTCCTCGTTTCAGTCCTGTATCACCGAACCGAAATAACCTTCCGTTCCAGCCATGTCTATCTCATGAGATATAAAATCTTTACCCAATGCATTGGAGGGAGATATAGGTCCCACCCATCTCATAATGATACCATTGTTATGTGTGCCACAAAATCATAAATCATACATCATTGCATAACCCATGTAATAAAAATGGGATTCTTAAACAACATGACATCATAAAACCATTCATATAAGATAAAGGAATTCATAAACATAATTCCATCACAACATAGTCAAATCAATCTAAAAATATGGATAGAAACATAACCCTTTATTATCTTAGATGGAAAATAATTTTGATAAAACACTTGAATTGAATTCTTGAGGAAAATATCCTTTCTACTTCAAAAACATTTTTCCTTTCATAACATGTCATACAACTTTAAAATAAAAGAAGTTGATTAAAAATAAACTTGAAAACTTGTAAAGTAAGTTTCTTGGAAATAATGTTTTAAAAATCCATTCATGTCGTATAAGTTAAAAAAACATTCTTCACGTACTTTTGTCGGAAAAATCAAAAAGTACCTCGTATGAAAAAACGACAAAAGATTCCTTTCATATTCTTTACTAAAAACTCACCGAAGGGTAAAATTGGATCTAAACTATTGTAAGTGGATGGAAACAATATTACATATTGAGTGAACATGGATGTGGATGATAAAATACACCCCAGTAAATACTTACGAATAAACAATCTCGGATAAAAATGAGATTGTGATATTTCCCCTTACCTTATGTCCGACTTGCTTTGTAAGTGTCCGAACCTCCTGTATAATGATTTAAATCATGTTATTGACTTATTCCAGAATCATACTCATTGTTATGATATCATATATGGTTCCTTATGAATTTATATTATCCGTTCTTTTGTAAATTCCATGTTAAAGAAGCGTTTTGGGTAAAATCGTTTTATTTATCGTAGGTGTTTTGACTTGTTGTTCTTGACATTATTATTACTTATATCATGATTTACTTACTTCCAGAATATAAAACATGATTTATATATCATATATATTCAGTATATATATATAGATAGATAAATGAAATGAAAAACACCGCTCATGGAGACGGTAGTCCGTACGTACGCATGAACGCTGTTTTACTTTCCTTATTGTCTTGAAATGGAAGTAAGTAGATGACATACATATATATATATATACATAAATCCAGTAGCTTTATAATGTCATATATTTCATTATTATTTCTTATATATACTTTATAATCATTCTTAAATGGTTAACATGGAGAGTGAATCTCATCGCGTCGTGGAGACGGTAGTCCGTACGTACGCACGAGCGATGATATCATTTCCATAAATATTGAATTGAATTGGAGTGGATTATACAATATATCAGAATCAATATGATGTTTTAATAACTATGTATAGTTATTCTTTACACCATTATACCCATCCATGTAAGGTGGTGGTGGAAAATAGATTACACCACGGCGTGGAGACGGTATTCCGTACGTACGCACGCGCGGTGATTTCTTTTTCCGTAGGATAGATAGATGGTGAAATAGGGTTGTTTCATACTTATAATAACATATCAGTATATGAGTGATACTGATGTTATTACTTCATAATGAAACAACCTAAGAAGAAGAAGTGGAAGAAGAAATAAAGATGAAAGAATTGGTAACGGTAATTACCTCTTCTTTGAAGCGCCTTTTGGAGACCGCCTCTTAGGGAACTAAAATTAGTCTTTGAGGAAGACCAGAACATCTAGGATGTTTCTAGGGAAGTTGAGAAGAGATTTTGGAAGGGGTTGGCCGAGCTTGAGTGCTCAAATTGGTGTGAGGAGGAGGGGGAGGAGGTGCCCTTTTATAAGGGAGGAGAGGGGCACCTTAGGAATATCTCAAAATATTATTTTATATTAAAGTAAAAATCGGTTTATAATGGTTCCAAAGGGTCTTATTTCTAAGCTAAAGTGGGGATGGGTCGAAATACTATCAACCAATAGGATTTAGACAAGTTTAGGTTATTATTTTAACCTTATCAATTAGATTTAACTCTAAGTTAAATAATTTAACTTTTACCGTGTCTTTTTGTTTTCTTTCACTATATGGTTAATACACTTACTATAACATGCCAAACGAACCCCAAATTGTTTATTATTAATATATATATCCTTATCTAAGTCATTTGGCCGAACCTTAGATTTTTAGGAATAAAATAACAATTAATAATATAATATTTGATTTAAAAACTATTTTGTGTCAATTTTGACACTATTTGATATATGATTTTTGTGAAAGTCATAACAGAATTATATGTTAGAACCAAGTTGATTAAATCAACACTAATATATCATAGTAACCTATAAAATTAGTGGAATTCATAAAAAGTCTCAAATTACATTCATTTGAGTATTTATAACATCAATTATGTTAATATTTCCTTAAAAGGGTAATTACTGCATCATCGTTGTGTCATAAATAAATTAATTTATTTAAAGTCTAAAAATTATAAATAAAATATCATTATGTAGGAAATCTTTTTAGATTTCTAATGAATATTTATAGTCAAATTTATCTTATGTATAACCCCATATTAAAAATGTTTTAGTGAATAAACTTTGATTTTAACTCTTTTAACTCTTCTTTGAATTAAATAATAATAAATGTCCTAATCTAATCCAAGTGGGCCTAAATGATAATATTTTACACTTAAGGTTGTTTTTGGTCGAGATACACTTGTCCAATAGAATTAGGACATGTGTTAGGGTAATATTAATATCATTCTTACCCTTAATTACCCTATTTACTTTTAACCGTGGTAAATAAAAGTAAAAAGTTACTATTCACCAAAAATTATTTTCATCTCATTGAACCACATTTTACTTACTGACATCAACCGTGTCTCTCGGATTTTTGAAATTCCATTCACAGAAGCGGTAAAATTAAGTTTTATGAAAAAATCAGTTTTTTTAACTACCACTTAGTAGTTTCACTATTCATCAAAAAAAATGAAGGTTTTCAGAAAAATGCCAAAATTTAATCCTAAGCTATATTTCATATTCCGAATTCAAAAATGAAGTCTATTTTACCAAATTCATAACATAGAAGTTTCATTAATTAATTTTATAATTAAATCCCGCTGTTAAAACAAATAGCGTGTTTTTAAGAAACAATATCTATCAAAAGATTGACACTTGTTTATGTCTGGTTTAAATGTGCAATTACATCCAATGACCAACATTGTATTAAATTGTAAAAATATATTATAAATATACTTTAAAACTACTCCAATTAATAATTTATCACTATTAATTATTTCGATTAAAAAAGTTGTTTTTTAATTGTAATTTAGTAATTTTCACTATTCATCAGAATATGAAAGTTATCCGAAATGTACCAAAATTTCACCTTAGGCAAAATTCGATACTCCGAATCCAAAAATGAAGTTCATTTTGAAAAATAAGATTTACAGAATTTTAAAAAGTGGTTATTACTATTCATACCCGCTAGTTTTAATAATATTTTAATAGCATATCGTTGTTTAGTGAAACTCAGTATTGCGTATTACACACGCTATCGAGGATGGTCGCGATTGCGTGTAATGTAAGGAAAGTCAAGGATGCGTGTTGTGCAAGCTCCTTTTGGTGTAGCGTACAACACAAGACATTAATAAAATTAAAAAGAATATTTTTTATAAAATCTTGGGCTGTTACATTCTACCCCCCTTAAAATGAATTTCGCCCTCGAAATTCGTCGGGGTTATAAATGGTTTTACTATTCGAAAGTTTCTTTAATAGAAACCCACATCGTAAAAAGGAATACCAAAACTTGGCTTTAAAAACTAAAGTATGAAATGTAACGATTACCCAAATAAACTAATCACTGGGTTTCCACATAGGTGAAAATATAGATATGAAAGAGAAATCTAACCATCATGTTCTGATGGAGAGTGGTAGAGAACATGGCTATGGAAAAGCCAGTAATAACAAATCCATAGATTTGTGATGATATAAGGTACCATCTGATTCATCAGGTATAAGATTACTAGGACAACATTTTTGGTTTTCAAGATCATTTCCCTAAAGTTGAAAATTTGAATTAGAATAAATACTTACTTTATTTTGGTACAATTTCACTGTTGTTCGTGCCTTGAACAATTTCCACTTCATCTCTTAAATAAATGAAGTTGAATTTGTTATTCGTGAAGTGTTAGCAGATCATTGTGATAGAATGACTGTTCATTCCATCTGTCTCAAACAAAAGGTTAGCAAAAGTTATTAAATATACATAAGTCATTCTATAGTGAGATTAATCATATATGGTTCCTAAAATGGACTTATACTTCATATATCATACTTCTTAATATAATAAAACTAGTTTCTACTAAACAGGGACTTCCTGTAGGCCAGTGGTAGGCGATAAAGGCCAGTCGCACTTCGGTTGTGGGTTCGATTCCCACAGCCTTGTCCGAAGCGATGGGCTGTCGCCCGTCCTGCAGGTTGTCCTTTTTATAAAACTATATTACTATAACATCCCATCAATAATATCGAAAAAACTTCTATCCTTAAACAATAATAACTTATGTCCAACATAATCCATTCCAATCTTTAGGCTTATCCATAATACTGCAGTCCATTCTCATAACATAGTGAAAACGATTACCAGAGATTTAATACCATCGTTGATCCCCATATATCATAAGATATATCTTGTTGGTCACATTCCAAACATTCAAAGGCCTTAATCTTGTACTCTCTTGAATACCCATTGAACCTTAGTGAAAACTTGAATGCAGTTAAAAGTTAACACTTTTCACATACCGAAATCCTCAAAATTCTATATACTCAAACCATGATATCACTTTGTCCTTATATCAATCATGAGCTCATGAATACTATCAAACATTTAATTTTCTCCTTATCCCTTCATTATGCGCATATCATCTACATTCCAAAAATATCTGAATAACCTTTCATGGATACTGGTAACATTAATCATACACTTTCAAAACACAAGGAAAGACAACAGTGTAACAATCCATAGACGTCTCTTTATTCCAAAATTACACATGATAAACATGTAATCATTCCACTACATTCTCAAACCATTGACCGAGCTTCAAAAATTCTTTCATCTCACATATCATTTGTAGTCTCTTCATCATCATCCACATAAATACTACCCATATGACCATACTGATTCTCTTCATGAGTCTTTCCCTTAGGACATTTGTTTGCATAATGCCCATACATTCCACATTTAAAACACTTAACCATTTTTGATGTCGTAGCAATACCATTATCCTCATCCATGGTGTTAACCGACCCTTTTCCTTTGCACTTACTTGCTTTGTGTCCTTCTTTTCCACACCCAAAGCATCTTCCAGTTCCCTTGAAACATTCTCCTTGATGCCTCTTCCCACATGATTTACATAGGGGAAATTGAACTTTCTTTCCTCTATGATCATCATGGAACTCCATCTTTCTCTTATTAGTCGAGTCAGGAAACTTACCAAATTTTACTTTATTGATCATGTTGTGAGATTGCTGATTCGGCATAATAATGATGTTTGGACATCCAAATCCCATTTCATTTGGTTGCTCATGAAGAATATCATTCCATTGTCCATCATATCCTCCATTATTGTGAATCATCTTGTTTCCAGCCATTTTCTAAAACCCAAACAGAATAGTGTTAGATGCAAAAATCATAATAAAGGGGGAGTAACTTAAATATCTATCATCTTTGGTTTAATCTAATATCGTTACCATAGTTCTAGGACTATATCCTATACGTATACTTATCCTTAGGGGCATCCCTAGACATACCTTAGAAATATCTCTAGGGATCTCACTAACGTTTTCGCACCCTAGTTTCCAAAGGTTGACTAAACCTTTCCTCTGATACCAACTGTAAAGACCCGAAGCCTGACGTACATGGACATTACATTACATTTGCGGAATACTTAGTACATAACAAAAACACACACACAAGGATCGTAATAGTTTAGTGTCTTTGGAAACTTGGAACGTAATCTTCTAATCATGGTGAGAGATCTTCAACATCTCCTATAAAGATCTTCCTTTTTTTATACCTAAAACCTTTCTTTATACCCTGGGGAAAAGAAAACATAAAAGGGTGAGCTCAAATGCTCAGTAAGGGTAAACAAAAGAAATATCAATCACATCGTATTCATAAGAACATAACATTTTGGAAATCTTAACCTGCAAAAGAGATCATAATATCTTAACATGGAACAAATCATAGAAGTGAAAATGAGATCCCCATAATCATAACATAAAACTTGAAACTTTGTGGCATTCACACATAATCATGGAAAATCATTTCTTGTTAGTCATGTCTCATTGCCAAGACTATCTTAGTGGACAAAGTCCCTTTCTGAACCGAGTTCACTCCTCGTTTCAGTCCTGTATCACTGAACCGAAATAACCTTCCGTTCCAGCCATGTCTATCTCATGAGATATAAAATCTTTACCCAATGCATTGGAGGGAGATATAGGTCCTACCCATCTCATAATGATACCATTGTTATGTGTGCCACAAAATCATAAATCATACATCATTGCATAACCCATGTAATAAAAATGGGATTCTTAAACAACATGACATCATAAAACCATTCATATAAGATAAAGGAATTCATAAACATAATTCCATCACAACATAGTCAAATCCATGTAAAAATATGGATAGAAACAGAACCCTTTATTATCTTAGATGGAAAATAATTTTGATAAAACACTTGAATTGAATTCTTGAGGAAAATATCCTTTCTACTTCAAAAACATTTTTCCTTTCATAACATGTCATACAACTTTAAAATAAAAGAAGTTGATTAAAAATAAACTTGAAAACTTGTAAAGTAAGTTTCTTGGAAATAATGTTTTAAAAATCCATTCATGTCGTATAAGTTAAAAAAACATTCTTCACGTACTTTTGTCGGAAAAATCAAAAAGTACCTCGTATGAAAAAATGACAAAAGATTCCTTTCATATTCTTTACTAAAAACTCACCGAAGGGTAAAATTGGATCTAAACTATTGTAAGTGGATGGAAACAATATTACATATTGAGGGAACATGGATTTGGATGATAAAATACACCCCAGTAAATACTTACGAATAAACAATCTCGGATAAAAATGAGATTGTGATATTTCCCCTTACCTTATGTCCGACTTGCTTTGTAAGTGTCCGAACCTCCTGTATAATGATTTAAATCATGTTATTGACTTATTCCAGAATCATACTCATTGTTATGATATCATATATGGTTCCTTATGAATTTATATTATCCGTTCTTTTGTAAATTCCATGTTAAAGAAGCGTTTTGGGTAAAATCGTTTTATTTATCGTAGGTGTTTTGACTTGTTGTTCTTGACATTATTATTACTTATATCATGATTTACTTACTTCCAGAATATAAAACATGATTTATATATCATATATATTCAGTATATATATATAGATAGATAAATGAAATGAAAAACACCGCTCATGGAGACGGTAGTCCGTACGTATGCATGAACGCTGTTTTACTTTCCTTATTGTCTTGAAATGGAAGTAAGTAGATGACATACATATATATATATACATAAATCCAGTAGCTTTATAATGTCATATATTTAATTATTATTTCTTATATATACTTTATAATCATTCTTAAATGGTTAACATGGAGAGTGAATCTCATCGCGTCGTGGAGACGGTAGTCCGTACGTACGCACGAGCGATGATATCATTTCCATAAATATTGAATTGAATTGGAGTGGATTATACAATATATCAGAATCAATATGATGTTTTAATAACTATGTATAGTTATTCTTTACACCATTATACCCATCCATGTAAGGTGGTGGTGGAAAATAGATTACACCACGGCGTGGAGACGGTATTCCGTACGTACGCACGTGCGGTGATTTCTTTTTCCGTAGGATAGATAGATGGTGAAATAGGGTTGTTTCATACTTATAATAACATATCAGTATATGAGTGATACTGATGTTATTACTTCATAATGAAACAACCTAAGAAGAAGAAGTGGAAGAAGAAATAAAGATGAAAGAATTGGTAACAGTAATTACCTCTTCTTTGAAGCGCCTTTTGGAGACCTCCTCTTAGGGAACTAAAATTGGTCTTTGAGGAAGACCAGAACATCTAGGATGTTTCTAGGGAAGTGGAGAAGAGATTTTGGCAGGGTTTGGCCGAGCTTGAGTGCTCAAATTGGTGTGAGGAGGAGGGGGAGGAGGTGCCCTTTTATAAGGGAGGAGAGGGGCACCTTAGGAATATCTCAAAATATTATTTTATATTAAAGTAAAAATCGGTTTATAATGGTTCCAAAGGGTCTTATTTCTAAGATAAAGTGGGGATGGGTCGAAATCCTATCAACCAATAGGATTTAGACAAGTTTAGGTTATTATTTTAACCTTATCAATTAGATTTAACTCTAAGTTAAATAATTTAACTTTTACCGTGTCTTTTTATTTTCTTTCACTATATGGTTAATACACTTACTATAACATGCCAAACGAAACCCAAATTGTTTATTATTAATATATATATCCTTATCTAAGTCATTTGGCCGAACCTTAGAATTTTAGGAATAAAATAACAATTAATAATATAATATTTGTTTTAAAAACTATTTTGTGTCAATTTTGACACTATTTGATATATGATTTTTGTGAAAGTCATAACAGAATTATATGTTAGAACCAAGTTGATTAAATCAACACTAATATATCATAGTAACCTAGAAAATTAGTGGAATTCATAAAAAGTCTCAAATGACATTCATTTGAGTATTTATAACATCAATTATGTTAATATTTCCTTAAAATGGTAATTACTGCATCATCGTTGTGTCATAAATAAATTAATTTATTTAAAGTTTAAAAATTATAAATAAAATATCATTATTTAGGAAATCCTTTTAGATTTCTAATGAATATTTATAGTCAAATTTATCTTATGTATAACCCCATATTAAAAATGTTTTAGTGAATAAACTTTGATTTTAACTCTTTTAACTCTTCTTTGAATTAAATAATAATAAATGTCCTAATCTAATCCAAGTGGGCCTAAATGATAATATTTTACACTTAAGGTTGTTTTTGGTCGAGATACACTTGTCCAATAGAATTAGGACATGTGTTAGGGTAATATTAATATCATTCTTACCCTTAATTACCCTATTTACTTTTAACCGTGGTAAATAAAAGTAAAAAGTTACTATTCACCAAAAATTATTTTCATCTCATTGAACCACATTTTACTTACTGACATCAACCGTGTCTCTCGGATTTTTGAAATTCCATTCACAGAAGCGGTAAAATTAAGTTTTATGAAAAATTCAGTTTTTTTAACTCCCACTTAGTAGTTTCACTATTCATCAAAAAAATGAAGGTTTTCAGAAAAAATGCCAAAATTTCATCCTAAGCTATATTTCATATTCCGAATTCAAAAATGAAGTCTATTTTACCAAATTCATAACATAGAAGTTGCATTAATTAATTTTATAATTAAATCCCGCTGTTAAAACAAATAGCGTGTTTTTAAGAAACAATATCTAACAAAAGATTGACACTTGTTTATGTCTGGTTTAAATGTGCAATTACATCCAATGACCAACATTGTATTAAATTGTAAAAATATATTCTAAATATACTTTAAAACTACTCCAATTAATAATTTATCACTATTAATTATTTCGATTAAAAAATTTGTTTTTTTATTGTAATTTAGTAATTTTCACTATTCATCAGAATATGAAAGTTATCCGAAATGTACCAAAATTTCACCTTAGGCTAAATTCGATACTCCGAATCCAAAAATGAAGTTCATTTTGAAAAATAAGATTTACAGAATTTTAAAAAGTGGTTATTACTATTCATACCGGCTAGTTTTAATAATATTTTAATAGCATATCGTTGTTTAGTGAAACTCAGTATTGCGTATTACACACGCTATCGAGGAAGGTCGCGATTGCGTGTAATGTAAGGAAAGTCAATGATGCGTGTTGTGAAAGCTCCTTTTGGTGTAGCGTACAACACAAGACATTAATAAAATTAAAAAGAATATTTTTTATAAAATCTTGGGCTGTTACACTGCTATGACCAATTATTTAGTTTGAAATGATGATGAAATAAGTTAATTTAATAAGACACCAGAAAAATTTGGGGAGAGTTATTTATTTGAAATTTAATTTAAATATCATAATTCAAATATATATTTGATGCAAGTGGTGTTCGATTAAATAAAATATCATTTTGGAAAATGTTTTAGTTTGAAAGAATTGGATGTTCAATTTACGTTTACATATAATAGTATAGGAGTTAAGGAAGTAGAAGATGATATTAATTTCAATGAGATTGAAAGGAAGAATCCCCTTACATAATATGTTTAAGAATAAGAATTGATGTATCTCTGAAATTAATTTTTTTTAACCATGGTTTAGAGAAGGCTTTATTTTTTCAAAAAAAATATTCATTTCACATTATAATAATTTAGGAATAACAGAAAACATACAAGAGATGTGTGACACAAGTACATAGATATTACGTTCTCATTTTTAACTACATGATGATAGTATTTGTTCATATTATGTCAATGAAATCTATATCATCCATGGATTAACCATTTTTTTCGATGGTTAACCTTATAAATATTTTTTCCATCTATGTAACATCTATGGTTTGATGTATTTTTATTTTTTATATAAATTTTATGTTATGTAATGATTGATATAGGTATAAAGATGTTTTCGTATGGTTTTGTGATGTTTTATTGTGTTTTTAGATGGTGTATGGGTGGGATGGGTTTAAGAAAGTTGCGTGAAATCCCTAAGAAAGTATATAAGGGTTAGAGGGGTCATCTGGGCATGTACATGGTTGTTGAAAAATTTGGGAAACAGTGTGGAGACTACGAGACATTATAATTTTTTGAGTCAGTGAAGATTCACATGGTTAGAACATGGTTTTCATGACAACCCATATATTTTATAAACCAGAATTCATTATTTATTACATAAGGATATGCATAAAATAACCACATAAGATAACAAGGACTTATTTATTTAATAAATTTGGATCATATATCATTAATGTTATACATGGTTTCAACAAAATTATTTAAAAACTCTACAAAATCCTATAATATTATTTTGTTCTTTTAATACTTCATGAGAAATCATAGTGACATACATAAGAAAAGGGCGAGACATAAAGGAAAAAATAGAATAATAAAATAATAGCCTGATGAATGTAATTAATTTTAGTGAATATTTCAATAACTATGACATAAAATGAGTGATATTTATAATAATTATCATCAAAACATGATATAAGATTATAACATCAATGAATCATAAGAATGTGGAAAAAATAAATCATGACACCATAATAATACGCCATGGTTATCCGCCAAGAAATCATAATATAGTGTTATTATGATAAACTCCCATAAAACATACGTTTTTTCTCATGAGATAAAAAAATTACCCAATGCATTGGAGGGATAAATAATTATTGTCCTACCTATCACATTCACATAATATACATGCACCATTGCATCACATAGATCATAAAATATAAGAATGAAGTTTATCAATTTTGATCCCATGGTAATGGAGAGTATAATAAATAAATGTTATTAAAAAATTAAAATAATGATTGTAAAATATAGGTTGATACCCCAGTGTGGAAATGGTTATGGACATTAACCATACCAATATTTAACATGGAAATTTGTAGGATAATATTTCTAGAATAATGGGTGTACAAAAGGATCCCTGGAAGGGATTAATGAGAGTTAAAGAAGGAATATCATAAATTTTAAAGTATTAGAATAATAAATGTGATTTTCAATAAGTTATTTTAAAATTAATAATGGGAAATAAAGTGGAATTAGACAATAAAAGTGATTTCACAAAGTAGAGGATGAGAGGATCCATTTACTAAGAGGGAGAACTTCTAAAAGATTCAGAGGATCTTTCTAAAATATTGGGAACACCTTGGGAGAGCATTAAATAAGGAAGAGGGAGAGTAACTTCATGATCAATGGGTTTTATTTATAAAGGTTTGGATGTATGGTAGAGTCGTTATAGAATAATATGTGGGGGGAATTGCATATAAAATTCTAAATACTGGTGTATTTTTCTATATGATAAACTTATAAAAACTATAATCCTGTCCATAGTTTTCCAATAGTTTCAACCAAAGTGGATTATTTTTTAATATTTTATATGTTAAATTATATAAATACTTAAAATAGTACACTTGGTGATGTGGGAGTGAGTCGTGTTTATATATATTTTATTTTAAAACTCAAAAATATAATATTGGTTTTATGGGATTATTAAAGTGTTGTAAAATTAATTAAACAAGTAAGAAACTGATAACTATAATTCGGGGATCTATATTTTTTCATGGACACCCATTATTATATTTATGACATAACATTTGGTCTATTATGTTGTCATAATACATATGGTATGTTTATACCGTATTTAATTTTGACCCAAACAAATCATCTCCCTCATAAAAATATGAAAAGTCATCCATTTAATAATTTTGAATTAATTATTTCAAAAATAGATTTTTTAATAAAATAAGACTCAAAATACGATGATTTAATTTTTTTAATAAATATTCATATTTAATAAAAATATTACAATACATATTTTCTGACCCTTATAATGATTCTATTTAACTCTAGTATATTATATTATTATTTATATTTAGAAATTATTATATTTTAAGAATATTTTAGTAAAATGTTATTTATTAAAAAAATACATGACTGTATAATGTTTTGTGATTTCATTTAAACTATATATTTTCAAAAAATAATATTATGGGTTGTTTAGATCAGAATCTAATTTTCATCATCTCATATAAATTTATAAACATGAAAAGGGCTGAATATAGTTATAAATTTTTTAAAAAGGAAAAAACTATATTATAAGTGTATAGATAATAAACCCATCATTACCCAACTGTATTCACAACGGTTATGGTGTGCGATTCAGGGGATTTCATAGGGTGGTAAATCTCTAATGGTATGAGTTGTTATCTTGATAAGTTTGATATTCTCCAATAAAAGGTATTTTTAATTAATAATTTCTTTAACTTTATCTAAGGAATATTCTTGGTAAAATCCTTGTGATTCTATCTCCCCCTGAAGATCTGATAGATGGGAATCATAGGGTATGATCATACTAGTCGAGGCCATCTCTTATTCTCTATATGATAATTTCACGTTATTATAACACATTATATATACTATTATTAACGATCATTCTAAAACAACTATATTATGAAGGTTTTTTATATTTAATAGAATTTTAAATATGATAGGCTATATTTTACAATTGGTCCAAAATAATCTTTGTAGTGTCTTTTGTTGGATCGAAATGATAGATGATACAAAAATTAGTATCATAATAATGATGCTCAATATATAAGAAAGGGGCGAATTGTATACTTTAATTTTTTTTAGGAACATTCAATGTTGGTTAGAAACCTTTCTAATGTTTAACAATGTTAATCAAGGTAAATTCCAAAAACCTATAAGTTTACAAACATGCTTGATTTTAGAAAAGTGATTTCGGAAATGTAATTCCGGAAAAGTGAATCCAGAAATGAAACTTAACAAAAGTTTACAAAGATAAAATTCTACCATAAAGCTTATAAAATCTTACCAAATCAGAGTATAAGTATAAAGAATAATAAGATAGTTATACTTTCCTCAACAAACAAAATGCAGCAGAAAACATGAAATAATACAAGTAACAAGTAATAAATCTTTTAACCCAAAGAGAAGGGTATCCAAAATCCTTGGATAAAGGTCCCTTGATTTATACTTTCAAGAAATTCTATCTTAACCACGCCAGGGTAAGCCCTCGATATGATGATCGAAGTTTGTCTTGCAATACCCACAAGACCTCAACTTCAAGGTAGTCATCACCTTTTACTTCCTATCCCCAGAAGCCCTTGAATGTACTCAGCAACATTCAGAGTCACATGATGCATATCTGAACAAAATTTTCAGCACATACAAAGCATGAAACGTCTATCTCTATATAAATCACTTCAGCAGCATTTAATCTCCAGATTGATAAAATTTGACTGAGATATTTTGAATGAGTGCCTATTTAGAGGCACATCATCAACGGTCGTCTCCCTCCTCCAACGGTAATATTTTTCATTGAATTTCGGAGGGACATGTACATGTGTCACTCAAACAATGGTTAGTTAGTAACTAAATGCATGAAATCATTTTATAACCAAAACATGAGTAAAAAAAATAGGGTTACATAACCAAATTAATTTTTCAGAATGTAAAGAAAAAATTAATTTTCAGAGTTTAACCATAAACACATTCTGTATCTATACTATAAAGATATTCGGATTTTTTTTTCAAAAGAATTTAGAACCTAAATTCTAAAGAATTATAGAGTATGAATATCAAGAAAATTAGGAATCTAAATTGACAAGAATTCGGAACCTGAACATAGAATGTTCGGTGTCAAAATTCATAAGAATTCGGTGTCTGAACTCATAAGAGTTTGGAGTCCGAATTCCTTAGAATTTGGAGTCCGAACAAAGAAGAGTTCAGAGTATGAATTCAAAGAGTTCAGAACCTAAATTCATATCCTAAACGTAGAATTCTTTATATCTAAGTATATATATGATTCCGAGGTCTTGGATACAAAAACGAATTTTATACTTAGAGACAAAATGAACAATTAAAAATATTATAAGGATAAATTTCCATGGCGAAGGAAAATTTTCATTATGAAAGTAAAACTTAGGGTTAATGAAATTTTCCCGAAGATAAGGTGTTTCTGATTTTCAATACATGATGAAATGGTAATTCCATAAAGAAATATTATTGACTCAATAATCTCCTCAAACATAAAGGAATAGAAAAGTCATAAGAAAGCCTTATAGAATCAACAATCTCCCCATTTTTTGAAAGCCCTAACATCCTTTCAAAAAAGAATATAAGGACTTAGAAAATATTTTACTAGAATTTGAATACAAAACTTATCTCCCTTATCACATGAGTAATGATGAATACAACTAACTACCCCTTAGGCTTTGGAACAGTAATGATCGTATTCTAGATTTTTTTAATGAGACTGAGAATTTTATTGCGTACGAAAATCTTCTTGTATAAGAACCCCCCCTTAGATGAACACTCCCCCTTACATTGGGAAATTTATTCTTTTCTTACAATTATTTTTCCTTTCCCCCCCTTTGTGATTTTCCAAAAGAAATACTAGGAATGGAAAATATAATATGGTACTTAAAATATCATTACTAAACAACTAAAATTAATGTAACCAAACATTTCATTAGAATTGGAAGAATTTTTACAACAAGAAAAATACATCAAAAGATCTAATTTAAACAAAGTTATCCTTCTTTTTCCTTGGGCATCAGATTATTTACAATTTTTTTGAGATTCTTAAGCTATTTGTGGTCTTCCTTTGGTCGTTAGAGAATATGATCCTGATACTCAGCTTTTTTTCTAAGGCTTTGATCTTTTCTTCTTGAGCCTTAAGAATATTGGCCTGAGCCTTCAATGATTCTTCCTTATTTACTAGCTTCTCTTCAATCTCAATACTAAGATATCTTTCTCTCTTCCATCTTTGACAAACTAAATACAACTTCCAATTTAGATCTTTTACTTCTTAAATCTGAGAATTTTGTTACAAAGTCATATTTTCTTCAAAACTGCTTGTAAGATCCTCGATCTTACCATATTCAATGCCAAATGCCTCCATGACACTATCTTGGTACTCATTAAGATCTCCCATGTCATCTATGGTTTTCCATAACCAGGTGGTCATCTTATTTCATGATCTTTTATGGTCTTTGTAGTTGATGAAAAAATTCTTGAAATTATCCTCAAGCTTGACATACTTATCCATCACCATGGATACTGAATCTGATATCTGGTTCATGGTGTGTTGAAGCATATGACATCTTGAGTCATTGCTTGGAAAAATCAGAATGGTCCCAACAATCTTCTTCAATGAATGAACATAGAAATCATGTCCAAGGGATGATGATTCTGAATCTGAAATTTTTCTTGGTGAGGTTTATTTTTCTAGCTCACAAAGTTTCCTCTTCAAAGATCCACTAGATTTATTCTTCTTGAAAACAACATTACAAGAAGTATCAACAACCACCTATTTTTCCTTATCATCTTTCAGAATGGATTCCTCATCCAGAGATTCATGTTCACTTTCAGACAGCTGAACAATTTTATCTTCATCTATATCTTCTTTCTGAGATCCTACCTCAACATCCTCAAGGTGTATGAAATGATGATTAAAACTTTATTCATCAGATAGATTATTCACTTCTTCTTCAATCATGACATCTTCTCCTTTCTCATATTTCCAAGGTGTAGCCATCTTTGAAGATTCTTCATTAGATGTTCGGATTGAGAGATTCTCAGATGGGATTTAATTCTCATGGAAATCTTTTACTTGCTTAATAAACTCTGTGGTGTCACCACTGCTTTCTACTTATTCTTAAACTTATTCTAGTTCTTTTACTTCTTTGACTATTTTCAGAGTCACAAATATCTTCCCTAAAGATTCAGGTAAAGCTTCCACCAGGAAGGATTCTGGTACCAGAATATTTTCGAAAGCTTTCTCAGTATCCCTCAGATGGAATTACACAATCTCTGCTTTTTTGATTTTCTTCTTTTGTTTCTTTTCTATCTCTTCCCTTTCTAGATACTCAGTTGTCTTCTCTTTCTTAGATTTTTCTTCAGTATGGTGTAGTGAAAACGTGGGCTCCCATTCTTTCTAGTTATTCTTATCTTCCCTCCACTTAGCTACTACCTCATCCAGATAAGATTTTTTTTTGGGTTATGGGGGTGGTGACAAAACTTCTTTGCCCAATGGATATTTTTCCTTTTCATCCACTTCTTAACATTCCTCTTCCTTGAAACTTTTTTGGAAGTCATATACACTTCTTGTTTCATCGGTATGACTTCAGATTCTTCTTATAGAAAGTCATAAATGACTCTAGATTATTTGGAAAAACTAATATTCATCCTTCTCAAGGTATCATCACTATCCAAAATGACTTTGAAATTCCTTGGTTTTGAACTACAATGAATTCTGAAAGACTCCAAACACCGATCAATCACCTTTGAAAGAATGGATGCATACATAATTATATGATCCTTAAGATTTCCATTATTTATAATCTCTATCATAATCAGAATATTCTTGACCATGTTAATTTTCTTTAGATTCACCAAGAAATCCAAGATATGCATGTCACTCTTATTCAATATATCCTTGTCACCTTTTATCAGAATGAAGAATCCTATGAACCATAATTCGAGAATCCATAAGTTTGTAGTGAGGTGAAAAATCTTCGGAGTCTTAACATCAGTAATACAGAGGAACTCCATAGATTTCACCTTAACAATACATCCTTGAACATCCGACAACTTACGTGAGTAGAACTCTGCCTCACCCTCATAAGGAACTCTAATTAAATTTGCAACCTAGGTGTACGAGAACCCATATTTCTTCCCATATGTTTTAAAAGAGAACTTATCTCTGGATTAATCCTTAAAAAGGCTTATTGTTTCATATAATTCAACTAACAGATCCGGATACACTAAATCTTGAGCTCCTAGATTTGATATGAAAACACTCTCCCACTAATTCAGCTTAACGCTTTTCGAGATTATAGAGTCATACATAGTGATGAAGTTTGGATGCACCAACCTTTATCTATAAACCTAGAACTCTGAGATTGTCTTGAAAGATGAAATGTATTTTGGAAAGGATTTTTCGACAGACATTCTAATTTAAGAAAGATTTGAGATCTTCAGAATGGGATTAAGTAGAAGGGTAAAACATCAGCACGCAAGCTCTTGAGTTTCGATGTTAGATAACCATCAGAGTTCCTTTATATAGGTGTTTGACGTGAAATTTAATCTTCTAAACTAAATCCAATGGCTGAAAATCCTTTTTATTTGATCTGATGGTTTATATGATATCCAAAAATAAAACATGGTAGAATCTGATCTTTTGAGGTTTTTAAGAAAAACATTCGGATTTAAGGAAAAGTGAATCCGATTTGTTTTAAAAACAAATGAAAATACCAGCAACTAAAATATGATTACGAAAACTCATGAAAGGAAACATTCCTCTCAGATTGCAAGGAAGATTATTCATAGTGAGGAAAATTATTCTTGATGAACATTAGATTCCAAAAACAAACTTATGATTACGAATTTTTTAAAAAAAAATATAACTATGAAAATATTTTTAGAAAAAACGATATATAAAAAAACTTCCGGAGGAAAAATTTAGAAAATAATACATAGAATATTTTCATTACGAAAGATTTGAAAAATATTACTACGAAAATTTTCATTATGAAAGCTTTGGAAAATCCGACTAAGAAAATTTGCATTATGAAATATTTAAAAAATATGACTACGAAAATTTATATTAAGAACGTTTTGAAAAACCTGACTACGATGAATTTACACTACGAAAGATTTGGAAAATATGACTACGAAAATTTCCAATACGAAATATTTGAAAAATATGACAATGAAAATCTTCATTACGAAAGATTTTAAAAATATGACTACAATTTTTTTTTATTACGAATGATTTGGAAAATCTTACTATGAAACGTTTCATTATGAAGCATTGGGATCAAACTAACATGAAAATGTACCCCCCCATGGAAAGTAGTTTATTACTGTAAGGAGACTGTTTTCGACAGAAAGTTAACAAAGAATATTACCTTATAGTTATCATTATGAACGTCTGTTTAATGTATTCAAATCTATCGGAGGGTAAAGATTTTGTGAAAATATTAGCACATTGATCTTGTGTTCTAATAAATTGAAGAACGATATCCCCCTTTTGTGTGTGATCCCTAAGAATATGATGCGTAATATCTATGTGTTTTGCAAGAGAGTGATGTGAATGGTTTTTACATAGAGAAATGGAACTAGTATTATCACACAAAATTTGTGTTTTGGTAAAACTCATACCATATTCTGTGAGTGTGTGTTACATCCACATCACTTGAGCACAACAACTTCCAGCTGCTACATATTCAGCTTCAGCAGTGGAAAGTTCTACTGAGTGTTTCTTTTTTATGACCAAGAAACAAATGAATCATTTAAGAAATGACACATTCTAGATTTACTTTTTCTGTCCATTCTACATCCACCAATGTCAGCATCTGAAAAACTTGTTAGAACAAAATCATTTCCATAAGTATAAAAGAGTTCTAAATCCATGGTTCCCTTTAAGTAGTGAAAAATTATTTTCACTACCATTAAATTATATTCCTTAGGATTGGATTTATATCTTGCACATAAGCATACCGAAAACATTAAGTCTAGATGACTAACTATCAAGTAACGAAAACTTCCTTTCATAACTCTAAAAGATGTTTGATCTACTGGGTTTCTAGAATCATCAAGATAAAGTGAGTTTGAGGTGCCAATGAGATTACTTATACTCTTAGTGTTGTCATATCCATACTTTTTAATACGATATTTAATATACTTATGTTGGGATATATAGATTCATCCTGGTTTTTGAGAAATTTAAAAACCAAGGAAAAATGTTAACTCACCAATCATACTCATTTAAAACTCAGATTTCATTAGATCTACAAAGGAATCAGTTAAATATTGCAGAGTTGAACCAAATATAATGTCATCAACAATAATTTAAACAATCAAAAAATTTTTCTTATATTTCCTTATAAAAAGGGTTGGATATGAATTTCCCTTAACGTAATTATTTTGAAACAAAAATCATGTAAGTCTATCATACCATGATCTAGGGGATTGATTAAGTCCATACAATGATTTGGTATGTTTGTAAACATGATCAAGATGTTTTAGATCTTTAAAACCAGGAGGTTGTTCATCAATAACTTCCTCTTGAACATAACCATTAAGGAAAGCACATCTCACATCCATTTGAAAAAGAATAAAATGGAAGAATACTACAAAGGCAAGTAGAATACGAATAGATTCATGTCTAGCTACTGGAGCATATGTTTCTTCATAGTCTATTCCTTCTTGTTGATTATAGCCTTTAGAAACTTATCTAGCTTTATCTCTTACAATGATTTCATTTTCATCAAATTTATTTCTGAATACCCATTTGACAATAATAATATAAGTTTCCTTAGGTCTTTCAACCAAGATCTAGACTTTATTCTTTTTGAAATCATTTAGTTCATCTTTCATAGCTTTTATCCAATCATCATCACCTAAAGCTTCATCATTTTTTTTGGTTCAAATTGGTAAAGGAATGATAGATGTTCTACTTCGTTCCTTAAGGAACTTATAGTCCTTACATGTTGACTTATATCACCAATGATACTATCATGGGGGTGATTCTTTAGAAACAACTGATTTGAGTTTTGTAAAACCTTTTCATCAACATAATGTAGGATGTCTTCTGGGGTAAATATTTTCGGAACATTTTCTTGAACATTTTACTTATTAGAAGGATCTTCAAACAAAGGTTGATAATCAATTTTTGAAAAGACATCTGAATATGTATGTTGAGGTTGTTTAAAAACAAAGGGATAAGTTTCATCAAATTTTACATGAACAATTTCTTCAACAATACTAGTGTTTTTATTGAAAACTCTATAAGACTTAGAAGTTGTGGAGTAGCCTAAAAAAATCCTTCATCAGTATTTGGTGCAAATTTGTGTAAATTATCTTTATTATTCAGAATGAATACCTTGCAACCGAAATCCATGAAGTAGTAATGTCTTGGTTTTCTACTCTTCCATAACTCATAAAGAGTTTTATTAAGAAAAGTTCTAATCAAAACACGATTTATAGTATAACAACATGTACTTATAGCTTCATCAAAAAAACTTTGGCTATAGAATATTCACTCAACAGGGTTCTTGTTATCTCTTGAAGAATTGTATTTCTTCTTTCAACAACACCATTCTTTTGAGGTGTTCTTGGTGTTGAGAAGTTATGAGTAATGCCTTTTCTAATTCAAAAAGTCTCAAAATCATAATTTTGAAATTCTCCTCCATGATCACTATAAATAGTTATCAAAGAATGTTTTCCCATTTTTAACGTGGGTTTTAAAAGTTTTTAAATAAGAAAACTCTCCAGATTTCTTTGCTAGAAGATAGACCCACGTAAATCTAGTGTAATCATCAACTAAGACAAATACATATTATTTTCCACCAATGCTTCCAGTTTGTGTTGGACCAAAAAGATCCATATGCACTAACTATAATGCATCAGTGGTTGAGACTTAGACGACTAATTTAAAACATGATTTATAATGGTTTCCATATTTACAAGGATCACAAACTTTTGAAGAATCAAATCTATGCTCTGGTAGATACTTAACTAGTCTTTTCATAGAGTGTTTTCATAGGTTACTAAGGTTACAATATTCTATCCTTCTATTCAATAACCAAGAATTATATTCCATTTCACTAAGGCAAGTAATTATAGTCTCTTAATGTATTCTATGTTTAGTGTATATACATTCTCTTGCCTATGGGTAGAAAGAATAAATTCTTCCTTGGAATTCCATACTAAGCACTTGTCATTCCAATAATTCACAAGGTAACCATCATCACATAATTGGATTATTCTAATGAGATTGTACTTAAGACTCATAACAAATAAAACATTTAAAATAAATGTTTTTCTAAGAAGAAAAATCTTACCTATAACAATAATTTCTCCCTTAGAATTATATTTGAATGTTACTTATCCTCCTTTTGTCTGGATAATATTTTCGAAGAAGTTTTTGTTACTAGTCATATGTTGGGAACATCCACTATCCATGTACCATGTATTGCTATAGGTATTTTCCTAATTTTTCTAAAAATAAGAAGGTTATACTTTTGGAACCCAAATTTTCTTGGATCCGGAAATTTCAGAAATAAAAATCTTAGGCACCCACATTTTTATTTGAAAATATGATTTATGAAATCGTAAAGACTGAGTTTTGTTTAAGGAATAATTTCTTGCATAATTCCCACCGCACTGGCACTTAGTACAGGAAGGAGTAATTTGAGGAAAAAAAATAATTGTTACTAAAAATCAGTTTAGAACTAGTGTAACCAATACTAGAATGATATTTTCGAGGTCAAATTTGAGAATACATCTTATCAAAATTTTCCTTACCTAACATAAGTTTTGACAAACACTTCATCAAGGAAATATTTCGGACTTCAATCTAATAACTAAGTTCTTATCTTCCAAAAAATTAGCTTTAGCACTAGTGGTAGGCTCGGGAAAATTTTTCTTAGAAATTACTTTTTCAAGATCCTTAGAAAGAGTATCTTTATCATAATTTAATTCCTAAATGTTTTTTGAAATACTTTCAAAATCAAGGATTTTCTTATCAAGCTCTTTATAAGGATATGATATTTCTTTAGTATGTTTAAAAATCCTATAATTTTCCTTATCAATATTTTTGTTGACATTTGAATTTTCATTCTCAAGAATCTTTGAAAAACTAGAAACTTCTTCATAGGTAGGTAAATTATTATCCTCATAAGAAGAAGATTATTCATCTTAAGAATCACAATATTTACTATCTCTATAATTAGAATTTAGGGATATTTTTTTCATAGATTCAGAATTGTGTACCTTAGCCATTAAGCAATAATTTTCAATAGGTAGTCTGGATATTAAACCAAAATTATTTGGTCCAGAAGATTCATAACCTGATGATTCTTTAGATGAGTCTCCACCACTGGCATTCCAGTTTTCTTTAGCTTTCAATATATTCGCAGCTTTAGCTTTGTATTACATATTTCTGTTTCTATCATAATGCTTTTCCTTTCTTTACATTATTTTATATATAGGACAATCAGGTCTTATATGTCCCTCTCTTTTTCATTAATAACAAGTGACTTCTGAATCATTATTATCTTTCCTTTCTTTCTTGTTGTTTCTGGATTGAAAGATCATATGTCCAACAATCATGTTCATCCTTTGAGCAAGACTGGATAGTTCATTTTCCGAGGATTCACTACCACTAGATTCAAATTTTATAGCAGCCTTCTTAGATTTGGATCTTGTAACTCTCTCAGGAGACATGGATTTCATATGAATTGATGTTTTAGTAATAGCAACACTGAAATTCTTATTCTTCTTCATAACATTATCATCATATCTCTTCATTTTAGTCTCATGTTGAAGAAGATTTCCAAAAAGTTCATCAAGAGAAATTTGTGTAACTTTTCTATTCACATCTATAACTGTCCCCCTAGATTCCCACTCATTCAGCCGGATGTCTATGATTTTATTCATAGGAGATTCATCATCTAATAATTTAACACCCATAGGTTATAAACTATTGACGATAGTCATAAATCATTGTTTCACCTTACATATAGGTTCTCCATAAGGAAATACAAAACCATGATACTCAGCTCTGAGAATGGATCTTCTAGTTTCAATAAATTTGGAGGTTCCAAAGTGTGTAACTTCAATCTTCTTCCATATACAATGTTCTGCTTCACAAGATGAAATTTGGCTATATATATTTTTAGTCATGGAACAAAGAAATGTATTGCATACCTTATAATTCAATTTATATTCATGCTTTTCTTGATTTGTGAAAGTACTAACTTCATTGTCAGAGATTTTATATCCTTCAGTGATCATGACAAAATTGTCTACTCCAGTTTTGATAATAAATGTCTTCATACGATCTCTCAAATATTCGTTATCATTCCGATAAAAAATAGGAGGTCTGGTAGGAGTTAGGTTATCTATAGAACCAAAATTGATTATTGAAATCTTAAAGCAAAATCTTTCCAAAAAAACTTGTTAGTGATAATAGTTTGTAAACAAGGAAAATATTCCTCAGCAAGGAAAAAGTAGAACAATGAAAAACATGAGCAAGGAAAACTTATATGTGGATATAAGTATTTCATATACCTTCTCTGATACCAATTGTAGGATCTAAATGATAGACAAAAAAAATAATAGTATCATAATTATTATGCTCAATATACAAGAGGGGGTGAATTGTATACTTTAAAAATTCGTTGGGAACATTTAATGTTGGTTAGAAACCTTTCTATAGTTTAACAAATTTAAACAAGGTAAATTCCCAAAACCTCTATGTTCTATAAACTTTCTTGATTTTTGGAAAATTGATTCTGAGAATGTTATATTGGAAAATTGAATCCTGAAATAAAACTTAACAAAAGTATTCAAAGATAAATATTCTACAATAAAGCTTATTGAATCTTACAAAATTAGAGTACAATTATAAGGAAGTATAAGATTGTTATAATTTCCTGAACAACAAAAATGTAGTGGAAAACATGAAAAGTACAAGCAAGATGTTTTAAATATTTTATCCCAAAAAGAAGGGTATCCACCAACCTTGGATAAAGGTCCCTTGATTTATTCTTTCAAGAAAGTCTATCTTACCCACACCATGGTAAACCCTTGATATGAATATTGAAGTATGTCATGCTATCCCCACAATCCCTCAACTTCAAGGTAGTCGACACCTTTGTCTTCCTATCCCCGGAATCCCTCGAATGTACTCAAAAACATTCAAGGTTGCATGAAGTAAATCTGAACAAGATGTTCAATACACACAATGCATGGAAGTTATCTCTCTCTAGAAATCAAATTAACATCATGTAATATCATGATTGATCAAATTTTCCTAAGCACTTTTAAATGAGACTCTATTTACAAGCACAACTTCAATGGTCATCTCCCTTCTCCAACATATATATTTTTCTATGAATTTCGGAGGGACCTGTAAATGTGTCAGTCAAACAACAGTAAGTTAGTAACTAAATGCATGACATAATTTTATAACCAAAACATGAGTAAGCCAAAAATAGTGTTATATAAACAAATTCATTTTTCAGAATGTAAGGAAAAATTAATGTTCGGAGTCTAACCAAAAACACATTCGGTATCAATAATATAATGATATTCGAATTCTGTTTTCAAAAGAATTCGAATCCTGAATTCTAAAGAATTATGGAGTCGGAATTTCAAGGAAATTTGGAATCTGAATTCATAAGATTTCAGAACCGGAACTTAGAAATTTTGGAGTATGAAGTCATAAGAATTCAGAGTCTGAACTTATAAGAGTTCAGAGTCTGAATTCATAAGACTTCGGTGTCAGAACTCAGAAGAGTTTGGAGTCTGAATTCAGAGAGATCATAACCTGAATTTATATTTTAAAAACAAAATGATTTATATCAAAGTATATATATGATTATGAGGTTTTGGATACGAAACCTAATTTTATACTTAGAGAGAAAATGAACAATGAAAAACATGTTAAGGATAAATTTCCTTGGGGAAGGAAAATATTCCTTTAGAAAGTAAAACATAGGGTAAATGAAATTTGCCTTAAGATAATGTGTTTGTGATTTTCATGACATGAAGAAATGGTAAAGCCATAAAGAAATCTTTTTGACTCCACAATCTCCCCAAACATGAAGTAATAGAAAAGTCATAAGGAAACCATATTGACTCAACATGTTTTTTTTGATAACTATATGACTTGATAAGAAATGCATTCAATCAAATGGGAAATTAATTTATTAATGTTTTCGAAGTTAAATTAATCCACTAATAAGAATTTTTTCAATGGAAATTTAATTTAATAAATTATAACAAATTAGGAAATTTCTACTTCATCACAACTTCTGCCTTATGTGTTATTTCATCTAACATTTGGTTCTACCAGAACATATTTACTAGGTGAGTTATCTTATTTTGTGTAATTTTTTCTATATGTACTAAGACTATTATTATGTGCTAATTATATGAAATATATTTCCAAAATTGTGTAACCTTTGTATTTAGAGAATTTAAGGGCTATTGTATACACACCCTCATGAGGTATTCATGGAACACTTCATGTACATGAGATGGGTTATGTGCGATTGTTAGTTTACATGGAAAGGATTCGATGAGATCATGTATATTAATGGGGAATATGTATGTTGGGATAATATTTTCTTTATTTCTATACCCCATTGATTTCTTTCACAACGACAATCAATGTATCACCTTATCTCCGACTTAAAACATCCTGTCTCATCGATAATTGGTTGCATTACTTTTCTATACACATTGTGACGATTTCATATGATATTAAATTAAACCATATCATTATTATATTAGATATTATCATGTATACAAACAAATTATATTTTATAAGATATATTTTCATTTAATTTTTGTTTATTTGACAGCTAACGTTAAGCGCAACACCGAGTTATAACGAACCACCAAAAATATATTAATTTTATTATTTAAACATGATCGTTATTACCTAAATATTAAACATTGAAGAAGAAATTAAAATAAAAATATTTTTAATATTATTTATAATTGTTTTACACATATAATTCATATTGATAAAAAATACATAATTTTTTGTAATGTCATTTTATTGTATGAAAATACTATTTTATCAAAAAAATTATTTTGATTCTATTTTTAAATATTATTAAAATTAATTTTTTATGTTTTATAAAAAATATTTGATGAAATTAATATTATATTTTTTTTCTGACCTTTAAAAATTATCATTGTAATTTGTTTTGAAATTATTTGAAAAATATTATTATTGGGTGACTCGTGAAAACTATATATTTTTTTAAAAAATGTCATATCATATAATAAATTTACAAAGGCCCCTCTAGTTTATAACTATTATAAATGAATAAATATTTTAAATATATAAATATATTTATCCAGTTTAGTTCATTAATATTAATTTCATTTCGAAATTTTATGTGTATATATATATTCAACTTTTGAAAAATAATTATTTGGAAAACTATTTTTTCATTATGTCTACGTTTTTACATATATAAGTATTTTTCCAATTCTGTGAATATAATTTTTAAAAATGGATTACATATTTATAATCATAATAGTTAATCTTATATAATAATTTTAACTATATTTTTTGGTAAAAATTGAATTGTATAAATAGTAAAAATTATTTATCTGAGTTAAAGTTAAAATATGTATACCATGGATTAAAAATAAAATGATATGGGTAATATTTCAATCCAAACTTATGTAAACCATATTTATTAGAACAATATCAATTTTTAATTTCCCATTTTTGAATATAGGTTTATTTGGATGCATTTTTCATGTGAATGACTTTATCATTTTTGATTATTTTGGGAATCATCTACATAGTTTCCAAGTGTGTTACATTCCCCACTGAAAAATTCTCATATCCAATTATATAATTTCTACACTCAAATATCCTTGGGTTCACTTAATACTTAACCAAAACACTTAATTACTTCAATAACCATGTCCTATAGGCCTTAGTTTTATAAGTAAACCCTCATATAACGTTTTTAGTTATAAACCAAAGGAGGCTCCCTGAATAAGAGGTATAACTCTTGACCATTCATTACAATTCCATATCTTCGTAAAACAACACTAAATAATCGTTAACTATGATAATATAATAACACCATTATACCCCATATACTGAGATGTCATTATTTTAATTTCATAACATATATCTATTGGAAGTCGACCCTAGATGTCCTTAGATGGTTTTTAATTCTATTACATTGGAATATGATAAAAATAAATGCCAGCAGCTCCAGCCCCCTCCTCCTCGCCAGGGGGAGGGGGGGTGCGTCTTCTTTCCTCTTCGGCTCGTCCCTTTTCCCCTTTCACCAACCCGAAGCTCCTCCCTCCCTTCCCTCCGACCTCGCTTTTCCCTAAGGTCCCAGACCTTCTCGAAGGTTCTCCTCACCTTGAGATTTCCTCCCAGGAGTTCAATGCAGCGTCTGACCTTCACAGATCGACCCTGGTCGCTCGCTTCAGGGGTCGCCGACCTTCGGTCGACGCTTTTGATCATTTCGTCTTCGAATCATGGGGTCTTCAATCCCAGGCGGTGGTAGGGCTTCTTGATCGTCGCTGGCTGATGATCCGTTTCGACTCGGAGGATGACTTGGCTGTCGCCTGGTCCAGCGCTCCTCGGGTCTTCAACGGATGCAGTTTCTTCCTCATGCGATGGTCTTTCGATTTCAGCATGAATCGAGACCCGCCTTCAGCTGCTGTTTGGGTAAGCTTTCCCGATATTCCCCTACCCTTCCAAAACCCTTCCATTTTTTCTATGCTCGGGAACCTGGTTGGTCGCTTTCTCTGTTCGGATCAGCGAACATCTACGGTCTGTCATCCGATTATGCCTCGCGCCTGTGTGGAGGTTGATGTCTCTAAACCACCAGTAGAGTGGATTTGGATATCGGTTAAGGAGGAGTTCAGATGGAAGCAGAGAGTGGTGTTTGATGCATGACCTGCTTTCTGCTCGGGTTGCTTCAAATTCATCCACTTCTCCTCTGAGTGTCGTCGTGCGATTCGGGATCGGCTTACATCAGTTCATACGGATGCATCCTGTGTCCTTCCACTGCGGGATAGTGGAGGTTTGAATGAAGCAGTGCACATGGATGTTCCTTTAATGCATATTCCTGGGAGTAACCAGGTTTCTCCAGCAGCGGTTGACAACAATGGGGAGGCTCCATCTCAGGGAAACCCCTCTGAACCAGTGCAGAAGGGGAGGACAGAGGAGGCAGGACCACGGGTTGAGGATGTCTTCGCCCGGTTGAAGTAGGACCTGGGCATCTGTAGCGCTGAAAAGGTCCCCTTAGCAGTGCCTTTAGTGGATCCCAAGGCAGGTGAGAAGAGTTTAGTTGGGAGTGAGGCTCAAAGTTCCGGTGGATCTCAAAAAAGAGGCTGGGAGTTAAAAAATTTTCAGCAGTAGTTTATGGGCCGAGGGTATGTGCAACTCCTTGAATCTGAACCAGTGCAGGAGGGGCCTTTTTTGTTAGCTGAAACATCTCATGAGGACCAAAGGAGGTCTACTGATGAGAACATTTTGAGGGAACTTGACCCTAACACACTTTGTCAGAAGTCTGGGTTAGGGGAGAGGAGAATAGGCCGGGAGAATAAAGCAGGCATAAAGAAATCTCAAACTAAGCATATTTCCCTTACAGGTGACCCACAGCTAAAGCTTGGGAATCTCTTTGATGGATTAGAAGACCAAGAATCTCCATGGAATGAGGAGGATGAATCGTCATGGGAGGAAAGTAATAGTCTACCTTCAGTGGATATTATGGACCGATGTCAAGGGAAAGGCCCTCATAGCCCTCGCAGGAAGAAGGGGAAGAAAAGTATTAAAGACATAGGGAAATGTATTGTGGTTCAGGGGAAAAGGGAGAAGGGATGAAAGGATTACTCTCATCTTCCAAAACCCATGGAAACTTGATCGGCCAAGAATGGAAGGAACAAAGGGAAGATGGGAGAAGATGGGGAGTGTCTGCATCTAATCCTGCACTCCAAGGAAGAAATGCTTGAGCAAGACTTACGACCCAATGTATCAGAAGAGGAACTCAAGAGGATTTATGAACGGAGGCTGAAAGTTGATGCTACAAAGGAGCAAGAAGTCTGGATTGATAAGCAAGATAGAATTCTGGCCCGAGGCATTAACTAGAAGAAAATCAACTCAGAAGAATTTATTCAAACAATGGAAATGATGATCTCACATCTTGAAAAGCTCATCAACAATGATCCAGGTATTCAGGTTAGTTCTCTGCATTGGGATCTTTATAGAATAGCTGGGTCAAGTAATATCAGTCTCGTGTTTAATCAGTTTGTGAGCTCTTTCAGCACGTAGTGGTAACACTTTGTGTACTCTGGTTTCCCATTTTCCTAAAATGGCTTTTATAAAAATTTAACTTGGAAGGAAGGAGAAAAAAATTATTCCATTCAGTGTATTCCTGTATATTAGTATTTTTAAACATCATGGAATACTGGGGAAAGACATGAAAATAACGGTTATCTAAATTTCTTAATAACATTTAAATATAATGGATGAAATAATTAAACAATTAGAATTATCAATATAGAATGGTAAATAACTGAACATGTATTCCATGAAATCAATAAAATCAGATATAAGTGCAAAAATAATTTGGAAAGGTAAATAACTGAATCACATTACATTTAAATAACACTACTAATATGTTTTGATAGGAAAATATCAATATTTATAGGTTAATCACTAAAAAAAATTCCATTTAATCAATAGATATTGAATGATATAAATCCATATATTTTGTTTTCATAGTGAAACTCACATGGATAATAATATAAAAATTATAAATGATGGAAATGATTAAATATTGGATGTTATGTTTCATAGGTACATGAAACCCTTACCATGAAGACCATTTACAATATGGTGTAATGAAAAATTCTAATTATAATTTTCACAAGACAGTTTAAAATATACTTGGATGTAAACATGGAGGGTTTGTTTCAAACTAATTTATTCTCATCATACTACTGATGCATCGAGGTGATTACATAAAATGGTCCCAAGCCCTTATCATACCTATCCAATTCATTAGTATTATATTTAATAATTTATTTAATTCAATAAAATTGTGCCTTATCATATTTTCATATTGAATAAATGATACATATTTATAACTATTTACCGAGTTAATAAAATAACTGTCAAAGTAAACATCCAATGTAATTATGAGTTGTGGAATAATCAATAATATTACCCCCATAAATAATATATATATTAAGGGGAAATTTAATTTCTTTTCAACATAGTTTAGTGGATTTTAATGGAAATGTTATTGAATAAAAAATGAATAAAGGGATTGAATTTCAATATTTTTTTTAGAATTTATAACAAAACATCCAGATTATGATTAATGATTGTATTAGTAAGATATAATCTCATTAGAGTAAGAATAAATTATTTTTTTAATTAATGAATATATATAACATAAAAACATTTCAAAAACAATTGTTTGAAAATCATGTTCAAAAAATAAAATTTAGGACAAAATTTTGAAAATAATTTTAATTAGAAATATAATTGGAAACATAAAAAATAATCCATAAAACATTTGAGTTGCCCTAATATTTATAAATTCTTTTTTTGTTGTACATGTTAAACAATGTTTTCTTATCACTTTTTTGGTAAAATCAAAACTAGAATTGTTTTGAAAATTAAGAATTATTATTTTGAAATCATTTTATATATACTAAAAATGGGTGAAAATTACATTAGTATATAATTTTAGAAGGATAAAAAAATTCCAAAAATAGTTTATGAAAACATGGTTTTGGAAGAAAACATATTTCCAACTGAAGAGAGAAATGAAGTTGTATTTTTCTCAAAACATTTTTTAAAATCTTGTTATTAAAAAAGAATGGAAAATTGGAACTATTATCTAAAATAGTTCATTAATTATTTTGTTATTAGAAAATGGAAGGTTTTATTAGAAAATGTTTATGTAATTTCATTCAATTGATATTCAAGAATAAATATTCTCAGTAAGAATAAAATTCTGAAATAAACAATTAAAATGATTATAACATTGAGTTGAGAATTAATATATATATATATATAATGTGTATAACTGTAAATCCACATATAAAAATGTTAAATAAATATTCATCACAAAAATAATAATATAATTCCATAACCAAATAAGTAGAATTTTAAACCATTGAGTTGAAAATGAGTTAAGAAATGACACACCTTATTCTTTTTTTAGTTGAATTCACATTAAGATCCTGTGTAATTGCTTTAATAATTTTTGTTATGTTTTAACAAAACAAAAATTAATATATATGATATCATATATAATTCATTTAAATATATTATCACATATTTTTTAATAATAATTATTTATTTATTTATTTTTGGTTGTTAATTACCTTATTTTTTGAGTACTTTTTGAATTTTCATTTTTCGTTCCCATTACATAGATCTTGATTTAATAATATCCAGATGTAAAACATGAATTAAATATCATATATATTCATTGAATATTTATTATTAGTGATCCATAATAGTGGGTGATAGGAAATTAAATACACAATTCCTGGAGGCGGTATGCCACACGTAAGCATGAATGTTGTTTCTATTTCAATGTCATTTTAAAATAAATAACAATTAAATTATCTGAATATATTATCATTCCATAGTAATATTAATATAATATATATCAATTATTTTTCATTAAATCAACTTTTCTACATTTCATGTAATGTGTCAATGAATCTTGTCACTTCACGAGGCAATAGTCCACTATACTCAAGAGCGACATTATCATATTCCAAAAAATTGAAATAATGAATTTAATTGTGATATAATAATTAAATAATATTTAATAATGATTAAATAACATAAATATAATAATATATATATGCATAGTTTTTTAATAATTATTCCTGTAACGCCCCAACCATAGTTACCCAGAGTCGGTGCATTATTACATAACATTGGGATGATCACAAAAGATCAAGTCTCGAAAGACCGATTAGTTTAGTAGTCTTAGAAACACCAGATGTATTCATAAGTATTACATTACATCATAAAGTAAAAAAAAACTACAACAACATCTTTTCTTCATATCCCCCCATAATATCCATGTAGGTCATTCATAAATTACTTCTTCACATCTTGGAAAAAATAAAACATTAAAAGTGGTGAGCTCAGATTCTCAGTAAGGATAAAAATACAGCGAAAACTTTCATAAATGAGCATAAACATTTAAGGCAATGTATAACTAAAACAAAAGCCTTATAAACTTTAAATTCAGCATAATATGGAAAATATAAAATGAAATAATTCCATTTACTAATTCACGTGGATATTCTACTAGTCGAATAACCATATACAATATCAATAACCACTTTCATAATGATGGAATTCATAATGCCAGACTATCATAACCACACATTCAAGGCCTCTTGCCAAGACTACAAATATGATTTTGTCAAGGCCTTGTGCCAACACACTAGTTTGTCTCATGAGACCTACCGATGCATCAATGAGCTATAGCGGGCTCCACCCGTCACTTACTATGTCCAATGTATTCATCATATGAAAAGTTCGAAACATAACATAAACATTCGTATTAAAACTAACATACGCAATATCAATACATTCTCCAAAAACCATGAATGGTATAAAAATAACACATCCATAGTCAAACATAACTCATTCAATACAATATTGAAGATTGTATTGTAAATGATTAACCTCAATCGAGAATAATGAAGCATATTGACATTGATTAAAATAATCATCAAACTATTGAGAGAAATATCCTTCTTTTTCTTAAAAAATTTTAAAAGTCACACTATTTGTCAAGAAGTCATTTAAAATAGATTTTTGAATCTTAGTGTCCCATACCAATTTGAAACTTTTAAAAGGAATTTATATTTTAAAACTTTAATGTCCATATAAATAAATCCATAAAACCATTTTTAAAACATGGACATTAATGAGAATGATTTAGAATAATAAATCTTTAAAACGTTTTAAAATGATATTTTAGTTAGAGTTACTAACCAAAAGAGAGTCACTTGAATAAAAATAATTGAGGTAATAAAAAGTTTGTAATATCATGAGAATAAAGGGATTCATGATATACTATGTCACAGTACATTATATACACCATATAAATGTTTTTGGTGTATAACAACAAAGGAGTCTCAATGGAAGGAAAATTGAGATGAAATATCTCATAAAGGATGTATACTTAGGTTAAGGATAAATTGACGACATAATTATGTGTGAAAAATATAAATACACTCAATATGATTGGATATTAAGTGTAAAACAATTAAAGGACATTCACACATATTCATGTAAAAACAACACCAATGAATTGGATGTTTAACTCAACAAATCGAGATTGAGTAAAAATTAGTCTTATCAAGTCCATAATGATGACTTGAGAATTTCTCAATGGAATGATTTTGTTTGTCAAAAGTATATCCAAAGAAAGGGGAGTGGAAATTATGACATAATGAAATGAATAGTGATTCGACACATAATCTTGGTGTAAAATAATCAATGAATTATGCGTGAAGCCGAATGAGTGGAAATTGAAATTTCAAATTCCCTTATCGATTTGGTAACATATGAAACATACACCCATGAAATAAGGATCATAAAATGATGATTTAAATATCCTAAATTAATTTATATTACAAAATTAATATAATCATGGGCAGTATACACACCACGTGCAATAAATAAGTGATGAACAATGGAAATCTCACAGAATTAAAAGTGAGATAAGAAACCCCTTACTGTGTACATTTTCTTCGGTAGAGGGTAGGTTAGCCTCCTGTGTAATGGAGAAATAATTTTTATTGAATTCTACCATGATCATATACATCTATATGACATCATATATGATCTTTTAACATTGGTTTGTTAATAATATCTTAGTATAATTGTCATTTCGGGTGTTAACTTACTCATTTTCTTTTTTACGTTTTGATACACAAATCATGTTTGTTATGGTTATTTTGTATCTTATTCATATAAAGAATTATATAAAGTCAGTAAACATTATTTTTAATCATCAAATGAGAATTATACTTGAATGGATACAATGTGGAATGAATCTCATTGCGTTCATGGAGACGGTAGTCCGTATGTACGCACGAGCAACAATATCATTATTTTATTATTAAAATAATATATAATTGGATGGAATATCATATAAACATAATAATTATGATGTTATAATTATTATTTACATGAATTACACATCATTATTGTACCCATCCAAATAATAGTGTATTGAATAACAATTACACCATGACGTGGAGATGGTATGCCGTACGTACGCACGTATGGTGACATATCATTCAAAGGATGGATAGAATACTAAATATGGTTGTACCATATTTATAATAACATCAATTTACATAGAATATAATGGATTTATTATTTTATAATGGATCAACAAATAAATAATAAGTTTAAGAAGAAAGGAACTTGTAAAAGGGTGGTGAAAACATTACATATTCTTCGGGTTCTTCTTTTTGATTTGATCATAAGGGATCTTTAGGTTGGCTCTTTGAATAAAGGAAGGCCTCTAGGATTAAATGAGGATAGTTTAGAGGGTATTTTGGAAGAGGTTGGACGAAAATATGGCTTTGAAGGTATGAATAATTGGTTAGAAGTGGTGTCCTTTTATAAGGCGGAGGAGGGGCTCTTTAGGAAATACTTAATGTATTAATTTATAATAAATTCATATTCGGTTTCTAATGGATCAAAAGTGTATTATTCAAATTATAAGTGTGTATGGGTCGAAATACCATCATCCAATAGATTTTAGATAGGTTTGGGTCACTATATTAACCTTATCATTTATATTTAACTCTAAGTTAAATAGTTTAACATTTACCATGTCACTTTGTATTTTTATATTATATGGTTAATAAACTTACTATATACTTCCACGAGACCCCCAAGTGGTCCATTAAGGATACATATATCCTTATATAAGTCCTTTGGCTGAACCGTAGATTTTTATAAATAGAATATCAATTAATAATATAACATTTCTTTTAAAAACTCATTTATGTCAATTTTGACAATATTTAATAATTGATTTTTGTTAAAGTCTTAACAAAATTATTAATTCGAACCATATTCATTTAAGAATTCCGAACATTTCAAATTACCTAATGTAATTCATGGATGGCATCAAAACATTCATATTATATTTATTTATACATTTATAATACTAATTATTTGATTCCTTCATTAATAAAGAAAATACTACATCATTATTGGGTCATAAATAAATGTAATTATTCAATGTCTAGAAATTATAAATAAAATACCATTATGTATGAAATATTTTTATCTGCCTAATGAATATTTATAGTCTAAAATATAACATATATAACCCTATGTAAAAAATTTGTTTTTCTAAAAGATATATGCTTTTGTCATTTTTGTATTTAAATTAACTTAATTGTTATAAAGTGACATTATCACTTACAAGTGGATCCATGGAGTCCCAAAATAGACCCAAAGATGTCCATGGTCAGAAATTATAATCCAATTGGGTTAGGACACGTTTTAAAGTAATATATTAATATTATAATATTATTTTTTACCCTTATTTATCGGATTTACCCTTTAACCATGGAAAATAAAATATTTACCGAAGTAATTATTCAAAAAATATCCCTGTAGGTCATTTATAAATTAATTCTTCACATCCTAGGAAAAATAAAACATTGAAAGGTGTGATCTCAGATGCTCAGTAAGGATAACAATACAACGGAAACTTTCATAAATTAGCATAAACATTTAAGGCGATGTATAACTAAGACCAAGACCATTTAAACTTAAACATCAACATAATATGACAAAGATAAAATAAAATAATTCCATTTACTTATTCACATGGATATTATACTAGTATAATAACCACATGCAATATGAATAACCAATTTTATAATGATGGAATGCATAATTCCAGACTATCATAACCACATAGTCAAGGCCTCGTGCTGAGACTACAAATAAGGTTTTGTCAAGGCTTTGTGCCAATACCCTAGTTTGTCTCATGAGACCAACCGATGCATCAAGGAGCTATAGCAGGATCCACCCGTCATTTAAAAAGTCCTATGTATTCATCATATGAAAATATTGAAACATAACACAAACATTCATATTAAAACTAACAAACGAAATGTCAATACTTTATCCAAAAAACATGAATGGTATAAAAATAGCATATCCACAGTCAAATATAACTCATTCAATAAAATATGGAAGATTTTATTGTTACATATAACCTCAATCGATAATAATGAAGGATATTGAAATAGAGTAAATTAAACATCAAAATATTGAGAGAAATATCCCCTTTTTTCTTGAAAACATTTAAAAGTCACACTATTTGTCAAGAAGTCATTTAAAATAGATTTTTGAATCTAAGTGTCCCATAACACTTTGAAACATTTCAAATGAATTTGTATTTTAAAACATTAATGTGAATATAAATAAATCCTAAAATCCATTTTTTAAACATGCACATTAATGAGAAAGATTTAGAATAATTAATCTTTAAAACATTTTAAAATGATATTTTAGTTAGAGTTCCTAACCAAAAGAGAGACACTTGAATACAAATAATTTAGGTAATAAAAGCATTTTAATATCATGAGAATAAAGGGATTCATGATATACTATGTAAAATTACATTATATACACCATATAAATGTGTTTTGGTGTATATCAACAAAGGAGTCTCAATGGAATGTAAATTGAGATGAAATCTCTCATAAAGGTTGTATCCTTAGGTTAAGGATAAATAAACAACATAATTATGTGTGAAAAATATAAATACACTCAATATTATTGGATATTAAGTGTAAAAAAATCAAAGGACATTCACACATATTCTTGTAATAACAACACCAATGAATTGGATGTTCAACTCAACAAATCGAGATTGAGTAAAAATTACTCATATCAAGTTCATACCGATGACTTGAGAATTTATCAATGGATTGATTATGTGTATCAAAAGTATATCCAAATAAATGGGATAGGAAATTATGACATAATAAAATTAATAGTGATTCCACACATAATCTTGGATTAAAATAATCAATGAAGTATGCGTAATGCTGAATGAGTTGAAATTAAAATTTCAAATTCCCTTATCGATTTGGTAACTTATGAAACATACAACCATGAAAGATGTATCTTACAATGATGATGTAAATATCCATAAATTAAATTATATTACACAATGAATACAATCATGGGCAGTACACACCCCACATGCAATAAATAAGTGGCAAACAATGGAAATCTCACAGAATTAAATGTGATATAAGAAACCCCTTACTTTGTACTTTTTCCTTGGTATAGGTTAGGTTAGACACCAGTATAATGGTTAAATAATTTTTATTGAATTATTTAAGGATAATATACATTAATAATATATCATATATGATATTTTAACATTGCTTTGTTAATAATATCTTATTAATATCATCGTTTTAGGTGTTAACTTACTCGTTTTCTTTTATATGATTTCTTTCATAAGTCGTGTTTGTTATGGGTAGGTTGTATCTCATTCATATACAAAATTATATCAAGTCCTTAAACATTATTTTTAATCATCAAATTATAATTGGACTTTAATGTATACGATGGGGAATGAATCTCATCACGTTCGTGGAGATGGTAGTCCGCACGTACGCATGAGCGACAATATCATTCTTTTGATATTAAAATAATATAATATTAGATGTTATATAATATATAAATAATAATTATAATGTTATATAGATTAATTCAATTAATTACACATCATTATTATACCCATCCAAATAATAGTGTATTGAATAACAATTACACCACGACGTGGAGACGATAGGCCGTACGTACACACATATGGTGAAATATCATTCAAAAGATATATAGAATACTGAATATGGTTGTAGAATATTTATAATAACATAAAATTATATATAATATACTTGAGTTATTATTTTATAAATTATCAACAATGAATGGAGAAGTTGAAAAAAACGAAACATGAAAAAGGGTGGTGAAAACATTACTTCTTCTTCGGGTTCTTCCTTTTGATTTGATCAAAAGGGATCCTAAGGTTGGATTTATGACTAAAGGAAGGAATATAGGATTAATGGAGGATAGTTGAGAGTGTATTTGGGCAGAGTTTGGCTCAACCAAATGGATTTTAATGCATAACAAATTGGTTATAAGTGGTGTCCTTTTATAAGGGGGAGGAGGGGCTCTTTAGAAAAAATGTAAAGTATTAATTTATAATAAATTTATATTCAGTATATAATGCCTCAAAAGTGGATTATTTAAAGTATAATATGGGAATGGGTCGAAATAAATTCATCCAAAATATTTTAGACAGGTTTGGATAACTATATTAACCTTATCATTTATATTTAAATCTATGTTAAATAGTTTGACATTTACCATGTCACTTAGTATTTTTATATTATATGGTTAATAAACATACAATATATTTCCACGGACCCCCAAGTGGTTCATTAATGATACACCTATCATTATATAAGTTCTTTGGCCTATCCTTAGATTTTTAGAAATATAATCTCAATTAATAAAATATTATTTGTTTTAAAAACTCATTTATGTCAATTTTGACTATATTTAATAATTTATTTCTGTTAAAGTCTTAAAAAACATTATTAATTCGAACAATAATAATTTATGAAATCCTAACATGTCAAAATAACTAATAAAATTCGTGTATTTTATCAAAACTTTCAAATTATATTTATTTTATCATTTATAATACTAATTATTTGATTCTTTCATTAATAAGGAAAATACAGCATCATTATTGTGTCATAAATAAATTTAATTATTAAAGGTCTAAAAAATATAAATAAAATTCCATTATGTAGGAAACCTTTTTGTATTTATAATGAAAATTTATAGTCTAAAATATAACATATATAACCCTATTTAAAAATTTCTTTTCTAAAAGATATATGTTTATGTCATTTTGGTGTTTATTTTAACTTAATTAATATAAAGAGTCATTATCTCTTACATGTGGATCCATGGGGTCCAAAAATTGACCCAAAGATGACCATTGTCGGAACGGAATTAACCAATAGGGTTAGGACACTTTTTAGGGTCATTTATTATTATTATAATATTATTTTTTACCCTTATATATCGGATTTACCCTTTAACCATGGTAAAGAAAATATTTACCGAAGTACATTTTCAAAATGTCTAAAATTAAAAGTTACCTATTTACACCATTTGAACCTACTAATTCTAAATATGGAATCCATTTTTCTAAATTCAAAATAATGAAGTGGCAGAAATTAATTTAAAATTAATTCCCGCTCTCAAAACAAAAAGGGTGTTTTTAAAAAATAATAACTATCAAAAGATTGATGCTGGTTTATGTCCAGTTTAAATGTGAAATTACGTCCAATGACCAAAATTGTATTAAATGGTAAAAATATATTCTAAATATAATTTAAAACCACTCAAATTCATAATTTATCATTATTAATTATTTTTATTAAAAAAGATTTTTTTAATTAAAATTTAGTTATTTTCTCTATTCATCAAAAATTGAATGTTTTCAGAAAAATACTAAAAATTCACACTAAGATAATTTAGATATTCTGAATCCAAAAATGATGTCCACTTTGAAAGATAAAATTTATAAAATTTCAAAAATTTGGTATTACTTTTCATAATGGCTTGTTTGATTGGATGCGGTGTGTGTTAGAACTCGAAGTTGCGTACAACACACGCTACTGTATTATTTAAAGAGAAGCGTACCGTGGAAGCTTGGAGTGTTACAATTCCCATACTTTATAAGTAGTAATGTGATGATAAAAATAAACTGTTTTTAAGGTGGTACACTATAGTACCCACAAATGATGATTTCCTAACCCATTTGATATAAATGTGTTGGGTTTTAGGTTGTAATCATAACATAAACAAATATCATTATTTTTAAGATACATATTTTATTCTATAATTAATATTTAAAAATAATTTAAATGTTTGGATAATGAAATAAACTAAAAATTCATTTAGAATATCATTACCGATTATTTGGGTATCCACTGTAGGTTATTACTAAATCATTAAAAGCATGTCTTCATATCCAAAATAAGGATTATTGGATTAGGTGAGGGATTTTGATATGTGTTTTTGTAAGGTATTCTCTTTGAAAATTTCATGAGATGTGGGAAGAGTATAGGATATTATGATGCCACTTATAACTGGGGCGAATGGAAAACATATAAATTTTTTAAAGAGGGAATTCCACCAACGTTTAAATTATGTAATGTACCTACATTAATGCATAAATATAGAAATTTTAAATGATATGGTCAAAAAATGTCCATTTTAATTGGTTTAGATACATTTCTAGAAAATCGTTCCCATAAGTGTAATGTTTAACCTCCTTGTAAACTAGTTTTTCTTTTAATCATTGAAATTAATTTTAACTGTTTTCACTAATCACATTGGTAAAATATTATGTTTGAATTAGTATAAAACTTAACTTATTATGATTAAAAATATGAATATATTTTTCTAACGTAAATTAATAGAAGTGGAAAAAACATATTATCAAATTAATCCCACTGATTGTATGATAGAAGAGTTTTTAATGTGTAAATGGTCAGAATTTACTTGGTTTTCATATACAATTTTAATATAAAATGAATAAAATAAAATAAATTTGATAAAAAAAATGTAAAATACAATATTTTTACTATTCATTGAAAATAAATCTTCTCATAAGAATAAAAAAATTCACTAAAAGATAGTTTTTACATTAATATTTCAAATATAATGTCTATTTTTTCAATTAAAAGTAATAAAAGTTGTAAAATTTAGTTTTAAAAAATGCGAGAAATTAAAAAGTGGAAAATATGGCTTTATAAAATTATTTATATTTATACATAAAAATAGATTTATTATTTTATCAGGCCTATAAAATCTATAAGATAAATGTAAAAACATTTTATTGAATATATTTTATTTTATTAATATAATCCAATAATAGAAAAAAACTTATTTTTTCAGGATAAAACACCATCATTGTATAAAAATATTTGTTTCAAAAAAAATTCCTTTATATTCATTTGGTTTTTTTATATTACTAATTAATTTGTAACTAATAAATTGAATCATATATTTTTATAACTTGGTTGATCATATTTGTAACCCCAATTTAATGTCTAGGAGAAAATATTCATTTTAAATAGTTATATTTTTAGTATACAGTTGTTCAGTTATACCAGTTATTAGTTATAAATTAATATTTTGAAGGGACTCATTATCTTGTGTAACGCAAGATCATCTCATTGTTCCATATAGAGAAACATAAGCTTTTTTGTTTCATGTAATATATAATATTGGAGAGATTGAATTTATCTAAATATAAATATATCATAATGTCTCATGATGTAGTATTCTTTTCTACACTTAGTGTTTAATGTCATACATACTTTAAAACATAATATACAAATTTTATAATTTAAGTGTGTAAAAATATATATCTTCTCTTTCATCAAATAAGATGTACAACCATCGATCATCTGTATGGGTGACTATCACCTCATAAATTGAAGTAATTCTTTTTTCCATCACCAATTCTTATTTACTGGTGTACTAATGGATATAAAGTATATATATATATATATATATATATATATGATATTTTAGTGTAATTATTCTTCTGGAATCACAATATTTCATATGACTCTTAATTTCTATTCTATGTTGAATAAAATTACATTGCTCATATGTACGGTGGATCACCACCTCACGAAGTAATCAAATTAATTCCTCGCTCATTTGTTACACGAAAGGTATTGAGGATATTTTTAATTAAAAAATGTGATATATTGGAAATAATAAATGACTTGGTATGGGTAATATATTATTTTAATTTCCTTTATTTAATCCATATATAGAATAAAAGAAACATTGATGTACACAAATTACCTATTATCTCAATGATTGATGATATCCATTTTATATATCTATATTTAAATGATTACTATAAATAAATATTATATATATATGACATTTGATTCATATTTTAAATTATATTTAATATTTAATATTATTAAAATTGAAAATAAAAAATATACAAAACAAAACAAAATCACGAAATATGAAGTATTTATGACCTAAAATGTGAATTTATTAATGAATTGTTAATAAATAGGTATAAAATGTTACAACGAAAAAATATGTTGTATGATAAATTTTATTACTTTTATATAATATTTTAATAATGAACCTATATTTATTATACATGAGGTTTGAAGGTGTATGAAGGACGTCAATACATCACGTAAGGGATTTCTAATATTTTTTTCCTGGAGACATATGTAACATTAAACACTCTTTTCTTATGTTTGATGAATATAATTTACCATTTACATGATATAACATTAATTTTATTCTATTATTGATATTTATAGATTCATTTTATGTTATTATTTAATGGGACTTATGGTTCAAATGTTTCCAGAGTGGTAATACTTTCATGTTACATTCTCATTATTTATCACGATTGTTTTGGATTATACCTTCAATGATAAAATATAATTATATATTTCTCCATAATATAAGAATTTTATTATAATATATTTATGTAATTAATGTTAATGTTCACTTCATTTCCCTATAATTATGTACTCAAGATTTAAAAATACAAATTTTAAGAAAAAAACAACATTATTAATCTCCTCATTTTAAAATGGATTTTCTCTCATATAGATGCTTTCTAAAAATGTCTTAAAAAGGCATTATAATTATAAAAAGTATACTTTAAATACATTTTAACCATGTTTTACATTTTAACTATTGTTTTTAATCGAATAATTATTTCAATTTCTAAGCTATAATTATTTGGGTTTTAAAAAAATGTGAAAAGAAACTTTGTTTTAACTGTATGGAATGATCGAAACATCCCACGTACATTAACAATCAATTATTTAAATATTAGATAATATCATTCCAATTTTATATTCAAATAAAAGTTATTTGAAAATATTTTATGTTTTGGAATAATTTTTAAAAGTGGAATGTTCATTTTGTTCATGAATTATTTTAAAAGTCCATCAAGGAATCCTTTATATATTCACAAGGTTATTTCAAGGAAAAGTATAATTAAATGAATTATTTTAAATGTTTTAAAGTGGAATGTATATTTTAATGAAGAAATTTTTTAAATGATCATTTCTGAATCCTCTATATTTTTTCAAGTCTATTTTCAATAAAAATGTTTTTGAAAACATTTTATGTTTTAAAAACTATTTTTAAAAGATAAAAGCCTATTTTACTTTTGAAATGATGAAAGTTATCCTTAATTTTGTTTCCATAAATGGTAGAATCATTTTATATAGATTATTATTTATTGGTTATATGATTGAAGGATACCATTGCTATTTGTTCTGTAAATTGTTTATGTTTATTATGAAAATATGTTTATGAAACATATACTTTTTTCCATAGGTTATTTTATGATGATATGGTGAAATGTTAATGAAAGCCATTTAAATTCATGGGATATGATATGATGAATGTTTTACAATTTTCTAGAATAAGATGTTATGGTTTATGTGATGTATGAGACCTATATCTCCCTCCAATACAGTAAGTAATGATTAATATTATATGATCTCAAGCATTATACACGAGGTTATCCCAAACCTGAGAGAGGTTTTCCAAGATGTTGTCCCAATTCTAAAAGAGGTTATACAAGATGTTATTGTAATATCAGAAGAGGGTACACAAGTGGTTATCCCATTCTTAAATTAGCTACATGGGTGGTTAGTACAATCCTAACATGTTATGAGTGTCTTGGTAGATGACCTTGAAATAAGATTTTATATACTTATTAGTATGCCACAAATACATTTCTTCTGAAAATGACCCGATCTCATGGCCCATGTTCATTTATTCATTTTTGATTAGTTTATGATTAATTTTATATAAACTAAAAATATTTTATCCAGGAATCATGTTTATGATCTATGATATATAGGGTATGGTTTATCAAATGTTATTATCAGGTTCTCAAGGAATTAGTTTTTTGTTATTATAATGTGATATTTGAGAAATTATTTTTTAACCATAAAAAGAAGATAATATCATGATTTATTATGTTTCATTTCTCCAAGATATGTATAATGGTATTATTTATGATATGTACAAGAAGGGTTCTCATTATGAATTACGTAATGAGAGATGGCGTAGCTCAATTATGGACTGGTTATTTGTGTGTCTGAGTTTCCAATGGAACATGTCCTCATAAAATATTTCATTGACCATTATGTTATGTAATTAATATTCATCCATTAATATGTAATATATAATTTTTACAAGTTAGAGTCATTACAATGTCCAATACACTTATGCTCTAGAACTTTTTTCCAACCTATTGTTTTCTAAAACATATTCCTATTCAGAGCCTCATAAATTTGAATTTTAATGATATAATGGTAAATATTTTCATATGATAACTTCATAAAGAGAAGTTTTTTATCCAAAATTCCTTGTAAATCTATTTAACATATCTAAAAATATCTTAAATTCTTGGTTTCATAATCTCATAATGATTATCTCTCTGAGTAAAATAACCAATGATGAAACCTATCTCTACATCCAAGACTTGCTGAAGGATTCTATAGAATATCATGGTAAACATATGGTCTTGATCAGATACAATTTTGAGTATAAATCTATGATATCTTACAACATCCCCTATATATATATATATTGGAGAGCTTGATCATAGAAAAATATCCCTTGATATCAATGAAAACATATTTCTCTGTAAGGTGATGAACTACCCCCAAAATGGAAGTATTTCCATTAGGTGTACATGGGAGTCGTACATTGAAATCCATTGTTATGATTTCAAATTTCCATATTTTATGGGAAATATTTAAATCATACCCTTATAATTGTTTCATTAAACCTCTAATTATCGGTATATAAAACTTCAAGATACAATTTTTAAAATTTCCCTCAGCATGTTATCCCTCTAAAATATTTTCTTTATTTCTATATACATATTAGTTATTCCTTATAGAATATATAATAGTTTTTATGTGAAGACTCTAGATGTTCCCTCTTTAGTTATGATATTGATGGGAAACATATTAGAGTTCAAAACCATATAAATCCATCTTCAAAAAGGTGATATCTAGAATATTTTGTACCTTTTATGTATCACCAAATCATATTTGTAGGGAATCCATGATTCTCTAAATAATGGATTGGAAATATTTTATTTGATAATGCTGTGATGATAATAATATTATTATTCCCATGCATATATATTTCATTTCCATGAATAATTGATCCCTTTCAATCCTAATAATAGATAAAGTTATGTGATATATTATACTTAGAGAATATGCCACTTTTTTCACCTCCCGGGATGGTAATGGATTAAAAAATCATAATACCCAATAGTATTTTACAACCTTAATTGGTTAATATTTCACTCATTTTGTTTAAATATATAATATCATCTTTTATTACATTTTTATTTGTCATATATATCCTAATGGAGATAATTTCCCTAAATCATTAATATGAAGATAAATGATCATTCTCTATTAGTGAAAAATTTTAGGGTAGGATTCATTATTGCCTTATTTTAAAATAATTAAATATTTAGCCACATTTTTATATCAAAACAAACATCACACTGCACTGAGTTCTCATAGTTAGTGGGATTGATAATCATGAAAATATTCTAATAAATTGATGATAGAACCCATATAATCGAATGATAATAAGAATCTCATTATTAGAGGATGTTCAAGGATATCGTTCAATTGCAATTAAATTTGAAGGATCCACAAATAACCATTTTATGGTGAGATTATCCCCCAGAAATGTTACCGGCCCATCAAAATATATCATTCACTATTCTTCTCATACAATTTTTTCTTTTTAACGGTCTTCAGTTTAATATTCAAATGTTCCTCATGTTACTTGTCAATTTTCAAGTAGATAAGACTACCATTTATGTAGACTAAAACACTTGTTTAGGTAATTCCTAAAGACTCCAATCATTAATTCAATGAAAATATTTCCAGAATAAGTGATTCTATACAGAATAAATATGAAATCATAGTGTCTGTACATTTTGTTAAAAGTAATCTTGGAGATATCCTATTTTTTTACCCTTACATGATAATAAGTTTATAGAAGATCCACAATAGTGACATATTGTGATCCATGTAGTGAATTGAAAAAGTCCTAAATCCTTCAAAAAGGATAATTGTTTTATTTCATAACCTTTTTGAGCTCATGATACTCAATGAAGAGGTTTATTTACCCACACATCTTCTTGATAAAGTGTAATGCATCACCCCATGATGATTACATATGAATAAAAATACTATATCAATATTCTATTGTAGTTTTTTCCATATGCACATGTTGAAAAATGAACATTCTATATAATGTATTGGATATTAGAAAATCTCTAGGGATATGATCTATTGAGAACTCATCCTCATGAATATGAGAAATAATATATAATTAATTGTAAAACCCATCATTATATTTCACAACAATGGTCATGTTCGAAAGGAATATCTTTTCCTTATCATCAACCATTTTAGAAAGATATGCTTTCTCAAGAGGTAGTATTATCCATGCTTGAAATAATGAAACCACATGAGAATGGCCTTCCTCTATATTGTTTTTAAGAATTGTATTTCTATTAATGATATGTATGATTATTTCATCCACTCATTAATTAACATTGGCGTTGTATAAGGAAATACACTCCATACCAAAAATTCGATCGAATTATGCTATATTGAGTGTCACAAGGTTTACTGGGAAGTCCATCCCAAAAATAATGAAAAGGGGTATTTCCTATAAATAATAGGAAATAATTAAAATATTTTTTATTTTCATTGATGGATCCTTTTCCATGTTTTTAGATGGGGTTTTTTATAAATATACTAAACATGGTTGATATGAAAGAATTAATAGAACCATAGTCACATAGAACATTTAGAGTTCACGAGGTGCTTGCCATGCACTATTTGTTTCTGGTTGTGATCATTCTCATCATCTGGATTAAATTAATGGATGATAATTATCAATCTATTATACATATAAGATGAAAAATATTAAAATTAATGGGATAAATCATAAATGAAATACATTCTGTAACCTATGAATTTCTGTGTTTTAATCTATGTTATCCAGGTATTATGTCCAAATTTAATCTTTTATGGACATTTTTTCCCATTATGATGGTTCTTAAGGATACTGTGAATTTACGAAAACATATATTATAGGAGTGTATGACCAGGTGTGCATCATTGACTCTTTTTCGTTCACTAGTTCAAGATAAATATAATACACAATGCACACGTTTTAAGGTTATCATCCGTAGGTAAAAATATGCCAGAGACCTATACTATTGTAGTATAAATTCATTAGAAACAACTTAAATATAATTTAACATAATTTAATGATTTTTTAGTTTGTTTATTCTTCTCCCTAAGGCTGTTAGTAATTTTTTCTAATCCTTGTCCACAAAATTACTAGACCTTGCTTTGAAACCAAAAATGAAAACCATATATTTTATAAACCTTAATTCGTTATTTATTTTATATGGATATAAATAAAACAATCCAATATGATTATGATTATTACAACCGAGGATTGTAATTAAACATTTATTTTTTGATATTGTATACGATAGGCAACATCGAGCCTAAACAAACCCCAAGATATTAATATTTAACTATGGATTTTATTACCAAGAAATTAAATTAGAATTTACAAATAGTATTAATTGAATTATTAGAATCATAGAATATACATAATTAATGAAAAATGAGTTATTAATTACTTGGAAATTCGTACTCAATTTTAAGTAATATAATTTTATACTTTAGAAACATATTTTCATTAATAACATTTTTACAAATTTTTATGATAATGTAATAAAAATAATATAAAAAACTCCTAAAATTTTAATTTTAAAAAATAAATACATTTCTGAAAGCATCATATCAAATTTATCTAAGGGTAAATATTTCAGATTTTTCTAATAATATTTACTTTCTAATGAGTAGTGAAAAATATTGATTTATATCGAAAACAGTATAATTGATTCATGAATAATAATGTTTTGTTATATTTTAATATGGTTTAAATTAAAATTATTTAAATTTTATTATTAATATCAAATTATTTTTACTGGGATCAATTTTAAAATTTTAAATTTTTAGAAAATATTTTTATACATTAAAAGTAATTTAAAAACAATATTTTTCTAAAATGTGGTTTAATGAAATTTTGAATAATTTTTTTAAAATTAAATTATAACAATTATAATTATTTAATTCGATAAAATGGATTCCATACTTTAAATCAGTGGGGTAAAATTTCATAAATAGTTCCCTTTTATTTTTAGGAATGATGAATAGTGTATGTGGTAAAATCAATCACCTAGTTAAATGGGAAAGCATGATAATATAGGTTAAAATTAATTGATTGGGAAGTTATTTTTCCAACAATTATTATTTGATAATGTTAATTTCACCCAAATCATCCTATAATCTATATATAATTTTTAAATTGATATTATCCATGAGAATGACTTATTATATATTTAAAGTAACAAAAGTTAAAAAAATTCCAATATCTTATTTTAAATATCTATTATAGGACCAAAAAAGTAAAAAAAAGTATGTTTTGAATGAAAATAATGTTCCATTTTGACGTTAATGAAATTATTTTCAATATATTAATTTGTTTTTTAGAAATTACATAATTACATTTAAATCATGTGAAAAAATAATACAATATTTATTTAATTATTAAATAAATAAAAGAAATAGTCTTTAAAATATTGAAAGTGATATTATTTTAAAGATTAATCATGTCCCAAGAATTTTAATTAACCAAGTGACATTTTAGGGAGGTTTGAAAGCATTATATTTTAATTCACCCTTTCTCATGGTGTATTTAAAAGAAATGAAATCAAATGTGTAAAAATTACATTAATGATATTTCCTAGTACATAATATGTAATTAAATTATTTAAATTTGATTGAAAAAATAAAATTATAAAATTTAATTTCATATTGAGTTTAACATAATATATGGTCCATTTATGGGTCATTTTTAATTTATACTAAGATAATGAACCCGTAATGGGTGAAAAATATTAATTTAATGGTAATAGTCAAAAGGGTTATCAATGGGTTAAAACTAAAATATTAGGGGAAAAAATAGTGACTACGTCTCAAAATTTTATTTTATGAGTAATTTCTCTTCATTTGCATATTATTTTGGAATCATTCAAATTTGAATCCATTTGGAAGACAAAATAAATTTAATATTTCTTGAAATTCCAAGAATCCATTTTCCCTCAATTATAAAAGGCCATCTCTCCTTTCTCTTAGTTACACCACATTGATCCATGTAGATAATAAGAAACGTGACCATTTCACTTATAAAAATACATATAATTGTTTATGAGGTATTTGACCCCTCAAAATACCATCCCTAGGGTCAATAATAGCATATCTAAAAAGGTGTATCCAGAGAAGTGGTAATCACCTTAACCGAACACACTATTTTTAATTATCATTTTTACTCATCAAAATATATGGATATTATCACAAAATTTTATTGAAGGTATAATAAATGTACTGAAATGTTATCATGATGACACAACAACAATTATCCACTTTATTTCCCACCATGTGTAAGTAAATGTGTGGCCCGTGTGTATGTATGTCTCGCCTTCACCACGTAGCGATACAATTCATTTTTCATCAAAATATTTTATTGATGAAAATTATGATGGGTTTAATAATTATACATAAAATTTATAACTTAATTATACTGATGAAATTATAATATAATATCTATCTTCTTACCGTTTATTCCTATGGGAAAAGATAATGATTCTCGTGTGTACGTGTGGACAACCACATCCACGAAGTGATGTGATTCATTTTTCATTTATATTATACTTGGATGATAAGAAGGTCCTATTTTATGAGTATTTATATTATTTTTATGATAAAAATGATTTTTAAAAGGTGATTTATAATTTACCTTTCAATAATTCTGTTCACTAAAAAATGGAAACATTTTCCACACATACATACGACCGACCATCTCCTTGAACAATGACCCTCATTTCTCAATCTGTAAATTTCATGGAATTAAATAAATACATGTTTAATTAATATATATTAATTTTAACCCATAATTATCTTTATATAGATTATTTAAACCTTATCAAAGTCCAATGAACTAAACTGCCAGTTAAAATATCAATGAAAAATGAAATAGTTCTTACCTTAAAAAGTGATATTAACAGAGAATTGATAACAAAAAGGTGATAAATGATTACCTATAAATCATATATTAAATGATAAATATGTGTTCAGTTCTGTAATTTAAATATAATATGTATTTTAATGGAATAGACCTCTACTAGTGCAGAAAACGTTTTTTACGTCGGTTATTTTTAATTTTTTACGTCGGTTTCTAGCCGACGTTAATACGTGCGACGTTATAAATAAGGTTTTTGACGTCAGTTATTTAAAAACCGACGTCAAAAAGCATAAAATCGCGATGTTTATCACGTCGATTATTTTAGAACCGACATGATAAAGGACCTGGAGAATGGTTTATCACGTCGGTTATTTTAGAACCGACGTGATAAAAGGCCTGGAGAATTGTTTATCACGTCAGTTGTCGAAGAACTGACGTGATAAACGGCCTGGAGAATGGTTTATCACGTCCGTTCTTAAACAACCGACATGATAAACAGGTGGTGAGGGGGTTTATCACATCAGTTCATATAGAACCGACGTGATAAACTGGGGTGAGGGTGGTTTATCACGTCCGTTCTATAAGAACCGACGTGATAAAACGGGCTGAGCGTGGTTTATCACGTCGGTTCATATAAAACCGACGTGAAAAACCGGGGAGGGGGGTTTATCACGTCGGTTATTCTATAACCGACGTGATAAACCGGTGGGAGGGGGTTTATCACGTCGGTTAGTCAATAACCGACGTGATAAACCCTTGTCCAGGCCGTTTAGCACGTCCGTTATTCAATAACCGACGTGCTAAACCATTTTCCAGGCCTTTTATCACGTCAGTTATTAAATAACCGACGTGATAAACCATTTTCCAAGCCTTTTATCACGTCGTTTATTAAATAACCGACGTGATAAACTATTTTACAGGCCTTTTATAACGTCGGTTATTAAATAACCGACGTGATAAACTATTTTCCAGGCATTTTATCACGTTGGTTATTAAATAACCGACGTGATAAACCCAATTTTTTTTTAAACAGAATGCAGTGATCTTCTCTCCACCAGAATTAACCAGAAAATAAATCAAGAAATCATACCACAAAAACAGAAGTACATCAAAAACAAGCATGTAAATAGATAACATATAAAACATACCCACTAGACAGCATCCACCCTCATTTATACCCCATGGACAGCCCCCCCCCCACCCCGTTGGAGCCCTCACCCTCATTTATACCCCCTGGACATCCCTCCCCCACCCCGTTGGATCCCTCACCCTCATGTATACCCCCTGGACAGCCCTCCCCCACCCCATTAGAGCTCCCACCCTCATGTATGCCCCTTGGACAACCCTCCCCACCCCATTGGAGCCCCCACCACACTCCTGGACTGCCCCCCAACCCCCGGACACCCCCAAACACCCCTCGACAACCCCCACCCGCCTGAACAGCACCTCCTCACCCCCTCACCCCACTTGACAACCCCCACCACACCCCTGGACAACCCCCCACCCCTGCAGAGCACTCCCACACCCTGGACCAGCTTCCCACACCCCTAGACATCCCTGCCACCCCCAAGACTATCCCCCACCCCACCGGATAGCCCTCCCAGACCGCTGGACACCCCCAACCCCACTGAACACACCCCCACACCCTGGGAACCCATCCCCCACAGACCCAAATCCATACCAGAAGAACTATCAAAAGTAGACCAAAACAAGAAGTAGAGAAAAATTAAACATTCACTTATATAACATTCAAAACTTACACTGTCAACTTCAAAAAAAAAAACTAAATCAAACCTAAACAACTACCAAATAGACAATTAAAATGACAATATTCAAAATTACATTTTACATTACAAACAACTAAAATTCAATCAAACCTGTAAAATAATTTGACCACTCCACTTGTACGCGTTTGATGTCTTCAGTAGTATAGGGTTGAGGGTCATCAAAAAGCTACAAATGAAAAAGAAGATAGTTAACGTGTATAATGAATAAATCAAATTGAAATATGATGGCAAAGTTTAAGAGGAAATCGTACCAGGTCAAAATTCACAACTGTCCCAGTTGTTATTATTTCATACATAAATCTTACCATATAATATCTGCATTCGATGAGGCCTTGTTGTTCATGAAAATTTTTTTTTGAATGAGTGTAAATTCAATATATTATTTTTATGCAATAAATCAAAAAGTACAAATTATAAATGGAAATTTACCTTCACCTTTACATATTTGATCTTTGCATTTCTTTTCTTTGTGTTTTTTCGAAAGTAGGCCCATGCACTGTTAGAAAATAATACGAATGGGGTAAATTTAAAATTTATTATAATATATAAAACTATTGAGAAATTAAAACTTACTTTTCCAATATATTCTTAAAACTTGCCCGCACATCACCATGAACAGAGCATATCCAATAAAGAGCTTTCTGCCTTGGGAAAAAAATCCCTAACATCCAATGATTACTGATAAAAGGAAATTTAATGTTAGTGGTTTTTTATATTAAAAGATAATTAACTATTTGAGAGAAATGTGTTTCATACCTCTCACAAAAAGGCATCATCCAACATTGTTGGATTATATTCTTTTCAAATATTTCAGCAATATAAACCATTCTTTGTTCCTCAGTCAATGCACATGCTTCAGGGGAAATCAATTGCGGGTCCATGAATCCATATACTTCTGTCAGTTCATTCCTCTCAAAAATTTTATAAAGATACCTAATACAAAACATATATAAGTATACATTTTTAATAAATATAACGCAGGGAAAAGGTTTTAAGACTTACATGGAAAATATTTGCACCATGTTGATGCCCAACTTATCTCCAGTAACAAGCTCCATGATATCAGATTTTGTAATCCCCACACTTATTTCACGTCCACAAACATGAGATTCCATTGTAAACTCATAAAAACCCAACAACAAATGTAAATATCTTGACAATCTTTCAAGACCACTGGAATCTGTATCTGATGTCATAGCCTGTTGTCTTTGTTGTTGTCTATACAATATTTCTTTACCTTTGAAGTATTCCTGTGAAACAAATTGAGAATTATAGTAGTTTTCAAATGATAAAACAACTTTAATATAAAAATAAAATAAAAGATATAACATTCATACCTCTATGGTAATGAGTCGAAGAAGTCTGGATGGACAAACTAAAAAATGGCCGATACTCTGTCCAATTGTCGCCACCTCATCTGTATGTATTGGTACCCTAGCTGATCTATCTATAATATCCTGTACAGTGACCCTCTAATTCTCTACCTCTAATTGTTGATGATAAACTGTATATCCTATACAATATACCAACCCGTATGCTACTATATGATGTTGAGAATCATCAACATACAACTCGCAATATGTAGGAAGCTGCGGCGGAGGCGTAGGATAAAAAATGGGGTCCGCAGGCTGAGGTGGGGGAGTGGGAGCTACTGGCGGAGGTGGAGGATAAATAATGGGGTCTGCAGGGGGAGGTGGAGGAGTGGGAGCTGCAGTCTGAAATTTTCTTTGCATTTCTGCAAACATAGACTGCACCGAATCTCTAATCTTGTCTTCCATCGTCGCATTAATATTTTGAACTTCAGCCTCCAAGGATTCTATTTTTTTTTATAAACCCCCTCAATGTTAGAAGATGAAGAACGTGGAAACACTTTTCTTACCGATACACCTGTCGGATATCCTCTTACACGACCAGGATGTTCGGGCCTTCCCAATGCTGCAAATAAAATATCTTCCCTCCCAGTAGCTATAAATGTCCCCTCTAAACTTTGCTCCTCAAGAGATTCCTGTATTAATTAATTGAACATTTCTGTAATGATTGAAACTTTTATGAAGAAAAAAGTTAACATAAATAAATTAAATAGATATCTTACAATCCTCTCAGCTACAATTCTCGATTCTTCCGAAAGATATTGCCCTTTTTTTCCCTTCCGAGCTCTCTTCCATTTTTCATGTCTAGATGGAGGGGATGGAGGGGCCACCTCTCCAGAGCATGAAGACTCACCTCTTAGTTGTTGAAATTTTTCCGCTATCATTTTTTCTTCCAATAATGTATACCCTCCCCGAGATAAACTATGAGGGTATACATTTTTAGATTGGATCTCCTGATGATCTTTCCTTGTTTTCTATAATTTAAGAATAAGAAATCATTAACAAAACATTAATAAAATCATTTATATAAGAAAGTATATAAAAGTTTACATTGCCCTTACCAGAAATGACTTTTTTTTCTACTTTCAAAAAACTGTCTCCATGTGTCTTTATCTATAAAAGGATACATACGACATGGATTGTCATGACTCATATGACCATAAATGAAATCAGATGTGAGGGTTGATTTGAAATCCCTCCATCTCCTGGCAGCCAACGATAAGCATTTCTTCCTGACTCCTCCAGTGTCAGGAATATCAAATTTCATTTGATAAAGAAGAGGTTAAACATATTATATATACCAGAACCATTAAAAGAATGGTCAAACAATGACAAAAGATCTTACCAAAATCGTCTCCCACAACTGAGAGATAATCACTTTATCCACACCTCTCCAATCATCGTACAAAATGATTACTTTGGTCTTAGCCTGAGTTGCAACAAAAATCTTAAAATCTTTGGCATTCGGACCTCTAGGAAAATCATCATCATCAAACTCAACTACTATCCTCTGATCCTGCGTACGGGCAAGTGATAATTTTGGTAAACGTGTGCAACCACGTTTGCCAACCTTTGAACTCTTTGTCGTAATAGGAGCATGTGAATGTTCATCCCCAAAGGTATGACCAACAATATGCTCCTCCCTAGAATCATGTGGTTGATCATCTGAATGATCTGTCATTATCCTTCAAATCAAAAAAACAAACGTCAGTTCAAAAATATACAAATTCAAATATTTCAATAATATTGTAATCAGAAAATAGAAAAGTGTACTAGGTTACATAATAGTAAACATTGGTAATATGGTAAGCATGTTAAACAATGGTAAAGATGGAAAAGATGGTCAAGATGGTCAAGATGGTCAAGATGGTAAAAAATGGAAAAAATGGTAAACCTGGTAAACATTGTAAACATGGTAAAGTAATTGTCAGTGAAAAAATATACAAATTCAAATATTTTAATACTAATGTAATTATAAAATAGAAAAGTGTACTAAGTTACATAATAGTAAACATTGGTAATATGGTAAGCATGTTAAACAATGGTAAAGATGGCAAAGATGGTCAAGATGGTCAAGATGGTAAAAATGGTAAAAATGGTAAACCTGGTAAACATTGTAAACATGGTAAAGTAGTTGTCAGTGAACAAAAATAAGCATTTTAAAATTCATGTAATGGTTATAAACTGTTGGGTCGTAGAGGATGGCAAGAGGGGGGGTGAATTTCCTTTTCAAAAAATAATTAACAATTTAAAACAATTATCAAAGCCCAACGGCTAGTTTGACTGGGCACACCGGCGGGACGGTGGTGTCTCACCAGCTGGCTGGTGGTCCACCGGCGGCCGTTGCTGAGCTCCCGGCAGGCCGGTGGTCCAGACAGAGCAGGCTTTCTATCTGGGTTCCACCGGCTGGCCGGTGGGCAAGAACTGGTTGGCCGGTGCCCATACCGGCTGGCCGATGCGCTAACACCGGCTGACCGGTGGCTCTGGCAGAAAGCAATGCTTCTGCTAGAGACCACCGGCTGGCCGGTGGGAATCCACCGGTTGGCCGGTGGACTCAGAGAGTCCACTATCAGCCTTCTTGGGCCAACTCCTGGGCAACCTTTTTCCTAGCATCAAAACACTTGAAAACAAGTTAGAATACGATGAGAGTGATTGTGATCATTAAAATACAAGAGAGAGGGGTACAACAATAAACATGATAAAGTAAACTAAACAAACTTAAAACAAACAATAACATATACATATTTTATTTTAAAACATGTTTTAATAAATAAAAAACTTACAATATATAACATTTATGGAAAAAATAAATGTAAACAAGAAATAAACATATGTTACCTGTAATTTTAGGAATGTATAGATGGATTGCTTTCCCAAATTCCTTCGTCGTGATCATTCCTTATGACACAAACTATGTCTTCAACATGATCGTCATTATGTTCTGTTAATATTTCCATTGAAGTAGGGATCTCACATAAATCAGCATATTCATCAAGTTCATCCTCACCAACATATTGTTTTTTCCCTTGTAAAACAACAGCCCACTGCATATCTGATTGATCTACTACATAAAAAATTTGTTTTTCATGTGTTTCCATTATAAAAGAATCAGTTGTGTCTTCCAATCTATTCAGATTAACAAGTGTCATTCTAAATTCATCGTGTCTGACACTGTTGTTACCATTAAACCATTTACAGTTAAAAACAGGAACATTAATTTTAAAGTAATCAACCTTCCATATGTCTTCAATCACTCCATAATATGCATTTGATGCAGAAATTGGGTTTTTGTCCTTAGCACTCGAAAAATGCATTGCTTCTGCAAACACCAATACACCACTATTCTGAACTGCACTTCTGTTGTCCTGAGCTTTTGTAAGAAATGTATAACCATTAATGTCATAACCAGACCATGTTATCACATTTAAACATGGACCACCCACTATCCATTTTAATGTCTCTGATACATCTGATCTACCAAGCAAATTCTTTTTAATCCATGACAAAAAAGTTTTGTTGTGCTCATTCAAAATCCACATTTCTTTCTTCTTTGGATGACATTGTTTCAACTCATTAATATACAATGTGATATATGGTTGAGCATCATCTATGTTCTTCAAGATGTATGATTCTAACTTCTTCATCTGTTCAGCTGACAATGATTTGTCTTTCAAGCCGTGAATCCCATTTCCCTCATTATTAACTCGTTCATGGCGAGATAGAGTCAAACCTATGTGTTGCACCACAGCCAAGTAGCTCGTACAAAACTCTGCTACCTCCTCAGAAATATACTTTTCAATAATGGAGGCTTCAGGTCGATATAGATTTTTAACATACCCCATTAATATTTTCATATACATTTCAAAAGGATACATCCAACGAAGATATATAGGTCCACAAAGCTTTATTTCTCGAACCAAATGAATCATTAAATGCACCATTATATCAAAAAAAGTTGGAGGAAAATACATTTCCAATTGACAAAGTATTAAAATTGCATCCTTTTCCAAAATTTTCAAAGCATTCACATCAATCGACTTGTTACAAATTGAATTGAAAAAATAACACAACTTCATTATAGTCTTTCTGACACAAATGGGCAATATTCCACGCAATGCAACTGGTAGAATTTGTTTCATCATGACGTGACAATCATGTGATTTCATACCTATCAAATTCAAGTCCTTCAATGAGACAAAATTTTTTACATTAGAAGAATAACCTTGAGGCACTTCGGTATCATGAAGACACTGACAGAAGCTAATTTTCTCCCTCTTCGATAATGTATGACAAGCCGAGGGAAGAAATGTTCGTCTTCCTTTAGAAGTGGGAGCTAACTCCAAACGTATTCCCATTGATAGTAAGTCTAATCTTGCATTCAACCCATCTTTAGTCTTTCCTTTAATATCTAACAATGTTCCAATCAAATAATCACATATATTCTTCTCCACGTGCATGACATCAATATTATGTTTAACTTCATGATACCTCCAATATGGTAGCTCAAAAAATATTGACCTTTTCTTCCAAATATGTCTATCATTACCAGATTTCTGTGTCTTTCCTAATGTCACGTCAAGGTTTTTCACCCTCTCAAAATACAGATCATGGGATAAAGGTTTTGGAGCAGTATAAAATTCTTGTGAGCCATTAAATGCCTTTTTTAGTCTTCTATAAGGATGTTCCATAGGCAAAAACTTTCGATGACCCATGTACACTGTTTTCCTCCCATGATGCAATTGACAATAGGACGTCTGTTGTTCGCAAATTGGACATGCTTTATGCCCTTTAACACTGTATCCAGACAAATTGCCATACGCTGGGAAGCCATTTATAGTGAACAGAAGCACTACATGCAGTTGAAAATATTCCATTTTATAAGAATCATACACCCTAATACCATCAGCCCATAACAGTTTCAAATCTTCAATCAACAGTGACAAGTAAACATCCATATCATTACCGGGTTGCTTTGGACCCGAGATCATTGTACTCAACATGACATATTTGCGCTTCATACAAACTTCAGGAGAGAGGTTGTAAATTACCAATAAAATAGGCCATGAACTATGTGTGCTATTGAGTGTTCGGTATGGATTCATTCCATATGTGCACAACCCTAGTCTGAGATTTCTTATTTCATTTCCAAATGTAGAATACTACGCATCAATTTTCTTCCATTGTGGACAATCAGCTGGATGACGTATCTTTCCATCACATACCCGCTCTTCAGCATGCCATCTTAACCTTTTTGCATCATGTGAATTATCAAATAAACGTTTGAAACGATTAATTATAGGAAGATACCAAAATACCTTTGAAGGGAGCTTTGTAATCTCTACATCACCCTGTGACTTTTCTTTCACCTTATACCGTGATGCCCCACATTTTGGACACTCTGACAGAAATTCACATTCCTTCCTATATATAATGCAGTCATTCGGACAGGCATGTATTTTCTTGTATCCCAATCCCATCGGGCATAATATTTTATTGGCTCTGTAATGTTAATCTGGAAGATCGTTATCTTTTGGAAGAATGTCTTTCATCAATTGTAGCAGCTCTGTAAAACTTCTGTCACTCCATCCATGCTTCTCCTTTAGGTTAATCAAACTTAACACCGCTGACAGAACCGTAAAATCTGTACAACCAGGATATAATGGTTTTTCAGCATCACCATATAGACATGCCACTGTTGGTTCTATCTCAATTTGTTCTGCTACAATATCGTGAATCATTTCTTCAATTCCACCGGAGTTACCATCTTGCGAATCATCATCATCAGTGACATTCCGTCCAGTTTCACCATTCCAAATCCAAGGGATGTAACTCGGATTAAAACCATGACATATCAGATGATCTTTTATCTCTCTACTTTTCATCTTCTTCATATTCAAACATTTCAGGCATGGACAGAAAAAATGTCACTACTTGAAACATTTCGTTTTGAAAATTCCAAAAAGGCATCAACACCTTCCTCAAATTCATTGCTCATTCGATGTGCCGTAATTCAACTTTGACTCATTATTACCTATAACAAATATCAACAAAAAATATATATTTTTAAGATAAGACAAAACATGTTTATATGAAAAAAATCATAATTTGAATGTAAAACAATTTAAAATATAAAAAAAATCTTGAAAGTAGTAGTAGTTTTCATAAGTACCCAACACCAAATAGCTATACATTGTAAGTGTCATGTTAAAAATATGAATATAGACCATTTGTTTTATGTTTAATAATATTGTCATATTATCTGATCATTATGATTATATATTAGAATTACGATATCCTTTTGATCCGATATATAATCTTAGGACATTAATATTTCTTTAGAAAAAGTAATGTTAATATCATGGTAATGTAAAAAAAAGTATATGTCGAACTATATATATGTAATACCAATAAAAAAATACATATGTGTTTGGCCTGGGTTTCACACATAAAACAACTCATCTCACAGATTAAATTTTTGAATCATTCTACATAATACTTATTTTTATAACTTTGGGAATGAAAATAATAAAAGTTTTGATTTTTGATACTCATTATGGGTAAACATGATATATATAAATATAATATATAATCTCATAAAAAGATATCCATGGGGGTATAAGAGTATACACAAAGCACATGATCAAAAAGATAAGTGAAACAGTTCTATATAATCATAGATCATAAAACCTAAGTCCAAGTATAACAATTTTAGCATAACATAAGACATGATTTATATGATAGTGGGAACATGATTTAAAAAACCTTATTCACAATATCACAACATTGGTATGTGGAATAACATAAGAGTGTGGCACAAACATAATCATATAAGTCATAACATATGTCAAGGGAAAACATAGTTTCATTCACCTCATATTGGGATATGTTAATCAGCTTTCCTATAAATTTTTATAATATTTATTACCCGGCACATCACATAAAACATTGGACATGGTATAACCATCTGTATCCCATATTGATCTATGATATATAATGCATTTTCGAATGCATTAGAAGGATATTATGGACCCAAATGTCACATAATGACTAACCATATATATGGGTGAATCGTGATCATCAAATCATTTATAACACTTTCGTAGATCAATTAACTAACAAAAATGAAATGGGGGTCATAATTTTTTTTACAAAACATATTAATTATTAATACATAAAAATGTGTTTGGATGGTAAGATAAGATAATATACCTAATTCAATCTAATTATCATTAAATTATTTCTACCTAGATAGAAAAGACCTTTATAAAAAATATAATTTAACTTGAGAATGAAAAAAAAGTACCCTTTACCTTTTTTATAATGAAAAATTTGAAAAGGATGATAATAATATTTAGGTATTATAATTATTTTTATGAATTATTAATAATAAAAGAAATCACCTCACTTGGTTTTGTTGAAAATCGGACATACCATCGTATTCAAGAAATCAGATACACTTTGCACGAAAAGGTCCATCATTTTTAGGAGATGACTGAAAGAAGAAATGTATTATCAGACTCACCATGAGTCCAGAATGAAATATTTTATTGTAATAGGTATGAATTGATATTTTTATGAATGCAGATGAAAACAAATGATGGTTTTCTGATCTAGGAGTTCTAAAAATCATAATTTTTTGAAAACATATTACGATGTAAGAATGTTGAATGAATTTTTAAGGATAGGTATTACCGATTGTACCTGGTCCAATTTCATTCATGAGAATAATTTTCTAGACAATCATATTGAAAATATGATTTTAAGAAAATAAGTACTACCAATCTTCATCCAGAAAGACACATTCCAGCTAAGTAGGAAATAATAATGTTGCTGGAAGAATGGAACGTTACAATACCACCCATTATTTTTCAGATTTTGCTAAAGCTAATCCACAATGTTTTAATAACCATTTGCGAGTTGAATGTTGCGGGTTGAATGAACATAATAACCATTTGCAATAAAACAAATTCCACGAGATTAAAAAACGAATGAAAATCACATCAAGAATCGAAACAAAAACGAACGAAATAAATTCGTGGAAGGCTTACTTGAATGTCGCGAGTTGAGATGATAGATCCGAGAGCAGTGAAGAAGATAAAAAATGAATCCAAAATGAGTGTAATGCAGGAGATCGACGAGCCGATTAGGGTTTACCGCGCGAGAGAGAGACGAGCCGACGACTGTCAATCGAAAAAATCGTAAATGACAGAACACGAGCTTTAATTTTTTTAAATGCTTTATAACGTCGATTATTATATAACCGACGTTATAAACTATTTGTTAGATTTTTTACGTTGGTTATCCTAAAACCGACGTAAAAAGGCTCCCGTGCTTTGGTTTTTTACGTCGGTTATTTTATAACCGACATAAAAAACGCGTAGATATCGGGTTTTTTTTACGTCGGTTATTTGGAAACCGACGTAAAAAACCCCCCGGGGCTTTGGTTTTTTACGTCGGTTATAAGATAACTGACGTAAAAAACCAATGTGTGGGGGGTTTTTTACGTTGGTTTCCAAATAACCGACGTAAAAAACCCGATATCTACACGTTTTTTACGTCGGTTATCAAATAAACGACGAAAAAAACCAAAGCCCCCAGGGGTTTTTACGTCAGTTATAAAATAACCGACGTAAAACACCCCGCGCTTTGGTTTTTTACGTCGGTTATTTGATAACCGACGTAAAAAACGCGTCGATATCGGGTTTTTTACGTCGGTTACAAAATAACCGACGTAAAAAACCCCCGCGCATGGGTTTTTTACGTTGGTTATTTGATAACCGATGTAAAAACCCAACAGGCACGATTTGTAACGTCGGTTATTAAAATAACCGACGTGAAAAATCTACTCGCCGCATTGTTACATCAGTTATATATAACCGACGTAAAAAATGGTGACGTAAAAAACGATTTCTGCACTAGTGCTCCCTGGTCTATTATAATGTCAAAATCCAGTGTCTGTGGGGTTCTAGGAGGAATTGTAAGCTCAATTCAAGATTAAACCAAAATTTTAGTTTTCACATAGGTAGTTTAGGGTGTTGGTGAATCATTTCATCAGTAGGATATGGCATCTGTGACTAAGGGTGTCAGTAGGTTAGGGTGTTTATTACATAGTGTGTTGATAAGTCAAAGAATTAGGGACTTAGGGAGCCAGTTGGTTAGGGAATTAGTAACTCAGGTCTTCGGTGGGTTAGGGCATTGGTGACTCAGGGAATCAATAAGTTAGGGAATCAGTTGTTTGATCATAGGTAGGTCAGGCATCATTGGGTATAGTTTGTGACTCGTGTTGATGATTCATGTTGGTGACTCGTGTCAGTTAGCCAGGCATTAGTGACACGTGTCAGTGACTCACCCATCAATGATTTATTTCCATCTTTTTCATGTCATTCTATTATTTACCAATTACATTTTATTTTACAGAAATCATGTTTAAAACCTAGTTAGATCATTTCTAAGGGAATTTCAAAGGACATTAATTGTATATTTAATATCATAATGCTCTCATGGCTTTGAAATAGTAAAACCATATGGTCTTGACAATGATCATACTGTAATGTCCATTGCAACCATTTCCTTTCATTGATATAGGATTTGACTATTCTAAGATGAGATCTTCTATTCAGTGTGTGTTCTTAATTTCTCTTGGTTCACCTAAATCCATTCTTCATGATATAGATGTTGGTTGATATTTTCATTGCATACCTTCCTCCTACTTGAACGAACCTCTATTTTGTCATAAGGAGTAGGTGTTGATCATATATTACTCCATGTATGGATTCCACCATCTCTCTTTAACCATGTATCATGCATGGTGGGTATAATGATGACTTCAGTTGTTGACGGTTGAAACCTATTTGACCTAGATAAATTAGGGGTGGGTTAAATGATAATAATGAAGATAATCTGACTAGTTATTTTAGTAATTATGTAGTGTTATGGTGATGTTGATGATGGATATTATTTAATCCTTTATCTTGATTTATGTTTTCAGTTGTATGGGTTGTATCCTTCTGAAAATCATTGTTTTTTGTGGTCTTTTCTTGTGCATAGGTTGTCACGAACCAGGCCGGGTCAGAGGACGACCCGGCGCCCGACCAGGTCCGCGACATGGCCCGAAGGGCGTTCCCGATCCCCACGGGCTGGCAACTAGTGCCGGGCATCAAAACAAACCAGTTGGGAACAGTTTATCCCATAACAAGATAAATAAACATAAACTGAACAAGCATATAAATAAAAGAAAATAAACTGAACAACGTGGAAGTGGAAAAAAGAAATAAGCCAAGAACGTGACATACCTCAGGTGACCCTGTGGATCACCACGGTACGACAACCCCACTCGCTCCCAAAAGTGATCCCAGACTAAAACCTGAAATTGAAAAGTAAAGCAGGCGTGAGCACCGAGATGCTTAGTAGGAAATCCCAAAATATAACCACGTCCTATGCCTCCGCCTTTAATAAGAAATCCAACAATGCCAGTTTGAAAATAATATATAATAAAATATTGTTTTTCTATTCTTTTCAAATTCAAGTAATGAGTTTTCATTTTCAAATAAATCATTTCAATCTCACTACATTTTCAAAATAGGTTCCAAGCATGCATTAACATTTCAAAATGAAAAGAAACCAATTTGAAATAAAGTGTGATTTTTTTCAAACAAGTCAGCAGGTATGAAGCAAATGAAAAGAAAGTTACATCACAAGCAGCAGGTCACATATGAGCACTATGGGTAATCCCTATAGGTAGCTAGAACAAGTGGGAACCTAGAGACCTCGTACCTCGGTGAAACGTGGCTTAGAAGACCACGACGCTGAGAAAACATGGCTTAGAAGGCCACAACCCTCAGAAAACGTGGCTTAGAAGACCACAACTCTCAGAAATTCATATGTTTAGTTAGTGTTGTTGCGTCAATCCTGCTAGACAAACTGGAACAAACCCCTGCCATGTCATCTAGCGTACTAGTCCTGGTCACCCACCTAGATACCCGGGTTTCCCATTGTGCTCTATTTCAAATGGTGGTGAGTTTTCTTTATCAATCAATCAAACAAGTACATTACGCTTTCTTTATCTAAAACTCATTCAACCTTTAACCACCGCACTCCCTACTTAAGTGCATTACCCCTCTTGACATCACACAATTACGCACAAGCCTTTACAATAGGCAAATATCACAAACCACTACTTAACACTTGCATCACATTTTATTTTTCAAATTTAGGGGAATGACTCAAAAGGGATTTTCTATTTTCGCAAACCAAATCTTAAAGTGCCAAACGGGCCTCAACAGAGATTTTTCTATTTCATAAAACATTCTTAAGATGCCAAACATGCTTAATTACATAAAGGGAACACTTTTTAAAATCAACCGGCCAAAAGGCCAAACACATTTGGAAATACACATTACCAATTCAAAACCAATTAAGAAATCAATTTTCCAGGAAAAGTCACTTAAGACCAACGGCTTTGAAATACATTTCAATTTACCAATACAAGGCATAATAGTTTCTAGCAACCGCAATCAGATTCCGTAGCATGTATATATATATATTGAATAGTGTGAAACATATTTTTAAAACAGTCAATCAATTATGAATTTCAAATTAAAAGGTTAGGCATAGGGGACCTACCTCAAGACACGCAGCATTTGACGATGGCAGCCCGAGACCGCTACACCTACACACATATACATTTTCATATATATATATATATATATATATATATATATATATATATATATATATATCCTTTGATCCAAGCACATATTCCCCGCGCCATGAGGGAACATGCACAAGGAGGATATGTATATATACATGCCTACCCATGTATATATATGTAGGCGTTTGTTGTCAACAACACAAACTCACCATGCGACGACCAACGCACTATAAGATAATTTAATAAATCAATCAAAACATAATAAAACATTCCCAAGATGCGAAACCAGACCTCACTCCAAAGACACATTCAATTTCACATAGGAAAATCCACATTAATAATCAAACGCAGACTTAATCTTTTTGAAGACCACTTTCGCACCACACACGCAATTGAATAAATCAATAAAACCATTTATGAAACACTTGCAAATTAGCACTATAAAATTTTCACCAAAACTCACCCGATTTCATATAAAAACAACACTTTTAAACTGAATCTAAAGCACAACCATACCAAAATATGTTTTTCGTTACTCAAACTATTTATAATTTAACTTCAAAGGTGCGCAATATGTTCAACATTCCAAAATAATACATTTTTCCTTCAAACCACATTTTTAATACACTCGCACCTTGAGTGCTTTAGAAAATATTTCACACTTTCAAAACAAGTCTTGAAACTCATTTCAAGAAACACTACAAAAAAATGTGCAGGACACACAACCATTTATTTTGTAGAAAAATTCATTTTTAACACATATACAAATTAAACTATTACCAAAACAAATTTTGTACACCTAAAATAGTTAATTGAACCTTTCCAAGAATTCCCACAATATAACCCATATGAAAACATAAACAATACTAAAAGAAACTCAATTCCATCACACATGCATGTCAAAATATTCATTGGACACAATTCACACCACCCAAAATAATTAAAGAACAAGCTAAATAAATTAATCCAGACAAAACCTTCATCAAACAACATTAATAAATGAAATCACTTACCATTGGTGTTGAAAGCCCTAAATTTTGAAGCGAAGCACCAATCACGCACCAAATTCATCGCAAACAACATCAATTAACCCTAAAACAAGGCATCAAAATAAATAAAATCAATACCTACGCAAGGAGGAAAGAAATTACCGAAAGGATGTCCATCCGGCAAGAGAGGTGCGTGGAAGTGTCCAACCAGAAGGGGGGGGGGGGGGGTGGGGGGGCTGCGCGCGGCGGCTACTGGCCGGGGGAGAGGGCGCCAGGTCAGTCCGCCGGAGGAGGGCAGGAGGTCCGGCGAGGGGGGGGGGGGGGGTGGCTTCAGGCGAGGCAAGCGGGACTGCCGATGCGGTTGCAGCAGAGGGTCGGAGAAGGAGGAGGAGGCGGCGAGGGCGGTGACCGGAGAGGGAGGAGGCGCGGTGAGGGCGGCGTTTGGAGAGGGAGGAGGCGCGACGATCCGACGAGGAGAAGGGGTGCGGGCGTAGGGTTTGATGCGGAGAAGAGGGGTAGCACGACGGGGGGGGGGGGGGGGGGGAGGCGCGAGCGAGAGAGGGTGGGGGAGGAAGGAAAAAAGGGAAAAAAATAAAAGAAAATAAATAAATAAAATGAAATAAAAATAAATAAATAAAATGAAATAGAAATAAAAATAAATAAATAAAATGAATAAAATGAAATAAAATAAATAAATAAAATGAAATAAAAATAAATAAATAAAATGAATAAAATGAAATAAAATAAATAAATGAAATCTGAAAGAATAAAAAAATTCTTAATTAAAATATTAACTAAAATAATAATAATAAAATTATTAACTGAGAGCGGACACCGCGCACGGTCTCACGCGCGGGGTCGCGCGCATGGTTGCGTGTCTCAAAAAAAACACAATCAATAACAAACAATCCGTTACCAAAAATTAGGGGTTGTGCTGGGCGCGTATATGCTCGCTCGTTCGTATAAAAACGAGATTTTCTTTTAATTTAAAACTGGTTCAAAACACAGTTCAAAAACAAGACCCAAAATAATTAATGTTAAATAAAGCATCGGGTCGGGGTCTGACAATTCTCCCCACCACAAAAACGTTCTGCCCCCAGAAAGTCGCCCAGTCGAACGAGGAATCAAACTCGAGTTTGAGATTGAACGAGGCCAACAAAATCACGAACTTGGTATGACTTTTCACTCCATCAATCACACCCGACCAACTCTGAGGGAAACTGAGAAGAGAAGGACCATCAGGAAAAGAGGAGGGTTCTCCCCACCACAAGAACCCGACTAGCACCACCGACATTAAGGCTCTTAGCAAGAACTAACTCTGGAACTGCTAACTTGATCCAAGTGGGAACTGCTACACAGACCAAACCTCGAAAAAGGCATGCCAAGATTCATGGTGTGTCTCACCTCCATTTAAGAAACGACTAGATTAAACCAACCAGTATAAACCGACATGAGAACTTCCAATCCTAAACCAGAAACCACTACGGCATGAGAAAACCCCCAGAAGAATTCTACCAAACAACGAACTTAACCATGACTCATCACTTCCATAAGAGATGAGAAACTCCAAAACGAGCATGCACTAAAACAAAACGGGTCACACTTGAGGTGGCGCAACTACTGGACTTACATGAAAACAAGATCACCATTCTTTTTTTACAACCACAGTGGGGTACTCAATGAACAAAGACCACAATGAGAAAAAGAGACCTTTGCGCCTCTTACAGAAAAACAGAACCTTCAAAGACGAGGAAGCTTGAACCGAGAAATTTAAACCGTCCCTATTTTCACACTGTAGACAAAAGTTAGACCAATGTGACCCACACCCAACGATTCCTGACTGCGTGAAAGTCTTCACTTCGAGACCTGTGGCTGGAGCTCTGATGTCTTGAAGCATCTACTGCCCCGCAGCCAGGAGCTGACATCCTTCGGTCGAGACTCCTGCTGACGATGCCGCTAGCGGAACCTCTCCAATTTTTCTAAATGGCCACACCGATATCAATTCTTCAATGGATGATGATGGGACAACTTAAAGTACCCAAAATGGCCACAAGTAAGTGAACAAGAGGGTGGATTGACAAATAGAAGATGGAATTGATAAGAAGTCTTGTCTGAGATGGGTTCCTATGGCTCGCTCTCACAGAATGGGGAACCATCCCAAACACCAAAGGAAACCAGTCCTTGAATAATAGAAGAAGACCCCACACAAGATAAAATTTAACTGATTCCAAGACGCTACCTCCGGAGGAAATGTAATCAACCCATTGGAATGACCCATGTAGGCCTTCGCTACTCATTGGCCTTACTCAACACCCACTGGCTGTGCCACTTTCCTTGCCTTCAATTCCTTGGGTATGAACCATCTGACGAGAGTCGTCTTAAACACCTTTGAAGACATACCATCATGCAATGATGATGGGATTATCTCCTCCACCAATTCAAAGTTTCACCTTCAAACGGACCCGAACCAACACGGACTCTCATAGCTTTGGGAGTTCCCAATAACCTGAAAACACCCACGACTTCACCATGCCAGTCTACTACCTTCGATAGATCATGATCACCACGGAATATGAACAACAACTGAAAAGAATTCAATTCCACCACCCCGCTAAGAGTCTGGGTAGAACCAATAACTAGAATAGGCTCACTAGAAACTTCTGGGACTTTTCTGGGAAGCATACTCAAAACAAGAGGCACAAATTCGAATCAAATCTCATCATAAATGAAAATTCCACACCACAATCACAAACAAAATCTCGAACTCAAATCACTATTCCAACCACAATTCAATACGTCAAAACCAAGAACTCACGAAAAAGAATACCCAACACGAAAAGTGAACGCTAAACAATTTCTCACTCACTTTTCTAAACATCTGAAAACCCTTTTTGAAAACCATTTTTCAGCAACCAAAACCACTTAAATATCCACCATTGATATCCCATGAAGTCTCACACATACATATCCCCGTGCTAGCTCAAGCACCCATCCACTCACGTCGCCGATTTCCCCACTTTCCACATGCACACCTCAATGTATGTGATCACTCATAGGAATACCAAGGGTCAATTTAAGACACTTCTCATTTCCAAAACATACCATTAAGCACAAATCACAAATTCCCAACCAATTAAAGAAATAACTTATCATCAAAGCAATACATTTTCAATTTCCAAAACATTTTCCAATTCAAATTCCAAAAAGTGTTACTCAGATTCCAAAACAACTTCCAAAACACCTCCAATATTTCCCTTTTGAAACCACACATTCGTTAAAAGAAAACAATTTCCATTTCAAAACCACTTTTCCACTCTAACACCACATTCCCATTTGAAACCACTTTCACAAAAATCCATTTTCATTTTTGAGATCTACTCACATCAACCAAAATTAATGTCAAGCATAAATCACATCAAACTTTTCAAAAATAAGGGACTAGTGGCTATGCCAACCCGGTAACATGGCTTAGCAGACCATGCTCCGAGAGGGCATCCACCACAGGAAGTATCTTGAACTGTGCACTCGGGTTGTACATGGGTCGCTACTCCATGCAAGTCCTCCGCGTAACACTGGCTCACTTCCTTGGTCATCCCTCATCCACACCTACCAATCCAAAGAAGAAAATTCAAATCCCGGACTACCCCTGGAAACTCGAGTCTCGGGACGGGCAAGGGTTCATGAAGTCCTTCCCACAGCTACCTCTCGAGTCTCGACACACCTAATCACTAAGCTACTCGACACCCCAAATAACAAGGGAACCTCTGATACCATTTTGTCACGAACCAGGCCAGGTCGGATGACGACCCGACGCCCGACCAGGTCCGCGACACGGCCCGAAGGGCGTTCCCGATCCCCACGGGCTGACAACTAGTGCCGGGCATCAAAACAAACCAGTTGGGAATGGTTTAGCCCATAACAAGATAAATAAACATAAACTGAACAAGCATATAAATAAAAGAAAATAAACTGAACAACGTGGCAGCGGAAAAAAGAAATAAGCCAAGAACGTGACATACCTTAGGTGACCCTGTGGATCACCACGGTACGACAACGCCGCTCTCTCCCAAAAGTGATCCCAGACTAAAACCTGCAACTGAAAAGTAAAGCTGGCGTGAGCACCGAGATTCTTAGTAGGAAAGCCCAAAATATAACCACGTCCTATGCCTCTGCCTTTAATAAGAAATCCAACAATTCCAATTTGAAAATAAGATATAATAAAATAATGTTTTTCCCTTCTTTTTAAATTCAAGTAATGAGTTTGCATTTTCAAATAAATCATTTCACTCTTACTACATTTTCAAAATAAGTTCCAAGCATGCATTAACATTTCAAAATGAAAAGAAACCAATTTGAAATAAAGTGTGATTTTTTTACAAACATGTTAGCAGGTATGAAGCAACTGAAAAGAAAGTTACATCACAAGCAGCAGGTCACAAATGAGCACTATGGGTAATCCCTATAGGTAGCTAGAACAAGTGGGAACCTAGAGACCTCATACCTCGGTGAAACGTGTCTTAGAAGACCACGACCCTCAGAAAACGTGTCTTAGAAGGCCACGAACCTGAGAAAACGTGGCTTAGAAGTCCACGACCCTTAGAAATTCATATGTTTAGTTAGTGTTGTTGCGTTAATCCTGCTAGAAAAACTGGGACAAACCCCTACCGTGTCATCTAGCGTACTAGTCCAGGTCACCCACCTAGATACCCGGGTTTCCCATTGTGCCCTATTTCAAATGGTGGTGAGTTTTCTTTATCAAGCAATCAAACAAGTACATTACACTTTCTTTATCTAAAACTCATTCAACCTTTCACCACCGCACTCCCTACTTAAGTGCATTCCCCCTCTTAACATCACACAATTACGCTCAAGCCTTTACACTAGGCACATATCACAAACCACTCCTTAACACTTGCATCACATTTTATTTTTCAAATTTAGGGGAATGACTCAAAAGGGGTTTTCTATTTTCGCAAACCAAATCTTAAAGTGCCAAACGGGCCTCAATAGATATTTTTATATTTCATAAAACATTCTTATGATGGCAAACAAGCTTAATTACATAAAGGGAACACTTTTTAAAATCAACCGGCCAAAAGGCCAAACACCTTTGGAAATACACATTACCAATTCAAAACCACTTAAGAAATCATTTTTCGAGGAAAAGTAACTTAAGACCAATGGCTTTGAAATACATTTCAATTTACCAATACAAGGCATAATAGTCTCTAGCAACTGTAATCAGATTCCGTAGAATGTATATATATATAGCATAGTGTGAAAAATATTTTTAAAACAGTCAAGCAATTATGAATTTAAAATTAAAAGCTTAGGCATAGGGGACCTACCTCAAGACATGCAGCATATGACAATGGAAGCCCGAGACCGATTCACCTACACACATATACATTTTCATATATATATATATATATCCTTTGATCCAGGCACATATTCCCCGCGCCATGAGGGAACATGCGCAAGGAGGATATGTATATATACATGCCTACCCATGTATATATATGTAGGTGTTTGTTGTCAACCACATGAACTCACCATGCGGCGACCAACACACTAAAAGATAATTTAATAAATAAATAAAAACATAATAAAACATTCCCAAGATGTGAAACCATACCTCACTCCAAAGACACACTCAATTTCACATAGGAAAAGCCACTATAAAAATCAAACGCATACTTAATCTTTTTGAAGACCACTTTCGCACCACACACTAAATTGAATAAATCAATAAAACCATTTATGAAACACTTGAAAATTAGCACTATAAAATTTTCACCAAAAACTCACCCGATTTCATATAAAAACACCACTTTAAAACTGAATCCAAAGCACAACCATACCAAAATATGTTTTTCGTTACTCAAACTATTTATAATTTAACTTCAAAGGTGCGCAATATGTTCAACATGCCAAAATAATACATTTTTCCTTCAAACCACATTTTTAATACACTCGCACCTTGAGTGCTTTAGAAAATATTTCACACTTTCAAAACAAGGCTTGAAACTCATTTCAAGAAACACTACAATACAATGCGCATGACACACAACCATTTATTCTGTAGAAAAATTAATTTTTAACACATATACAAATTAAACTATTACCAAAACAAACTTTGAACACCTAAAATAATTAATTGAACCTTTCTAAGAATTCCCACAACATAACCCATATGAAAACATAAACAATACTAAAAGAAACTCAATTCCATCACACATGCATGTCAAAATATTCATTGGACACAATTTTCACCACCCAAAATAATTAAAGAAAAAACTAAATAAATTAATCCAGACAAAACCTTCATCAAACAACATTAATAAATGAAATCACTTACCATTGGTGTCGAAAGCCCTAAATTTTGAAGCGAAGCACCAATCGCGCACCAAACGCATCGCAAAAAACATCAATTAACCCTACAAAAAGGCATCAAAATAAATAAAATCAATACCTACGCAAGGAGGAAAGAAATTACCGAAAGGAGGTCTATCCGGTAAGAGAGGTGCGTGGAAGTGTCCAACCGGAAGTGGGGGTGGGCTGCACGCGGCGGCTGCTGGCCAGGGGAGAGGGCGCCAGGTCAGTCCGTTGGAGGAGGGCAGGAAGTCCGGCGAGGGTGGGGGGGAGGGCGTGGCTTCGGGCTAGGCAAGAGGGAGGGCTGGCGCGGTTGCGGAAGGGGTCGGAGAAGGAGGAGGAGGCGGCGAGGGCGGCGACCAGAGATGGAGGAGGCACGGCGAGGGCGGCGGCCGGAGAGGGAGGAGGCACGGTGATCCGACGAGGAGAAGGGGTGCGGGCGTAGGGTTCGGCGCGGAGAAGAGGGGTAGCGCGACAGAGGGGGGGGGGAGGCGTGAGCAAGAGAGGGTGAGGGAGGAAGGAAAAAAGGGAAAAAATAAAAGAAAATAAATAAATAAAATGAAATAAAAATAAATAAATAAAATGAAATAGAAATAAAAATAAATAAATAAAATGAATAAAATGAAATAAAATAAATAAATAAAATGAAATAAAAATAAATAAATAAAATGAATAAAATGAAATAAAATAAATAAATAAAATGAAATAAAAATAAATAAATGAAATGAATAAAATGAAATAAATTAAATAAATTAAATCTGAAAGAATAAACAAATTCCTAATTAAAATATTAACTAAAATAATAAGAATAAAATTATAAACTGAGAGCAGACACCGCGCACGGTCTCACGCGCGGGGTCGCGCGCATGGTTGCGTGTCTCAAAAATAACACATTCAATAACAAACATTCCCTTAACAAAAATTAGGGGTTGTGTAGGGAGCGCATACGCTCGCGTGTTCGTATAAAAAACGGGATTTTATTTTAATTTAAAGCTGGTTCAAAACACAATTCAAAAACGAGACCCAAAATAATTAAAATTAAATAAAGCATCGGGTCAGGGTGTGACATAGGTGATGATTTATACTTTTATTTATCTTCTATAGAATGGATGTAAAAATGGGAATTTGATTAATCATGTGTATTAATATATATAAATGGATTCCCCAAGATTGAACTAGTTTCTATGATAACCCCTAAATAATGAATGTGGAACTAAAGAACAAGTGATGATAAATCTGAATACACTTTGAGTGTTTAGTGTGGTTTTGTGTATAGGGAGGTATGTATGGTGTGATGGTATCTATTGTTGAGATATTGATTGATTGTGGAATGGATGAACATGTTGAATTATCGGTATGCATTTGGGTAGTGTTATAATTGTTGGGAATGATCTATTCATGCAGTGGGACGACAACATAGTATAGTGTTGTTGTCTTTCTGAATGTGTTGTTTCCATGTAGTAGGGATGCCAAAGATTCTTTGGGAGGGATAATATTGAAAAATAATGATATTACCTTGCATGATAATTTCATCCAGAGTTTCCAAATACTATTATGAATAGAGTGTGGGTTATGATGTTACTTGTGGTGTGACATGTTTGGTAGTTTCCCAAGTAGGTATGGAATAAATAATTAAACGAATTTTTTAATACAAAGGGATAATTGGTTGAATAAATTGGATGTGGTTATGAAATATGCTTGTTTTGGGTTTTTTAGTAATGCATTAGAGGTTGCAGTAAGGGTAGTTTTTAGTGGATTATTTGTTTTATTTGAAAACCCATAGGTTGGGTTTAGTGTTTGGTACCTATATATACATGTAGTTCCTTGTGATTTCAATACACACCCAACCTATGTAGGGAATTATATTTCGAACATCCGCCATTGTTATGGGTAGGGGGTGTACATTCCCAACATCCCAGTATGAGGATGGATGGATTGTTATTGTCCCCTCTTTGATCCCTCTTCTAGTCATTATTATCCCTAGACATATTGGGTAGGTTGTGGTGCAATTGTGACACCCGACAGTCTAAAGGGAAGGTGTGATTCCTAGGTGTCTTCAAGATGTGATAGGTTATACAGTCATAGGTTTCTTCAAGATGAGGTTGTGATTTTTTTGACTAGGTGCATGTAGGTGAGATATGATGTCGTTGTGGCTTAGGTGTTTATGGGTGCGATGTGTTATGTGTCCAATGTGTTTGTAGGAAGGCCGTGGCAATGGGGCTTCTTGGAAGAGAATCATAGCATCATGACATTCACCGTTAGAGATGAGCTATTAACTAGTGGGAAGTTGTGCGGGGTACCAAAATATAGATGTGATTACTACTTTACATTACTTGACTTGTGTTATTTGGAGAGCATGCATTAGTGAGGCTGGGGTGGATAGTATACGTTGTTAGGTGCTTTAGAGTTTCTGTTGTTTTTCTCACATGGCCATTAATATACTACTCCCACTTACACTAGAGTAACATTGGATTTTCCTACATAGTATACCAGTATGCTCACCCTAAATATATAATACTATTTTCAGGTTTCTAAGGAGATTACACAAACCATTCTAGACCACACTAGATCAGACGTTGGGGATAGTAGATGTGTCGCTTCTTATCCTTGTTCGTGAGCTTTTTAACTATGGATTTTTAGTTATATTACAATCAATTTTCCATTAAAATTGTATGTGGGATATATTTTGGATTTTTTACATATATATTCCTTGTTGTTGTTTTGACAAAGATATATCTTATATCATGATCTTGGTTACTATAAAAAGGTCAATAACACCCTTTTTGTGAGATTGGAATACTCGTGGTGCTTGTCGTCACCCCAAGACCTATTAGAGGTGGGACTAGGGGTCATTATTTCTTTTTAATCTTGATGAAGAATGGTCGCGAGAATTTTACATCTCATACTTCATATTGAAGAATTAGTTTAGTGACATTTATGACCTTATTATATGGGAGGTTTTTAAACATATAATTGAACTCATACCTTTGTTAATGCTTTCTCGTCTCACTTTTACTTGAGTGATACATACACCATATTTACTAATTATTCAGTTTTTTTTGTATATACTAACCCTTTATATGTTATGTAATGAATATATTTATCTCTATGGTATTTAAATTTTTATTTGAAGTTATTTATCTCATGGGTGTTATGATCCAAATGTTACCATAATGAAAAGTGTTTATTTCACAATCTCATTATTATTAAATATTGTTTCTATTTTTGTTTCCCCTAGGGAAATCAATTGATATTTATATCCTAAAAAAATATGTTTCTTTTAATATACTTATGAATTTAATTTTTATGTTGTTTTACTAATTTCCTCTCTTTATTACTTTAAATTATTTTGAATCTAGTTATAGAAAATATCAAATTATTTCTCTCTTTAGTTGAAAGTAATTTTTCGTCCATAACCTTGTTTTTAAAAAATCTTTTCAATAATATATTCAAACTATCAAAAATAATTCATTAAAGACATATTTACCCATTTTTGTCTCATTAATATTTTTTTATATTATTTTTCTTATCTATTTTCGAATGAGGTACTTTTTTCATTTTTACAATAGTGTGAAATTAATGTTTTTTACTTATATGGTTTGAATGGAATTTCCAACTTTCATTAATTTTTATTTCATTGAATAATAATTTAAAAATATTCATGTTTATTTTAAAATAAATTTTTTCACAAATATTAATGATATTTAAAAAAAAATATTAATTTCAATTTGAAAAGAGTATTTTCCATAATAATGTTTTATTTTCAATTTTATGGAAATTATATTCATTAATGACAACATGTATTATTTTATGTATATTCCCATGGAGGTATGATTTAATAATACCATATTTATTATTTATCTATATGGTTTATAAATATTTTGATTGGGGATGCACTATTTTAAAACCGTTATATATATATAACTCTATATGGTTTATAAAAAAGTTAATTGATTGGGGATACTAATAAAATCACATATTTCTTTTTCAAATATAAATTTATATCTTAATTATCCTCAAACCATTAATATGAATAATTCATATTAATCATATGTGATTGGTATAGCCCAAAAATACATATCCCATTAATACATTATTCGATCTTAGGAGATAAACTATATTGGGTATTTGGTCCCACGTGACACATTTATACAATATGTCTTAGCATAATTCCTTGACTCTTTACATGTCATGGAATGAGACCTTGATAGTATAAATTTATTGTCATGAGTCCTTGATGAAATAGTTCATATGTATACCAATGGTAATTCCATAATTACGAAATCTGTTATTAATGTCAATTTAATTATATGAATAGTTTTCACTTCCATAGATTTGTTTTCATTTCATGTGTTTTTTATAAAAAATTATTTTATTATAATTTAATTACATAAATATTATTCATGCCTTATTTACAAACAGATTTATGCATACCCATAATGAGAGTCTGAGATCACCCCATTTTTATGTTTCCTCTCCCTCAGATACTAGGAAGTGTTTTGTGATTAATACACAGAGACATGCTAAATAAGACATTTTTGTTCTCATGTAAAACAATGTGTTGTATTAAATAATTTAAAAAGTAATATTTAAATACAATTAATTATTTGTTCACCAATTCTACTAAACTATTCAGTCAGTTAAGATAATATTTTTAGAATTTGGGGCATATGTAATAAAATAACCACGGACTCTAAGTTACTAGGGTCCGGGTCTTTACATTTGGTATAATTGGAATCTTAGTAGGGACCTTGAGAAATATATTTTAGAGAACATTGATAAGGTATCTTATCCCTATGATGACACTTGATACTATTCGCAATGATATAATTTTTATTATTTAGATATTAGTAATGCATATTTTATTAATTTATGTTAGGAGTTTCACTTGTATAGAAATTATACTTTATGATTTATAATGTTATGATATAATATAGTGTATACATTTTTTAAGAAAGGGTGCGTAGTGGTAGGAATGTAAACTGTATCAATTCATATAATCCATGAAGGTAATTCTCTTACAGTAAGGATAATGATGCTATATTTGATGAGGTATTTAGAGATAAACAAATTACAACTCCATTCATGAAAATGACTCATGATATGAGAAATATCATTTCCCATATGATGTATTAGGATGATAAAACATTTAGTGTAAAAATGTTATAGAAATTAATTATCCAGAATCTTTTAACATACAATGGGAATAAAAATAAAATTATAAAATAGAAATGGGTAAGTTATATAGAAGATACATTTTATGATTTGGGAAGTAATAAAAATGAGAAGGTAGTAATTGTACTGTATCATCTCATAGGTGATGCGGATCAATAGTGGTCATTGATTCAAAATATATATATATGATTTAAAAGTATAAAACAAGTAGTTAATGTATTTAAGTAAATATTTATGGAAAAGTAGTTTACTTGTGAATAATGAGTTGATATGGAGAGAAAGTTCTTACATCTAATAAAAAGAAAATAGGAAAATTTTTATATGTATGGAACTTACATTACAATGTTATGAAGTCCCATCACAGAATACCTATATAATCAAAAGACAAATATTAACAATTTATTTGGTGGGATAAATCCAATAATTCAAACTGTAATAATATCCAAAAAATTATAATCATACAAGAACATAATATATTGTACTATAATGAAAGATAAATAATTCTCATAATCTTATTGGTTTGAAGTAAATAAAAAGAAGAATGGGAAAAATTAGAAAACATGGATAAGGGGATGAGAAGAATGAAGGATTTTCCCATATGTAATAATTTTGGAATGAAACACCCTAGTAATATGTTAAAGGGTATGAAAGTTTTTATCAAGTGTGGAGAAAAAATAAATCAATCATGTGAATGAAAGAGTATGAAAAAATCTTATAATGTTAAAAATTTCATCTGTAATGGGACATGGCAATACGAAAACTAATTCCCCAAGAATTGATGGAATATAACTCTGAATAAGAAATGGTATCAAGGTCAATTTTATGATATTATTGCATCCCATTTGTAATGATTAATGTGACAGTGTATATGAATTCAATAATTATGTGTTATAAGTATTTTATTAAAGATATTTTTATTATAAGATTCAGGAAACATACAAGGGTTGTGTGATATTAGTATTTAATTGAGTATCGGAATAAATATTATAAATGATAATGATAACTATGAAATGTGATTAGTGGTTCATTTATATTTATTTATTATGAATAATTAAGGGAAATATAACCGTTAATGTGTTTTGATATTTATTTAATACCGTTTTTATGATAAAGAAAAGATTAAAATTGTAAAAGATAATGGACTGGTATTGGTCACCATGATAATGATTAGTTATTTGATAATAATATAATTTATATCTTTGTTTACATCATTTTATTATTTATGGGAGATGTAATAAGGGAAAATTTAATAATGATTCCAATTATTAGTATATATGATCAAGGTATTCATATGTTTGGAATGTGACATTATAAACTTATTTTTGTTTTTTTGTGATAAATGGTTGATCAAATATTTGGGGTTTTAATATGGTTGGAAATAGTTTAGATTATTCATATGATGAACTAATTATAGAATAGAATAAGTTTAAGATTATATATTTTTGTTTCGGTTTAAAGTAAGATTTATCATATTGAAAAAACAATGATAAATTTTCCAGTTTTTGTAAATATTTAGATGCCAAAGGAATGGAACATGGATCATATGATTTGTTAAAAGTTATTAAAGCATAAAAAATATAAAAATAATTCATCTCAAATATACATTTCATGGTTTAAGAGGTGAAGTAGAAATTTATCAAAAAATGAAGGATGACATTATTCTTATGAAATGAAATGAAATAATGTAATATTATTTCTTCAAGTCACTTTTCTTGATTATTAAATAATTCAATGACTTTTTGGACAATATTTTGAAATATAAACATTATCTATTTTATTCTCCTGTCATGAAATAAATGGCCTTTTAAACTATAATAGATTTATAGTTTGTGATGGATACAATAAACTATAACATATTCTCTATAAAACCCTATTAATCCTTAGGATTTAGTTTTTATCACATATCAAAATTTTCACTTCCCACTAATTATCTCCAATTTGAAAACCTAGTTTTATATTGACCTATATATTTTCTTTTCCCTCATTTAAGAATAAGTTTTCATAACCTTTTATAAAATGTCGGGTTTCCACCAAGGTATTTTATATTGGAAAACACTTGATTACCAAAACAAGTTCAACTTTTTAGTGAACAATTTTTTTAGTGTTGGAGAATAGTGAACCATAATTTTTTTAAAATAAAACTAGGCTCAAAATAATATATGACACCCAAAAAAGAGCCTAAATGAATGCCAAAAAATTATTATTTAAATATGGACTTACCAACATTTCCATTAAATTAGACAGTATGATTATTAATAACTATATAATTATATAAATACAATCTAAATAATAAATTAAATTGAAATGATCCATTTTTAGTAATAAAGTACTATATTTTTAATAATGTTATTTTATTCTTCAGAAATATGTTTAATTTAGAAACAATTGTTATTTATTTTTTTGACAAAGTAATATAATTAATTTATGTACAGTAAATTTATTTTATTGCATCAAAATAATATCATTTTTGTAATCATCACATCAAAATTATATTATGGTGATTTGTTTTTTTATTTTTTTAAATATATTTATTTTTTAGTTTATAGTGAGAACATTGATATATATGGAAAATTATATTATTATTTCAGTAATTTAAAACATTCTATATTATTATAATATTGTCTAAATAGAAAATTATTTCTATTATATAATTAATATCCAATTAGGTAAATTGGATTTAAATTTATTATTGAATTTGGTAGAAAATGTTTTTATACATAAAAAGGAAATTCTCCTAAAAACTATATTTTTCGAAACATTGGTCTAAATAATTAAATATTATATTATATAGTAATTTATACCAATTATATTTATTGAATTGGAAAAAATATATTCTATATTGGGAATCAATGGTAATTTTATTTCTCCATCGATTTTGGATGATAATTATAATGGGATTAAGGATTAAATATGATATTTAAAATATAAATATACTTATCTAATAATAATATCATAAATTATTACCTTATAATTGTTTGGGAAATTATTATATCTCTTATGAGCATATGTTGATTACCACCTCCACGAAGTGATGAAATTCATTTTTAGTTTATATTTCACATGGATGAAAATGAGTATTTAATAGATAAATATAAGTGGAATATATAATATATTAATAAATTTTTAATGTTTATTTATTATTTTAAGATTATTATATTTCATCTATAGAATAATTCAAATAACATTCTTTCGTACATAAAACCAAACGTCTCTATAAATGGTGTAGTTCATTTTTCAATCCCTATATTTTATGTATTAATATAAACACAGATATAATAAATATATATGATACTTATATCATTATTAACATTTTTATAAAATGGATATGACTTTATAGGATGCCTTACTCGATAATAGGAACTAAACTGGTGGCCATAGGTCCTTTAGGATGTCTCCTCACACGATAAAGACTTCGGACAAACAAAAATGGTCCACAAGAGTATGGTGTGGAGAAAACAAATTATAATAAAAGTGTGGAACATCATTAAAAAAATTAGAAATAAATATATTAATCCTAATATTTCACTATATTTCGAGGATTAATATAACTATATATAGTAAATACACTATTTAAAATTATATGATATACAAGATAAAAAAAATGATGAGCATCATTATTTATTAAAAAAATCAGGATACAAAGAATAAATAAGAGTTTGTATACACAATATAATATAAAAAATTAATAAAATAAACACATTATATCTCCAATATGATTATGAGTTTAATCCCAATCCTAGGATCGCATAATCTACACAAGTATATAGAAATTGGGCATCCATAACATGCCACTTTCCCTCTCCTCTTAATGCATCCATGAAGATTTCTTTGGTAGAAATCGGTGACCCAAACATGGTGTGATATATACTCACAAGTCCACCACAAATGAATTCAAAATCATAATAGTCCATGAACATATAAATAAACATTGTACAGCTAATAACACAAACTATGAATGATATACATAAATCACATTTAGGATTGGGTTCCAAATAGGAAACCCTCTCAATTACACCTTTTTCATCCTATGTTTAAATGTATATAAATGATTACCAATTAAAATTTTAATTTATAATAAGGTCCTGGTAATGGGATCATATTCAAGGATTCCCCATGGGATCGTATTTGTATAAATGATGAACATATCCCATTGTATTTATAGCATGCAAATGAAAGTAAATAATGATTTTATTTAGGTAAATATATAACAGAATTCATGTATATTATTTGAAAAGACTAAAACATCAAATAAATTATTTATTCAATTAATTTAGTTTGATCCTTACCTAATCTAAGGATTACCTTATAAGGAAACTAGTTATCCATCTTGGGGTACTATGAACCCATCACCCAAAAATCCCTTCCATTAAATCCCTCATAGTAGTTTAGTTATTTATCTTGGTATGGTATAAAGTCATTTTCCATTAAGACCATCCTTGGGTATCTATGTACAAAAATTAATTTTTATTATTGAAATAATTAGAATCACTTCTCTATGAGTTTTTATTTGGAATTCCGTGTAAAGAACCAATGTATCACTCATGACACAATATAATTCACTACCATATAAGTCCATCCTTATAATTCTATGTAATGAACCAAAGTGGTAATCATGGAATCATATAATTAAATGTATATACATATGACATTAATTCAATATGCTTTATGAGTTTCTACATTCCATCTTGAGTGGATACCCATATATCACCCTCAGAATGTCGTGGTAAATGGACTTGGATCACAATGATCATGTACCATTTAACAACACATCTAATTAAAATTTTAATTTCATTATAAGTGATATATCTAGAAAATGTGAGAAGGAAAAAGGCCATAGGATGTGATATAACTATTCGCAATTGTTTTTAGTTTACAAAACTCTTCATTCCATTAGGTATCACATACCAAATAAAAGGTTCAAGAACTACACCTCAGGTGGAAATTCAATTACATAAGATTTTTTTTTTGATTTGTACAATTTAAAAAAACACAAATGCGGTTGTTCAAAATGAGGTTCTAATCCTCATGTAGTATGCAATATCCTCAAATGCCTCATAGGTCAATGACCTCTAATTTAATATAAATAAATAATTTCAATATGCGAATACAAGAAATTTGGTTTCACAACACAACATTGAAATTAATAAAATAATATTATTTTAGAGAATGTAATTATAATATATAACTTAGATGTGTAGTACTATCCTCATCTGTTATCAGACTCTTACTCAAGATAGAATAAGAGAAATCAGAGAAATAACAGAATAACCTAATGTTTGTCCATGTTATATCACCTTGAGATAACATTCATGATGGTGAGAGAAATGAATAAAAGATGATATAGGATCAAAATGATTACCATTATCTATGAAACACATTTATTCATGAGTGAATTTAACACCTTATGAGAGATATAGGTCAAATAAAAGAATATTGTGGAGAGGGAGATCCAATGGATGGAAGATGAGTTTCATGTAAAACAAAGGATAAATAAGAGTTATTGGTTATAAATAAGGAAGTATAAAATGGAATATTCCTCCATTTTTTAATGGTGTTTAGTTTGGATGCATGGTTTTTTCAATACATGCTCCAACAGTGCACACCCACTACCTTAGTGATTATAATTATGGTGTTTGGTGCATTGTTTGGGAAAATTGTGCATATCATATGAACCCATCTACAAAAACTCTACAAGACCCAATATGTTTTCCAAAACCATTAAGACATAGGTTCATGGTTTATGAAATAAATGTGGATTGCTTATTTTTGCTAAAATTTAGGGATTTGATATTTGATCATTCTCTAAACACTCATAAAAAATATCTTACTCTTTTGGTATATTCCTAATAGATCAAACGAAGTATTTAAATTGAAATTTATTTGTTATGTACCTCATGAGAATATATTTAATCATACACTGTCCATTCCATTAAAAAATATCAACCTTTAGTTTCCCTTATGAGATTGATAAAGAATAATCTATTAATAACTCCAAGAATGTATCACATATATCAGCTTCACATTCTTATGTGTCTTCATTTATATGTAAATTATTCTATTAAACCCATTAAATATGAAGCAATATTCATTAGAGAAACTTCATTCTCTGGGTAGTGATCAAAATAGGGTGGTCCTAAAAGGAAACATATTCCTCTAACACAACCTCATTTGGTTGAAGAATATGAAACACGTCCGAGTGATAGATACATAACTATGACCCATGGAAAATTTAATTAATGGATTGCTACATATGAAGTAACTATAACCGATAGGATATCGACCTGAACCAATCCAAATTCTTGATGGTTCATACATAATGGGGTGAAAAATTACCTCATCTTAGAATCCGTCTAGTTGTCGGTGATGTCGATCAGTGTAATACTTATTTTAGACTCAGTTTTATCCATTTGATTCTTTATGAGTTTTACTTGATTTGAGGTGTCTTGAATGATATGATGTCTCAGTAAAGATGCATATCCTACCTCTAACTAGTATATGTCTTAATGAAACAACCAACCTTATAATGCCTCATATAGAGCCATTTGTATTGTCTCTTAGAAGCTATTATTATTTGAGAAAATATAATGAGGAAAATATTTCTCATGAGAACCATTAAAATATATGTTTTATACCCATACCATGTTCTCAAACACATGTATCATATTATTATAATAACCATCAGTCTATTTGTGAATGTCTATATATAATATGTTTTATGAACCCAATGCCCATTGAAACACCTTCTAGAACAATGATGTAAAATGAGAATCTCTATCTGATATTATAGTAAAGAGAATTATGTTAATGTGTATTATCTCATGGATATATAAAGATCATATTTTTTCTATGAAAAATGTTGATATTAGTGTTAGGATGTGAGATAACGTTGTTAATATATCTATGATCACCCATACTACGTCACATCCTTGAGGTGACCCAGGTAAACCCGTTAAAAAAAATATAGTCATATCTTCAAATCTCCATTAAATAATATAAAATTACTTTAAAATCCCTATTGTCTCATGGTGTTCCACCTACACCTCCTGAAAAGTGGAACAAAGTGAAACAAAAATAGATATATACCTTTTGATAGTATGCCACCAACACTGATGGCATTAATCCTGAAGCATATTTGTAAGGGCCAAATGTACTGACTATATAGAAGTATGATACTCTCTCATCAGTTCCTCTCTAATGTATAAATAAGCCCAAATATACTATGAATGCATGATAAGCTGAATTTTAAATATACATTTTTGATGCATTTATTTAATTTTTATTTTTATTTTATTTAATAATTCAACAGGTTTTGAATTTTTCAATAGAAATTAGGAATTTCGAGATCCAACGAAGAAATGTTTAATGGTGTAAAATAAATTCATCTATGTTTTATAATATACATAATGTTTATTCCTATTACTTGCATGAATGAAGTGACATTGTCCAACCTATGAAGACGTTACATGACATGAATAGTGTAAATTGTTTTTAAATAAATTATAGGTCATACATATTTCAAAATAATAATACCACTAAAATAGAATCATATACACGATGTATAAATGTTGGGACCTATCGAGTTATGTCCATTGACATGTAGTGATGTCTTTAAACTTCATGTAGTATTAGGTTCTACAGATCTTTGAGCAATCTTCTTCACATAGGAGCTTTAAAATATATGTTATCTCCTGTTTTTATTTTTTCTGTATTTAACAATTTTTCATCCACAGTTAGTTTAAATAATTTTCAATATTTGTTCTATGAAATCATTCTACATTGTAAATAATTTAACATCATTTCTTCAATCGTTGTGATTTTACTCTTATTTTTACACTCATTTTCAATAATGTTTTTCATTATTCATTGACGCACTTTGATCATTCATTTTTTCTACAATTTGAGTAGGTGTTTGATTGGATTTACAGGGGATTTAATTGTTTTTTATGATTATTAAATGTTTTAAATTTTGGATTTCAAAATTCTAAAATGTATTATGAATATTATAAATTTATTTTATATTTAATTTCTTCGAATCAACACAATCATGTGTGACTAATCTATTTAGGGTTAGGGGTTGAGATATGGGGTGTTTTTAGCCTAATGAATAAATTATTTAGACCTTGGTAACCCTATTGTTTGTAATTATTTTAAAAACTATTTAACACATTCTATAACATATTTGTGACCATGGGATGTCCAATTGAAAAAATCTAAACTAATTGGATTTGATCATGATATGAATATTACCATCTGATACTTTCTGTATGTAATATTTTTTTAATGAATCCATGTTTTTATCTATATCTAGACCAAGGGATAGTTACAACATAGATAGATATAATTTGTTTGAACAAAACCAGTTATTGACCCTTTCAACACTTTACATCCTCTGTTGTTGGAATATTACAAACAAGATTAAAAATTATCATCTTCTATGAACCATTAAAATTAAACTAATCGTTTATGTAGTTAAATGGTTTAAATCAAAAATACATAGTTTAAGAAAAACTGAAAATAATAATAGTGAATGTGAGGAATCAACATGAAGGGTTTTTTTGAATATTTTTTTCATTCTAGTGATTATGGTAGGTTTTAACCCACACTACCAATTTATTATGCTCTTTTAGTATATATATATTTTGGAATATAAATATCTATTTTTTCAACCCATACTTGTATGAAACCATGGTTTTGGTCGAATCAAATTTTACCCCCTTTGTTTTGGGTTACTATTTCTCAGGAACAATAGCCCTCAAATTAAACTTGGGAAAACCTCAACACTTCCCCCTTTCATAATTTTACTCCACCATTTATATTAAAATTATTCCAAAAATTGAAAAACCCTACTTAATTTTTTTCATATCCAGTTCATTCATTTAACACAACGAATCGAACCTGGATAGTCTGGAGCTGGTGTTTACTATTAATTACATTAGAATAATTACATGGAGTCAAATATTGAAGGAATGTGAGTTTAGTAGTCTTGGTAAAATATATACATAAATGTGTCTTTTATCAAAAATGAATACATTAATTAAAACATTTTATTTATTCTTCCAATATAATGAACTTCAAGTATAACTTCATTCGAAGAAGTAAATCCTACCATATCATTCCTAGAAATCTTCTTGGATTCCTGGGGAACGAAAAATAATAAGGGTGAGATCAAATTTTTCAGTATGGGTAAATTATAGATAAATAAATAAATAACCAATAATAATAGTTATAATATGGTAAATTACTGAAAACACATTCCATATAGTTGATATATTGAAAATTAACATCTAAAAAAATACGGGAATTTATTAACTGCAAACATATTCTATTGAAATAAATAGATACAGAAAAATCAATATGGAATTGTATAAAACTAAATTAAATTATTTTTAATAAATGATCTTAAATTACATATATATATATATATTGACCTAAAATCTTAGGGATGAATAATAAATAAATCCAAATGAGGGTAATTCATTCTTAATGGATGTCATATCTAAGGAACAAGAAAACCTATACCATCAATAACATTCATAAGATGGATTAAATTATGTGTAGAAACCCATTCAATAAACCTATTTGTATTACTATAACCTATAAATGTATCAAGGATCTATATAATGTCTGCACTCCACCTTTCATTTCTTGTCTAAATAAGTCTTAATATAAAATAATCAGAATAAACAGTATGCCTTATCAAATTCCTATATTGAAGAAAGAATATATATTTATATTTATTTTCCCAAATAATCATGAATCCTTCATGGTAGAAATTTTATTTATAATGGTATATGGTTTAGGATATAGTGACATCAATGATAAATGAATTGGATAATTTTGGGAAATTCAATGTTTAATGATCATATGATATTGAATATTTGAAGGGGACTAAAAAATAAATAAATTAAGTGAAAGTGAATATTATACTTTTATAAATAAATAATAAAAAATATAGATTACTATTAAGTATATAATCAATATAACATATATCAAATGGGGTCAAATAAAGGGTTGTTTAAAATGAATGAAAATATTATAAAAATATCATAAAAGTTTTTGTTGAAAATATCCATTTTTCGATAAAAAATTTCAAAAACATTTTCTTTGAAAATAAATACTGATTTTCTTTAAATAGTTTTCTTTTAGACATGAAAATGGATTTCAATGGATTTATGGCAAGTAAATTCGTACTCTTTTTACAAGTTAAAAGGACATTCTTTTGTATGGTAAACAGGTTTCAAAAATTCATTGTAGAGAATGTGTAAAGATGAATCTATTAAAAAATTTGTAAAAGAAAAAATAGTAAAAATGTCTTTACCCAATCATTATAAATGAAAATTTGTAACTATTTTAATAAAACATAGATTTCAGAAGAAAACTAGTTTTCTGACTCTAGAGAGAAATAAAGTCAGGTTTTAAAATAAATAATGCATTTTGAGTACCAAAGAATGAAAAAATGGTACTAATACTTGAAAATGGTGATGAATTTCCAAATGAGAGTAAAATTAATGGGTTTATTGAAAAATGGTAACATAATTTCCTAAATTGGAAATACTATTGATAGAAAATTAATGTTAATTTTGAAGAAAATAATCCTTAAGCATTCCAATGTATCCCATACCACTTGGAAAATTGGTAAATCATAAACCACATGAATGAATAATATAAAATGAAAGATTTTAATAAAATTAAGATAAATTAATTCATTAATAATTATTTAATAATAGGTAGCAGATACCCTACAAAAAAGATGTATGTGGTGAACATGGAATTTATCTCACAGATGTTAAAAGTGAGATGAGAATCCCTTACCTAGAGTTTCCTTCCGGGGAAAATCCTTTAACTTCCTATAAAATAAAATCATTTTAATTTTATTAATTATTGATAAAATTTTTATTATTTATAAATAATATTATTTCTTTTTTACAATGTTTTATTCAAATGTATAAAGAATATATTTATGTTGGGTGTTTTGACCAAAGTTTCATTATTTTTCAAAAAAAGCATGTGTAGGTCAACTGTGGTCAAAGGGTTAATTACATGACATATAAATATTATTAATCATGAAATAATTATCATAATTATAAGTAAATTATACTTTTAATATCAATAATTAAATATGGTTATGAAAAATGAATCGATGTTACAATCATGGAGGTGTTAGGTCGCACACACACATGAGTAATGTTATTATTTTTCAATGAACGTTATGGAAAGAATGTAAGTAACACTATATATTTATATAATGATAATTATATCATAAATATAATATTATTTATTCATATATAATTATATATTAATTTTTTATGAAAATGTAATCTCATCATGTTGAGGAGGAAGTAGTCCACACATACACGAAAGGCATTATAACTTTTTAGGTGTCTGAAAGGGTAATAAAGAAAATGATATACATATATATAGTATATTTCTATAATGGTAATTTTATAATGATTATAACATATGGTTTTTATGTGATTTTTTAGCAAAAACCACCCTTCATATGTTTCATGGTTACTGTTAATGAATCACATCGCTTTGAGGGGGTGATAGTCCACACTAACTCAAACGATGGTATTATAAACCAGCAAAAAGAAAATTATTAAAGGTCTGTGTTATAAAATGACCCAAAAAGTAAAATGAAATAATAAATATAATAAATTTCATATATATATATATATATATATTCCATTATAATGTCCCCCATGAAAGGTGGTAAAGTAAAAATGAACAATCATCATTTCATTTGGTAGTTGTTGACCTTACAAATAAACAATATGTTTGTTACCGGTTAGATGGAAGTGTGATTAAGTGTAGGTAAAAACATTACATATTTTTTTATTATATTTAGTATAATTTTTTAGTCATAGGATAATTTAATAATTATATGTTAGGGGTGGACTATATAAATAAAATTAAAAAACGTGATAGAAGATGTTACCTCTTTATAGGGTAACCACTTTTGGTTTGAACCAAAAGGCCTCCTTGGAATGATTTCTTACAAATATATGGATTTAAGTTATTAGGTAGGGAATTTGGGAGTATATATGGATATATCATGGATGATAATATATCGTTTGAGATGTGTGATGAATGGGGAGAGTTGGTGGCCTTTTATTTGGAAGGGAAATGACAAACATGGAATTTTTAGAAACAGGTTTGGTGTACACATGTTATTACCTAAAAAATGTCATACCAAACAATAAAAACTCTATAATTGAAGGTTAATGTACGAATAATTTATATAAAATGGTGTTTTTTCAAGTGGATAGTTCAATTTGGCCCCTATGTTAATGGTTTACTCCTTTATTAATATTATTTTAGGCTTAATAATTGTAAATAATTTTAATAAATTTCACTAATAATTTTGTTAAGAAAAGATGATCATAGAATAAATTATAGATTATTATTATTCTACATATGTAAACCATTTTTAAAAATTCACATAATATATTTGTCATAAATGGATTTAAATTTAATCTTACAGGAGGAATGATAGTGAGAGTTTTTAAATATAAAACATCCAAATGTTTTCTATGTTCTTATAATAAATTACAATGAAAAATTTATTACAATTACATAAAATTTACAAATTGACAAATAATATTATATTATTAATATTTAAAAAAATTATAATTGATCCTTATAAATAAATTAGATGAAAAGGATGTTTTAAACCAAAATTATGTTTTTTACTAATCATTAAAATATTAAATGTTTCATAAAAATATAAAAAATTAACCCTAACAAAAATTTCATGTTACTATTTCAAATATGATGTTTATTTTGTCATATTAATTAAATTTATGTTTCAAAATTCATATTTAAATTGGATTCTCCATTAAATGGCAGTAAAATTTCCTTTATAAAAATATAGGTTTTTATATGTAATATAGAGATTGTTCATATCTTATGTTTATCAAAACTAATGGATGGTCATAAAAAATATTTGATTTAATATTATATATATATGTTTTAAATTTATATCACTCACTAATATATTTAATATATTAGCATAAAACAAAAATTTTAGCATATAAATAGTTTTTTATAAAAAGATTAACTTTATATTCAATTGCTTCTTACAGTAATTTAAAAAAAATTAATTAATTATCTATTTTTATAAACCCTAATATAAATAAGTTATTTATTAATTCTCATAATTACTAGTTTAATGACATGTTCATATCTATTTATTCTTTAATTACATATCATTGTTCGATAAAAATCGATCTATCATGTAACACAAGTCAACGAGGAAGTTCTCTCCTGTGTGTAACTCATGCTAACTAGATGTTGCATGCATTGTAATATATAATATATATTGTAAATAGTAACTATATTTTAAATTATCTGGATATTATATTACCTTATAGGCTTGGTGTCGCATGTCATATACATTATCAAATACAAGGTTCTTAATTTATATTTTCTGGGAATCACATTCGCCCAAGGTTATTTGAATTCATTCATCTCAATTTAAACTCGATCATGGTGATATATTTTCTTATACTATGAATGTTTAAATCCAAACATTCCGATAAGGGTTTGTATGCTATATTTTATAAAAGAATGAATGAAAAGTACACAGGTCATATGTAGTACCATGTAACTAGGACTCTATGTAGGAGAACATTAATGGAAAGTAGAGATACATACTTATAGGAAATGAATAAATATTTATAAGGATTGAATGAGGTCAACAATAAAAACAAGTGAATGATAAATTTAATTTTGATGATCTAAAATACATTAATATTTTATTATTTAGGAGACCATCGGTTCAATAAAAATTAAGGTATTAGAGCAATATTTTATATTAATGTAATTTATCTAATGATGGGTAATTATTTTACTGACATTGAATATAATGAAATAATAATACAAGTTATGTTTCAATTTCATGTGAACAATACTGAATTTGTATTGTTCTTCAATCAAGGTCAAATTAATTTCTTTTAGTACTAATAATGAATTTGTTTTCATCTGAAGCACTAAAAAAACATATAAAAGATCATAAGGCCTATAAAAGAGTGACAAGTCTAACTATTTTTCTTGTACTATTTTACAAAACTAAAAAGGATAATAGATTAATATGTAATCTTAAAAAGTGATATTATTGGTTCATGATTATCATTTATTATTCAAAATTATCAACTTAAAACAATAATAATTAACCCGGACATTGCTTAGGTCAGTGGTTAACATGAAATAGTTATCATTCTTTGGTCATCGGTTCTAGAACCTCCACCAAACCAGATTTTATTGGCTGTCACCTGGATTATATGTTTTCCTTTTCTAAACAAATTCACAAAATTCATAAAATAAATATGTTATAAATCATTGAAATTAGGTTAATCCCTAAGTATCATTCTAACTATGGTTTTCAATACACACATTATGCATAAAATGGTTCATTATTTTATTTCCACATAGGTCCTTCCATGGTCTAGGATGTATCTATAAAATCGTTTTTTGGATTTCTAAACCTTGATAGCTTATCTTAAATCTAAAGCACCTTAGGTTTAACCTTGATTATTCATTTTTAATTATCTATTGAAATTCATCATATGTTTTTAATTAAAATGTGGATTATCCTAAGAAAATACCTTAGGAGTTCCAAAATAGGCATATTATATGGCCCGCTGTTGTGTAATAGGTTATCCCGAGTGTGGTTTGGAACACCTTGTTAGAGTAATTTCTCCTATGAAAATCTATGTCAGAACCATGTCCACTTGTTGTATTGTTACAATAATTAATTTCTAGACAGAACCACATAATCTATACCTATATAAATTAAACGATGTTCTTCTATACATATTATCAAATTCTACCTTATTTTTAGGATTTATAACCTATTTTTTCCTAACTCTAGTTACCGTGGTTTCTACTAAACTTCCATTTGTACCAACTATGGAGACCTGACCCCTAATATCTTAGATCCACTGTCTTTTGCTGACTCCATTGGCATAATTACAAGGAATCAAATCTCAAAGGAACAATGGTTTAGTAGTCTTTGTATACTTGATACATAAATTTGTCATGTATTTGAAATGAATACACTAACAACGACATAAATTTTTTTTCAATATAAATAAACAACATCAAGGATAACATTATTCCAACTAATAAATCCTTGAATATAATTATTAGTATGCTTATTAGATTCTTGGGGAAAGAAAAATATTAATGGTGAGATGAAACAATAGTAAGGGTTAGGGACATTAATATAAATAATTAATAAATGGGAATAATAATTATCACATGGAAAATAACTCAAAACACATTATATATAATAAATATATTGAGAAGAAACTGCATAAATAATATGTAAAGGTAACAATTGGATACACATTCCATTCAAATAAATAAATTAGAAAAATTCAATATGTAAAGTTATGAATCTAAAACACATTACATTTAATCAATGAAATAAAATGATATGTATCCATAGATATGACGACACAAAATCTTTAGGATGAATGTTAACTAAAACTAAATGAGTCCAATGCTTTCTTAATGGACATCTTGTATAAGGCACATGAAAACCATTACTTTCAAGATCGTTCACAAGACAATTTAAATTAAGTGTAGAACCACATTCTCACATCATATTATTCTCATGAGAACCTATCGATGCATGAAAGAGGTTTATAAACTTTGGTCTCCACCCGATATTGACAATCCAAAACATTCCATGTATCGAATAATAAAAGTAAACAATATTACTAATCAAATAGCCATATTGATTAAATATTAAATAATTATCAATATTTTATCCAATAATCATATAAATATCAATGTAGAAACCATATTTAAATTTTATAAATTTTAGGAAATATTAATACCCATTAATAATGAAATGGATAATTCATGGAAATTCAATGTTCAAGGATCATAAGAGTTTGAATATTTAGAGGGGACTAATAAGTAAATTATGAAAGTGAATTTGAATAATATCCTTGGCCAAATCAATCATAAACCATAAATTGGAGTTTTATGGATAGTCTCAATACAATATATCCCAAGTATAGTAAAATAAATGGTTAATTTTTTTATGAATGGAAATATTATAATAATTTGATAAAAACAATCTTCCCAAAAATTCATATTGTTTTGGAAATATTTTTCTTCGAAAATAGGGTTTAAAATTTTATTTTTTTCATAAGTAACTTCTAGGAATGAAAAGGATGCATCAAATAAATGACGTTGAGTAAATCAGTACATGTCGTACGAGTTAAAAGAAAATTCCATTTTCATGGTAAAAATATTGGAAAAATACATTGTGAGGAAAGAAATTAGAAGATTAATTTAAACATAATGATGAAAGTAAAAAGGTAAAAATATAATTACCAAATAATTATAAATTCATTTTTAAATTTTTTAATAAAACATTTTTCTTAGAAGAAAATAGGTTCTCAGACTCAAGAGAGATTTGAAGACAAGTTTTCATAAAAAATTTAAAACACTTGGAGTATGAAAGAGTGAATAAATGGTTATAATAATTGAAAATGCCAAGAATTACAATAGGAGATGAAAATTAATGGATTTTTGAAGAACGGTGAAGTAATTTATTCAATTGGAAACACTATTGAATGATCTTGAAATTTATTTTTGAGGAAAATAATATTTAAAATTTCCCATGTTTTTCACACCACATTGAAACATTTTAAATCATAATCCTCATGGAGGAATAATATTTAATGAAAGACTTAAATTTGATAAAGATAATGGAATTCCTTATATAATATATAAAAATTGGCATTAGATACACCACAAAAAATTTATAAGTGTGGAAGATGATAGATATCTTATGGATGTAAAAATTTAGATCATAATCATTTACCTTGATTTAACTTTCTGGTGAACATCCATTAAATATATTTATAATAAACTTATGTTAATTTTATAAATTCTGGGGAATATTTTTCATGTCAATCATTATTTTATTTTATTTTTTACTATTTTTTATGTAACTGCATATACAATTATGTTTACGTTAGTTGTTTTGACAAATTCAGTTATTGTGTCAAAATAACATTTTTAGGTCAAATATGGTCAACAGGTTCATTGCATGAAATTTCAAAAATAATAATTATGAAACAATTATCATATTTAAACATCAATTAAAATTTTAAAATAAATCATTAAATGTGGTTATGAAAGAAGAATCAACCTTATAATCATTGAGATGGTAGGCCGTATATACGCCTTGGTAATGTTCTTATTTTTAAATGACCATTATTGAAAAAAGGGAAGTAAAAATATATATATTTCCAAAATGTTCCTTATATCATAAATAACATGATATTTAATAATATATATATATATATATATATTAAATTCTTTCGATGAAAAATGAGTGACATCATGTTGAGGAGGCGATATTCCACACAACCATTGCAACATTACCATATTTTACACGTGTAAAAGAGTAATAATGAAATTGATATATATAGTATATATATAATGTTAATTATTTAAATAATATTAAACCTATGTTGTTTGGACTACATATTTTTAATTAAATCAATAATTTATACATTCCATGTTTAGTGTGAATGAATCACATCACTTCGATGGGGTGGTAGTCCCCACATAATCAAATGATGTATCAAAGTAACAAAAAATGGAATGTATTAAAGTTATGTGATATAAAAGAATTAAAAAGGAGTAATGATATAATTAATCTCATTTATATTATATAATAAATATATTCCATCATAATGGACACCATGAGAGGTGGTAATGAAAAAATGAACAATCATCTTTTTATGTGGCAGTAATTATCTATACACAGAAATGGTATGTCTTTTTACCCATTAGGTGGACATGTATGTATGTGTATATCAAACATTTTACATAAATCATACTATTACATTAAGGATAATTGTTTTTATAGAATAGTTTAATAAAGAGATTTTAGGGGTGGATAATGAAAATAAAGATAAGAAACATGAGAGAAGACATTACCTCTTAATTGGGTAACAACTTTTGGTTTGAAACCAAAGGCTTCCGTGGAAGATTTATTAACATAAGATGTCTTTAAGGTCTTGGGGAGGGATGTTGAAAAGATATATTGGCAAATATTGGCCGAACCTTGGGGTTTTTAGAGGTTTGAGTAATGGTGAGAGGATGTGTTCTTTTATAGGGAAGGAAAATAACTCATATGGAATATTTAGAAACAAGTAATGAGTACACAAGTTCTTCCCTAAAAAAGCTCATCGAAACTGACCAATCATAATAATTTAGGTTTAATGGATGACTTATGGATATCCAATGGGTTTTGGACTAGTGGATAGGTCATTTGGTCCCCTAAGATAAAGGTTCATCCCTTATTAAGCTTAATTTTGCCTAAATAATTATAATTAATTTTAATTAATATAACTAATAAATGCAGTAAAACTTATTTTTTAATTATAAATTATAAATAATGATGATTAAAAATAAGTAATCAATTTTTCCAAATTAAAATTATATCAGTGGCATAAATTGATTTAAATTTAATCTCATAGGCAGGACGACAGTACAGGTTTATAAATTAAAAACATCTAAATGTTTTCTATGTTATTGTAATCAATTTAACAGTGAAATTGGATTAAAATTATATAAATTTTATAAATTGATAAAAATATTATCTAATTAAAATTTAAAACCAATTAAAATTTTATTTATCCTTATAAATTAATAAGATGAAAATATAGTTTTAAACAAAAATTCTGTATTTTTTTTAATAAAATATAAAATTAAATATTTTCTTAAAACATAAAAAATTCTCCATAAACTAATTATTATGATTCTACTAAAAATATGAATTTTAATATTATATATTTAACTAATTAAAGCTTTAATTTTTGGATTTAAAATAGATTTTCCATTACAAGGTTTAAAAATAGCCTTTATAAAAATATAGGTTATTCTATGTAAAATAATGTTTCTTAAAATCTTATGTCTATCAAAAAAAAAGGTTGAATATTAAAAATATTTTATTGAATATATAATATATATTAAAATGATATTAGTTTATAATTAATATAAACTATTATCATAAAACTACTTTTTAGCATAAAAATATATTTATATAATAATATTAACATTATATTCAGTTGCTGCTTATATTAATTTGTATCAAATTAAAACAATATATATTTTTATACACTATAATTTTAATATGTTAGTTATTTCTAGTCATTATTACTAATTTAATAACTAGATTATATCTCATTGTATTTTAATAATATATTATTTTTCAATAAAACTCTATCTTATGCGTAACACAAGCCAACGAGGAAGGTCTCTCTTTCATGTAATGAATGCTAACTCGGTGCAACATGCATTGAAATAAATAGATTCTATTTTAAATAGTAAATATATTATAAATTATTCAGATATTATATTACCTCACACACTTTTTTTCATGTGTCATACACGATCTTGAATACATGGTACGTACATTATATTTTCTAGGAGTCACATTTGGGTCCTCGGAAAAGCTCAAGGATCCTTGAAACTCAAGAACTACTTCTATTCTATATTTTTGTTTATTGGATTTTAAATGAACATTTAATTTTTACAATTAATGTTTGTATCAATATTGCACATCCTAATCCGGAAAATATGCAATATGTGAAACTTTTAAATCAATGTGGGAAAACTTTATTGTGGGAGTTAACTATTCTAAATTATGGACTTCCATCAATTGGTGGAGTTATGCCTAGCATTGTGCACCCTCCCTTTTAGGTGCACACTATTCAGATAAAACATTGAATAAAACCCATGATTCAGAGAATCTATAAATTTATTGGGATTTAATGTGATGGACCCTATGAACAAATATATAATTTTTAGTGGTTTTCAATACCCTTCAATACTAGGGAATTTAGTCAGACACAACAGACTCCATGTCTTCATGTTCTCCTTGCTTGAATGAGGCATGTATTAGTTAAAAACCCCATATCCCAAGTATATCACGACATGGAAAGACCTAGAAATAAACATAGATATGTAATTTCCTATGATTTGGACTAGAATTCTCTAGAATGATATCAAAAACTTTTCCCTGATAAAGAGAGAGTTAGACTGGGAGGAATGAGACAAAGTTATGTAACTCCCTTGAAAGTTCCTATAACACACCATAATGTTACAGTATGTATCATCCAAAATAAATTCAATTCATTTGATATATTTCATTAGAATGTTTTTATATAGTATAAATAATATAAAATCACAATGTGAACTTAGAAAAAACATTATAAATGAAGAATGACTGAAATAAAAGGATTTTTGTTAGATTTAAAGAACATATACCAATGAAATAGAAACATCACCATTTGAATAGTAATGTGACTCTTAGAAATATTAAATCTACCGATATAATAGTATCCTCACCTAGGAAATTTTAATTATAATTTATGTATCTTATAAAGAGTAATATGTTATAATAATATTACTGTATAAGTAAATATATGTTTTTATAAATTATTTTTAATGTGTTGATATTTTTTATATCATAAATGGTTATTTTCAATTTTATAATTAATATAATGATTTAAAATAAAATTTATTTTCATAAAAATTATTCCTAAACAAGTAAATTTCTATCTTATGAATATAGTAAAACATTATAAGACATTAATTGATTTTTTAATGTGTTATAAAATTAGTTAATTTTTTTAAATTTGTATCTTCCAATAAAATGTTTATATTAATTAAATGATAAATTTTTTATATTTAGATAATTATTTTCATAAAATGGAGTTCATTTCGGAATTCTACACTATTAAAAAATGTAAGTGTGAATTTTTGGTATTTTTCTAAAATCGTTCAATTTTTGGTGAATAATGTAATACAATAATTTACATTATAATCTAAATACATGAATTATTAAATCGTAGATGATGTATATATGGTTTTAGACCTTAATATAAGAATATAATTATTCAATGTAATATATAATTTGATAAATCTCAAATATTTCATGGTCTTGAGGAAAAATAAAAAACTAATGAATAAAATAATGAGGAAACACAACGATTTTCCACTATAAATACAACCCTCACCAACATCTCTCATAACATCTCCTAATCCTTGAATAATTTCCAATTTCTAACCAATAATATTACCATGTGTCCTACCCACATCCTGGATCCTTTTATATCATCAAAATACCAATCCCATTCCCCATAGAGAGGTTATTAAGGATAATAAATTCTAGAATGAAAATCCTCATTTGTTTTCCTTGAGATTATTTTCAATTTATATTAATTTATTTTAAATCTTTCAACTCCAATATAAAATTATGCATGATAACTAAATTATATTATATATATTGGAATTTTATTTTTGTAATGGAAAATCCTACATTAATCACCTTTCTCCTATATCTTTTATTATAAAAACAAAAACATCATCCGTGATGTGACGATTTACTGCCATCGTGGACGATACATTTTCACTTTACATTACCTCCATGAATATTATTCATAAATAAATTATTATAGTTACATAATATTTTATTGTACATATTTTATTTCTTATAATGTTCTGGAACCAGTATATATAAATAATATTAATTAGTAAAACAAATTTTTTTTTGCAATAATAAAACATTTACCGAAATGAAATAACGATCATCATAAATGTATTATCTAATGTTTCAAAATAATATATGAAAAAATTATATATATGATCATTTAATATAATTTAATATCATCAATAACATAAAATTTAAATTATGGATAATTAATCACTTTTTTCATGAACTTCCATTAATTTACATAAGTGAACGTATCATGAAAACCAGGGAAACAGACACTCCCAAATAATGATATTGAATATTATAACTAATAAGAAGGCTAAAATGAAGATTATAAAATTATAATTTATAAAATTAATTTTTATTAGGTATTTAATTAAATTATCAATTTATTCATGTTCATTATCTTGGACATTAATTGAATGAGTAGAATACTTTCTAACATAAGGTAATGGATTCAATCCGAACATCCATTTTTCATTTGGGATATGATTTCGCTCTCCTTAAACCCATGTAATTATAAATTATTTTTATATTATTATTATAATAATTTATTTGAATATGTTCCAAAATCATGCATCCATATTATTTTATCTTAATTTATTGAAAAATACTTTTATATGATGTTCTCTATTCAAATCCTACAGATAAGCAAGATAGATTTAAGTGAAAATTCCAATTTTTTCATTTATTCAAGTACATTAAAGTATATATTATATGAGAAAAGTATTCTTTAAAATCAAACATCTTATCATGAAAAACTATCTTTTTTCATTTCTGGTTTTATGCTAGAAATTATTTTTTTTCCATATATAGAGAATCTTTTATATTTTTTTTTAATGTCACTAAAGAGGATCATTTCATAATGTCTCTTAAAAATACATTTTTTACATATTTTCAGTTCATATGGGTATGATGTATCATGATAGACTCCAATTTTCAATTGTTAATGTTTACATATGATTTTAATCAATTCATTCATGTAATCTGTTATTACATTCCCTTTAGTTATGCATTATTCACCAATTCTTTTTTGTGTGTGGTGTATGTATACTTACACTTTATTTAGGATCATTATTCTTTAAAATTATCATTATATATCCAAAAATTATTTTTACATACAGTGTTATCATTAAATGATTTCATTTAATTGAAACTACGTATAAAGACTGATTTGGATGTTAAAATGATAGTTGGGGCACAATTATAGATACCCCCTTGATGCATCAACGTGTCTCAAGGTAATATAAATGTTACAATCAATCCATTAATATTTTTCTCGATATATATTATGATGGATTTTTAACCACATAATTATACTATCTTTTTTGTATAATGGTTCTTTTTCCAGATACAAGATGTACAATAAATAAACATCTTCTTCATTTAGTATTATGTTATTACTTTCCATGATGTTTTTGCTATGAAAAAATCTTTGCATGTATTTTAATTCTCAGTGTATTGGTTACATTCATTTTATTAGATTATTTACCTTACCATAATTTCAATTCCTCATGGAATTTTCATCACTTTTTATTGATTCATGAAACCCATACTGAGCATTTGAGCTCCCCCATGTATTTGTTTCATTTCTCTACATTGTAAAGATAAAATATGTGAATAAGTGACATGGAGTAGTTTTATTCCATTCTATATGTTATATGTTTAATTGAAAATATAATAAGGGAACCATATATGTATCTATTTTCATAAAGAATACTAAACTGGTAGATCCTAAGTGAGGCGATCTCTTGTATCTATGACATTTCAATAAAACGATCACAAAGCCTTAGCTACTACGGTGGGGTTGTTAAAGTTTGTATCAGATAATGTTATTAGAAATCTTATGAAGTAGATGTTGTATTAAAATTACAATTATAAATAAATTTTTAATAAATATTGGCTCAATAATCATGATTATTGTGAGAAAACTTACTGTGTGACATTATTTAGTTATAGATATTAATGGAAGGAAGTGAATCAATACCTATAGAAAATGTTAGCATTACCCTTCTATTAATGTCTATACATTTTGTGATGGGGTTGAGTAGATCATCAACACAATAGCATAGAGTACATAGATTATAATGAATGACTATAATACACCTATGTTTGATCATTTAATGCTGCTGAATCCCCCATCATTTAGTTGGACTACTAATTCAAAGGTGGATGACCAGTGGATCATGTCCCTCAAAAAGATATATCTAGCATTGGGATGTAATGAAAATGAAAAGGTAGTACTGGAAGTATATGACCTCATAGGAAATAATATACAATGGTGGTATCTGATCCAGAATACAAAGGAGGAATAAGAAATATAATATTTGGAAAAGAGAACATTCAAAGAAATATTCTTCGATAAATAATTCCATTGTGATGAGAAATCTAAAATGATGAGGAAATTACATAGATTAATGAAAATGGAAGAATATATTGTTAAAATTTATGAGGATACCTTCAAAATACTTTCCAGGTGTGCGATAGATTACGTTCACGATTTGGAATACAAGATTTTAAATTTCATTAAATGTCTCATTCCTTGTCTCTAAAGGGAATGTCTTCCCAAACAATTTCATCATATGATGATATAATATTATGTTCCATCAAAAAATAAAAGCAATTTAACATATCTTATATTGTTAAGTGAAATCAATAGAAGATTTTTTCCTCTTATAACTATATAAGGGGTAAAGCATCAAAGATGGACAGGGGAATGAAGCAATTTCCATTATGAAAAAATTATGGAATGAATCATCATGGTAAATTCTTGAAAGGCATGGAAATTTGTTATAAGTGTGGAGAAAAGAGTCATCGATAATATTATTTCATTGGGATGAAACAAATCAACTAATTTAATTTATACAATTGTAATAAAATGTGTAATTATTAAAAACAATGTCACAAGAGTTAAGCGAATTTTCCATAGAAGTGGATATGGGGAGATAACCAAGACTATACGACCACCATAAGTGAATTATATGTACCTAATGATGTGGTGGTGGGTAAAATAATCCAATATTAAAATTCATCAAACTATTTTTCTAATTATGTATCATCACAATATTTTATATCGACCAAATTTTTCATGAAATTTAGATAGTTCAGCTCTTATTTAATAATAGGGTTGTCAGTCAAAATGCCTAATATAAGTCTCGTTGAAAAATATTTGTCAGAAATTTTCCATTATGGACAATAAGAATTATTTATTTTTTGATCTTATCATCATACCTATGGATTACTTTGATATAATCCTCATTATGGTATGGATTTTAAAATATTTTGCGAGAATTTATTGTATGAAGAAAGAACCTATGATTTGTGTGGATGTTGTAGACTCCCTTATCTTAAGAGTAGAAACATCATCATAAGATTCTTATCTAGATCCACCCCCAGTAGGTATATTGAAGGAAAGTGTTTTGGAAGAACAGAAGAAACATATAGGGATGAGTAAAATCATCTTCAAATTGAGAATGCACCAATTTTAATGGAATATATTGACGTATTTCCTGAAGAATTATCTGGACACCCCCCAGAGCATGATGTTTAATTGACTATATAACTAATCCCTGATTCAATAACAATATCAATGAATCCTTAAAAATGGAAACCTTGGGAATTGTGGATTAGTATGAAAAAATAGAGGATTAGAGTAATATGGTATTTATTCTCCCAATTGTTTCTCCATGGGGATCCCCTATTCTCATTGTTAATAAGAAAGATGGATCATTTTGGCTATGTATTGAAAATAGAGAAATCAATGTTATTACACTAAAAAGAAGTATAATCTACCTCACATTGATGATTTATTTGATCAAAATGATGAATTTTAATATTTATAAAATATTTACCATCTATATGGAGATCATGAATTTATTTTAAAGAAGAATGATATTTAAAATACCCCATCTCGTAACATGTATAGACATTTTATGTTTACAAAAATTCGATGTGTTCTATATAATGCACCCTCTATATTTACAGATCTAATGAATATAATGTTTATGGAATATCTTGATGATTTTTTGTGGTATTTTTGGATGATATCTATATTCAAAAATATACAATGTCCATGAGAACCACTTGAGTGTTTTTCTGGAGACTCTAAAATGGAAATAGTGGAATTGTAAATTTAGAATGAGTGAATATTGGCCTCAAGAAATATAATTTCATGGAAGTATTATCTCTATGAATAGAATATAAATTGATGTTATTATGAAAAGGGAAACACATGAATGGCCAATGCTAGTCAAAATAACCGAGGTATATAGTTTTATTGGTTTTGCATGTTACTATCATCATTTCCTTCACAATTTTGCAAGATTTTCAAACCCGTTAACCAAGATCACATAGAAAGTTGATAAGTCAAATGGATAAAATAATGTTTAGAATTTTTTGAAGAATTGATGAGATGATTATTCAGTTATAAATTTTTGACATTACTATAATGAAATGATGGTTCTCTTTAAAATAGTCAATGATCAATGAATCGACATGGTGGTGTCTTTACGAAAATGACAATGTCATTGCATATGCATCAAGGTATTTGAAGACTCATGAAAAAAATATACAACTCATGTCCTTGAGTTAGATACCATATCATATTATTTTAATATATGGAGACACTATATATATATATATAATAAAATATTTTAGATATATATATACCATAATATTTTTATATCAATATTTATAGAGAATGAAATAAATATGTGGAAAAAGAGATGGCTCAAGTTAACCAAAGATTATGATTGATCAACACAATTGTAACACTACTAGAATTTAAAATATTTTCATTTATAAATAAAATTAATAAAATTGTTTTCCTTTTTTTTATAAAACACCATTTTAATCTTACATGATACAGAGTAATGATTTCGCTAGCGTTACACGCAAGGACCGGTTTTCACTGAACAACAGTTTATTAATAAAACAATTGTATATGATATATAACATAGCCATTAAATTAGAGTATATGAATAGTTTTAAGAATTTTGAAATTTATATATTCCATAAAATTTAAACATTCTTCTTAGTTTTTTGCAATATATAATATAATAACAAATTAATTATTTTGATAAAAGAAGTATTTTTCTAAAAAGAAATATTGTTTTGTCACCTTTTAATAGAGAACCAAATTTAAATACATTATTTGAAACTTTTATATATTAAATTTGACAAACTAATATTCTTCTTTTGAAGAGGGACATCAAAATTTAGTTTTGATAAATTTTTAGTGTTTTCCTCATAACTTTCATATTTTATTGAATAGTAAAAAATACAAAGTTTTAATTGAAAACATCATTTTTAATCAAAATAATGTATAGTGTAAAATTAAACATTTGAATGGTATCAAAGTATAATTAGATTATTTTTTTATCATTTTATATAATATAGTTCATTTTAATTCTATTCACATTAAAAATATATATAATCATATGTAAATCTTTTGATGGGTTTTACTTTTGAAAATCCCATTTTCTCATTTTGTCAACAGAGATTTATTTTAAATTGATTACTGAAAAATATTTGTTAAAAACTTCAAAAAAGTACATCATATTTGGAATTATTTGGTCAATTTTTTTTAATATATAACTTTAAATTTATTTAGATTTTAGGATTTGTAACTTTAGAAAATTTTTATTACCACAATAAAGGGTAAATCATGTAATTAAAGGTAAAAATAAAATTAAAAAATTACCTTAACACCTGTCCAAATCTTATTGGATGAATAAATTAGACCATTATAATCTATGTTTTGACATCTAATTAGTTAATGGACACTTTACCATGAATATGACATTATTATTATAAAAATCGATGAATGTGATAAAATGTCACACTCTTATTTTATATAAGATTATAAATTTTCATATTAAGATAAACAAGAGATAAAATAAAAACTAGGTAGTATTTGGAAATATTATATAATTAAATGGACCATATAAATTCAATTGTAATTTTATATATTATAAAAATACCATTAATAATGAAACAATAGTGTAACAGAAAAGTCTTTTAAGAAAAATATCAAATAAATGATTTTAAAAATATAAAACTATACAAAATTTGATAAATAATGTTTCTACATGAATTTTATAGGATAATATGGCATGAGAAGAGTATAATAATTTATTTGGTTGTAATTTATCTTCTTTTAATATTTTATTTTAAATAAATGTAATGTGTAGTGTCAAAATTGACCCAATTGATATTTTATAAAAGTAATATTTTATTAATTATCAAAAAATGCTAATAATATTTGAAAATTACAAAGTTATAATTATAAAGTATAAAATTTCATGAAATATTAATATATTCTCAATTTACAACATAAAAGAAAATTTTATTACCATTTTATATTTAATATTTTATTACAACAATTAAAATAAAATAGATTTAATAAAGATAAATCTATCAGATAAGATTTAAAAAAGACAAACCTGTCCAAATTTTATTAGTAGAGAGAATATATACCCATAATAATCTTATCATTTAAATATCCCCTTTTTATCCATTTGTAATTAAAAATTAATATATATTAATTTAATAGTTTTTGTATTTCCAAAGGTGCCCCTCCACTCTCTTATAAAAGGAAGGAACTCCTTCTCTTTTAATCACACATCTAAAGCCTTTTTGTTTTTCCAAAAATATACCCATTTAATCTTCCATATTACTAAAATAAGTCATAGTGTACACATAGTGGGATGAAATCCACCATATAGATTCCTTTTTTACAAATCAATAGGGGACACCCAAAAAAGTTGTAATTGTTTTATCACATCTTTCAAAGTTTTTTTTTCTAAATCTACTTCATCATTATATGTCTTCCATATCAAAATAATAATTCCAATTTCATCCAAATTATGATATGTTATTATTATTATTGTAAAAAATGATACCTTATTTTATCCATCCTATGAAAAACAATATCACCGTGTGTGTGTGTACGTACGACTTACTGTCTCTATACCATGGTGAAATTTTCTATTCAATAATACATTTTTTGGATGGGTATAATGATGAGAATAATATATGTAACTAATTAATATAATTTTATATTTATTCTATATAATTATTATTCCATACAATTCCATTACTTTTATCCATAAAGTGAATGATAATGTTGCCCATGCGAACGTACGACCTACCATCTCCACGATGCAATGAGATTTATTCACCACATTTTCCATTCAAGAATGAATATAAAATTTATTTTATGAGTAAAAATTATAATTATTAACATAAAACCATTATTGATATTATTAAAATACAACATATGAATAAAAAACATGACTTACATGAAAAAACAATAATGAAAAAATAAAGCAGTTAAAACTCGAAACAATCATATTACTAAAATAATATTAACAAAATTATAAAACCGGGTCATACATGATATCATAAATGTGAAAATGGTTTTATTTTGATTTAATAAAATAAATTAACCATTATATAGGAGTCTAACACACCCTTGACTAAAGGTCAGTACATAGTAAGGTTCAATTTTACAATATGTTTATTATCCTAGACTTGTTATACATAAGTATCTACTGGGACATCCTTATCATCAAAGTCCATGTTTATTTAAATAACATTCAAAATATTATCGATTTTTTTTAAATATATTTTGACCCATGTTTATATTTTTTCAAAAGTTTTTGAATGTAATATTTATATCATTTTACAAAAAAGGTACTTTATATCATTTTCACCAAATAATGGAAGGCATGTTTTTAAATAATAGCATGCAAAAATATATTTTCTACCATTATGACAACTTAAAATTTTGAATCCATACTTATAGTATTATAATGTTATTTTCAAAATAAATGATTTATTTTATAATTTTGTATATTCTAAAAGATTTCAAAGTAAAAAAATGATATTTCCCTCAAATATATTTAATGAATTAATTAAATTATTTTCAACTATGCAAACATCCATTGTGGAATTTATTATTATTTGAGGTTTCATTATTATGATTCCATATTCCATATTGTATTGAATAGTTTATGATATATTTGATTGTGGATGTGCTGTGTCTATACCATTCATGGTTAATAGTTAAAGTATTAGAATTTAGTATGCATTTTTTAATACCAATGTTTATGTTATGTTTCACCATTTTTATAACTGGAATGCTTTGGACTTATTAAGTGATAGTCGTGGCCGGCTATAGCCCCTCGATGCATCAGTAGGTCGCATGAGACAGACCACTGTATTGGCATAAGGCCATGACGGTATGTTAATGTAATTTGAATGGGGACTTGAAAATAAGGTTATGATGTCTAACATTATGAAATTTCTCATGAGTTTAGTTATTGATATTTCATGTGATTATTATATAATTAGAATATCCATGTGAATGATTAAATTGAATTATTTGATTTATTCTTTCCAAATTGTTCTGAATATAATTTTTAAAAGTCTTGTGTTTTAGATTTATAAAATTCTATAAACATTTATCCGTATTTATGATAGATTATAAAATATTGTTTATCCTTACTCAACATCTGAGCTCTCACATTTTCTTATGTTTCATTTTATCCTTGGATGGGAAGAACTATATTATGATTGATAATCAGTGATAGTGAAAGGGATATGAGTATTTTCAAAGGGGATAATTTGTTTATCTTCAATTCAAGATGTAATGTAAAACTTATGTTTGTATCTAGTATTTTTAATGATATTAAATTGATCATTAATTTAGGATTTAATTTTCTTTTTATCATAAAAATGTAATAAAATAATGCACCATCCCTAGACATCTGGGGTCGGGGAATTTCAGTTTGCATCATTAAAAGTTCAACACAATCCATGGTAACTTGACTTTGACATCAAACATGATTAGATAACATTGCCCGATGATATAAATTGAGGATCAATATAAAAGAAAATCCTATAATTTTTGAAATATATAGATTATGTGGGTATTCATAAAAAAACATCCTTGACTGGATACTACAAGTAGATGTGGTTCTAGAACAGATGTCCTTAGGATTAATAACTCTAACACGGTGGTCATGTCTTGACTTGGGATAACCTGGTCCAGGACAAGGGGCCTTTCTATGCACCCATTTTGAAGCTCATGGGGATATGATTACGATAATTTACATTTTCTTTTGGATCTTTAATGAAGGATTTAAGAGTTAATATGTCCCCAAAGAATCAATTTTAAAGATTATGTGACTAGATACGTGTAAATATTCAATTTATGTTAAGAAAGCTTATTGTTTTTTAATTATATATTAGTATATGACCTAACCATGTATATTTCATCATTTAGAAATGGAGCACAGTAGAAGGAATGTGAACCACACTGATATAGATGATCCAAAGAGTAAGAAGAATCATATATTTCATGGTCTTAAGCAGAAATTTTGATGGGAAGTTGTCTTCCTTGTATTATAATATTTTGAAGAAATAGTATCATGTATTAATAAGATATGTAAATAATTATCTAAGTCCTATCGATTTTAAGGGAAGAAAGAGAAGAATATCATGGAAGAGAAAAACATGGATAAAGGGAATAAGGTAAAGAAGGATTTTACAACATGCGATAATTATCGAATGGATAACCCCAGTAAATGCATGAATGGAATGTGAGTTTGTTATAAGTATGGAGAAAAAGGGTAACAATTTCGTTATTGAAAGGGAAAGAAGAAGGTTTCCAAAGTACAATGTTTTAACTATAAGGATAAGGGACAAAATGTGAATCAATGTCACAATCATCAATGGAATATACACCAGATGATGCCCTCAGTTAATGACAATGATATGATACTAACACATATGAAGATGAATGATTAGTATTCTTATTCAAGAATTAAATTATTTGAATTAGAAATATACAAGTTATAAGAATTATAGAGTATATAATGATTTTATTTCATTACTATTTCATTAGGGATATGAGATTGTATGGTAATAAATAGAGTGACACAGTTGCAAGTTTAATGTTTTTCAAAATATATGGTTTAGGGAAAGAAACCCCATATTATGTTTAAGATACTGAGATAATGATCTTAAAATAAATAGATGATTGATTTGGATAATTTATATTGGATATTATTGACTACCTTGTAAATGATTAATGGTTTGTTTATTCCATCATTATTGGAGTTCATAACATTTTTTCAATTATGGAGTATATCTTATATTCAATTTCAAACATGGTTACTTTGTAATTCAGTGTATTACCATGTCTTAAGAGAATACATAATGATGGAATTCACATGCTATTTATGTAAAACAATTATATGAATTATTTCTTGTGACCATCATTAAAAATTTTGGATTGGGATTTTGGGGAGAAGTATTATGGATAAGCCTAAATGTTGGAATGTCGTATGTTAAACATTGGATATAATTATTTGTGGTTAAAGAAGGATTTATTGGATACTTTGGGCTTACCTTTTTGTTGTAGTAATTATTTATAGGATCAAGCAAATACTCGTGGGACTAATGATTTATAAAAAGTGACTAAGTGTAAAAAATACATATTAAACATTCATTTTCAGGTGTTTGGGTTGAAGTGAAAATTGATCGAAGCACAATAAAAGAATGTGATTAATCTTATGACATGGAAGGAAATAATTTACGTGCATTTATGAATAGTAAAATAATTATTCAACTATATAGAAAGGATCATTAGAACAAAAAATGCTATCTTATTCCTTTTTATGAATAAAATGGTCCCTTATATCATTATACATTTATATCTTTGGGATTATAATCTTTATCCTTATCATGTTCTCTTTCCCTCTCACTCAAAAATTGATAATTATATTTTTTTCCATGTCCATGTTTTCCATATTGGATCCTTAGTATATTTTATTGCTAGTAACCTTCATAGTTCACTTTCATTATTTTAAAATAGTGGTCTTAGTAATACATTTTTTCATGTGGGATTTCAACAATGGTATTTTGAAATATCAAAACCCTAGTTTTTTTATCCCAAGATTAAATTACGATGACCCAATTTATTAAAGGAGGAGAGAAAGTGACACCATAAGAATTTACCATATCATCATTTCCAAATAAACATAAATTTATTTCTTTCTTTCCTTTTATGAAACACCATGCTAAGCTTATGCTATAAAAAATCATGAGTTGGATTGCGTTACACGCAAGACCCAATTTTAACGAACAACATTATATTTATAAAATATTGTTATATGATATATAACATAGCCATTAAATTTGAGGTTATCAATAGTATTAACCACATATTTAGTTTTATATATTCCATATAATTTTGAAATTATTATTACGTGTTTCCTATATATAATATAAGAACAAATTCTATTTTTTATAAATGAATCATTTAAAAAAAAAAATGCATTTTTCCACCTTTTGATGGAACCCCCATTTTATGTCCAATATTTGACACGTTTATATATTACATTTTATGAAAAAAATTTCTTCTCTTGAATAGGAAAATCAATATTTTTTTGGATAATTTTTTATGTTTTTTGGATAACTTTCATATTTTTATGAATAGTGAAAATACAAAATTTTAATTGAGAACACCATTTTTAATTGAAATAATTCATACTATTAAATTAAATATTTGAATGGTTTTAAAGTATAAAGATATTTTTTATATCATTTAATATTATTTAGTTCATTTCATTTATTTTCACTTTATAATTAGATATGAACACATATCAATCTTATGATGATTTATACTTTTGAAAATCATGTTTCATAATTTTTTCAATGACTATTAAATAAAAATTATTTACTGAAACTTATAAGATTAAAAATTAAATAAATGGATTCTATATTTGGAATCCGTGGGGAAAATTATTTTAAAAGGTTACTTTTATATTTTTTGGAAATTAATAATAATAACTTTAGTAATTTTTATTACCACGGTACCAGGTAAATTTGGTAATTAAATTTAAACACCATATTATAAAATTACCTTCACACATTTAAAAGTCCTATTGGATGGATTAATTTTACCATTATAATATATCATTCACAATTTAATCACTCAATGGTCACATTCCAATGAATATGACCTTAATATTATTAAAATCAATGAATGGGAAAAAATGTCACCCTCATTTTATATAATTTTTTTAATATAAATATATGGATAAACAAGAGGTAAAATTAACTATATGTATCCTATAAAAATATAATATAATTAACTACATAATAGATATTTATTTATATTTTTTAGATATTATATAATTACCATTAAGGATGACACAATAGTGACACATAAATTATTTTATTAATAGAAATATCAAATAAATGATTCTAAAAATGTTAAAATAAATTCAATTTTAATAAATTAAGGTGATCCACGAAATTCAAAGGTTATTATGACATGTTTTTAGTGTAATAAATTATTTTTATTGATTTTATCTTCTATGTGTATGTTATTTAAAATAAAAGAAATGAATAGTATCAAAATTTACACTATTGATATTTTATAAAAATAAAATTTTATTAAATTATTTAAAAAACATATAAATATTTATAAAATAAAAAGTGATAATTATAAGGTCTAAACTATCATAAAATATCTATCCGGGATCAATTGACACCATATAATTATATATTTATGACCATTTAATATTTAGAATGTTATTAACACAATTAAAATTAAACAGACTAAAAAAGGATAAATCAAAATGATATTGTATAAAATAAAGTAAACAATTTTCTAAATTTTGTGGGTTGAGAGGATTTAGAACCATCCTCATATTATCTTATAAATTATCTACTTTTTAACCATTTTAATTTAAACATAAATTTATATTAATTTAATATTTTTGGTTTTTGCAATGGTGCCCCTCCCCTCTCTTATAAAAGGGAACCTCTCCGTCTCTTTTAATAACACCTATAAAGCATTTTAGTTCAGAAAAAATATGCCCATTTCCTCTCCCAAATTCACTAAATACAACATAGAGGCCATAAATTCGGACAAAAGCCATCATAAATATTCCATTTTTGCAAATAAAAATGATACACTTGGAAAATATTTAATTATTTTATCACCTCTTTAACAGTTCTTTTCATCGTATACTTCCTATTTATATTTTGTTTCCATATCAGAATATTAAATCCAGTATCATCCATATATGGAGATTTTATTATAATTATGGGATAACAATATACTCTTTTTATCCATCCTACGAATAACAATATCACCATTTGTGCGTACGCACGGCTTGCCATCTCCACACATCGGTGGAATTTGTTTTTAAACAATAACTTATTTGGATGGGTATAATGATGAGTATAATAGATGTAAATAATGAATATAAAATGATAATTATTATTTATAATTATTATACCGTCCAATTTTATACCATTTATCTGTCATGTAAATGATACTTTTACTTGTACGTACGTATAGCTTACCGTCTCCATGAAGCGGTGAGATTCATTTTACAAATTAACCAATAAAGAATGATTATAAAATTTATATGATGATTTAAAATATTAATTATTAACTTAGTATCATTATTTATGACAAGAAAACATCTTATTAATATTAAACATGAATTACAGGACAAAACAAGAATGGGAAAATGAAGCTGTTGACACACAAATCAATTGTAATACTGAAATATTATTAACAAAATTAAAAAAGAGCATCATATAAGATATAATAAATATTTATATGGTTCTATTATAATTTAATAACATAATATAACCATTATACATGAGGAAATGACACCCTCTACTAACAGAATGTACAAGGTATGGGTTAATTTCATAATCTCTTTATTATCCGAGATAGCTTATATGTAATTATCTATTGGGATATCTTTATCATCCATATCAATTCATATTAAAATATAATTAAATATATTATCTACAATTAGGTAAATTCATTTTTACCCAATTTTTAATTTTTAACAAATGTATTAAATGTAATATTTCCATATTTTTCCAAACAAGGTACTTTATTACATTTTTTAAAAATAATGAAGATAATGCGTTTTAACATATACTGTGCGAGAGAATATTTTCCAACATTATGATGCCTTAACATTTTGAAGATGACATAAAACATTATATGGTTATTTTCAAAAGAATTTTTTTATTTATAATTGTCGATCTTCTCAATGATTTCAATGAAAAAAATGGATATTTCCCACATTGTGTTTTAATGAATTAATTAAATTATTTTCATCTTTTTCAACATCCTTTATCAGATTTTATGATTATTTGTGTTTTAAATTTTATTATTAAATCTTATAAATTGTATTGGATGGTTTATGATATATATGATTTTGAGTGTTCTATTTTTATACCATTCATGGTTTATGGTTAAAGTATTAATAGTTCGAATGCTATTGTTAATAAGAATGACTAAGCTATGTTTCACCCCTTTCATATGAGGAATGAAATGGAGATAGTATGCGATGGGCATGACCCTCTGTAGCCCCTCAATGCATTGGTAGGTATAATGATATAAAATTGTTTCTTGGCATAAGGCCATTAAGGTATGGTAACAGTCTTGGCACGATGATCGTACCAGGATTCACTTTTTTATTCCACACTTACACCGCTGTTTTAAACTAGTTTTGTAATGAATATTTCAAATACAATAACAAATTGCACTTTATGTTTGAATAAATTGATTAATGTTAATCAATATTATAATTGGAAATGTTACTTGTTTTTATTATTTCAATGTAGGTGGAGATGATTTGGAGGGCCCTTGATGAAGTGGAAGAAAAATGGGCCAAAATTGCATGGATCCATGGACATCTGTCCACTATTTTGAATAGTACACGGAATACGTGCATCCAAATGGGAGGATATTCTGTGTGCCGATCCAAATTGTAATATGCTACATTTCATAGATAGGAACCCAATCCTGATTCGGCTTCTACAGGGCCAATCTGAACTGATATGTCCAAGCCACCGAATATACACAATGTCAAAAGTGGCGTTTTGTATTTTATCAATATCTCAACCTGTATTTGTCCAAATTCTGCCAAAATATCGGCGATGATAGATAATATGGGGGGATATAACTTTCATGTTTTTTCTAAAGGGATATTCTACTATCAATTAGCTAAAAACCTTTCTCCAAGTGGCTTATCAAAATCTGGGTGCCCAAAACAACTTCTCATTTTTCCTATAAAAAGGCACCATGGACACCTTATTTGAATGTTTGTCCAGGAGGCATGGTGCTGCCATTTTGGAGTCCCCAAGGATTCTTCTCAAAATCCCTAGATGTTCTGGATGATATGGGAAGCGCTACTTCAACAACTTCTTCTTCCTCTCCAAGGGTTTCTAAACCTCTTGTGATCATCTGAGGAGGAACATGATATAAATTCTATGCTTCATGTTTGTAATATTTGAATGATCTTTTCAATTCCAGGTTGTTGTGTTGTTTTTCATAATCTTCTATTCTTATTTTATTTAGTTATGTACTAGTATGTCATCCTCAACTCATATGATCATGTTTGGGGGTACCCATTCATGTGATGTTTCACACACCGTTCACCACTTTCTTTTCCTCCTTCCAATTGCGGTGTTTGTGTGGTTCATATTAGTCAATTGAACTCACATAATCACTGTCAAGGTCATGAAAATTTATGTCATGGTATCACAATGAAATAATGTACAAACCTGAACAACACATCGAGTTCTTCATGTGTTTCTTTGGTGAGATTCGGTTATGATGTCGAACACAAATCACCCACTCATCGGCGGTGTCCGGTGAATCATTGTGTATTTTTGACTGAACCCTAGGAGGTTTCCTAGTATAAACTCAGTAACATTCTGGTAATATGTGTTACAAACCAGGGATTAAAATATCATAACCCTATATCATGAAGTGATGAAGGATAAACATCATGAGAATACCCCGGGTTGATCACACTTAATTAATCTTGTTCATTTCTACTTTGTTTTATCGCTTTCATTTTCTATTGTCATCTTTAATCATCAAAACCACGTATTATAAAACCCCATTTCCCTTTCTACTTTCATAATCATAACCACATTTTGGCATTAATGTTCTAAGGCTCCGTTGAGAGACAACCTTGGGTTGCTGCTATACAACAAAAATTCTAGTCAAAATCAAACAACTAATTTGACGTGCTCGAAAATGTGATCAAATTTTGGTGCCGTTTCCAGGGATATAAGATCATTTTTTCCTCTTTATTTCCTTTTATTTATTTATTTTACATCATAATTATTACTCTTTTATATACCCCACCCCCATTTGATTGTTTATGTTTTGGGTTTTGTCTTTATTTTTGGTTGTTTTTTTATTGTGTTATTTGTTTCTCTATCTATCTCTCTATTCTTCTCCATATCCCTCTCTATAATTCTATATTATAACATTATATTCTCTTTTCACCCTTCTTAAGTGATTTTATTCAAAAAAACATCACAAATTGTTTTCTTGACCCGATCTCGTAAAGAAACACTACATGAATTTGACCCTGAAATTGAAATGTCACTTCACACACATCTAGAGAAGGTCAATAAAGTAACATTGAGGAACCCCTATTGGAACCTCAAGTGGTTCTAAACCAATCCAAAATTGAACCCAATAAAACCCAAAAAAACATGGCTGCAAATAATCAAACTTTAAAAGAACTGACCACCCCAGATGTGGAGTACCAACCTGCGTACATCCAATATCCCATGGAAGTAGCCAACTTTGAGCTGAGATCTGGTCTCATCCACCTTCTTCATAAATTACGTGGTCTTCCCTGTGAGGATACTCTTAAACACCGTAAGTAGTTTCAAATAGTGTTCTCCACCATGAAACCCCAAAATATGTCTGAGGACTCAATCATGTTTAGGGCCTTCCCTTTCTCCCTTGATGGTGTATCCAAAGATTGGCTATACTATTTTCCTACCCCGATTGGGGGCTGGAATGACCTTAAAAGACTCTTTTTAGATAATTTATTCCCTCCCTCCCAAACTGCATCAATTAGGAATGAAATCTGTGGAATTTGGCAATCATAAGGAGAGAAGCTTTATGAATACTGGGAGAGATTCAAGAGACTTTTCTCAAGCTACCCCCACCACCAGATTAGTGAACAAATATTAATCCAATACTTTTATGAGGGATTCATTCCCATGGATCGTTGAATGATTGATTCTGTAGCTGGTGGTTCCCTAGTTGATAAAACTCCTTCCTCTGCTCGTGAATTAATAGCCAACATGGCTCAAAATGAACAACAATTTGGTACACGGGAAATTGCACCAACTCGAGGAGTTTATGAGGTAAGTCATTCATCCCTAGAAAAAAAGGTAGATACTAACTTTGATGAGATTCATACCCTTATAAGGAAATGATCTCATGCACAAGGTAACTCACACTCTACTTCTATTCCATTACATTGTGGTATTTGTTCTGATAACACTCATTTTTCTGACCAGTGCCCAAAACTTCAAGATTCATCTGAGTCTTGTGCAGTGGTGTTCCTAGGGTGTCCATTCCAACAAGCACCTCCCTTTAAGAAAGAACAATTCAGGCCAAATCCAAATACAGGGTGGAAAGAAAAACCCCAATACCGATAAGGAGGAACTCAAGAAACCCCATGTAGAATTGGTATCAACAAGGGAAATGTATGCAACATTCTTATCCATCATCATCTAAAAAATACTCCTCCTCCCATATCTTAACCAAGCCTTGAGGATATGGTGAAGAAAATGGAAACCTATAACTTTCAGTTCCAATAGACCACACAATTATCATTTCAAGATTTACGAACTCAAGTGGGACAATTGGTGAAAACCATCGGTGAGCTTTTGATGCAAGGGTATAAAAAACTACCATCCCAACCCATTTCCAATCCTAAGGAAAAAATTAATGTATGTTCAATTACACTTCGTAGTGGTAATGAAGCTTCTCCTTCTACTGATTCGATGAAACAGGTATGTCCCCCTCTTTAAAACACTCCTTCTCAACCCTCAAAAATTCCATGTATTGAAAAACAAAATAAAAAGGGCAATCAAATTATCGTTGATGATTCTAATGAACAATCCATTCCGCTTCCTTTCCCAGAAATATTCACTAAATCTAAGAAAAATTAGGATAATGATATTGATAATGAGATAATGGATACATTTAAAAAAGTTCATGTTAATATTCGTTTATTGGATGCAGTATAGAAAATTCCCCGTTATGCCAAATTTCTTAAAGAACTTTTCACCCATAGACGAAGGCTGAAGTGGAATGAGAGACTCAACTTAGGAAGGAACGTCTAGGCCATGATTCAACCAGCAATTCCAACCGAATCCAAGGATCTAGACATATTCACGATACCTTGTACCATAGGGGAGACTTTCTTTTCTAATGCTATTCTATACTTAGGTGATTCTATAAATTAATGCCTCACTCCGTGTATACTTATTTTCAGGTTGGAGATTGTCAACAAAAAGGCATTGTCGTGCAACTTGCCAACCGAAGCACAACAAACCCATTAGGAGTTGTTGAGGATGTCCTCGTAAAAGTTAAGAATCTCATCTTCCCTACAGCTTTTACATTCTTGATATGGAAGATACCTGAACCCAAGGACACAATCCTCTCATAATTGGGAGGCCATTCCTGAAAACAGCAAAGACAATCATCAAAGTTCACAATGGTATGTTGTCCATGGAATTCAGAGGAGAAATGGTAATTTTTAACATCCTTGAGGCTATCAAACACTTCATTGAAGGGCACTCCACTCTTCTGTTCTATTCGATGGAAGTGCTCTCAAACAATGCACACACTCACAGTTCTCTCCTCAACACAAACTCTGATTCATTTTTGTTTTCATCACCCTTAGATTATTTGAGTTTTGATTCATGTTTCGAATGTTTTGTGGGTTCAGAATAATGTAAATTTTGTGCTTTAATTGATGAGTGTGTTAATTCTGAGGTACCCATGAGTATCGATGATTCTGCGAATCTCATTTCAATAGATTCTCTTTCCTTTGAGAATAAACATGAGCAGATAGATAGTTTCATGGACCTCACTCCCCCTAAATCCACACCCTCAATCCAAAAACCCCTAGTGTTGGAATTAAAACCACTACCATAAAATTTAAAATATGCCTATCTTGATGGTATTGACTGATTTCCTGTCATTATTGCCAATAACCTCTCTCAATAGCAGGAATAAAAACTGCTTGATCTTTTGAGAGAGTGTAAAAAGGCAATAGTATGGACATTGGCTGATATTCCTGGGATTATCACATCTATTTTTATGCACCATATAATATTGGATGATGAGGCTCAGTCTGTAAGGAAGGATTAATGCCAGTTGAATCCCACTCTCCTTGAAGAGGTTAAATTGGAAGTTAGTAAATTACTTACTGTGGGGATAATTTATCATATATTTGATAGTAAATGGGTTAGCCCAGTTCAAATTGTCCCTAAAAAAATAGGAATAGCAGTTCAGTCTAATGAAAGGAATGAATTAGTTTCAATGCGTGTGCAAAAAAGCTGGCGAGTTGGTATTGAATACCGTTGACTAAATCAAGACACGCGGAAAGACCACTTTCCATTACCTTTCATTGACCAAATGTTAGAACGACTGGATGTTAAGTCCCATTATTGTTTCCATGTTGGATCTTCGGGTTATTTCCAAATCCATATAGCCCCTGATAACCAAGAACAAACAACATTTACCTATCCATTCGGCACATTTTCATGCAGAAGGATGCCATTCGGTCTATGTAATGCTCCTGGTACTTTTCATCGATGTATGTTGAGTATTATTTCTGAGTACCTTGAGAGTTTTATGGAAGTATTTATTGATTATTTCACAGTTTATGTATATTTGTTTGATGTTTGTTTGGAATACCTATGTTCCTTCCTCCACCGCTGCCTTGAAAAAGTTATTGTTTTAAATTATGAGAAATTCCATTTTAGGGTTGAGCGGGGGATAGATCTTTGGAATGACATTTCATATAAGGTAATTCAAGTTGATAAATCTAAAATTGAATTAATTTCAAACCATCCATAACAAAAATGTGTTCTTGAGGTGCGATCTTTCTTGGGTCATGCTGGTTTTTAATGCCGATTAATTAAAGAATTTAGTAATATTTCACTTCCATTGTCCCGATTATTGAAAAACGATTCTGAGATTGTGTTTGATAAAAATTGTGTTGATGCAATCAATTTACTAAAAAAGAGTCTCACATCACCTCCCATCATCCAACCACCATGGTGGGATCTCCCCTTCAAACTTATGTGTGATGCCTCTAACTTTATAGTTGGGGCAGTTTTATCACAAAGGGTTGAGAAGGCTCCTCATGTCATTGCGTATGCCTCACGTTCCCTTGACCCTACCCAGGTAAACTACACAACCACTGAAAAAGAACTCATTTCTATTGCGTTTTCCTTGGAAAAATTCGGTTCATATGTTCTCGGGTCAAAAATCATCGTCTTCTCTGATCATGATGCCCTTCGTTTCCTCTTAAAGAAACCTGAAGTCAAATCCCTCTTCAATCGTTGGATCATCCTACTCCAAGAGTTTGACCTTGAGATTAGAGAAAAGAGAGGAGTGGAGAATGTGGTAGCTGACCACATTGGAAGGATTTCCCCACCACTGGAACATCATGTTGAATCACCCCTACCCATTGGATAATTCTTTCCTCATGAGAACCTTTGTGATGTTGTAGATCTTACCCCCTAGTATGCAGAAATTGTGAATTTTCTAGCAAAATATTGGGTCCCCAATGATTTCATCAATTCAAAATCCTAGAGACATAAGCATGATTTTTGTTGGTACATTTGGGATGATCTATAATTGTGGAGAATTTGTAGTGACCAAGTAGTTCTTCGGTGTGTCCCTGACCATGAGTTCACCTTTGTTTTGACATTCTGCCACAATTTTCTTTGTGGGGGCCACTTTTTTTTCATCGTACTACTTGAAAGTTCCTTGACTCGGGATTATATTTTCCAACATTGTATAGAGATGCCCATATATTTTTTAAATCATGTACTCAATGAAAATTCACAGGGAATATCTCTAAGAGGAATGAAATGCCCCAACAGCCCATGTTATTTTGTGAGATCTTCGATGCATAGGGCATTGACTTCATGGGGCCTTTTACAAATTCAATTGTCTTTGTGTACATCTTAATAGCTTTTGACTATGTTTCTAAATGGGTGGAAGAAAATGCTACTAGGACTGATGATTCTCGAGTTGTTGTTGATTTTGTGAGGTCCCAGATTTTTAGTAGGTTTAGTCTACCAAGATTCATCATTAGTGACCAGGGTTCACATTTTATTAATCGTAACATGAAAAACATGTTTCATAATTATGGGGTTGTTCATAGAGTCTCCACTGCATATCATCCCCAAACTAACGGACAAGCAGAAATTTCAAATTGTGAATTTATGTAAATCTTCGAGAAAACTGTACAAACCAATAGGAAAAATTTGAGTTTGCGCTTTGATGATGAACTCTGGGCGTACCGTACTACTTTTAAAACCCACATCAGAATGTCACCAAATAGGATTGTGTTTGGAAAGGCTTTTTACCTCCTGGTGGAGGTAGAACACCATGTATATTGGACTTTTAGACAATGTAATATGAACCATTCAGATGCAGGTGAGCAAAGAAAGCTGCAGATTCAAGAGCTGGATGAAATTCGACGTGATGCATATGAAAACTCCCAGATCTATAAATAGAAGACAAAGGTTATTCATGATATCAGGATTCACCAGCGGAAGTTCCATATAGGTGAGAAGGTCCTCATGTACAATTCTAGGCTTATGCTCCACCTAGGTTTTGCATGAGCAGAGTGGACGATGTCTTACCGTCAATGGGATGAAACTTGAACACTTCTATGAGGATTTTTTAAAGAATTCGGTGGAAGAAATTTACCTTCTCAACGCATCATACCTATAAAATACACCAGGTACTATCCTTCCTTCTCACATTCTAAATTATTTCAGTTAGGACACTGCACATTCTAGGAGTGTGGGGGGGGGGTGGGGGGGGGGGGGGTGGATACATTCTTGGGATAGATAAGAATTTTCATCGTTTTCTCTTTTCTTCTCTTTTTATCCTTTTTATGGTATTTTCATTTTCTCCCATCAACAATTTCGAAGTTCGATGATTTGGTGACCATAAATGGGGGAATGTAAAAATACCATAACGAAGGCTAAAAATAATATTTTCATGAATTTAACATCAAGGAGTGATTTTATTTTTTTAGTGAATTGGTTTTATGTCAATGATATAAATGGTCATATCTATATGAAACCATGGAGATGATTGATGCCCCTTGTGTGAGTGGTTTTTGGGAAAACTGTGTCACTAATATCTCCACTAATTTTTGCACCAAACCAAAAAGTGTGAATATTTGTTACATAATATAAGGTAAATAAATGTTGGGTTAATAGTTTTCAGCTTTAAATGATTTTTCCATACATTCATTCCTTATCTGATCTATTTCATTACTGTACCATATTGGCCTATTTGTGTGTACCTAATGGTCGACTATCGTACGCCCTCAAAATTTTTTTTTTGTGTTTTGGGTAGTTCAAAAACCACTCCTCCTCAACCTTGGATCTTGTTATAACTATTGAAATTAGTGTCATGAGGAGATCATACAAGGTTTAAGAGATGAGTGAGAGATTTGTTTCCAAATGCAACTTCAGAAAAAATATAACAAATGAGGGGAGTGATGAAATGTGAAAAGTATGGGGATATATAGGTTGGGAGCTTATGGTTTGAATTCTTGGTATGCTTAAGTGAGTGGGTCTTGAAATATGATTTCAAAGGATGTAGGAAATGTTCGTTGAAAAATCATTTAATGCTGAATAATGTTAAAATAACCTATATTTATTTGATAGAAAGTGGAAATAAGAGCATGGAATGGTTTTAAAAAAAACGTGGATAGCTAGTGTAATGTTTTACTTTTTAATTCCATTCTCATGTTGGTGTCATGAATCTCTTTTAATTTTATTGTGATATGATTTATGAGACAACTTTTTTCATTTTCACTGGGAAGAACTCCTTGGTGTGGTTCGTTCATTGATCACATTACATTGGTGAATTAAAATTTCCTCAAATGTTTAATCTTCATGATGTTGGAAATATATATATATCTTCATCATTTTATTTGGATATGTGACTTTTCCCAGAAGTTCAAATGTTTAGGTGTGGGGGTGTGATCGTACCATGATTCACTTTTTTATTCCACCCTTACACAGCTGTTTTAAACTAGTTTTGTAATGAATATTACAAATATAATAATAAATTTTAAATTATGTTTGAATCAATTAATTAATTTTAATCAATATTGTAATGGGAAATGTTACCTATTTTTATTATTTCAATGTAGGTGGAGATGATTTGGAGGTCCCTTGATGAAGTGGAAGAAAAATGGGCCAAAATTGTATGGATCTATGGATATTTGTCCACTGTTTTAAATAGTTCGCAAAATTAGTGCATCCAAATGGGCTGATATTTTGTGGACCGATCCAGAATTTAACAAGATACATTTCATATCAAGTAACCCAATCCTGATTCGGATACTATGGGGCCCATCCAATCTGATCTGTCCAAGCCACCGAATATGGACAATGTCAAAAGTGGCATTCTGTATTTTATCAATATCTCGAACTGTATCTGTCCAAATGGTGCAAAACATTCGGTGGTGATAGATAAGATGTGGGGCTACAACATTCACGTTTTTTCAAATGGGTGATTCAACTTCATAATAGCCGAAAACGTTTCTCCAATTGGTTTATCAAAATATGGGTGCCCAAAACCACTTCCCATTTTGGCTATAAAAAGGCACCTTGGGCACGCCATTTCAAGTTCGTCCAGGAGACAAGGTGATGCCATTTTGGAGTCCTCAAAGAGTCTTCTCAACATCCCTATATGTTCTGGAGGATATGGGAAGTGATAATTTAATATCTTCTTCTTCTTCCTCTCCCATGGGTTTCTAAACCTCTTGTGATCACCAGGGGAGGAACATGAGGTAAATTCCAAGCTTCATGTTTGTAATATTTGAATGATATTTTGAATTCTAGGTTGGTGTGTTGTTTTTCACAATCCTATATTCTTATTTTATTGAATTATATACCATAATTTCATTCTCAACTCATATGATCATGTTTGGGGGTACCCATTAATGTGATGTTTCACACACCGTTCATCACTTTCTTCCCCCCTTCAAATTGCGGTGTTTGTGTGGTTCATATTGGTCAATTGAACTCACATAATCACTGTCAGGGTCATGCAAATTTATTTCAGGGTATCAGAATAGAATAACATACAAACCTGGATAGCACATCGAGTTCTTCATGTGTTGCTTTGGTGAATTTTGGTTATGATGTCGAACAAAAATCACTCACTCATTGGCGGTGTCTTGTGAATTATTGTGTTTTTTCGACTGAACCCTAGGAGGTATCCTAGTATAAACTCAGTAAAATTCTGGTTCTAGTTGTTACAAACCTGATATTAAAATATCATAACCCCATATCATGAAGCGATGAAGGATAAAATCATGAGAATACCATGGGTTGATCACACTTTATTAATCTTGTTCATTTCTACTTTGTTTTGTCGCTTTCATTTTCTATTTTCATTCTTAATCATAAAAACCAAGTATTATTAAACCCCATTTCCCTTTCTACCTTCATAATCAGAACCCCATTCTGGAATTAATGATCAAAGGCTCCGTCGAGAGACGACCTAGGGTTGTTGCTATACTGCAGAAATTCTAGTCAAAATCAAACAACTAATCTGACCCGCTGACAACGCGATCACATGAGGCCTCAAAAGTATGGTTATGATGTTACACATTATCCATTTACTAATTATGAGATTAGTTATTGATATACAATGTGATTATTCAACAAGTATAATATCCATGTGAATGTCTAAATGAAATTGTTTGATTTATTCTTTCCACATTATGTAGAAGATTATGCCTAAAAGGCATGTGTTTCAGATATATACATTTCCAAAAATGTTTATTCTTATTTACAATAGCTTATACTATATAGTTTATCCTGAATAAGCATCTAAGATCACCCATTTCTTATGTTTCATTTTTCCTCAGGATGTGAAAAAGTATATTATGATTTACATTCACTGATAGTCTATGCGATATGAGTTTTTTCAAAGGGAATGATTTGTTTCTTTTTATTTCAAGATGTAATGTAAAACATATGTTTGTATCTAGTATTTATAAGGATAATAAACTGATCAGTCCTCTATGATTTATTTTATTGTGATCATGCCATTGTAATAAAATAATGCATTGATTCTAATCTATTGGGATTTGGGGAGTTACAACACTACAATCCAGGAAAAAAATAGATGATATAAGAGACATTATGTAGGAAAGATCATGGAAATATAACCTAAATGAGGATTGGGAAATATCTTATATTCATTGATTTAGTAAAGATGAATATGAGAATTTTATGTAAAGAGAAACAAGACTTATTTTACAAATGATTACTAAACCATCCTTATGGAAGAAGATAAATACATCACAATATGATGATGATAATTCTGAAAAAAATTAATGGTGTTAAGTATTGAATATTGGAATTATTCATGTATGGGGATGGAATGATGAAATTTGGAACATAATTATGTGTTCCATTAATACCTGTGCTAAAAACGGAACTATTAGATAATGAACATAGGTGAAATTTATATATACACCATGGTTGTACCAAGATGCATAAATATAATAAGGAATTTTTTTGGTGGGATAATGTGAAGTGGGAAATTAGTTAATATATCTGAAGGTTCCTAGTTTGACAACAAGTGAAGATCGAGAGACAACATCCTAGAAGAGTAATGAATCCTATTCCTATTACAATGTGGAAGTGGGATTTAATTACTATGGACTTCACCACTAGATTACCAATGTACCCCAGAAAGAGTGATATGATATTGGTTATTGTTGATCTACCTACAAAATTAGTCTATTTCCTTTATATAAGAGAATATTTATCTCTTTATCATGTTACAAGACTCTATTTAAATAAATCATTATAAATTCATGGTGCACCTTAATCATTTTTGTCTGATCGAGATCCAAGATATTAATCAGAATTTAGGAAGATTCTTTAGAAAGAATTGGATACTGAGCTTCATTTGATTACTTCTTATCACCCTCAAATGGATAGACAATATAAAAAAATATTCAAACATTGGAAGACATGTTGAGATCATGGTAACCTTATAATCAAGGTATGTGGGATCATTATTTATTTTTTGTGTAGTTTTACTAAAATAATAGCTTCTATTATAATGTTAGAATGGTGCCATACGAAGCATTCTATGAAAAGAGATTTCAAACTCCAATATTTTTTGATGAATTATGCGTGAGAAAACATATAGGATGATAAATTATTTATGATATGATAACAATGGAAACGAAAATCCATGATAAATTTAATAGAGTTCAATGTAGTCAATAGAGATTTGCTGACAACTGGGTAAAGGATTTGTGATTTAAAGTGGGGGTCCATGTCTTTATGAATGTATCCCAATGGAAGGGTGTCTTAAGGTTCTGTAAGAAAGGAAATCTATGCCCTAGGTATATCAAAACATTTGAAATCACGGAAAAAATTTGGAGTTGTATCATACTGAAGAGAAATTCTACCATGTCTCTCCAAAGTGCATGATGTGTTCAACATATCATTATTAAAGAAGTATATTCCAGATATTTCAAATGTACTCACCTGTTATGTAATATAAGTAGAACCTGATTTTTTCACTATGAAAAGCCTATAGAGATTCATGACACAAGATATTAAGTATTAAAAAATTAAAGGACTCAACTAATAAAAGTTCCATGGAGAAACCATAAAATAGATAAAATAATGTAGGAATCAGAAGATATTATTAATAAGAAAAACAAACAACTTTTTAGAGACCAATATTCATGAAAATTTTAATAAAAGGAATTTTTGATGTGGGGAATAATATAATACTATATGATTTTACAGCAAGTATCCTCTTAAATAAATTCAATTCTTTCGAGAGCTTACATTGCGCAAAAAATTATTTAATTTTGTATAAAGCCTATAAAATCAACTAGATAATAGTAAAAAACAAAATAAAAGAATAGTTATTGAAATAAATTTCTTTTTCTATAAATTAAGAAACATATACTAGTGAAATAGTAACTTCACCTTTGGAATAGTAATATAACCCATATGAATAGTAATTTGTCCAATAGAGTAGAAAACTAACCTAACAATGTATAAATAAAATTTTGGAATCCAATAAATGGCATAATGATATAATTATATCACAGATTAAGTAAATAAAATATTTAGAAATTATTAATTATGTTTGGATATTAATTATAATCATAAATAATTATTTTAAATTTAATAATTGATATAATGATTTAAAAAAAATATATTCATAAAAGTTCTTCATAAATTAATATTTGGATGTCTCAATATTATAAGACTATTTTATTATTCCTTTTTAAAATTTTCAAATTGTTATTAAATTATTTGTAATTTTAAAATATTTATTTTCTATTTAGTTGTTGATTTTAATTAAAAAATAAATTTCTCCTATTTATGAAACTATTTTCATAAAATAGAGTCATTTTTTGAATTCTACACATTGAAAAATGTTTAGGGTAAATTTTTTGAATTTTTCATTAATAGAAGAATGTTTTTATAAATATAATATGGTAATTTATGGTATAAGATAAATACTTGAATTAGGGTGTCGTAGATAGTGTAGGGATGATATCAGCCCATAATATCAAAATATCCTTCATTATTTTAATACATTAAGGATAACTCTAAAACTATTGATTATCATGAGGAATTATATTATCCTAATAAATAAATTAAGGCAGAAACACCCATCTCATCCACGATATATACAAGAATCACAACCTATTATCCTCACACATTTGTATCCTTGAATCTTGTTCAATTCATACCCAATACACTTCCTTGTCTCTTACCTACATCCATGAGCATTTGGTCTAACCATAATAAAAAAATTAAGACCCTTAAGGAGGGTGTCAATGAAAATAAACTGAAGAGGTAAAATCCTCTTTCATTTTCCTTTATTTTCATTTTAATTTAATTAATTTTATTACCCGTCCCTCACAACCTCTTTCCAAACATGAATGATAAATACACTATATTATATATAATATAATGTTATTGTGTTAACAAAATATCTACCATCAATCCCCTTCCCCACTCACTTTAATTCTCAAAATGAAAATATGGTCTGTGATATGATGATATACCACCTTCATCGATGATTTATTTTCATTATCCATTACTACATTCCAGGTTTATCATATTAAAATTATTATGTCTAAATAATATTTATTATACATATTATATGATACATGATGTTATATAACCAGTATATATATCTAATATTTATTAAAAAAAAAACTAGTTCATGCTAATTTAAAATTCATCAAAATAAACTAATAATCATCATTACACTTTTATCATATGAATATTGTTCATTTATGAAAAAATGATATATAAGACCATTTAATATTAATTAGGTTAATTAATAACATATAATTTAAAATTTATGGAATTAATTCCATTTTGACATTACCTTGATAGAAATTAGACAAGTGAACCAATCAAGAAAACCATGTAAACGAACACTCCCAAATGACGAAATTAAAATCAAATAACATAAAAAAGTCCATAAATAAACATAATAAAATTATAATAAATTAAATAAATGTTGAAGAGTTTCTAAATTAAATTCTAAATGAATCCAATTTCTTTATACACGATGTTATTTGAATGTACATAAATCTTTCATACATAAGGTAAGGGATTCTCCCCAAACCTCCATTTATCATTTGGTTTATGATTTTTCTCACTTTTCACCAATATAATGATTATGTATGTTTATATTATTTTAATAAATTCTACTTCAATGTTCAAAAATAATTTTTCTATATCATTTAATCTTTTTTGGTGAAAAACTACATGTTTTTATAAGTTTCTCTTTCAAATTAATCATAATAAAAATTCTCAATTTAAGGAAACTTTCCAATTTCTTACCCTTTTTCATGTACAATACATAATTGGTTTTAAGATATTTTTTGATAAAATCATCATCTTTATCATGAAATAAAATATTTTTTCATTTTTGGTTTGATACTATCAATTCTTCCATTTCCCACATTAGGGGCTCTTTTATATTTTTACCATAATCACACTAAATAAGAAATTTTCTAATGATTATTAAAAACTCATTTTACATGTTTTCACTTTAGTTGGATATCATTTATCATGATCCATTCATATTTCACCTTATGATGTTTTAAGTATTATTTATATCATTTCATTCATGGAAACCATTATAATATTTCCTTTGGTCATGACTCATTCACAACTTATTCCTTTCATTTTGTTTATGCATACTTACATTTTATTTATGATCAGAATTCATTAAAATTTTCATTAAATATCCATATTTTTGGAAAATATTTTTTTATAGCTATATAAAATTTTTACACATGTCATTCTCATTGAATTATTAATTGTATTGAACTTATTTATGAATAATGCGCTAGACTTTTAGTGATATATGGGACCTCGTAATAGATAACCCCTCGATGCATCAATAGTTATATGAGACAAAATAGTTGGAAACAAACCATCTTGATGGTATAATGGTTCATGTTATAGAAACCTGATACCCAATAAATTATAATTTTCTTTATTCAGTATTCATTTATTAAATTCCATGAGGTTTTCACTATGAAAAAATATAAATGGATGTATTTTCATTTTCAGCGTACTTGTGGAATGTGATTTTTTTAGATTATATTCCTTCCCGTAATTTCTACACATTATTGGATTTGATTCACTTATTATTTATTAACACAACCCTTACTATGAATTTTAACTCACCCATTAATTTTTCTTCATTCCACCATTAGTGAGGATGAAATATTTAAATAACTGAAAAGTTACCGTTTATTTTTTTATGTTATATTTTTAATTTCCAAAAAAAATAATGGAACCATTTATATATCTAGTTTGTTCAAGACTACTAAATTTATCTATCCTTGTTTACTTTAGTTATTGTACCTATGACATAGTAATATAAAACCGCCAATACTAGGATATTGGGTTCAGGGTATTATTGTGACCACATTATGGAATTGAGGGGAGTCTTGAACATCAAGTGTTATATCATGGACCGGCTGTAAGAACTGTAGTGAATTTCACAACAGATGGAGGGCTCATGATTAATAGGCTCAAAGTGATATAATCCATTTTATATCAAGTCTCCCACAATTACATTATTTTTAAATGTTATATAAGATCACCTAAATGAATAATATATCAAGTGGAAGAGATTACCTACCACATAGACCAATGTGGAGACTCTAATAAATAAGATCGAGTCATTCTAGTTACCTTTCATTACCACCACCCCTACATTATCCAGTGATGAAAATCCATTTCTGAGAGACTTTTAGAGGCCTACAACCAAACCAATACTAAAGGTCCTGTATAGTGGAACCATATTGAATATATTGTAATTACTTATATTAAAATCAATTAAATCAGTAGTACTAGCAACCCCAACCATATCAATAGAAAAACTACAATCAAATACTAGATCATTAGTAGATATAACAACCCAACTAAGGATATTATTAATATATAAGTGGTCAAGTGCCACAAATTAATTAGGGACTACATCGTTACCCAAAAAAATTTCTTGATCCTAGAATACAAAAGTAAAAACGTCAACAACCCATTGATCCTAGAGGTCAACCAAAATTCTATGTAGGTCTACAGTGACCACCACAATATGTACCACCTATATAGTTTAATAATGAAAACATTATCTGTAAATATTTTCTAAAAGTTTATCATATAATGAAAATCATTGAGATAAAGATTTAATTTTTTTAGATGCTTTGCATAATGTTGAGAACCAAATGGGTCAAATATCAAAGACCATATCACATAAAATTCCAGCTACGGTTCCCAGTAACAGTGAGAAGATATATAGATGAGTGGAAAATGTAGTAATTTATAGTAATGGGAATGTGATATAATTTATGAAACCATGAAAAGAGGAGTCAAGGAAACATAAATAGACAAAGAAACATGTGACAACAATTAGTGTCGATGACATTGTTAGTGAAAATGAAGATTGTGGAGAAACAAATTTACATTAATAAAATACTAAAAATGATCAAAAAATGAGTATCTTGACAAGAATGAATTATATATTGTTATTTTAGTATAAAACCCCACTCTTACCTTAACAAAAATATTGATGAAGGAATGATTAAAATAAAATATATGAAGTTTCATGCAATGTTAAAACAAATACAAATCAGCATCCATTTCACTAAGGCCATTACTGTCACGAACCGAATCTGGTCACCGCCAAAACCGGCACCAAACCCATCCCGTGACATGACCCGAAGGGCGTTCCCTATCCCCACGGGCTGGCACATGTGCCCGAGTATCATTTATTTAGGTTTGGGAACGATTTACCCGAATATGAAGGCATAAACCATTTAAAACAATCAATAAACTGAATCTGAAAAATTTATACCAAACGATGTTTAAACAAAAACCATAACTTAATACATAGGTTTAGAGTCAATAGAAAAGGTCCAAAGACACAATGGAACAGAAACAAAACAGCCTCATGGACTCCACATGACAAGGGGTCATCACCCCCAAGTCGTCTCCACTACTCCTCCCCAAGGATGAGGACTAACACCCTGAACCGTCAACACCCTTAGCCTTTCCTTTAACTGGGTAAAAAAAAGGCTCCACTTACACCCAAGGGGTGTAAGTAGGGTGTGAGCCTAATCCCAATAGGATACCACCCTATGATTCCAAGGTGCATGCAATACAAGGTGAAAAAGCAAGCAGTTTTAATATGCAATTAAAAGCGGTGAAAAATTCCACAAAATGAAACTTTAAATTGAAAACATTTTTCAAGATAAAACTTTCAGAATGTTAACACATTTAAATAGGAATATTAGATACTGCATTATAATTCCAAAGACACCCAAAAACAAGGTCAAATACCACAAATCCACTGAGCAACAAAACCGGGAACACCCCTAGGCACCAGATAGTCTCAGGCCCCATGTACCTCGTACCTCAGTGTAATGTAACCATAGTAAAATCCTTTCTCGTGCAGGAGACACTAGTAGGGAACATACCCATAACCTAGTGGTCCCCAATCATCATCCACAAAGTTTAGTTAGAGTTGTCTTTATCCAAATGCTAAGTGAAACAGGGACAAAACCCATCCGGTCCACTAGCCGTACTAGTACAAATCCGCCCACCTAGGTACCCGAGCTTCCCTCTTTGTGCTCAAACAATTTCAGGATTTAACACACATCCATTTTAATGTAAAACACCACTACTGGTCACATACACCAAATACAGTAGCTATCTCATTTTATACCACTTTAAACACACAAAAAACTCTTTGAATTTGAATAAATCATTTTCACAAAATCTCGTGTAGTTTTGCACACAAAACCCCTTAAGAAACCAACTTGTACATGATGTTCACAATTGTAAGTTACCAAAACAGTAAAGGCAGCCCAATAAATATAAATTAAAACAACAAATCAATTTTTGGGCATCCTTATGTTAAACAAGAAGTGTTATCTTTGTAAAACCTTCATTTTCACACAAAAGTGGAACCAAAACATCACTTTCTTTACAAACACAATTAAAACCCATTTTTTTGCAGCAATTACCAAAGGGGATAAACATTATAAACAGAATTTTATGCCTTATTACAGATCAATAAAAACAACTAAGTATTTATAGGGCATCCCCAAATAAACAAACAAAACACTTCTTTGGAAAACCCCCATTTTCACACCAAATTGGCATTTTAAATTCAATTGCAATGGAAACATCATTAGAACCAATTTTTGTAGCAATAATAAAATTATATAAATCTGAAAATATGATAAATACATCATGATAATACACAAATATTGCATCAACATTGGAATCACCTACCAAATCAAATGAAACCATTGAATCCTTTGTGCGAAAACACAAACGCACCACCGCCGCACCTCAAGAAGGGTAGATCAAACCTAAAAATAGAAAATTGGACCAATAAAACCCAAGGTTAAACCTTAGGTTCGAACCCCTACCCACTGGTCACTGTTCACTTCAATAAAAAGGGAGGAAACCCTAAAAAAATAGAATGAAACCCTAATCAATTTGAAAGGGGAAAAGAAATGGACAAACTTACTTGAGAAATCTAGAATCAATCTCCCCAAAACACTAGTATCTGAAATTTAAAATGGCCAAAACTCAGGGGATGGTCTCACAAGAATTATTAGGTCATTTAGGAATCGGAATGGAGGAAAAAGTTTAAGAATAGAAGGAGTTATGAAAGGATCAATTTACCTCTCTAAAATCTGGACGATTTATGAAATCCATAAAGTTTCGACTATTGTCACGACTCTATCGAGCTCCAAATTGTGGGAGGAGGGCATGGGGTCTCGCCTGGGCCTATTAGGGTCGATAGGGAGGTGGAATCACCGAAAAATCCATTTTAATGAATAAGATATTAATAAATTAATGAAACAATATAAAACTGGAAAATGGGCCTTCGGGTTGGCCCAACTCTCAAATAAAAAGAAAACTCCCCCATGCTTATGGATTTATAAAGGCCCCAAATTTAAATTTGGGGTTAATATATCAGGGGAGAACAATTAGGAGTTAGAATGAGTCAAAAATATTAAAAATTGAAAAAGTTATAGATGAAACAAAATTTATTTTTAAATCTGGAATTGGGCTCGCAGTTTGGCCCAATTCATGAAAACTCACCTATTCTCAATAAAACCTTTGGAAACCACCAAAACAAATCATGAGTGGAAAATAAATTTAAAATAACCCTAGAATAGGTTACGTACGTGACAATTCTCCCTACCTTGAAAACTTTCCGCCCCGGAAAGTCACAGCAAGGTCAAAGCAACAACCAAACCCAACTGAGAAACCAATAGGTACACCCTTGCCAGGTTTCACCCCCAAAGGTCAAAACACCTCCAATGATCAATGATGGAAGGAATACTATCACAAACCAAACTTACACCACTTTCCTGAAACAATAAATTACATTCAGGATTTATCCCAAATGAAAACTCCTCAAATACAATCTGAACAATACTCAATCAATTTACCCAAAAAAACAACAACATTGAACAAGGTTACACTTCCCTACTATAACTAAACCATTGGAAACTCTCCAATATCAATGTTTACCCAATGAATATGTAGGTAGTTAGATATCTTCGAATGATAATACCTACTTCCCAGACAAGTCCAAAGAAAAAAAAATATGAGTTACTCGTATGAAGAGACACAAATGGGCTCCCCACCATAAGAGACAACTTAAATTGTTTTCCCGAGACAGAATCAAGACACTAATAGTGGGAGGCCCAAACAAACTCTCTAGTAAAATGGATATACTTCCATTAAATGTTTATGAAGGAATATTCATGAGAATCATAGTGGGTCTCCCCACCATAAGAACTGACCATCTTAACCGACCAGCATGGGCCGACACAGAAAGACCCAAAAAGAAATCAAAGATTTAGGAAGGGCGCAAGATTAGTCTGCATGGTTTGGGAAACTGTGCACTAACTATGAATATAATTATTTCTACATGGCTTCCTAGCACACGACCACTACTAAACGTTCACAAACTATGTTCTCAACCATGACGAAACCATAGGTTTGAACTATTCCCATCTTTCATACTAAGGATAGGACTTTGTACAAGGGTTTAAATGGCCCTGGGATTTTCCCTGACTACGAGCCAGCTTCTCTCCGAGACCTATGGCTGGAGATCAAATGATTGAAGCATCTTCGGCCTCGTAGTTAATATTTGGAAACCCACTGAATGAGAATTCTTCTTTTCGGTGCTACCAAAAACTACACCGTAGTCCCAAATAAGTTTTCTAGACATAACACATTCCAAACTCACTTTACCTTATCCCAATATTTCACTGAAACACGGGCTGAGAAGATACACACACATCACACCTTGTTTTTTCATGTGAGAAACAACAGAAGTAAAGAACACCTACACTCAACTTCCTCTAAAATGGAATATTTTGATTTTTTTTCCAAGGGAGACATTCACCCAACACAACATGGACTCTGGAGGATTTCACGACTTTCACCTATACAATCAATCGAGTACATGACATCATAAGGCATCACCAAACATGACCATTTCAACTGATATAAAAAATTCATGGAGAGGGACCTTATACAACATCCCCCAAAACCACACAATTCTAGAAAGTGGCCATAATATCCTATCGTGACCAAATTTCCCACACCGGTGGTTTAACATGAATTAATGCATCAAAGAAACTTTGAAGAACCCAAAGGTCCTCTTAGACACCATCGAGACACTCATCCACACTTACAACCAAAGAACACTTCCACCTTCGATGAATCATGAAACATTAGAAACTATGGTTTCTTTCAACCTTCCACAATAACTTTACCACTACAAGAGGATCCAAAAATCAATGAAATGAATGGGTGTAGACTCAATCAACAATGATCGATAAAATATTCCTTATATTGATCAACTGGAGGATTTTCCAATGGAGAAACAATATAGATTGCACTTCAGCTGTGCATTAACCCTTAATGGTGGCATACCTTATCCAATGAGAGAACCCAAGGACCCAACCAATCTGGTCCATTAGTCAAAACATGCCTCAAACTAGATCCAAAAACATGAAGGGAACCACCATAGAGGCATCCCAAAACATTTTTCAAAAGAGACCACTAATCGTCCCTACAACACAGCTCACCGACCAAACACAAACCCAAAACACAGTTCAAACATGAGCGGTTCTTGGACTCAAAACATCCCACAACATCAAGATTATCAAAAACCCATAATAAAAACTATACCAAACTATTCATAAATACATCATGTTTTTCTTTAAAACTATTTCTTTGAAAACAAATGGTTTTGCAGTAAGAGTATCCACCATTGGTACCCCATGGGCCTCACACATGCATGTTTTTGTGTCACACCGGGAACCCTCCTCATAACCATCCCAGCACTCATCTAGTCATTCCATCAACCATCCATCATCCCATATAACCCCATGCATGTGGTCAATCATGGAAATACCAAAGGGTAAAACAAAAATTCCTTCCACTTTTCAAAAACAAAATGCTCAACCAACCCAACCTTTTTCTCAAAACTGCTAACAATGAGATCAAAATCCCAATTCACATCTTACAAAACATTTCATAAAGACACAAAAATTTGGAAAAGAACCCACATTCAAGATATTCATATCAATATCAAAACATCTCATCCCATTAAAACACTGTTTTATTATTTAGAAAACTCTATTGGAAACACTTTTCAAAACCAACTTTAATATAGTTCCATCTTTCAAAAGAGGTGTAAGCACACCATTTTACATTTCAAAACAATTCTGAAAATTCAATTCCTCAATTTCATAAACCGAACCATTCCCTCTTTATTTGAAAATCATTTCATAAAAACTTTACTCTTATTAAAACCATGTCACCAGAAAACCAAAGTGCCAGGATTTCAAAACTAAAGCACAAAACAATCCGAGAGGAAACTAGTTTCAATGGGTGACTTGGAAATATGGTTGGCAGCCATATTCCAATCACTTCACTATCACAGAGAGTGTTTTAGGGAATATCCCCAGCTTCACACGGCTTTCCAGGCCCTGTGAGCTTACGGAGACCATTAACCCAACCCTCTTTTCATTTCCCCTAACCATCATTAAAACAAGAAAACCAAAGGACTTAGATAAATCCTGACTTCCCTAGGAAACTTGAATCCTGTCATGAGGTGTGGTGATCAAGAACACTGCCCATAACTATAATACCAAGTCCCTACAATCCTAACTCCAGGATATCCTGACTCTTCCCGAAATAACATGACCCAAAGAGTTAACATGAACCTCCTCTGATACCATTTTGTCACGAACCGAATCTGGTCACCGCCAAAACCGGCACCAAACCCAGCCCGTGACATGACCCGAAGGGCGTTCCCTATCCCCACGGGCTGGCACAAGTGCCCGGGTATCATTTATTTAGGTTTGGGAACGATTTACCCGAATATGAAGGCATAAACCATTAAAAACAATCAATAAACTGAATCAGAAAAATTTATACCAAACGATGTTTAAACAAAAACCAGAACTTAATACATAGGTTTAGAGTCAATACAAAAGGTCCAAAGACACAATGTAACAGAAAAAAAACAGCCTCATGGACTCCACATGACAAGGGGTCATCACCCCCAAGTCGTCTCCACTACTCCTCCCCAAGGATGAGGACTAACACCCTGAACCGTCAACACCCTTAGCCTTTCCTTTACCTGGGTCAAAAAAAGGGTCTACTTACACCCAAGGGGTGTAAGTAGGGTGTGATCCTAAGCCCAATAGGATACCACCCTATTATTCCAAGGTGCATGCAATACAAGGTGAAAAAGCAAGCAGTTTTAATATGCAATTAAAAGCGGTGAAAAATTCCACAAAATGAAACTTTAAATTGAAAACATTTTTCAAGATAAAACTTTCAGAATGTTAACACATTTAAATAGGAATATTAGATACTGCATTATAATTCCAAAGACACCCAAAAACAAGGTCAAATACCACAAATCCACTGAGCAACAAAACCGGGAACACCCCTAGGCACCAGATAGTCTCAGGCCCCATGTACCTCGTACCTCAGTGTAATGTAACCATAGTAAAATCCTTTCTCATGCACGAGCCACTAGTAGGGAACATACCCATAACCTAGTGGTCCCCAATCATCATCCACAAAGTTTAGTTAGAGTTGTCGTTATCCAAATGCTAAGTGAAACAGGGACAAAACCCATCCGGTCCACTAGCCGTACTAGTACAAATCCGCCCCACCTAGGTACCCGAGCTTCCCTCTTTGTGCTCAAACAATTTCAGTATTTAACACACATCCATTTTAATGTAAAACACCACTACTGGTCACATACACCAAATAAAGTAGCTATCTCATTTTATACCACTTAAAACACACAACAAACTCTTTGAATTTGAGTAAATCAATTTCACAAAATCTCGTGTAGTTTTGCACACAAAACCCCGTAAGAAACCCACTTGTACATGCTGTTCACAATTTTAAGTTACCAAAACAGTAAAGGCAGCCCAATAAATATCAATTAAAACAACAAATCAATTTTTGGGCATCCTTATGTTAAACAAGAAGTGTTATCTTTGTAAAACCTTCATTTTCACACAAAAGTGGAACCAAAACATCACTTTCTTTACAAACACAATTAAAACCCATTTTTTTTCAGCAATTACCAAAGTGGATAAACATTATAAACAGTATTTTATGCCTTATTACAGATCAATAAAAACAACTAAGTATTTATAGGGCATCCCCAAATAAACAAACAAAACACTTCTTTGGAAAACCCCCAATTTCACACCAAATTGGCATTTTAAATTCAATTGCAATGGAAACATCATTAGAACCAATTTTTTAGCAATAATAAAATTATATAAATATGAAAATATGATAAATACAGCATGCTAATACACAAATATTTCATCAACATTGGAATCACCTACCAAATCAAATGAAACCATTGAATCCTTTGTGCGAAAACACAAACGCACCACCGCCGCACCTCAAGAAGGGTAGGTCAAACCTAAAAATAGAAAATTGGACCACGAAAACCCAAGGTTAAACCTAAGGTTCGAACCCCTACCCACTGGTCATTGTTCACTTCAATAAAAAGGGAGGAAACCCTAAACAAATAGAATGAAACCCTAATCAATTTGAAAGGGGAAAAGAAATGGACAAACTTACTTGAGAAATCTAGAATCAATCTCCCCAAAACACTAGTATCTTAAATTTAAAATGGCCAAAACTCAGGGGATGGTCTCACAAGAATTATTAGGTCATTTAGGAATTGGAATGGAGGTAAAAGTTTAAGAATAGAAGGATTTATGAAAGGATCAATTTACCTCTCCAAAATCTGGACGATTTCTGAAATCCATAAAGTTTCGACTATTTTCGCGACTCTATAGAGCTCACAATTGTGGTAGGATGGCATGGGGTCTCGCCTGGGCTTCTTAGGGTCGATAGGGAGGTGTAATAACCGAAAAATCCATTTTAATGAATAAGATATTAATTAATTAATGAAACAATATAAAACTGGAAAATGGGCCTTCGGGTTGGCCCAACTCTCAAATAAAAACAAAACTCCCCCATGCTTATGGATTTATAAAGGCCCCAAATTTAATTTTGGGGTTAATATATCAGGGGAGAACAATTAGGAGTTGGAATGAGTCAAAAAAATTAAAAATTGAAAAAGTTATAAATGAAACAAAATTTATTTTTAAATCTGGAATTGGGCTCGCAGTTTGGCCCAATCAATGAAAACTCACCTATTCTCAATAAAACCTTTGGAAACCACCAAAACAAATCTTGAGTGGAAAATAAATTTAAAATAACCCTAGAATAGGTTACGTACGTGACAATTACTTAGAGGGATTACTATTAAACATTTAAGATATAATTAAATTATAACACAAGGAAGATGTAAGATTTTGGTTTCATTTCATTAATTTTTAATTCTATTCTATCATTCAATAAAATATTCACTCAAATAAGAGAGACCCCTATAGATTCTCAATTCATTAAATTATAAAGGAATGATATTTTAAGGGATCATTGTGTGATTTTGGTTCATGTATAAATAAAATTCTTATGAGTGGCATCATGTATAGGATTTTTGGTGATTTAAAACCAATAAGAGTGACTCCACAATGTTTTGACATCTTATTCAAGCATCCTCCTGGATTACTTGAGGAAATCCTAGAAATTGGTGTAAAATTAATTATCCCAACTGATTTACTCATCCTATTCAAGGAACAAGTTGAAGTAATTCCCCTTATTTTAGGAAGAATATTTCTCACAACTGAGAAGGAATTGATTAATTTAATTGAAGGGAGATTGATATTTAGAGATGCTGAAGAACATGTTGGGTTTGATTTTGTGAGTTATAAAATTAAAATTTATGTGCCATTAAATTATTAATCCATATCTTATATTAATAAGAAAAATGATAATATGACCTGTATGGATGGAATTTTACAAACCACCTTTATTAACCTATGTTTTAATAACATTTTAATAAGGGGTGTCACATCAAATTAAAAATCAGTTGAACAAAATATTTTCTAGATATAAAAAATGTATAAATTAATTTCCAGATGGCAATCTTGGGTAGGAATAATATGTTAGTTTAGTCTTATTGAAGTTTTATCCTAGACAGATGATTTTCAATTTTAAATGGATCAAAAAGAGGACAAAATATATAAATTCAGGCTTTGAACCCTTTAGACTATGTGTAAATGTAGATATTCTAAGGAAATTGAAAATAATTATTATTCATCATGTATATCATAAAAGACATGTAACATTTAGGGTTGTTTTAAATATCATAATCCCTACATTAATAGAAACCACCCCATTCACCCTTCTTTTCTAACATGCATCCACATCTATCATGATGCTTCTCTTCCTCCCATCGGTCTGCTATCCCCCTCCCCTTTACATCATTTCTCATATCATATGCTTCTCTATCTCAATCATCCAAAATATCTAGAACCCAAACTATCTCCAGCCCAACCCTCAAATGTGTGCCCCAACACAATGAGAAAAAAATTCCACCCATGTGGTAGTTGGCCACACCTTCTCCTCTACCTGTAGAAGCATCCACCTCTTATTAGACTACCACCTATGACAACACATTCACTAATAATGATTTACAATCAACATCCATTGTGTTTTAGGTTAATTCTTTCCCACACATCCACCCCTGCCTCTGATTCTCATCACCTGTGAACTAGTTTAGAATGGTCCATTTAGAAGATAATCACATAAGGACCAATAAGAGAGTTTACCCTAAAGATTTCAATAGGATCTAGATCCACCATTAGGTCTATGACCTTATCGATCGGATGCACCTCTCGGCCATCAACCAGGTGCATGAGGAGATATCCATGGATCTCTTAATGGAGTTCCTAGACACATTCAACATGTAAATCAACTACATTCAATTTAGTCACTACATTATGTTGTGGGAGACCACCCTTGGGGATTTTTCATTCAACCTCAATGTATAATATTTGAACACCATTACCTCCCTGGTAATCCTTAAATTTCAGCTTATGCCTTAGAATACTGATGCTACACAACTATGGGAGAGGATCGCCAAAGACATGTGGATAGCTTATGATACTCACAAGATGAATAAAACCCTTCTTTATAGTGATTCTCTTTAGATCCCTCCTCGGGACCATTCCCATACCTTCCATGCTCAAGATGATATCAGAGGTGTGTGATACATGTAGTGGTTAATATTTTTGCCTCATCCATGGGTGGACTAATAGTCAATATGGCTGATTCCTTTCCCCATCAATTTGGATGATGACATCATTATTAGCGCATTATGGGAGGTAAACCATATTTTGGTTTTAGTTATTTATATCATGTTCTTAGGATCATTTCTTACATTTTCATAAATTTCTTTTCATACTTCATCTTAAACATCAACATTATCACATTCTTTCAACTATTTGAGATGATTTTACATATTTTCAACTCTATGAAACATCATATTTATCTTATTCCATATTTTTTATACCCTATGGACTAACCTTTATTCCAATGAATGTAATTTGTTCTATCAATTTATTCATGTATCCCAATTTCAAATTTTCATCCACCAAGATTTCACATGGAATGAATTACATTACAGGGTTCTATTGATTCACTTATTCTAGTTTCAAATTTACATTTCATTTCTATCTATCCTTACATTTTTATCCCTCCCACGATTCCTTCCATAGTAGTGTGTAGAAATTGTCATTTTAGGTCTGGAGGAGTATTTCATGAGATATATTGTTAATACACTAGTATTATTTCTTGTTTTCACCTATCTAGATTAACATTGTCATGGAAATAATGTATTAGAAAATAAATATCATTACAACCCTATAAATTAATGTAAATGTTAGGTTGGATATTATTGAAACACATTTTGTACTGTTGTTTAAGATTTTTAGCATGGTTGTTGAGTCGAGTAATTTAATTATAAATATATATTTTTGTAAAATGACTCATTATTGGATACTATGTGTTGAGTGATTTATTATTATTTTATACTCCCATTCTAGAGAGGATTCAAGTTTTACACTATTAAATTATTTTTAAGCATATTTCATGAAAGACACCTGGGTAATGTAAAATTATAAACACTATCATTCAGATCTTATTGAAGCTAGGATTGAATTAATACATTTTTAAAATTATTTAGTCAATCATTGATACACACTTTTTCCATAGACCCACTTAAACATCTTTCCTCATTTATCCCATAGTATCCCTGAATAAATTTGTAAGGATGGTCTAGTTTTAAGCCCAATATCCGTTACTACCCTACTCCTTATGAAATTTAGAATTATCCTTTGAAAAAGTGTGGGGGGATTTTATCTATTGATGGAAACATGATTTTAGCTTTGAGGAGATGTATGGTGATACATTCACTAAATTAATAGGATGTGGCATGTGATTAACATTAAAATTGTATACACTTATCACAATTATTTAAAAGATTTAAAAAAATAATATATTTTATTTATTTGTGTATTATAAAGAACAAAAATCACCATTACTAAACCGATGAAATTAATTTGGGATCATATGTGGTTTGGTCATGGATGTGAGATCTAGACTAAAAATGATTTTTTAAAAATTAATAAAAAATAATAAATGAACATGGTAAATTATTAATACTATTATCTCATAATCATTGTCCCAAATTGATTCATTAGAGCATGGAAACAAATTATCAAAAATTTACTTCAATAGACTATTCATGAATTTTATACATTTAATATTATAAATTTATCTCCTCTCAAAGAATTTTTACAACCTTCTAACCAACCATAATCCATAGAGTCATTTGATCCTTTTTTTTGAATCCCTCAAGATTGCTTTAGTATTTGTTTTTACTATGTCAAGGTGATATAACTAATGAAAGTCTATGGTTAGGAAAATTTATTTAGTGTGTGAGCACAACATTAGTAACATTTATTAATTTTTTATGAGAGGATATTTATTGTGAGATAAATTAAAAAATGGGTTGAACATCTATAGAACGGTTATTAAATTGTAATAGAAGAAGAAACAATATGAATAAGGAACTGAACTATGATGCATGAAATTTTTTTTATACTGGATTCATTCTGTAGGATTATATTTTTCTACATGAAATTAGTTTTATTTTCATTATTTTAATGAATATATATTCTTTTAAAATTTTATTTTTGTGGAATTGCTATCAAGAAGATGTGTTCTTGAGGATAAGAAATTATTCATGTGTGGGGGAATTTGGTATGATAAATTTATATATTTATATATTGTAAGGATTTATTTACTACATATTCAAGTCTTATTAGATAACAGTCTAGGTTTATTATTGTTTCCAAGGAATTAATAATGTTTGAATCAAGGGATGATATGTGGAAATGTGAAAAAATATTCATTACATGTCTAGTATAAAATACACAAAATGTTGTCCCCATTCACAACATTTATGAATATCAACATACCAACTCGTAAAGACATTACATTATGTGAACATGGTGCATGAAAATTACAATGCCTTACACATAATGCATATTTAAAATTTCAAAATCCACTAAATGTGAATCATATAAAAGACATTTAGATGATAGGGATAATCTACTTAAAGCTAGAACATGTCATATATTCATTACATGACTCTTACTTTTAGAGCATATATATTTTTAAAAGAATCGCAGCCCACATGAGCTTAGAGCCATAATGTTTCCTATAAATTATATCTCAGTCATCATCTTTTTTCTCATCCAAAGGAATTTTTAATTCATTCCCTTTATTTATTTATCAAATCATATTGAGTTTTTAAACATTCTATATCCATTTTTCTATCTTTGTGATTCGTTTTCCATTTTGAATATCTATTTTAATAACGTTCATTATTATTAATCGATGATTTCATTTTAATTATTTTTTATTAATTTTGAGTAAGAGTTAGATTTTATATAAATTTATTTTAATTATTTATCTTGATTTTTTTTAAATTGTGGATTAATTATGTTTCAAGTATATCAAGATTATAAATGTTTTTTATATTCTATTTCTTTTTATAATCACCTTCATTTCAAACAAATCAACATATGATTAGGGCTTGAGATTAGGGTTTTTAGGAGCCTAATAAATCCATGAGTGAAATCATGTTAACACTATTAATAGTAATTATGTTAAAAAAGCCTTTCATCACATTATCTTGAATATACCTGACAATGAGAGGTAAAATTGATTGATCTTAACCTAATTGAAGTTGGGTAGACAATGCTACTTATATTGTGATTCCAAATGTATAGAATATATGTGTCATGCATATCTATTTTTAGGTATTCCCAGACAATGGGATAGTTTCTAAAAATATAGATATAGTTACATTGACCATAACCAATTGAATACGTTTCACCACATCACAACCTATGCTATAATTATTATTACAAGCTATATTCAGGATTATAATATTCTAAGAGCCCTAAAATTGGTCTTGACCATTTATTAATAATACCATTTTAATCCTAACTAGCTCGATCTATAAAAACAATACTAGAGGATTGAACACAATGAATCCATTGAAAGGGTTTTGTTTGAATAGTTTCTTTCATGAATGTGATTCGTCTAGTTTTTTCCACTAATGAAATCTTTACAATGATATTTTAGTAAGTATAGATTGTGAGAATAAATATGTAATCTAACCAATACCTTGTATATTCAACGATGCATGTAGGTGCATCAATTTTCATAATCTCATTCCCATAATTGACCTATCAGGAAGGTGGGTCCTTGCATGAAATATTGTCCTATAGGTACGTTCCCTTAAGAAAATAATGTTTCTTAAAATTAAATCTATCCAAAAGTTAATAGGTAACTAGTAAATATATAAGTATTGGCTTCCTGGGATTATGCAGAACCTCTAACAACATCTCAAAAAAGAATTCCATTGATTTCCACTCCCTACTGGCCCCCTAAAATGAATATGATTGAGTCTTCTGGGACAGATTTTCAGTAATGAAATTTCTATTCCGAAGATTATACGAAATATCAAAATTTAATGATTCAAGGTATTAAACACACACTAACTTCATGATATTAATGTCAGGATGAGTGTATATATACTTGAAGCTTTTTTGGTACGTGTGCACCCCAAATTACTATCCTAGTTGTATAGCCTCCAAATACACAAGGCATGAACTAAAACAACAAGCTTGATGTTATGTGTTGGGAAATGATTTTTATGAGGCCTCATATGATAGGACTTATTCAACATGACTTGATCTCCTTTCATCAGAACAGATACATACTCGATGCCTGATGCATCACGTCAAATCATGTAATATGTGTTTAGCTCTTGTAGAATCATGATTAGTGATAAAATAAATTTCCCTTTAATCTCTTAAAAAATTTATCATATTATTTTAAACCATTTAAACATGACAACTTTTATGGTCAAGCATATAATTGGTATCAAAATATGTGATAAATCCTATATAAAGTTCATATAATATCAATCCATCTATAAGAAACTCCTAATATCAATGATGTTCTTGATATTCTACCAAGAAACAATAAATCTCATCTTATGTGGGTCAACTAATACTCTTAAATCTGAGAAATATTCACCAAAGAAGTGGACCTTATCTATACAAATGTGCAATTTAGTGATATTAGAATATATATGGTGTTCCCTTAATGAGCGTAAAATGATATCATGATAATGGAAATGTTCATGGAGAGTAATTGAGTATAATAATATTCCATCTTGAAGAAAACCAAAAATAAATCCAAATATGGTTGAAAAACTCAATTAGTCAAATACATGAATACCTCTAGCACATCAATTAGACCAAACAACATAACTATGTACTTATACTGTCTATGTATATATAATAGAACAATGTATGTGGTATATTTAATGTTCTATCATGCACTTCATAGTAGCCTGATCTCAAAACGATCATTGAGAAAACCCTCACTCATTGGAGTTGGTCAAAGAATTTCCCAATATAATGTAGTGTTTATTGTTTTTAATAGTTTGATTGTTCAACCGATTGTATGAAATGTAATTCCCAAGGTTATCATCTTCTTTCTTTATTAAAAGGATATGTCAACCACATGGGTAAGTATTGGGCCATAATAAACCCTGGACATACAGTTTCTCTATATGCCTATTGAGATACTATAACATAATAGTATCCATATTATATGAAGGAATAGATACCAAAGCTAATCATGGAAGTATAATAATAGTTAAATTGTTGAGATTCTAGAATGTTCTTTAGGAAATACATCTTTGACATGATCTACTATAAGAGGGAAGTCAACCTAACATTTTCCCTAATCATCATTATAAAGAAGAAAAATCTAGTATTTTAGTCCACCAGAACATTGATTCTCTATACCAAATTTAGATTCATGGAAATTCTATTCACCATTATAAATATTTCTACTACACTCAGGTGATGTAAAAAATACCCTATATTTATAACAATCCATATTTTCATGACTATTTTCTAACCTTTTCTTCTTATGAATGTGGTAAAATCATATCATCTATACAATGAAGATGTCCAATATGAAATGATAAACTCATAACTCAAGGGGAATTCCATTCACTAGTGTACATTTTCAGATCAGAATCAAAATGATTTATTAGGTTCCATTTAGTCAAAAAAAATATTATGTCTTAAACTGAAGGCTCTACACGTTAGTAATATATTTGATGCAATGGGATGTTCCATTATAAAATAGAATTGAAACATGAGTATAGTCTATTAATATTGTACATATAAATGTAGATGGAACAAAATATTTTCCTCAAGGATCAGATACACTTCATAAATATGGCCCTTTGTAAATCGCTGAGATACAACCTGATTACCCTTGGTCGGCCCACACTATTGGAATTATACGTCATGTGCCTGAATCCCTCATCAAGGACCACCTCATCAGCATGATCATCCACAAGTAATCCAACTCCCTAGATTACAAGTTTATACTGACCTTTCTTCTGATCATGTATTTGAAGAAGAGCCTATATCAATGACCTCTAAAGGTTAAGCTTTATAAAATTACGAAATATAATCAATATTTCTACAATCCCATCACTGAACTTGATCCTTGATAAATTTGGGCTCAATATATTATGGCCTAATAAATTGATGGCATACCATCATGCTACCTATATGCACACTCTCACTACTGTTTTTCCTAATATAATAATCAATATTGAGGTTCGTGCCACTAGTTGATGCAATTCCATGTCAAAGAGTTGAGCTGATCTGGCTCACACTTTTTGTTTCTCCTAGATTATACTAAATAATGAGTCCTAAATTCACTATACTAGTTATGGATGTCATCTTAATTACATTAACCTATTATATGTTTTATACCAAATTTGATAATTGAATTTTCTATCCCTAGATAACTCATGATCTAAAAAGGGTTAGGGTGAAAAACTAGATTTCTATGAAACATATAGAGTAGTCCATAACTGATAATGAACCAAACTCTATGTGTATAAACTTTGTTTCTTTATCATCCGTAAACATCTAGAGAAGTAAATAATCATATAATTCTATATACAAATCCTTCCAAAATATATCCTGATAGGGAACTATATGGGTAATAATGTCACAATAATGATTGGAAGAATCTCATAGAATATACATGGGGAGCTTCAATCTCCTCTCAAAAGGTGTCTCATGATGCTAAAAAATATATAGATTGGTCTATAGCCATGAATCCACATCCTATAGACCACCATCCCTAAAAATTTTGATGGATACTTCTTATGAAATTCCATTATTAGTTCTACCATATATGGGGAATGTCATGGTGCTCATAGAATGGTTTTCTTGATATGTATGTATCCCTATTAAAAACTCGGAATCTATTCTAGGATTTCTATAATTGGAGGCCCCACAAGTGTTACTATAGGAGGTTATACTAGTGTCTCAGGGATCGATACCTCTGGAGTGTGGTCATCATACCCACATGGTGCCTGACTAAATAATTTCAGGGCGGTATAACTATAAATTTGAAGTGAACACATCATGTATGGTCTAAGAATGATGTGAATAAAATTCATATGAATAATATATGTAAATTCCATCATACATATAAGTCACACCACTTTACCCCCTCCTAAATCCAATTCCGGGTGGTATATAAATCCATGAAGAATCCAATGAGATTCTGCATACTAGAAACAACTATGGTCGGGTTAGGGTCATGTTCTCTATTTTGTACTGGGGTTTATAGTATATCATGTGTCAGTTTTACATTTACAAGGAAAACACCCTTTATTTAGAAACTATAACCACCATATAATAGTAACAATTTCACAGATTTTTTTAATGAATCCATATTTTATACTAATTTATGTATATAATGTTCTAATTTGATGAGTTAATAGTCTCGTGTTATAATGTACTATGCTTTTTAAGTTTCAATTTTAATTTCATGTAACTATGAGAAGACTTTAACATTAAAAATCATAATGAATAATGTTCATATAAAATGGTTTGTGTATATGGGTTACCATTCCAAATTTATAGATTCCCATAAAAAATATAAATTTTTATTTCCACTCATTTAATCACAACCAGAAATTCCTCGTTCAATTAAACCAATGGCTTATGGATCAATATATTAATAATTGGGTAATTAAAGTTCCACCAATAATCTATATGAAAAAACCATTTAGGTATGTGATGATTAATTAATACAAAATATTATTTCACAACTAAAACAAGGTATATTGTCGTAGATAAATAATAGGAGTAATCAAACAAAAAATAATTGAAGCAACATATATGTGTAAGAATGGAACATAATTAGTAAGTCATGTAATGATATATATCTATATAGGATTACAAATACATGAAATTTTAATCACCCCGTTCCTATAAAGATACATGACACAACACATCCTTTTCATACAAGAATAGGGTAATATATAAAACATATTAATCATAATAATTGAAATTCCACGAATCATGTGTGTCACCTAATGGTGAAATCAATACAACTATAATGGGGATAATCCAAAAATAAAATCCCATCCCTGGTAAATTTTATTTTCCATGTACATGTGTTAGATACTCTGAGACATATAATCATTAAAAAATTCTAACACATTCATAGTATCCCATATATGAACCCAAATATTAAGAAAAAATAAAATCAGTCACTGATACCACATAGTGATGTCCTGATCGAGCTCAGTCGATAAAATTAGCTAAACCAATAACCACATAACCTCAAGTGTGCCTCCCCTCATGTTAGAGGATACTGAATTATTGAAAGGGTTTGTAATAAAATCATGCGGAGACTTTAATGTTATGATTAGAGCATGGAAAAATAGTAATATAATATTAATAAATTGAGGAAGCATAATAAAGCAGTAGAATTAAAAAATTAAAAAATCTAGATACAATAAATAATCATGTAGAAACCATATCCAATATCATATATAAAAATTATTTTCAATTCTGTTTTCTATGGAAAATGAGGAAATAAGAAATGTTGTGGATCTTGAATATTAAACATTCTATACAAAAATGAAAAAAGTATCACAAATTATATTCAATAATATTTTGAGTATAATATATGTCCTTTTATCATATAATCCAAACAAATAAAGTGGAAAAATTCTCCATAGTTGGAAAATTTCCCTTCCCCTAACCTATATGCACGATGTCATCCTAATTACTAATCGAAGGATCAAATAGGGTGGGTGATATAATTACATGTCCACTAAAAATTGTTTCTAAGGCTATCTAATTAATGGATATAAAAAGAAGTTGTGTAAAATTAATAAAATATAATGTGAATGATATATATAAATCACATGTTGGATAAGGTTCGGAAGAGGAACCCCATATTATACAACTTACATCAGCTGAAGCTGAATTGTAAATAAAAGATTACTTACAATGAATTTAATTCATAGGGAGTTCTCTAGAACCAAATAATAAACAATGTGTCAATCATGCATGATATTATTACAATATATAATCAAGTCCAATAACATTTATAAATATGAAGATGATTAAAATAATTTGAAATTTTGGTGATGCTCTACTCAAATTAAAGTATGTTCTTTGACTTGAGAGATGTGTCACTAAAATTAATTAATTAAATAAAATTTTTGTAACCTGATCCCATCAAAGTAATTCTGTAAGAGAATCCTAGTGATCACCTCATCTGTACTACAATCTCATCAACATATAATTAATTCTATGAAATCCCCCAGAGGAATCATGGTGTCTCTTTAGCCATTGAATGAATTCATTTACCTCTGATTCCATATAGGGACTTCCATGCAAGTTACCCAAGTGTAATTAAAGGAATTATATATAGTATTTTCCAATTATTAATTTCATTTCATTCCATATATGAAACCCAAGTATCAATCTTGGGAAAATATAATTCACTTCCCTCCGACTCCATCCAAGGAACTCCAAGATTGGAACACAAGTGTCACTTGTGGAATAATATAATTCCATATATATACAGATAACATTAATTCAGTATTATTAATGAGTTTGTACGAAGCATCCAGAGATGAAACCCACATATATCCCATGACATGGAATGAATAATTGGAATTTTCAACAATCAACGCTCACCATTTTACAACATATTAAATTCAATTGGTCATTTCATTCCTAGGGTAAAATGTAGAAAATTTGAGAGGGAAGAATTCCTATAGATGTTGAATCACCATTACATCTAGATTTTAGTTCAATTCATGATTCATTTAGATAATAATCACCTCCCAAATATAATAATATAAAAACACACATCTGGATGTTATTTGATTATATAATAAACACTTATAAATTTATTCAATTCAATATCACACCCATGGGGTGGTCCTAAATGATGCTATCAACCCCCTATAATAATAATATGCTTCGTCGGCCACATAGGATAAGGTCCACCCATTTAATATAAGAAACTGTTATTTTTAGAAGAGACACTTGGGAATCACAAAATGTTCAATAATATCACATGTATAAACAAGAAGGTTTTTATGGAAAAAAATTAAACTACCTTTTGTAGATGGATATGATTCCACTCATCAATTATCATCCTCTCACTTATGATAAAATGTGAAAAATCAATGAATATTATGAATAAATAGAAAATATAGAAAAATATATTTCATCTAAATAACATTGACGAGTTTGAAATAAAACAAACATGACAAATATGGAAGTGGATGTAAAGTCTTACAATTTGATTATAAAATGCAATGAAAGACAAATTAATTATACCATTATTGAGGGAGGTGGCTCGAAGAATATTAGATGGATAATTGGGAGATAGAATGGCTTAGGGATGTTCTCTATGTGATGTAATAGAGAATGGAGGGTTATTATTTATAATCGGGGATGGGTAAAATTGGACATTCACCCATTTATATCGTGTTAATGGTTTCGAAAAACCATGTACAGACCATGCACACACACTACCTATGTGGAACTAAGCATGAAATCTTGGAACACTATTTGGGGAAACTTTACATTGACCATGTAACCTTCTTATATATCATTTGAAGTACCACTCATGGTTTAACAAAACCATGTGACCTAAGGTGCATAATTTAATTCAGTTATATGGCCCACCAGGTTTTCCCAAATTTCAGGGCTTCAGCCTCTGATCATGGCCCAAACACTCCTGAAACATTCTTGAACATCTTGAGAACATCCACATTGATTAAAATAAAATTTGAAATATAAATTGAATGGGTAATTACAAAAAAAATTAGTTCGCATATAATAATGAAAAATTTATTAATGTACAAATACTAAAACTATAGAAACAAAACATAAATGAAAAATGAAGTAGTTATTAGCAAAAATGGTGATTTAACAATTAATTTTTAATAAAAATTTATAAAATATTATATATAAATAATATATGGTATAATATATATGATTATGATTATTTAATATGTGTATAATAAATAGAGATTTTTTATATAGAAGGATCATGCACATGAAATGGATGTCAGACTTAAGGCCAGGGTTTCTTGTCTCAGTTTTACCCATATGAGACAGATACCATTTTCACAACTTCTTCCATCATTGTGGGGGGGGGGGGGTATGTTTTATATCATGAATCTCGTTATATTTATAGTAAAAATTGTTAATTTTGAATTAATTTCTTCAAGGGATCTTATAATTCATTTTTTACCACAATGATAAGGTTTTATTTCTAAATAACATCATTATTCACGATTGTTTATGTTTATGTTTCCCTTAGTGGAATTGATTGATATTAATATGTTTAACACAGTATATTTTATTATTCTCTTATTCTTCATGATATTTAATAAAATTGAACCATTATTCTCTCGTAGTACATAAAATTACTATAATTTTGTTTAAAAGATAATTTTATTTATCTATTTATCCAAAATCAATTTAATCTATAAATTTTTTTTCTAATGATATTTAAAACTTTTCTTTAAAAATTATCAAAAAAATTTAACAATGATAAATTTACCCATTTTATTATTTTTTAAAAATGGTATGATTTCAATCTTCTTTTCTTTTTTAGAACATGGTATTTTTGGTCTTTTTAGAACAGTGTGGAATAAATGTTTGTAAACATATTTCACATTAACACAATTTCCTTCCATAATAAAAACCTATTTTTTTGAAACTTCCCTTAAATTTTAACAAGTTATTTTAAATATTTATTCAAAAAATTCAAGAAATTTTTTGAATTTAAAATGGATTTTAATGTGAAAATACAATTTACCTTATAATTGTTTTTCATGAAATGTTTATAGTATCTCTGTTTATCAATGAAAAAACCGCAATAGTACAATTTACTCACTGAGGTTTTGTTTTAAACATTTAAAATTTGTTGCTTACATATATTGTATATAATCAGTTTCACTAGGGATGTACTATTTTGAAACCATTATCTCTATAATTCTAGATGGTTTTTCATTATGTTTATTGAAGGGGAAATTATTAAAATACCATATTCTATTTTCGAATATATATGATTAAGTTGATTATATATCACCCCGTTTATAGAGGAAATGAATTGGATTTCTATATTAATATGTGGAGAATTAAATTACATATACTGTGCATACATAGGTAAGTCACACAAGGAAAACAAGCCTGGGTATTTTCATGAGGACATAACCATTTATGTATGATTTCTTAGAAAGAATCCTTGATGGTATAGATTACATAAAATAAGATCTCAATAGAATGTCACATATTTAAAAAATTATTCATTCCATTGTTATGAAATAATTTATTTATCTTCCGCTTTAAACATACCATTACAGATCATTTGACCTTGCACATTTATTCTATTTATTTTCCACATTATATAAGTAAATTATTCATTATTAATATTATAATTTTTTTAAAGGGTATAGTTTTTTTCATGATGAATATCTATGTTTTATTTTATTCAATATATTGTAAATATTAAATTCAAGTATTTTTCTAGTTCACGAAGACTAAAAAACTATTCAGTCATTCAAGATGCAATTGTTTGTATCTAGTGAGAATGTAATAAAGTAACTAATAGATCTTATCTAATAGGGATGGTATCACTAAAATAAGGCCTAGTTTATTTGAGAAATTATGTACATTAAATGTTTAAATAAAACATACATAAAACATCTTTATTTAAAACTCCAAAACATGCACTCATATTCCATCATTCATTAATTACTTTACAAGATAACAAGGGGATGTACATAATAAAATGGTGAGAAATAAATCCGAGTAAGCGAATAGTAAAAAAACATAATAGAATTGATACATATTATTAAAAAGGAATTTGAAGGTTATATAAAATGGGTGAGAATAATAATCATGATCATAGAAGTATGATATATGATTATAACATCAAGACAACATCAGATAGAGATAATAAAATAAAACAAGACATTATAAGCATAATTGGATTCTAAATCCTAAGACATCATAACATGGTGTGATTAGGATAACATATATTGTTGTATACATGGAATCAAAAGATATAAAAACATATCTTATTTCATTAAATGGATATATAATTTCCATCCCACATTTCACAATCATATCATTTTCAAATACTTGTGTTCCATTTAAAATATACAATATAATAATGTATTCTATGCCTTTTAATAACATGATAATGGATATTCATACATATAAATGGATGTCCCCAATCAATAAAAAATTGTTACTTATAGGGTAATACCCGTGGTTAGAAATATTAATGGGTGTCAACTATTAATATGTTGGGTATGGAATTACACATGATAATTTTGGAAAAAAAATATATGTACTTTAGGATTTTAGTAAGGGATAAATTAAAGCTTATTAAGGTCTCTTAATACATGGAGATCATTTTTAAATAAAAATTTGTGTTTTTAAACATGTTCCAAATATAAAACATTGACATCAAAAGGTATAAGAATAATAATGTTATTGAATAAAGAGGAGAATATGATTCTTATACCTTGATAGGTCTCTTATTAATGATTTTGAGGATCTTATTAAGCTATAGTGATAATAATAGGACTAATTTATATAGTTATATAGATAGAGATAGAGTAAATTTATGATAAATGGATTTCTAGTGAATAAGGGTGGGTGGATGGGTGGGTATATATTGTGAAATTTTGGGGTGTTCTTTATTAATTTCTAAACATAGGTTTTGGAATCTATCTAATAAATAATAAAACATGCAATCTTTCCTGTGTTTTCCCATAGATTATATCAAAGGTGTCTAGTATTCATTATTTTATAAGTGTAAGAACCAAAATTCTTAATATAAAAACATTAGGGATTTGAAAGCGAGTCATGTTCATAAATAATTGATTTTCATACCATATAATATAATATTGTTTTTTAGAGGATTCATTAGAGTATTATAAACATAATCAAATAAGTTCAAAAAATATATATTCAAGAGGATGCCCATATTTTGATATAGATAAACATAATAGTATTTATTGCATCACGTTTTGTCTATTATGATGTCATAATATATACTATATATTTAGAAAATATTTAATATTAAAAAAAGTAAATTTCCATAGAAAAATAATAAATATTCACTATTGGATATTTTGTATTTGATAATTAAAAAAAATCATTTTATCAAATTAGTTCTAAATTATGAGATTTTACACTTTTAGGTAAAATTATTATTATTGATAAATTCTATTTTTAAAATAGTAATAGTTTTATGACACTTATGATGATTGTATTTATAGTGAACTATAGTGTTAACATATAAATATCACTTCTTAATATATTAATATTCATTACATAACTTTATGATCTAAGAAAAAAATAATATAGGTGAAGTTCCTTTGGAAACAGGGAATTATATAAACAACTGTTCCTTATGTGAACTACATATTTTATCACTAATCTCATCAAATATATCACCCTTCTTATAAATATAAAAAATAATACATTTCCTCGTATCCTGGGAATGAAAACATTATAATTTCGAGATCATATTCCTTATAAGGTTAAACATGGGATATATAAAATAACATGAGCATGAGATTATGGAAACAAGTGAATAAAATTTAAGTACAATCCACTTTATATCATGGATTATTAATAATATTCATGGAATAAATCAGGTAAATTCATTAGAGAGGTAACATAAATGAATCATATAATAGGATATGTGAGATGTCAAAATGTTAATATATATATATATATATTATGGGAATATACATAATCATATAATATATAATGTCAAGGATACCCACCAAGACATTTATAAAACATTAATTTAGTAACAACAACCTAATCACCTGGTTCAATCTTTTCATAACCTCTGGTGAAACCTCTTTTAGGTTTTTGATTAACTCTTATTTACCCATTTTTGGATTGGTATAACATCTAATGTACCCTATTTTGGGTCTAGGATAATAGCTTATATACCATTTTATCACTTAGAACATTAATCATTACCAAATGCATTATAAGGATATATAATTCTATTCCCACCCATAACATAGTTAAAATAATACATATATATTCCATAAAATAATAAATCATTCATCAAAGTAAAACCCATACAAAATAAATGGTTTTCCCAAAAACATGATCATAGTATAACTTGTGTAAAAAAGAGTTTCACAAGCATAACCCTTGGAAAATAATCCCGTTTAGTATACATCTTGTTACAAAAATCATAAACCATATAGAGAATGAATAAGGATGGTATCATTGGATCAAATACCTTGTAGGAAATAAGTAGAATACATGGTTTCTATCATTAATGAATAAAAATATAATTAAAAATCATTATGTTTTATATAAAAATACCCATTCCAATATGAAAATAAAATTTTCACATATAAAAAAATTTGAAAATATTAATGAATTGTTTTTCATTTAAAATATCAATGGAAACTTGTAATTAATTATTTAAATCATTGAGTTATCATCATGGTGGGAATTTCCTTAATTTTTTACTCATTGAAAACGTGATTCCTTTCAAACATTCGTTAAAAAGATAAATGTACCTCATTCATGAACTGAAAAAAGCTCCTTTTAAAAAATTTATTTCAAATTAAAATAATTGTAAAAAAAAAACTAAAATATATAGATATAATAGTAAAAAAATTCATTAATATAATTTAAAAAACAAGAGCACAAAATAGAAATCATTTTTGACTGAATAGATAATCAATGTTAGGTTTACATAAATATATTATTTTGGTCTCATGAGTACATAAAGAGAGGAAAATGAAAAGAAAAAAAATTATAAGAAAAAACTATGTTGAATATAATTAATGTTTTATTTTTACGTTTACATTATATGATTTTATAATTGGATATAAATTCATTAGAATTCATGATAATCAATGGGATTGTAATATAAAACTGAAACCAATTTAATACCTTTTAAATCCTAAGACCCATGAAAGAAATATACATAAATGGATATGTATAAACCCTAATTTTCATAATAATAATCATAATATACATTTATTTTTTGTAAAAACACAAAACAATAAACAAGTATTAATTATGACATGTGTCTCATGATAATAAAATTGAGTCAAAAATTCCCCAACTCCCGTATGGAATTTATTCAAACAAGATAGAAACTCTGCTATAGAAAATTATATATTTATTATAAATATTTTATATAACCATAATAATCTATATAATACTATATATGATTTAATTATAACCCTTTATCGCTTATTTATTAACAATTCCTTATTAAATTTCCAATTACTGGTGATAACAACATCATTTCATATTTATGTTTCGGTTTTGTAGTTTTATTCCTCTGTAAATTATAATGGTTCTATCATGTGAAGAATTTTAATAATGAAATAAATATAATATATCTTAAATATATAAAAATTTTGTGTCCTCTATAAAATTTATATATAGAAAAATGATTTACACTATTCATGGAGATGGTAGGTTGTATGTACAAAGGTTCACTACTTATATTTTTTTGATAGATGTAATGACATAAAGTTAAATACTAAATAAAAATAAAATAAAAAATTTATATCATATTTTTCATATAAAATCATTAAATATGTCATTGTAATCATCCATGTCAGAATAAAATGAAAAACTAATCGCATTGCTTCATGGAGGAGGTAGTCCACACATATGCATGTGTGATATAATCTTTTTTTCTAATGGATTGAAATGTAATAGGGTAGATGTGAAATTATAATAAAAAAAATATAATAATTTTTAGTATATAACGTATGTAAATTAAATTCATCCTTATATAAAATGGGGATGGATGGTGATAGAAAATAAACTACATCAGTTGTCGAGGTAGTAGTATGTTATCCACGTGATCAACGATTTCAATTACAATTTGATGTAAGAAGAGACGAGTACAAGTAATGAAATAAAATTATAAAATATTTTTATATTGTTGATACTGGTGTCATTATATTTTAATTAATAAATCCTGAGTGATGGTGGTAAGAGAAGAAGTCAAAAGAATTTGTTTAGTGAATACAATTACATTTACATAGAAAACCCTCCTTTGGATCTCTAATTAATGACCTAATGGGTGGTATTTTGGGAGTACCAGTTGATCTATAATATGAATAAGAATTTTTGGGGATGTATTTTCATCAGTTTTGGTTGAGATAAATAGATTCATAGGCATGAATTATTGACTGTAGGAGGTTTCATCTTATAATTGAGGAGTGGGGTTTGTGTGAATATTGAAAACTATTCAATATTGGGACATCACTATTAAACCAACTACCAAAAAAATATATAATTAAATTAATGGGGGTAATTTTAATTTTTATTCATACCTCATATGGAAATAAAAAAATAAAAAAATATGATTTAAACCGCTCATTTCCTTTTTCACTAAATTTAATTTTACCTTTTTTGTTTAAAACAATATAACTATATTTTTAGCTAGGTAATTAATCCATTAAGACTAAAAATAAATGATGTTTATTAGAAAATTTTGAAACATTTCCTATACATATTAAATCCAATTCTAAAAATCAAATTACTATTTTTTGGAAAATTTATTTTATCAAAAGTTCATGTGAAGTGAAAACCCCTCTTTTAACCATACCATAGAATTAATTTTTAGCGTTCATACAATTAATTGTCACAAAAAATTAATTTATCATTATTAGATAATATTAATTATTCTTATTTGACAAAAGAAATCCATTTTTCAAAATTATGTTTATATAATTGGAATAATTTAATTTAAAATTAAGCACATAGATACGATGAAAATTTTTTTTTCTAAGAAATATTATTCCATAATTATACATAGTTTTTATTTAAAAATATTACATTAAAATGATTAAAATTACTGAAATACTCTCATTACTAATATAGTTTAACAAATTTTATTTTTAAACCATTTTAAAACAATGTTGAAAATTTTAAATTCTTTAAATTAAAATAAAATTGTAAATAAAAGTCACTATTTTTCACAATTCATCAAATAATTAATTTTCATAAAATATAATCTTGAATTCAATCTATGATAAATTTAAAATTTTTATTAAAAAATTTAATTAAATAATATCATTTTATGTTTTAAATATTTTAAAAAATTATGTTTTAAAAAATAGGGTAAAACACGATGAAACAATTTTTTTGTAAAATATAGTTGTTATGCCTAAATCTAGATTTATGGTTATCCCATGTCTAAGAAAATATTAGTTGAATGATATAAACATATATTTAATATATAATATAAAAATTTCACTAAAAACAGAATTCAGGTTAATAAACAGTTTTTCCAAAAAAACATTCCTTTTAAATTCAAATGATTTATATTTTAATTTCTGATCAATTGGTTACAAATAAATAGTTTTTATACATTTATAAAATATATAAGCTTTATAAAACAGTAATTACTATTCAAACCAACCAATTTAACTTCTATTTTATAGTGGTATACTATATTATTATTCACTAAAACATGGTGTCATTTCGTACACATGATATTTGAGAAATTAAATATATTTAAGAACATTTTTTCATAAAATATTGGGGTGTTAGATTATACAAACCATAAAAATAATTTCACCATCATAAAGTAGTCACTATAATGCAAAAAATAAACATACATTTTCCCCAACATAAAACTAAGTTCCCATGTAGTTTCCTTAAATTTGTGGAATCACAACAAAACTTTTACCAAGTGAGTCATCTTGTTCATATAACTTTATCAAAAGCATCAATAATTTCCACTTGGTGTTCCTCAAATGAATGATATATCATTATTGGTTTTACCTTTAATTCCATTCAATGTTTATCCTGGGTTATTTACTTTCTCAGGAGGGATACATTGAACACATCATGGACTTCAAGGATGTTTGGTGGAACCACCATTAAATTAGTTACCTTACCAACTCAATCAATAATATCTAAAGGGAAAATATACATGGGTCTTAACATTCCATATTCACAAATATCATAATATTATTATATGGGAAATTACATAGAGAAAACATTATAGTAATGTCATATTATATATCACACTGAATAATGTTAACATTACTTGACCACCAAATACGAGTAGCTATGATGTACTAATAAATGGATCTAAATTGGTCTATCATTTCCATTTTCAGCTTAAGCCCCAATGTCCTTATCTATCGAACATTATCCTAGTATGTTGTAGTTCTAAACGTATTTACATAACGGGATTCATAAGGATACATTTTAACACTTTAGTGAAACATATTGTTTAATGAATCCTAAAATGTTGGAAGGTGTTGATCCCAAACACCATTGAAATTCATAGAAAAATATCTCATGATATCCTCTATGGGTTTAATTTTTCTCTCCATCTGACCATATTTAAAGTATGATAAAAAGGGTTCATACTGATCAATGTTTTAAGAGTGTATATAATACTTATCTAGAAATATGTGGTAATCCTCACATCCCAATTAGTTACAATAGAATATTTTACGCCATTCAACCATAGAACTTAATTAATGTATATTTATGATCGTTGAACAGGATTTAGATATTTTTGGTATGTGATGAAAAAAGCCATGGTGATATTTTCTCATTTCCATTATGGTTGTCGTAATGGTAATAACACCCCTAATAATATTTTATCTCTACCTTAACATGAGCAAATACTGTGCAATGAGATAAAAATCTGAAATTTCCCCTTTCATGTTTTCCCACCATAAATACACTTCTTAGATATTTATACTTCATCTTACATTCATAATGAATTAAGAATAAAGAATTACGATCCTACTCTAACATCTCCTTCATTAAATCAAGTATTCACATGACACATACATGGTTTTTAAACCTTATCAATATTTCACAATCAATATTAATATTTAGAACATTTCTTCCAAATATTTATAGATCCACACATTCATTTTATACAGCTATATTAATCAATTGGATAAGTGGTTGAAAATATATGTTAGAAATATTATATTTTCCCTCCTCTATTAGGATTTTGATATCCATAATTGAGAATCAGGTAAAATTTTAGCTTTTTTATTCACATCATTGAAAAGATATTATAATAATTTTGACCCAAAGCATCAACGACCTTTTTCACATTCACATGGTGGAAATTTATTGAGAAATCATAGTCTTTATCCATCTCCAACTATCTTATCCCAGTCATATTGAACTATTTCTATGTAAAAATATACTTCTATCTTTTATGATAAGTATATATATCACACATTTCATTGTAAATATAAATAATCCATATATTTAATGAAAAATTATTATAGTGGAATCAAAATCAGGAGTTGGATAATGGTTGTCATGAACCTTCAATTTTACTAAGATATAATTTTTCAGCATATAATTATGCATGAGAATGAATCCAAATCCATCATTGATATATCACAATATTATAGATACCCCTTTCCACTGTAGGGTAATATAATCACATGTGTTCTAACTAACATTCTCTCTAGTACCTCGAAAACTTAATCACATTAATCAGTGAAAAAGAACATTCCTCCCTTTCATGGAAACATGGTGATTGTATTATAATTTCATGTGAAATTGTAGACAATATATTGAGAGTATCCATAAAAAATTAATAATATAGATCACAGTCATAATGTCTAGTTTAGTAAAATGTTCGACAAATTGGTTCTTTAATGAATCAAAAGTTATGGCCTCTATTGGGATTATATTACCAAAAAATGAATCCTTTTGATGATGAAAGTCACACTTGGTAATTTTTTCATACAACTTATCCATATTTAGGGTCATCAGAATACTTCTTATATGTTATTCATGTCATTCCCCTATCTTTGAATATATAAGAATACAATTTATTATTACAAACAAAAAATTGATCAATGCAATCTATAAACTCTATATACATTAAATCAATGAACATAGGGGTGGAATTAGTAACAAAAAATATAATAACTATACATTCATATTCACCGTAAATTTTATGCAATATTTTTGTGTGTATACCCTCTTTCTTTACTTATAATTGATGATATAAAGAATTATGTTCTGTCTTGAAAATTTATTAATCAACATTTTTTGGATCAAACAATTCATCAATAATAGGTTGATTATATTTTTACATAGTTGTGATCACATTCCGTTCCTAAAAATCAATGCATATTCATAAGAATATGTCATTATTCTTAATAAAAATAATATGTTCACTCTGTGGTGATAAACATTTTCGAATAAACCCCTATATATATTCTCATAGAGTTTCTTCATTTATTTGAAACTCAATCAGGGACCATCTATAGAGAGATATTAGAATAGTTTTTTCCCAACCAGTGATTTATATTAAGAACTAAACTTCTTGAATTTAGTATAAGACCAGGTATCCATTCAAAAAAGATGTCTTCAAACATCCACACAATAAGAAACACTTCAATGTCTAGATCATACCCATCAAACAGATATAAATACCCATTTTTAATAGGAATCAAGACTCATAAAATGGATGATATCGCCATCATAAGTTCATATTTGTCAATTAACTGATAGAAAATCATAGGTTGGTTGAGAATATTAATTGTTACATCCCTTCCCCGTAAGTTTACATAGTCTTTATAAAATTAAATATCATCCATTATTATGATTACATCAAATTTATTGAGAGGGAGAAAATTGAGATTTCAGGAAGAAAATTCCCACAAACATATAATGGGGAAAGAATCATAGACATGTGATGAGATCATAATATAATTTGGGGATTTCAAAATTAATGTAGTATATAATAAGTTTTTTTAATTTTTTATATCCTAAAAAAATTCATTAAAAGTAAATGCATTGTTAGATCAAGAGTCAAATATGACATTATCAACTCTATATTTGATGTTAAGATCATATTTCACAATTTATCTATTATACCCATCACTAGAAATAGTGATCCCATCAAATGTCCATTTTTATCTCGACTGAATACAATGGTGTTAAAGATCCTAGAGATTAACCTTAATATTGGATAACTTGTTATAATAATTCAGAAAATGATTTCATTTGAAACACTGGAGTGTGGGTGGTTCATTAAGTGGATATTTCTCTTTATTTGTGTCATTATCTAACTAATCCCTATCACATTACCATTGAACCACATTATGATCTTTCATTCCACACTTAATAATTTTACTCACCCCCTTAATATAGTTTCCTATTTCTTTCCTTTGACACTTCAGTCATGATGAAATCCTTATCTTCTTATCTATATGGATTTTATAGTTTTATTTGAGTTAGGTATTTCTTATCATCTAAAACCATTAGATTGATAGGTAAATCCAATATCAATTTACCATATGATAGAACACTGAATCATTTCATTAAATATATTAATGTACATTATAGCTAATTCCCTTTTGAGACTTGGTTTTAAACCACTTAAGAATCAATAAACATTAAATTCATATTGGATTATATTTTTAGAAGCAAACCTCAAACTCCTTGAAATATTTTCCTCATAGGTAATAATGGATTCATCATACGTATAGTTTAGAACAAGGAATTTATTATCCATTTTTTAAAGAATAATACAAGAAACAACATACTAAAAAATAATTTCTTATCTTCATCCCACTCTATGGAGTCAATTTATTAATTTTTCCTCATATTATTGATAAGATTCCACCATTTATTTTTTCCACCTTCAAAATTATAGAAAACCAACATGAAAGTTTCATTGCTCAAGTATTGGGGAACATACAATACTTTTTTGCATGGCATAGATCTATTTCAGGACAACTGGTGGAATATAATAAATAGAAAAAATAGAAGACATTTCCTCAGTAAAGGACTGTAAGGAAATATTTTCACTTATTTTCTCAATATAAAGTACAAAATGATTTATAGATTATGAAATTTATGTTATCATGAGAATAATATTTTTCATTCTAGCCCCCACAACTTCTAGTTTCTTTGGGATATAATCATTTCCCTATCTGTCACATTTAGAATTAACATTGTTCATTTGGGTTCCATCCATTGACTGAAACCAAAAAATATATTGTTAAAAACAGTTTGGAACTACATAATCATGAATAATCATTTTTAGGTGTTATAAATCGTTAAAATTTATATTAATTAAAGGTCACAGTTGATTTAACCCAGTATATTCCTGGTCATCATATATTCAAATTCTACATGATGGTTTTGAAGGGTTTTTTGAATTTCCAAAATGTATCCCATAGTAGTGTCAAACTAGGTGTGAATCATGGCCTATTGTCATAAACAATGTGATGATAGAGTTAAATATCATTCCCATATTTTTGGAGTTAGTACTCCCTTAGTATAACTATGACATATCCAAATATAATGTAGTATCCAGTAATTGAGTAAATTTCATTTAAAACACTCACACTATCCTTCACAAAAATTCTACAAAATTTTCATATACTTTTATTTATCCCTAGTACTCTCACTAGGGTTTTATCTTCCTATTTTCCAAAGGTTAACTAAACATTTCACTAACACCATCAGTAATGACCCATGATTTTCATATAGAAACATGTGTTCATCATAGATGACTGTTTAAAAGATAACATAATGATTTACACTAGAATTTTATAGGTTTATCGACGTAGGATACATGGATATATAAACAATAAATTCTTATGTGATCTAATTCATCTCCCATAAATATTTTCAAAACTAGAATCCTTCATATAAATATAATATATAATAAATTTCTTCATAAACCAGAGAAATTAAAGATAAGAATTGGTGTGATAGGATTCTCAGTAAGGTTAACGAATGGATATATCAACACAATATGAGAATACGTTTATAATAAAATGAGAAAAACATTTTGAAACCATAACATGTATGTAATTGTCTGTGGACTTTGTTCATGGGAAAAATTGTGGAAATTTATTAGACATGAATCCTAAATTAATCAAATATTAGGACCCATGAGATCATAACATTAGAATAAGACACAAAATTATTAAATAAACACAAGTATAAAAAGTCATGTGTCAAGGATACCCACTATACATTCATAATATGATAGTCTTTGGATGACCACCAGTGTACCGACATTGAGATTGGAATAACCTTCTATGTACTATCTTATGGTATTAGAATAACTTCATGTGTACCATATTTTTTTCATTGGATAACCTCTAGTTTACCCTGTTTTGAGAATGTGATATCCTTATAAATTGCCATATAGTTTATAGATCATTAATAAATAACCAACACATTATAGAAATTTATAATTACAGTATGACCCACCATGTTACATCTAACCCCTTCTAATTGGATTGAGAAGGCGGTGGAGCCTTACTTCTCGTTATGAAACATCCTTGAGGCACCAAAAGCTAAAAATAAATTCTGAGGGAACCACGCTTAGTGGGGGAAGATTTTCTCATATCCAAAATAAAATCATCATCCAACATACCAAGTAAAAAATTACTATATGATTCATGTACATAATGTATTACAATACCACAATACTAAAAGGTATTTTAAACCATAAACCACATAACAAAAAAAATAGTGCAATACAATATGAGAAAAAACAAAAAAGAACTCAAGGACTCATGATGTAGCTCCATAGCTCCAATCCAATAACAAACATCTTACACCAAAAGACATTACAAGAATCATGATTAAACACTAATAAGATGAGATGCTCTACCATTAACTATGTCTCAGAATACAAATCCTAAAAATGCACCAAAGTGCCCATGCTAGGGGTGAATAATAATACATAATCGGATTTCCCCAAATTATTTCCCTACTCCCACCACTAAGATAAAATAACATGAGTATTTATATAAAATATAAAAAAATAAATCCCTAAATAAGTTCAATAATTGACCACCTTCTAATAACATCCCTAACAAAACACTTCTCCACAAATAACAAAATTCCTAAGAATGAAACCAAACAAGTCATTACACATTTTTAGCATTTTATATTAGCATAACCCATTTCATCTCACGTTTCTACACACATAGCTCAACCATACCAAAAATTACACCATGTGAGCTTTATGTTACCATTAACAAAGGAACTTCACAACTGAGAATGTCTACTTTTTATAGTGGTACTTCACACCACAATTAAATCCATTTATGGTTGTACTTTACACCAATTATCAATCCCATCCTACTCATACATAATAATTAATGAAATAATCAACAAATAAACTCTTCCTAGAAAACATGAAAACCAATAATTTCCAAACAGAATTTCAAACACACATGCTAAAACAATTTAAATAAATTAAACTATATTTTTAAAGCAACCTTAAAAAACATCCATGCCAAACAACAAATAAACCAATTATTCCAAAATCATTTTCCACCCATTTATTCTAAATATAATTTCAATAAAACAAAAAATTTATTAAACACCACTTTCAAAACCCATTTCAAGAAGTCAATCAAGTAACCAATTTTAAAATCAACATTTTCAAATAAAAAAAAACAATATTTCACAACAATATCACATTTCCCCAATACCCATAAATTAACATAAAAAAGTTTTACCTAAGACACTAATCAATTTCAAAATAATTATCAAGACAAAAAAAAAATTTAAAATCAAGACATTGTGTTCTAGAAGGTGGAGTCAAGAGTGAAGTCACCTACCTTAGGGTTTTTTGTGAAAATAACCAACGACACTGACATAAACCAAATACAGGTGAAAACTCCACATATGTTACATAGATCCATTCCCTGTACATAAAAACATCCAAAACACGCCATTAATTGATACAAAAACCCTATATATATATCTATGATGAATGTAGATCTAAGAAACTAGGAGGGGGAGAAAAGTATATCTATGAAAAACCATGAGACTAATAATGAAATAGATTTTACAAAAAATATATACCATCAAAGAACACTGAAAACCATTATAAACGCATCCAAAATGGGTGGTATGGGTTACCTAAAATTGGAGGAGAACAAATCCCAATTAAGGGATGCTTAAAGAAAACAATATAGTGTTTGGGGTTAATCCTAACAAACACACTTTTATTAGAAACCACTTTTTAAGCCACATAGGGTTTAGACACACAGTTAGACAAACCTCAATGTAATTATTCACGTGTTATTCCCTCTAGGGTCACCTCCCATGCTTGGATTTCACTGTAAGACAAAATATGTTCCAACTATTCAAAAATCCACTGTCACACATGGCACAGTTTCCTGGATATTATGCATGGTATTTACGAATCGTTCTCAATATGTGTGCCCTTATAAAATCACCAAAATCACCCCAAGTATCTCAAAACTCTCTCAAAAATTACCCAAAAACATTATATAAATAAAAAACTCGATTTAAGGATTACATACCTCAACCATTGGTGGTAAAGTTTCACCACCATTGGTCTATCCATATACAGAAATTTGAAAACTATTACTTTCCTGAAAGAGATCAAGTCGTTTCTCAGACATTTCGTTCTCCCATTCCCATGTATATTCCTGATTATAACCATGTTTCCACAAAACAAACACTAAACCGATGCTTTTCAACACAAGAATTTATCTTTTCTATCTACAGTCCACACTGACACGTGCACAAATTAAGCATCTGACTCTAACTCAACATGATTTCATTGATTCATATAGTCAGGGTCAGGCTAATAATTCTTCAACTCAGATTCATGGAATACATTATGAAGCTCACTAAAATGTGGTAGAAGGACAAATGATATTCCACATCATCAACCCACTCATTTATATTAGAAGGCCCAATACACATTGGATATAATCTTTTCATGGTTTCCAGTAAAAAAGACTAAACCTGGGAGATATTCTCAAGAACACATGATTGCTCACCTCAAATGAAAATGATCATAGATGATGATCTACATACAATTTCTTATTACATTGAGCCATATATGTACTCTTTTTGGTCAAATTAATCTTCTGTTTAATCTCTTTGTGAAGACTCTACCCAACCATTTAGGCCTCACCTATTTCCAACCAACAAAGGAGAGAATGACATGGAGGTCCATACAATGCTTCAAACGGAGTAATATTTATCGAGAATTGATAAATATTATTATCTGAGAAATCCACTAATGGAATGTGATACTTCCATGAGACACAATATTCCATCACACAAGCCCGCAACAAGTATTCCAATGTACATACCGTCCTCTAGGATTTCAATCCATCCTAGGATGATAGGTCTTACTAATCGCCAACTAAGTCTCAGGGGCATGTGCAAGGATTTATATGTATGGGATGGAACCTTGGATCACTATCTAATATGATTGAAAATGGTGCACCATTGGTTTATATGATATCACATATATAGATTTTTTATAGATCATACACCATATGAGATTCATGATTAGGAATGAAATGTGGGACATTGTGGGTCAATCCATAGCCCCCCCCATATGGTATCGTGCTTCCAAACCATTCATGGGTGACCTGTAAAAAAATCCATATCTATCTAATACCTTTTACATATTGGTATAGGTAATGATTACAACATATCTGAGGGTCATTGATGCTCTTTCATAGGTTGTTGATAAGCCAGACATCTCTATATGAACTCATCCACTTTCCTCTTCATACCCACCCAAAAAAAGTGTGATTTCAACACCTTATACATTTTTATAATTCCTAGGTGGAAAAACCATCTTGAATGATATTATTCACTATAATGTTTTTCGTGAAAAATTAATTGGTTCAACCAAAAAATTTCAAAACCATAGAACTGAATTCCCATCTTATTTCCACACCTCAATTCTCTCTAAACTATTTAGTTTTGATGTATTATCTGAACATTCCAAATTAGGCGCCAATTTCTTTTTATGAAATTCAACCAAAAAAAACTAACAAAACAAGAAATAAAAATACTATTTCTCCTAGGTCTTAATATTCCCAATTCATGTTGGCTATGACCAACATCAAATTCCACTGATCCAAAGCATCTTTTGTCCACCATATAAAATGAATTTATGCTTAATTTATCAGCCATTGAATTTACATTACTCGGTGTGTGCATCATATAAAAATCAAACATATAGTGATACTATGTCCAACTCCTTGGTCTCAAATTACAGTATATGAGTGAGAAAATATTATTCAATCTATTATGGTTGGTAAACACTGAATTTCACATTTAAGGGTCGTTGATGAAACATTTTCAAAGAGTGCACCAAAACATCATTCCCCAAGTCATGTGTTAGTAAGTTCTTCTAATTCAACCTCAAATTACATACACCATATAAAATAAAATGATCCCCATTCCTGAGACTACACCCCAACCATGATCTCAAGGAATCCCAATATTACACATACCCTTTCCTCAGTTATGAAAAAACGTGCATGATGCTAATGTAAGATGACCCTTAAGCTCTTCATAAGCCTTCTGGCACTTCTCATCCCATTGAAATGGTACATTCATCCCTATAAAAACATTCATCATCAATCCTAATCACGATTAGTCAGGAAATGATGTATTAGTCATAACAAGAAGGTCTATGTAAACTTCACATCTCAAAAACATTATTTGGTAGTCTTTAAGAGATAAAAACCTCTATCTTTTTCATATCCAGAAAAAGGGTTTTTTCCGAAATAACCTGGCTACGGAAACATACCAATTATATCCATAAATCACACTTTGTTAATTTTTCATACAGTCAAAATTAACTGAATATTCCAAACATTGTTGTTAATTGATTATCATAGTCAACCATTTTCCATGAATACACCAATACATCATTGGAATAACCATGATGAAAGAATCCATATATCTATGAAATATTAGATTTAACAATTTCATAAAGACCAATAGTTTTTTAGGACCAATGTGCATAAAAGCATACTCATAATGGCTATATATACTCCTAAAATATGTTTTTGGAATATCCTTCTTCCCCGCTCACAACTAATGGTATCCTAATTTCCATCCAATTTTGGAAAACCACTTCCCTCCCGTTAACATATTAACATATCATTAATTCATGGGAGTGGATATTAATTAATTATCATAACATGGTTAGGATTATAATAATCCACATAGAGCCGAATAGTTCCATCCACCTTTTTAATGAACACGACTGATGCTTCCTATGGAGATGTTCTAGGATAGATGAACCCATTATTTTACAGCTCCTACTACAACACATTAAATTATTTTATTTCTTAAACATATATCCGGTAAGATGGATGTGAGAAAATACTACTCCTCAGAAAGAGATCAATCATATACTCTAATTATCTTACATGTGGTTACCCTCATAAATTATTAGTAAATTTATCATGAAATTGATAAAAGAACAATTGAAAAAACACTCTCTTCCATATTTTCAATGGATTACAATGAAAAATCACCAACTAATACAAGATCCCCCAAAAATTTGGTTCCAAAAATCATATTTCACCCACCATTACACTCATTTTTCATCTAAATATATTGTAAATTCCATCATCATTGACAAAAAAACTGTTCATTAAAAAAATATCAATCTAGTCTTTAAAAATCATCAAAAGATCCATACATAAAATTATATCATAGATATCTATCTAAAGCACTGTGAAGTTCTATATCAACTCAACCACATCAACAACTATAAAACATGCTCTACATAGAAAGGCTTGACAATCTATTTGACCTAGAAGAGTTTGATGATTCAAAAAAGAAAGAATCATTTACATGATTAAACCAATGAAATCCACAACAAGAGAATAAATTAAAAATGGGACACAATAATGTCAAAAAACGATATAATAATGGTTGAATTCAAAAGAATCATACCTCTCACAATGGATGGTCTGAACTGATCATCCGCCACAACATTCTCAACACCAAAAAATCTTACTTTGCATACTGTGACCATTATTACCCGGGTGAAACTACCCCTGCTAAAGATTCATGGTGTTAATATAATCTCCATGGATAAGTCTATTTTTATTATGTGGTTTAAAAAAATTCCACATCCTGTGAAATAATAAGAATCCTTTAACCCCTAAGAAGTGTCATGAACAACAGACCTCGGAGCATTCTCACAGTAAGGCTATAGATTACCCATATGGTTGAAATAATGAAATCCTCTAGGTTGTGCTGTACATTTTAAATTTATATAGATTAGAGAGGCACATTTGAAATAATTCATATTTCTCTTAGGTTTATTATGGAAATTTACTAGTCCAACCGACTGGTTGTGATCTATAATCCCACCATATAAATGGGGGTCCCTATTATTCTTTCTCCCCTTCAATATAGTTAGGACCATTTCCCATGGGTATCAACATACCTCCTTGTAACTCCCAAAGGACTTTTAAAAAAAAAATTATATTGAATTATCGAAACACTAAGTCTCTACATAACACAACAATGTTATAATATATCTTGTAAACAAAATTTATCCACATATTGATTTGAATTTCTAAAAACTCACAAACATGATTGTGTTCAGTAAGATATTTTGAGTCTGATATGATCTACATACATTTTTGGTTTATAGTAAACTCATCTTTATAAATTGCAATGTATCCTTATAAATAGTAATATGATCCTTATGAATAATAATATCTCCCATGAATGTATAAATAAAATTATGAAATCTTATAAATGAATTGGATTATTTTTGAAATTAATAATTAAGTGTTGGTATATTTGTTAGAAATAAATATATAATTAAAAGTGTAATATAATAAATTTATTTAAAAGAAAATTTTTTTCATAAAATTTATTACTAAATAAATAGATTTTTCCTGTAATTTAAGAAAATTTTAATAAGACATTAGATAAAATTTTATGGTATTATAAAATTAGTTTTGATTTTAAAAAATATATTTTTTGAGTGAATGATGATTTTATTTAAAAATATAATTTCACATATTTAGAAAATAATTTTGATAAAATGGAGTCCATATTTAAATTCTATATGTTGAAAAAATTTTAGGGTGAATATTTATGATTTTTCTAAAATACATGATTTCTTTTAGTGAATAGAAATATAGAGTAATTTATGGTATAAATACTTTATAAGATAAATAAATTATTCCTTGCATCATGGATAATGAATGAACACTTGGTTAAACTCATATGCACATATTACTATTTGAGTCACATGAATCATTACTATTCATATTATTGATCCCAGTTAATATAATAATGATTAAACTAATGGGAAATAACTCTTCTCCTCCACTATAAAAGCCACCTCACTCTCTCTTCCAGTCCCTCCTCTCAAGATTTTTTCCTTACCTAAATTTTACTAAAACCTCATATTAATCAACGACCCATGTAAATAATCTCTTTTTGTCTTCAATAGACCAAATCATCTCCACTAAAGAGGATCTCAATCAAGATAAATTCAAGAGGTAAATTTCTCTTTTTCATTTTATTTATTTTATTTCAAGTTCCTTTCGTTATTTTTTTATCCTCATATCCCCTCATCCAAATGAAATCATAATTAAATTAACATACATAAAAATTAATGATATTGTTCTAGTGTAATATTTCGTCATAATATGTCTTTCCATATCATCTTATATAAAAAATTGAAACCCCATCCGAGATGTGCTGGTTTGTCACATTCAAGGACGACGTGTTTTAAATTTCTATTACCGTATTCAATTATAACCATTAAAACATTTTTATGGTTTAAACATATCATAATATATGAAAAAAAAATTATGGTTTAAACAGATCATAATATATGTAATATGGATATGATTTTAATTTATGGTAAGTAATTTTCTAAATTGAGATTATACATTATGATTCCAAAACTAATCTATTATATTCCATTTTTTAGAAATAGCGAGTAGTGGATGGAATGGAAACCACATGAAGATTTATACCCCATGTATGTATTACACTCTTATATAAGATAATGATGTTGGATTTGGATCTACTATTGGTCATGAGAAACTTATAACAATACTGGGACAATTGAATCAGGTTATGAATAAAAACCATACTTGTATGGTGATTCCTGATCTACAACATAGAGACGTAATATTATACGAATTTATGCGACAACAACTTCCATCGTTCAATAGGACTAAACACTCATTCAAAGAAGAGTAGTGTGTATATACTATAGAGAATAAATTTATCGCATTGCGATGTAATGAAAGAGAGATGGTTGTCATAAGGGTTATCATTTATTGGGATATGCTTATTAGTGGTTGTCATTAATTAAAAACAAAATTGATGAGGAAGAAATTGAAGAAATGGAATGGATGGAATTAAAGGAAATATTCCTTGAAAAATATTTTATAGATGAAAAACGAGTGAATAGGGAGCGGTAATTTTTTAGTCTCATATAGAGTGATGATAAAAATGTTGAAAATTATGAATCCATAATTAAAGGTAAGAAATTAATGTAGAAAAATATATACGTAATCCATGTAACCGGATTAATCGATTAATTTTTGGTTTAAAACAAATCCTCTGAAGGGAACTAATTTCCCAACGTTTCTCATTATATGAATACATTTTCTCGATTGCAATCAATACAGAGAATCTAATTCTCTATATTTTATGAAGTTAATGGGAAACAAGTGAAGAAGATGGTGGATAAGGAGAGAATTGATAATGGGAAGAATAAAATGTTGAATTTTCCAACATGTGATACTTGTGGATGGAAACACCGTAGTGCTTTATTAAAAGGAAAATGAATATTCTATAAGTGTGGAAAAATGTCCTTCATGATAGTGATTGCAAGGGAAATAACAAATCTATCATTATTAATTTCTATAATTATAGGGAGATAGATAACTATTCAAATTATTGTCCAATGAGTCAAGGAAACATGAATAAAAAAATGAAAAAGGAGTAAGGCCAAGCTTATGTTATCATAACTGTTGAGGTTAAAGTTACTAATGATATGGTGGAAAGTAATTTAATTATTTCCAAAAACATAGAAAACACTTTTTTTGATTATAAAACGTTATATTATTTAATATCATCCTCGTTCACCATGAAAAATAATTATTTCGAATTTTATTTAATAAAAGAGTTTTCAGACAAAAAACATAAGGGAAATATCATTACAACAATGATGTGCTGATCAATCCTCATTTTGACACATAAATGTTCCTTAGTTGAAAAAATTATCATCATACCCCTGATCGACTTTTATATAATCCTTATCATGGAGTGACGTTCAAATTATGATTCAAAAATAAATTTCATGAAGAAGGAAATTACAATTTTTGAGAATTATGTGGTATCTCTTCAAATTAGAGAAGAAACATCACCATTTGATTCTCTTATAGACCCACCATTAATATCTCTACCAAATTTAATTCACGGGGGGGGGGGGGGTAAAAATAATATAGCCATGTGAGTGGAATGAAATGTTCAAATTGAGGATGTACCTACTTTTCAAGAATATATTGATGTTTTTAGAGAGGATTAACCTATAAATCCACCCAAGAGTGAAGTTAAGTTCATAATTGATTTAATTACTGGTACACGACTTATATCAAAGACTCCTTATAAAATGGGCAATATGGAATTTGTATAACTGATGAAAAAAATCGATTAATTGAGAGATAAAGGATTTCTTCATAGTATTATTTCTCCCTGGGGATATGACAACATATTGATCTATGAGGTTGTGCGTTGACTATAGAGAGATCAATGTCGTAACAATAAAGAAGAAGTGTCCCCTACCCCACATTGATGATTTTTTGAACGACTTCATGGAGCCTAATATTTTTCAAAGATTGAACATTGATCAGGATATCATTATTTTCTGTGAGGAAGGAATATATTCCAAATACAACATTTTTAACCAGGTATGGGCATTACAGGTAAATAGTAATTCCTTTTGAACTAACTAATTAACCCTCTATTTTCATGGATCTCACGAAAATGGTTTTGAAGTAATCTATTGAGGACATTTATGTTTTATTTATTGATGATATCTTGGTATACTCCAAAAGATAAACTGATCATGAAAATTACTTGTGAATTATTTAAAAGACTCTTAAAAGAAATGAATTATATGGGATGTTTAGAAAGTGTAAATTTTAGATTCAATCAGTTTCACTTCATTGCAATATTGTTTATAGGGATGGAACATCCATTGATCTCACAAAGAAAATGGATGTTTAGGAATGTCCAATACAATTGAATATAACTATGTTATGTTGTTTTATTGGTTTAGTAGGTTATTATCAGCCTTTTGTTCAAAACTTCACTTGATTATCCAACCTGTGATCCAAGATTACTTGTAAAGGGATTATGTTTGTATGGATAAAAGAATGTGTGGAACGTTTTTAATTATTAAATAGTAGATTTTTGAATTCTTTGATCCTAACTATACCATAATGAAATGATGGGCTTGTGATCTATTGTGACGCATCATAGAAAAGAATTGGACGTTTCCTTATACAAAGTGATATAGTAATTGCCTATGCATTAAGGTAGATAATAAATCATTAACAAAACTATCCAACTCATGAAATTGAGTTAGCAGCTATAAAAGTATATATAAATATACATGGAAATTATCTCTATAGTGAATGATGTGAGATATATACTAATCAAAAGAGTGTGAAAAACATCTTATCACAAAAATTACTCAAAATGAGGAAAAATATATGGCTCGAGCTGCACAAGGATTATGTTTGTTCGATACATTAACTCCAAGGATGGGAAAATATGGTAGTTGATGCATTGAGTAGGAAAGATCATGGGGTTCTAAACAAAATGATAATTGAAAAGTATACTATGTAAATGGATCTGGTGATGATGGATATTGTAATCATCAAAGAGGGTGAAATATCATTACTTTTTTAATTGGTTTCCCAACCATATTTATTAGAATGTGTTAAAAATTCTTAGCTAAAGGATGGGAATATTAAAAAGAAAATTAATGTTGTGAATGATGGGATGTTGGTAGAATTCATATATTAATATGGAATTTTGAATTTCGGGAAGAGGAATTGTGTTCCTGCAATATTAGAACTAAAAATAGAGTTATTGGATGATGTTCATAGTTCGAGTTTCTCTATACATCCTTAGTAGCACTATGATGTATATAGATTTAATGGAACATTTTTGTTGGGAAAACATGAAGAAGAAAATTTAAGATTATGTAATAAGATTTTTAGTCTTTCAACAAGTGAGGGTCAAACGATAACATCCTAGAGAAGACATGAAACCTATATATATTAGTATATTGGAATGTGATGATATAACTATATTTTTTTACATGATTATCCAAAACACCAATAAATACTGATGCAATAAGGGTAATTGTGGATAGACCAACAAAATCCAAAAAATTTCTCGCTATAAGGGAGGATTTTCCTTTGGGGAACCTTGAACGACTCTATATTAATGATGTTGTGAGACTTTATGAAAAACATATCTCAATTGTGTATGATTGTGATACCTGATTTATATTGGAATTATGGAAATATATTCTAAAACATTAGATACTGGGAATTTTCTGAGTACAGTTTACCACCCACAAATGGACGAGAAATCCGAAAGGCCGATCCAAACTTTACAAGACATGTGGAGATCATGATCACATGATTTTCAAGGTATATGGGATCAGTATTTACCCTTTTTAGACTTTTAATACAATAATTATTTCCACTTTACGATTCAATTGAAACCATGTGAATCATTGTTTCGAATGAGAATTTGTAAACCAACATGTTGGGATGAATTTGGTAAAGGAATCATATGGGTCTAGATCTTGTGGAGGAAACCGCATCGAAGGTAAAAACTAATAAGACCCCTATCAAAGAGTGTCTATGTAGGGAAAATATCCATTTTGATAATCGAACTATGGATTTGGAATTTCAATATGGAGATCATGTTTTCTTGAATGTATCTCCATATAAGGGTGTTATATGATTTGGAGGGAAATGGAATCTATGACCTAGTTAAATATTCCCTTTTAAAATGATGGAGAGAATCAGAGTTGTGGCTTATCATTTGGAAATTACTCCTAGAATTTCTAAGGCACATGATCTTTTCCATGTATCATTATTGAGAAAGTACATTCCATACCCAACACATTTCCTCACTTCCGACAGTATGGATTTTGAACCTAGATTATCATATTATGAATAACCGATTCAGATTTTGTAAACTAAATAATAGGTGTTCAATAATCTGATGACTGTACTTTTAATGGTACATTGGAAAAATCATAAAATTAAAGAGGAAATATGGGATCCTAATTAACATATAATGAAGAAAAAATCAAATCTTTTTATGAGGTAACATTCTATATTATTTAGGATGAAATATTTAAAAGAGGGGAGAGTATAGAATCCCAAGGTTTTATAAATAAATTAAATATTTAATGAATGAAACACTGAGTCTCTAAAAATTTACACTTTTTTATAACCTAGCCATTAAATATAAGTTTTCCACCTCTGAGATTTGAAATTTATTAAAAATGATATACACAGTTGGGTTTAGTAATATATATAGATTCTGATAGGTTCAACATACATTTTTTTGAGATAGTAATATGAACCTTATGAATATTAATGTACCATTATATATAGTAATATGATCCTTTGGAATAATAATATCTCCCATGAAAGTAAAAAAAAAATTAGACTTGTTATAAAAAAATGTTTTATTTTAATAATTAATAATTATGTGTTGGAAATTTTTTGAGTGATAAATATTTAACTATAATTTATTCAAATAACATAAATTATCATAAAAAAATTTCTAAATAAATATTTAGTTTTCTTATAATTTTAGGATAATTTAATAAGACCATAGTTAATTGTTTAGGGTATTGTAAAATCAGTTTTTGTTTTAAAAACTATATTATTAAAGTAAATGATGATTTTATTTAAAAATTAAATTTCACATATTTATAAACTTATTTTGATAAAATGAAGTCGATATTTGTGTCCCACACATTTATTAGTGGTTAGGGTGTTTTTTTGGGATATTTCGGAAATGCATTAATTTTTTTTGTGAATTGTAAAATATAGTAATTTACTGTATAAATACAGTATAAGATAAATCTAAAATTCCTTGTATCATGGATGATGTAATAAAATATGGTTATAAATCACATGAAATATTTACAATATTAGTCATATGAATCAATGAAATTTATAGCCTTGATCCAAAATAATAAAATAATTATTAAAATCATGGGAAATAACTCCTCTCCTGCACTATAAAGTCCAACAACAACTCCCTCATCTCTTTACTGCTCTCTAGTATTGTGCCTTGACTAAATTCTACTAACATCCCCTCCCATGCTCCTTCCTATATCCAGAAGCCCTTTTTATCTTCCAAATATTGAATCCTCACCCCTAAATAGGCACTCAAGGAAGATAAATTAAAGAGTCACATTCGTCTTTACATTTCATTTATTTTCATTCAAGTTCCTTTCATTCTTTTTCTCTCATCACCTACATCATTTAATTGATATGATAATTTTAGAAATTTAAATTTACGGAAGTTTTATTATTCATAGGCAATATTTCATCATCCTCACTCTTTCCCCCTACTATTATATGAATAATGGAAATATCGACCGAGATGTTCCAATTTATCACATTCAAGGATGGAGGGTTTTAAATTTCTGTTACCATCTTCAACTATGGTCATTAAAGAATTAGTATGGTGAAACAATATAATAATATATTTAATATATCTTATGTAATGTTCTAGAATAATTTTTATACAATGTATTATTTTATAAAACCAAATTAGTTTGTGGTGATCTAAAACCTCTAAATTAATCTAAGTGTTTATCATTAAGCTTTTAACTAACAATTCATCATTAGAAAAAGTTACCAAGTGAATTATATAAACATTTATACTTATGTATTAAAATTAATAAAAAATAACATTAATTATGGAATTAAATACTTATTTTACATTAACTTCCATATAAACAAACCGATCATGAAAAATAATCTGGAGAGAACTCACAAACAACGATATTGAATCTATAAACCCATAAAAATGACCATAAAATAAACTTAAAAAAATTATAATAAATAAAATAAAAGTATAATAGGATCTGAATTATGTTATTAATAATTATAATTATCATATTATATGATCATAAGTTCATGAGAAGAACATATTCAGCCATATGGTATGGGTTTTCTAGCTAAACATCCTTTTTTCCTTAGAGTTAAACTTTATCTCTCTTAATCCCAATTGAATTTTTATTTATTCTTATTTACTCATCCAAAATTCGGAGTAAATCATTTATATTTGTGTACCAACCATAATACTTATTTCATTTATTCATGTATAAATGTTTTAAAGGATCCTTCAAAAATTCTTCCTCATATACAAGCCTGATTAAAAGGAATTTCTCTAATTGTTGCCTATTTTGAAGGGAACACTATAATATATTTCTAATAGAAAAATTATATAGAATTACTCATTTTAATATTTTAAAACTATATTATTTCAATTCTAGGATTTTACAAATATTTTTTAAAAATAACTTTTCCTTTCAATGTAAAAGAATATTTATCCAATGAATTACTCAATGATTTTATACCAGTAATTTTGTCAATTTTGAAAATATTATTGAATTTTTGTATAATGTTGAATAATATATTTCTAAATGATATACCATATTTTATTTTATGGTTTATTATTATATTGACTATGAATTTTATATCTTGAAACCATTCACCATGTTAGTTTGAAAGGTTAGTGTTTATGTTTGGGGAATGTTATTTACATTTCTCATGTTAGTTTAAATATGGATGTATATATTGGTTTAGTTTATCTCCATTAATATGAGGAATGAATTGGACATAGTTTGTTATGGGTGGGACCCCTATATCCCCTCGATTCAGTGGTAGGTCTCAAGATACAAAACACATATGGACTTGGCTAAGGTCATTCCCATTTTCAAATATGGGTTTGGATGATCCCTTAATAGTTTTTAGATGTCTTGGTGAAGGTATTGACTATATATTTCAGAATGTCCTATATTATACATTCCCTCATTATGAAACTGTAGATTGAAAGTCAATTTGATCATTCGACTAGTATAATATCCATCACTATTCTTTATGGAATTATATGATCAGTATTTTTCTATCCATATTACGCTAAATAATATTTTTAATGTCATAAATTTTTAGTTATTTATCATTACTAGTGTTTATGTTTATATAATATTATACTGTATTATTAACCCTTACTATGCATCTGAGCTCACCCCTTTCACATGATTTATTTTCCACAGGTTGTGAAGAAGTATTTTGTCAAATACTTTTAAGGATAATCATAGAGTTTATGTGTGATTGAGAATAATTTGTTATTCTATTTTTCCTTCCATGCTGTAATGTTATACATAGGAATGTATCTAGTGTTTCAAAAGTACAAAACAATTCATTCCTTCAGTATATGACTTTATGATAATCATTCTAATGTAATGAAATAAGGAACTAGATCTTGAAAACTAGGGTCAGGTCCTTAAAATCATCAACCTATATCTCTCAATATCTCCCTATAAGCCATTATTTCTCTATTTACTATCTCTTTATAATACATTATATTGGGAACCATGATCTTTAAATGAATTTCTTGTCTCATCCCTGATTAAAAAATATTTACCTCTAACAATTCAATAGCTGCAACCATCAGTGGAAACCAGATTAAATTCATAATTTTTTTACCCATATTCAATCACCAAAATGATATCCTATTTAACGACAATTGAATACATTATTTAATGAATTCTGAAGGTATAAGAGTAAAATTATTTTCTAAACAATTCATCAAAATCCTCTCATGTCCTATATTTTTTCACACTAGCCTAGACCACTAACTCCCACCAATGATGTGAAAGGTCATCAATCTTGTTCATTGTTAACTTTAATTTCATGTCCACCGGTGTGACTTGGAAATCAATGATTCGATTCATCACGTTCAACCACACCTATGCCCTTTATAGTTTCGAATCATAACAAAAAATTGTGGGATTATAAATATAAATTTTAACTGAATGGTCCACATGCCTCAGATCATCCATTCAATTTCATTTTTTGACATCCTGATGGGCATATACTATGCCCTGGTACCAACGTGTGGTTCATCGAAGGCTTAGGTGAAACCACATTTTTATCAAGTTCTTTCGGTTGGTCTCTATGAATCCAACTCTATTCTGTTTCTATTAATAGAAAAACCACTATAATTCTCACTCTTTATTAATTGGTATTTTTAGAAATTTAAATTCTAAGTGAAGCTATCATAATAATTATTTCCAAAATTTAACATTTCCTAGATCTTTTTTTTTGAAAAATGCATCATGTTTTGAATATCGACCAATTTTAAAAATAAAAAAACCGTTCAATTTTTAAAATCCCATATCTAGAAACAATTTCATGACTTTTCAAAAATAATTAGATTCTTACCACAAATAAGTCATTATTCCAACTATGATATTCTATTCATGTGGTAATTCATTTGTACCATTCATTCCATGCTCGAATCATTGGCTAAACACATAACAATAATATTCCAATGACTATATGTGCCTCCAAAACACTTATGTACCAAACTCCATAATATCTAGAATATTAGCATAATATGGTTTGCTACAATTTTTTTTTTCATACATGTAATGTTCCAAAAATATTACTCCTTCATACCATACCAACTCAGAGAATAATCCAAGAATTAATTCAATCTCCAATAAATGTATAAAAAAGGACCAAAAAACTATTACTACATATAAAATAAACAATATATTGAAAACACACATAGGTGACATCCATGCCAAAAAAATCAGCCAATTATGACAAAACCATTTTCCACTGATTTAATCCAAACTAAATTTCAATAAAAAATAGATTTATTAAAAATAATTTTCACAAAAAATTTCCAAAAATAAACCAAGAAACCAATTTTGAAAACACTATTTTAGATTCCAACAACTAATCATTTTGCACCACAATGTAGAATTTCAGGAAAATTTCATAAATTTACATCAATGGGTTTCAACCAAGATTCTAAAATCAATTACTCAATTCATATCAAGTGATAAAAATTAATTTAAAATCAATCCATCATGTTCTAGCAAGAGAAGTCAAGAGTGAAGATACCCACCTTTACGGTTTGTGGTGAAAATGAACAATTGAACACACTATCACCAAATTTGGGGGAAATATTCACAAATACACCATATATCCCTTCCCCTAACATCAAAAGGAAAAAAATCACCATTATTATAAAAATCTTCGATATATTAGTGGAGGATGATGATCTGATAAACTAGGAGAAATAGAAGAGTAGATCTAAGAAAAACCTATACACTACAATGAAAAGTGACCTACCTAGGGAGATCATCCTTCAAAATACCAAGAAAATCCATCTAAATGATTCCAAAATGTGTTATAGAGGTTCCATAAACATAGAGGTGAAAAAATATCAAGTGACGACCATTTGGGAAAAAATTGGGTGTTTATGGTTAATATTTTCGAACCCTCAATTTTAAAAAACCCTATTTTTATGTCACACATCCTTGATCCACATGGTTTGATAAACCATGGTGTAGCCATGTGACTCCTAATGCCTCAAGGGGGGATGTCTCACGGTTGGCCCATACTATCATTCAAACCATGTGTCAACCATGCTAAATCACTTTATCCCATGATACTTGATTTCCTAGAGATTTTGTTTGATTTTCAGTAACAGTGCACAAACCGTGCACCCTTATAAAATCCCCCAAAATCATCAAAAAAACCATCCCAAATCTACCAAATATTACCAAACCACTTTATATACATAAATATCATAATTAAAGGATTATATACCTCAAACTGGGGGTTCAACACAGCACATAATGAAAAATATACATATATGTTCCACCAGAGAATAAAAAATTCATTCTAGTATAACCTATGTGACTATATTGGGCTTAATAAGCATTTAATCATATTATAAACCATGGAAATGAGGAACGTTTCATTAGGGTAACCTATTGAATGAATTGAGTTTCATAAATTTCATCTCACCAAAACCAGATTCAATTAGAGAAAGAATCAGTATACTATCATTGGATCATATCTCTAAAATATCATTTGTAGAATCAAGGTATGATTTCAATAATTAACCAAAATGACATTAAAATGTCATTAAATTACTTTCATGAGGGAAATATAGTTTCCACTTTGAAAATAATTTTATAAAATCAAATTTCCTCAAATGTTATATATTATATTCTCATTTAAAATAATCATTGAATCTTTCAAAATAATTATTAAATAATTTACTGGTTATAAACTATTTAAATAATGTTTTTTATAAATATGTTAATGTGGATATTCCCTTTAAAATTTCAGTAAAAATTAAAAAACATGACATTTAGAAAATGAATATATTATTATTTTTAAAAAATTATATAAAAAGTTAAAATATACATTAAAATTAATTTTAAAAAATCATTGTAGAATTTAAATGACATTATTTAATACAGTTTTAGAAAACATTTATAATGAGGATAACATTTTTTTCAACTGAAGTGAGAACAAATAGTTGTTTTCCATACAAATTTTAATTTAGATTTTTTAGTACCTAAAAAGTGGAAGATGACATAAAGAAATTTAATTTCTATGAAAATCAATAGGGGATAAAATTTCATGAGTTTCTTGGGACATGGATCATCATATTTTATCATCTAAGTATAATTATAAACATGGAGAATGAACAATTTTATTATAACATTAAATGGATACCCTATTGATAACTACAGATTCAGAAATCCCATGAAAAAAGAACCATTTATTGATATGTGTATCAAAAAAACATTCAATATAGGAATCATAAAATACATTCCTGGGTAGTATATACAGGACAAGAATGAAATGTGTGGTGAATATGACATGTCTCCCACAGAAATAAAAGTGAGATAAAAACCACTAACCTCAATTATCTACTTTATTTGTACTCACTAATTCCTCCATTATAATAATTAAATGTTTATTTTAAATCTAATACAAAAACATTTTCATATATATAATACCATATATGATTTTTTAAAAACATTTTACTACTAGTTTATTAATAATTATTTATTAATGTCTCTATTCTAGGTGATAACTACTTTGTTTTTCATGTATGTTTTTTGTATAGTAGTTTAGGTCCTTGTACAATAAATATGGTTCCATCATCTCCATAATTTTAATAATGATAAAATATCATCTATATTAATTATATATATATTTTTATACATCAATTAATTTTTTTATAGAAAAATTCATTACATCATTCATGCAGATGGTAGGTCGTACGTAAGAATTTACGTTGTTTCCATTTTATCAATGAATGAAACGAAAGAATGGAAAATATTGAAGAATCATTATATAATAATTTTTTTCAAATATATAATATATACAAATTAAATAAATACTTATTTTCATACATGTTAACATAAAATAAAAAATATGTCATATCACTTTATAGAGGCGGTCGTTCCCAAGTTCGCACACCCGAAATTATTGTTTTTCAAAGGATTGGAAGGTATGTATCTTGATTTCAAATTGATATTATATAAGTATAATAATCTCTTAAATATCATTTATGTACTTTAGTTCATTATTTAAATCCATTAATGAGTGGTGAAGATGGATAAGAAATCACATTATTTCGTGAGGGGGTAGTTCGTCGTACACACGATAAACGAGTTTGTTTTACATTAGATAGAATAGTATATGGTTATAGGTTATGTCATCAAGAAAAATAAAATATTTTAATATGATATATATTAGTGATATTATATTAGTATTATTGTTTTATTAGTGAATGCGGTAAGGGAATAAGTAAAAATAAAGAGCTTAGTGATGAAAATTTCATTATCATAGGAAAACCTCATTTGGATGACTTCTAATAGACAATAAGGTTAGTATTTTGGGAAGAATATAGTCTCTATAAAGTGCATAATAATTTTGGGAGATATTTGGGAAGGATTGGTTTGATTTAACTGTATTATTATGTATGATATAGTGAGGGGGTTTTCTTTTTTAACTAGAAAAAGTGTCAATTTTGATAATATAAAAAATATTATTTGATGATGGGAAGTAATTTTCAACCCAAGAGAATAAAAATTGATAAATATTTTTTTAGGATTTTATGGCATATAATAACATCCAAAAAAATGAATCACATCCTAATCATGTAATCCCCTTATACATTACGTCCACATAATTTTATAAGTTTAGTTCCTACTACAGTAATGAGTTTTTTACCTAGTTAATTTATCTTTTAATGAATAAATTTATCCTTATTAGTCACTATAGAACTACTTATTTAAAATTTTAATTTATATTTATTAAATTAAATTCCTAGGTTTTGGAAATGTTTATTTTATCACATGTTCACATAATGCACAAAACCCACTATTAAACATACCAACATTAATTAATTTTTACTTTATTATAATTCAATATGAAAAACATTACATTGGAATTAAATCATAATATTAATTATGATTATAGAAAATATATAATCTATTATATAAAATTAAATTCATATAAGTGTAATACATTAACTTAATATTAAACCAGTAAATGTGATGTAAAATAAATTTCCAATTATACAAGGATTCATATATATAAAATATATTTATATAAAAAGTAAATATAAAATTAATTCTATTGTCCTAAATAGAAATAATTATAATTCTTTTGAAGAAATTTTCATTTTAATACATTCTAAACAAATGGATCTTCAGAAATTATTAAAATGAAAAGAAAATTGTTAATTAAAGTATGTAGTTTACAATATTCATCGAATAAATAACTTATTTAAACAACATTCAAAAATCCAATATATGTTATTTTTAAATAATTATTTATAAACATTTAGATAATTTGACTAAATAATTTTTTTATATATTGGAAATATAAATTTAAAAATTAATCTGAGAAATTCAAGAAAATAACATTTTATAAAAGAATATTGTTTTAATAATTAAACAAAATTTATCATTATCCCATGCCTAGAGAAAATATTTGATGAATAATAATACATTTTAATTAATATATATTATATATATTCCATTAAAATCTTCCACATATAGATATTAAATCAATTTATTAAAATGATAATTTATTTTTCACCTAATTGTTTTATAAAAACATATCTTTTACTCTCCAAGGATATGTATTTTCAATTATTATTTGCTGACAATGTAAAAATTTATTTAATAAATTTATATGTCTTATAAGTTCCAGTAATTTAGTTATTATTATTCATTCCATCCAATTTAATGGCTTGGATATAATGATGTAATCAATTACAGCTTATCAAAACACGGTGTTTAGGGTAATGCACCCCATCGGAGAAATTAAATTTATTTGAAAAACAAATTTCATGAAATATCTGGGTGTAAAAATATGTTAATTCAATAAATAATATTATATTTTTCAATTATAAATTATTATGTTTTTCTAATTTTATTATAAAAATATTATTTTTTAAAAAATTATAGAATTAATCAAAAAAGTGAGTGTTAATTAAAATCATGTATTTTCGAAAAATACTTCATTTGTTTCCTCGTATCATAGTATAATTTTCATAAAATTTTATAAAATTATAATAATAAATATGGATTAATATTATAATTATTTTATTAAAATTGATAATATAAAATAACATGCTAATATGGTATATAAACAAAACCCCATTTTACACCATGGTATTACCTAAGGGTAAGGTGTGTGATGGAGGGTCTCTCTTGGTGTGGTTAGATGAACATGGTTTTTTATGTTATCTCTATTAACATAATTTAGTCCCATAAATGGTTCTTTTCATTCTTTAGTTATAGTGTTTTAGGTTCATCTTGGTCAAGAGAAAAGTACAATGATTCAATCTCCCCCAGAAGCTTCGATGGATAGGATTTATAGGGTATTCTCCTCCTGGGTGGGTCCATTTCTTTTTCCATACATGTCAATGATACATTATTCAATCTCTTAATATATACTAATAATAGCATTCACTGCAAAATTTCTATATTTTTAATGGTTTATGTGATTAATAATATTTTAAAAATACCATGGTATATTTTATAATTGGTCAAAAATAATCAATAAAGTGAATGTATTTTTAATGATTACATTTTATACTATGGAATTTAGTCATTAAAAAAGAAGTTTCATTTAGAAATATTTTGGCTATTATATTTTTCAAAAATGTGCAGTCTATTAGTGAAAATTAAATAACTAGACATAAAAATTTTATTTTTAACCTGGGAAAATTCTCCAAAACCCAAATTTTCTTTCCCGACACTTATGATCATGAATTCCAGGACTCTCCTAAAAAAATTTTGATTCGTTTTCATTCAATGTATTTTTATAGTGAATTGTTCATTAGAGAGTTTCAAAGTATATGATCTATGAATGCTTTGTGGGATTCTATCATGATGTCCATATTTATTGTTTGGGGATTGTCTCTTGTTATAATATTCATATTACATAGAGGATTATTTTTCTTGAAAATGAAATATTTTCTTATTATATATAAAAACCCATGATAGAAATAAATTTTTACAAATTTTTTTCTTTTCTTCAATGTGAAGGGTTTATTGGGTTTCTTGTAATATTTTTTATGAAATAAACAATGGATACTTTCAATAAGGAATGTTTTTTGTGTGTGTTATTAGTGTATTAGGAACGAGAATTTTCTGGGGGAAATTTTTCATTATTACTATATGTGTAAAATTTATGTCATTGGTTGATGGGTATTCCTATATAAACTGGATGGTATTTTCATGTTTAACATGACCATAACTCGTATTTTCTAGATCTGTAGATTATACAACCATGGGAGAATTTGTTTTTTGATGTAACATTTTCTACTCAATAGATTCAGTATTCAGAGGGACCACTTTGATTTAATATTCTTTATGTTGGGGAACCATATGTGTGATTATATGAATTGAATGATTTTAATCATTTTATGGGTGTATGAGTTGAGTACATGAGGGTGATTTTTGTGTGTGTTATTTCACTATGTTTTTATTCATCACTCTTGATAACTCGTTTACTATTCCTTTTTTTATAAAATGTACTAACATTATTTTTCCATACATGAATGTGTGGGAAGTATTTGGTAATTTCATATTGAGAATACATACTCACCCCTAACATATAAACATTAGTTCAAAAAAAATATTTATCATGGTACAACCAAGGGATATTTTTCATACTTTACTATTGGCACATCTTGAGGTTGAAGTCATAGTTGATGGGAGCTGGAGCTTGGGCGTATTTAAGAATTGGTTTCTAGAGTGATGACACATTGGAAACATCAGACACTCATAACTTGGCCTTCTGGTTTCATGTTTTGTTTCACATTTTTCTGATACTTGTATTGTTGATTGTTTATATTTGGGGTGTTGATTAATTTACCTCAAGAATCATATTTGGATTTCATAAATTATCCAATTGTTGTTTAGTGTTTGGGAATTTTTGGATGGTTAAATCATTCCTCAATGATGTTTTTAATGTTTAGGAATTTACATCAAACCATTGGTATCTTGGGAATATCACCTATGTTTATTATAAATTTAATGTAGCGCAAGACAATGGGTCATAGTACGGATATTAAAAATGTTATCAGTTCAGTATGGTCCCCCATTTTGGATGTTATTTATGGAAATAAGTTGTTCCAGAATATGAGAATAAAAATAATTTGGTACCATCTTTATGTTGAACATCAAGTTACCTGGGTGATCCTGGTAATGACATTGTTGTCAACATATTCTATGGGAATCTCTGTAGCTGATGATAGTTTAAAATTATTATTAAATAATGATATTTCCTAATATGATTACATAATTCATACGATGTTTAATCATTTATGTTTCTTACCAAGGGATATGAAAACAATAATTTCGGTAATTGATTTTTCTTTTTGTAGATAAAACTAAATATTTAAAGAAATTATTTTCCAAATATTGTAAAATATGATTTTTCTCTATGTTTTTTGTTTATAGTTACAAGTACTAATTCCAATTTATTCTCTCCATGGGAAATATTATTTTATGGAACATGAAAGTTATGTATAATTGAATTACAAATTAAAATAATGTGAGTTGGATGTAATTAAACAAATAGTAATCAAAATCTATTATATTTTAAGAGAATTATTATAAGTTTATGATATGTACATAAAAACAAATCTACATGATTGCTTAATTATTTACTAATTAATTAGTGACATGTTAATAATTTATGGTACTATTAGAAATTAAAATTTTCGACTAATGTTGTAGTCATTTAATTTCCAATTATGATTTCTTTTGAAATGGATAACTAATTGTTTTTATGAAGAATTAGATTAGATTAAAAAAATTAGAAGTTTGATTAATTTTTTTTATTGTTAAAAAAACCATAATAGTAATATATATATATTTTTATCATTCCATGATAAGTGAATTGACTACTACTAATATTTAATATGATAAATTCCATAACATATACTTCTTTATTGGATGTATCATGGAATATTTTCTATACACTTTTACATGTTTTGGTACTCATAAAATTATATGGTACTAATTAAGGAAACATACTAAATATATATACCATATTTATTTAATTTTCTAAATTATTATATTGATTAATCATTGTAGAGAATTATTTTATTTCTATCATTAAATATTTTAAAAAATATTAGGAAGATGAAGATATTGATATTAATCAAATAGACCTACATAAGGTACAAAACATTTTTAACACAATGATTATAATTACATGTAGAAATGTTAAATCCAAAATATATAGATTTTTTCAAATGATAAGTATGATTTTTAAATATCTTAGTGGTTAGTCACATAGCCATGACAACATGATAATGAGTATGGAATATTAACTACAATTTTTTTAGCTCTTTGTTAATTTACCACACATTATTAGTAAGTAATCTTTTCCATTGAAATAAGTATGATGTTGAATAAATACAATAAGTTTGCTCAAAATATTATATACATATAATAATTTCTTTTCCCCTATATATATCAATAAATATATTTTATATTTTTTTAAACATAGTCTAATTATAACATGTTTTAAATTGTTTTATAGATATAATGTTGAAATGTGAGATACATTCATTTATATTGAATGTGGTGTTTATATTATTAAACCACTACTTATGGGAATTTACAAGAATTAAGTGTTTATTATTGTATAAATTTTTTTAGTTATTTTTTATTTTAGTTGATATGGAATATGTTCTGGTTATATTAACATTTTTAAAATACGCAATCCACATATAGTTCTTGTTTGTTAATTTGTATTTTCAGGAATGATTAATATTAAAGTGGTATGAAAACATTATTTTAAAATAATGTTAATTCCATTTTATTTAAATTATATTAAAAAGTTTTAACCAATATTTTGGAATGAAAAAATGAATTTTTAACAACATGTAATTGTTCACAAACCATTAGACCTTTATTATAAATTGTTGGGACCATTATAACATGGGAATTTCTATATATATACTTATGGTCACCTGTTGGAATTTAAGAATACTATGTTATTAAGACTATTAATGATGTTTTTGGATATTGTTTCATCAAAATCATTGTATTGATTGAGGTTTATTTAGTTTTTATACTATTGATTATGGTGTTCGTGATCGGTAATTTCTCCCTATTACACATTTTTTTCTAAATAATGTTGATATTCTTGATGTTATCGTTTCATTGGTTGGTATTTTATAGTTAATATTATGTGAAAATATAGAAATATTAATTTATTATATACATTATATTTCACTGTTCGATGATCAAATAGCCTAACAAGAATGAGATATCGTGGGATGTAGATTGACCACTATGCCTAATTAACATTAACATAATTTTTATAGTTATTATTAATATTATTATAGGTAATTTAAATTTATAATTTTATGGATGAAATAGTTTATAAAATTGAATTCATATTTATTTCTAGGTCTAGTGAGTTACACTCACAACCTCAGATGTTGTTTTCCATCAATTTTGTGGGGTTGGGAAATGAATCTTGAAGGAATAGAGCCTTTATAGGAAGAGTTGTGTAAAATATCTCAATTTCCACTATCTAAAAACATTTATCATTATATACAGTTGTGGGAATTGGTAAATATCATTCCCTTTGTCCTTTATGAACAAAAAAAAGTTGAATTTCCGGGTTTAGTGTGGTTTTGTGGTGTAGTTTCATTTCAATATACTCTTTTGAAGATTATTGAGGTGTCAGTGTGTACTGGGTCATCATTATATCCTTAGAAATGTGAATACTATTTTCTTGTAATATTATGTTATCATTTACAAACACCCATAGAACTATTACATCTCACATAGTTAGTTATTTCAATTTCCTTGTCTGGTATTATCATGTTTTGTCTCTTTGGTGATTGCTTTGGAAACGAATAATTATTCGTGATTTATGGGTTAATGGATTCCTTACTCATCACTCTGTCAGTGATGGGTTAGTCAAAAAATGGGACAAATGATGAATCTTGGGTCAATTAATTGGGATACACTAAGACCATGGAAATAGAAATGATGTTTTTTTTCATTGTCATATGACATTGACTAATATGCTGGAAAAACAAGTTTAATGAAGTTGAGTATTTAAATACCGATAAGTTTATAATTATGTAAAAATATATATGTTGTAATCCACTGGTGAATGGGAATAGAATTAAAATTCATTTGCCTCTTCAGGATGTTATTATTGTTCCTTAATAGTCTATGAAAAAGTCAACTCATCACTCAACTAGGTAGTTATTTGTGTACTCTTACGGTATGAAAATTAATAGAATCTGAATCAATAATTACACAATATTTTATACTTTTTACGTACACCAACCATACATTTTATTTTTTATGAATTTTTTTAATATTCTATTGAATATTTATTTCATTCTCATGGTAATTAATTATTTATCCCTCACACATTATCTGAATCATGGAGTTGATGTTTATAAATATTTGGAATTTGTGGATGTATATGATTTATTTTACATCATCAGTTTTTGTATTTAAGCCTTTTATAAGAAAAACATAGCTTCTTTAAATGGTTTTGTGGACAATACATTATTACTTGGAATCCAAGTCAATAATTATTACTTTATTCTATATGTCATCTATGGTGTAATTAGAACATTATTTTATCATGAATTTAATGATTGGAGTTAGTGGAATCAAAATTGAGGGAATATATGATGTGTTGTTTCATTTTTCATTTCTAACATATATATTCAGCTACCCTAGAATGATTAACATGTCCCTTTTTGTAGAATGGTACAATATTTAATATAAAAAATTCTATTTCGGAGTTGATTTTGGTGATAGTATAACATAGAATTATTCTTTTGAAAGAGACTACTCGAGATATGTCTTAGTGTAAAGAATAATTACAAGGGATTCAGTGAGTTTACATTATTTGAGGGACAATATTGTGATTAATTATCATTTTAGATAGTATTCATATGTTCCCAATGGAGTGTTTATAACCTGGATGAATTCATGTTGGAATGAAGGGGTACTTATCTTCTTGGAACATAGAGTCACTTTTAATTACTGAGCATATATATGACATTTCATAATGGTAAGAGTATAACTCTTTTAAAAAGTGGAGAATGTATCATTTTTTCATGTTATTATTGACACAATACAAGTCAGACTCTATTATGTAGGTATTGATAAACATGTAACTCATGTGTCAGTTGTCCCTTTATTTTCAACATGTATTTTTCTAGTGATGGGAATGATAACCTATAATGATGTCGATGAATAAATTTTGAACATTTGTTTTAGTAGCATGAATGGGATTAAGAGGAGTCTTCAGAACCTGATATCATTGTACTATATGAGTTATGATAGAATGTGTGTTTTCTCCACCAACCTCCACAGTTTCTAAGATATATACCTTCTTGTGTGGAAAATTTAGTATCCCATTTTTATTTAATCTTATTTTTTTAATCATTATTATATTGAATAATTCATTTTGAGATCGATAATTTTCAATATGGTTTTGGTATATTTTGAAGTAGTTATATATGTCTTACATGTTAAACATGGTTAGTTGATAATATGTCATTTCCCTATGAAATTATATGAGAGGTAGTAGGATATTTTCGGTATGCATACAATTGGTAAACGGTTTTCAAAAAATGTGTGAAAACCACGTGACTTGGGAATCATTAGAAAAATGATGATTTATAAAATTAGAACATTATTTTCTAAAACAGGCAACCCAACCAAGGAATTTAATTTATTTATCCCAAAACTATATTATTATTATATAACCCTATATTAAACAATCATTTTTCCTCCAATAATTGAGGTTCTCAATATTTTGGGTTTATATATGGGAATTTTGAGATTTAATTTCATTTACAGGTTGATCACAGTGAATCAATGAACATTGGATATTAGAATGTAAATTTCCACATATGTAAATTTTTAGTGATTATTTATTTGAATGAATTTTTTGATTTAATATTCAACACTGTTTTCGAGCTGGGTGGATTCTCTCCCACTGAAATTTTCTTAGAAATTGGTGTCATGGTTTCATAAAAATTATATATTGGTCATCTTATGAAGAATTACTGATGATCCAAATTTCATTAAATCTCTTATTGTATTCATGGATATAAATCAATTGACTAAGAGTTTCTCCTAAAACATGTCTGAATAATTACACAATGGGTGTTTTGAAAACATTTATTGTTAACCACAACAATTAAGGTATAATTGAGATTACTTAGTGGCTAATCATAAATGATTTGGTGTAGAAATGACCAAAATATTTTCCAAAACCTATTATATATACATATTTAGAACATATAAAATACTATTTAGAACATAGTTCATTATTTTATGCACATTAAGTAATAGAGACTTCATAATTCTTTTTACATTTTTTTATTTAGAGGAATTCTACTCCTCTTCCACTAAGAAAAGGGAACACACTTCATTCACGTATTCTCACATCCCAATCCATATTTACTTTCCAAAACTATAACAATTAATATTGAAACCTCCCACCATTCATCCAAAAAAACATATATTTGGAAAAAAGACAAATTATCAACACATTAGTTATAATCTAACAAGGATACATGAATAATTGGAAATATATTTCCAAAAGATATTTATTATTTACCTTCTACACCTCCTTAAATTCATTACATATCTAGTTTTTATAATAAATGAGTATTTAATTTATAAATATACTTTATTATGTTATAGTTATGAACTAAAAATTCACACACATGCATCAAAAGGATAACAAATTTAACATTCATCTGTACAACATAATACCGCCTCATGAACCGATGTCATACATTTTTTTCATTACCACTTATAATGGATGGGAATAATCATGGAAATAATATTTAAATATGATATTAATGATATTTATTATGTTTAAAAATATCATTAATTATTATTTAACATATAACTTCTTTTTTTCAATTTTTTTGGGAATATAATAACGTCGTTCATGTGTTTGGAGGACTACCACCTTACGAAGATATTTGAGAAATTCACACATTATTTGGAAGGTATTGAAGATGAGTTAAATAAAAAACTTATATATATGACATAGATTTGATACTTTAATTATACTATATATATAATTTAATTTTTTTTCTTTTAAATTTATATGAAAATAAAAACAATGTTCATGCATACGTACGACCTACCATCTCCGTGAACAGTGTATTTTATTTCTTATCACAAAATTTTTTGTATTACTATAAATACATATATGATGAACATATATGATATGTAAATAATGTATTTTATTTTTCATTTTTTGACATCAGGATCTATATATGTAAATGAAAAATAACATGTCAAATCATACTAGAAAATCAAGGTAATTAACATACGATACAATGAAAATAGTAAAGCATTATTGACAAACGAGCGATAAGATGTTATAAAATGAAAATCTATGATATTATAAATTTAAATATGGTTATTTTACAATTTAATAACATTCTTAAAATCATTATACAAGAAATTTTAATATTTTTAACTAAATGGGATTGTAAGGTAAGGTATTTCATCTCAATTTCATTTCATTGAGCCTTATAGTAATGTTATACTCCTAGTTTCATTTATATGACATTTATATTTTCCCTTTGAAACATAATATCTTGAATAATTAATTATTTATGTTATTTTTTGTTTCAATTAGATTTATTTTTTCTAATCGCATTTGAACTTATAATTTATTAAGTGGTAATGCAATTTCATAACTTAATTCATTTTGATTTAATTATATTTCATATTTATTATCATTAACAGTCTATGCTTTTCTATAATGAATTTTTTTATATGTATTTATATATTTAAAATAATTTATTTTGGATTTACTATTGATATACATAATTGATACATTTATTAATTCTCACATCATCATTATGATCATTTTAATGAATTATTTTCCCATATCATTTAACCTAAGATAGTTTATTCTTGAAATATAATTAAATGAAATAATAACATTATTGATTTATAAAAAAATTAATTTTATTTTACATTATACATTAATGATATTTTTGATGTTATAGTTCTATTTATCTAATCTTAGGAACGTAAATATTTTTAGAAAATGTTTTCCAAGAAATCCGACTATATTTCACTATTCAGTCTGAAATATGTTTTCCTCCAAAAGTTTGGTTTTCTAAAAATGTTTTCAAATTTTTTTTATCCATTTATAAATGTTTTATAAAAGTAAATTTTACCTACTATTATGATTAAACAAATTGAATCAAAGGAATTTGTGTTTCCTTTTAAAGAAGAATTGATGATTGGATTTTATTTAAAAATTGAAAAGAAAAATATCATTTTAAAACGTACGACATGAATGGAATTTCCAGCCTTTATGACCATTAAAATTTTTTCAAGATTCATTTATATGTTTCAAATTATATTTTCAATATAATTTATTTTAAAAATGTTTTCTAAAATTTAATTTTTAATGGTTTTTTAAGAATGGACATTTCATTATGTTTTTCAAAATGAAAATCATATTTTCCATAAGCTTTTTTGTAAAGATAATTTTTGGTAATTTAATTCATCATTGAAAAAAAATCATTACTCTTACTCTATTAGTATAATTTTTATTTTATCATTTCTAATTCATTCGAAGGATGGTTTAGGATTTTTCTGACTAAGTAATGTATTGAAACTCAATATAACGATTCAATTTTTGTAGTCAATGACATTACCTTGAAATGATAAGTTTCATATGAGAATAGGAAATTAATTTTTCTTAAATATTAAGATTACATATCATGGATATTGTTGATACATAAATTTAATATCATTTCAACAAATAGTGTACCAAATTTAATGCCATTTCATATATGTGGAAATATTTTTAAATCTATATCCTTTACTTAATATGACTAATTAATGACATGGAACACTATTTATGAATTAAATAGAATATTTGATATATAATGAATGATTTGGAATGGTATGACATGGGTTGGGGACCATTAAATTTAATCCCCTTGATACATTGATAGTATCACCGAACGAATAAATTGTGTAGACTTAGTTAAATGGGTTTGTACCAATCAGTTTAAAACTGTTTTTGAATGGTATCAATGGTAAAGGTTATGCCTATTTGGGAACCATGGAATCCAATAATTATTAATTTATTTTTGTCTTAATTTATCTATTAATATCCATTGTATTTTCACTATGAAAATATAAATGTATTTTTATTATTTTTATATTATTTTTTAAATTGCATCATTTTAAATTATTTACAAAACCATATTGATTAATCCATATCCAATTATTTATATGGAATCTGTGGTAAGTTAGTTATTTTTATACCTTGATTATGCCTTATCAAGTTATTTAAATGGCATAAGTGCTTTGTAATTTATGTTTCCTTATCCATAGTTATTTATCAAGTTACCTAAAAGTGATGTGTACTCATTTATTTACCGTTTCATATTGATTATTCTTTGTAATTACTTTTTTTATTCTAATGGACAAAGACTATATTTAGAATTATAGCTTACCCTTATTTTTTTCCTTTACATAGTATTCCAAAAATATTTACTAGAAAATATATATATGGGATTTTTAGAGAAAATATAACAATTAAAGAAAGAAAATAAAAAAATATGTTTTAATTTTTTATTAATATTTATAGTAATACTATTTTATGTATCTAATTTACAATGAATAATAACCTATTATGTCCTCTGGGATGAAAATTACTTCATTATTATTCCAATTTAATGGTAGTAGGCACTGGATCCGGGATGCTATTGTCGGTGTCAAAACAGTTTTTATTTGAGAATGTTTAATGAAATTATTGGAATCACAATTTAGGGGAAAAATAATATGTTTCACAATCCAATGATATAATTTAACGTTATGTTTTTTAGAACATCCTAATTTTTTGTTAAGGAATATATTATGTGATTTTTCATTTCAATACATCTTTGTATGGATAATAAATGCTTACATGGTTTAGTAACATGTGTTCATAGGGTTAAAAATAATAAAAAGGGAATATCAAAATCAACTAGACCATAACATTGTACATGAAAAAAAATCCTTACCATGAATCTAGTTTGTCTTTCATTGAATATTTCCTTAGGATTTCACATTTTAATTACAATACAGTATGAAGGATTTGAATAGATAATGAAAAAATTTACCAAGGTTAAAACCTATATCATGGAAAGACATATGTGGAAACAAATAAATTAATATATTTATATTGGTTCATAAATTAAATTGCAAAGGTATTATTCCAATGGTATTTTAGTGATAAGAATTATAAAACAATTAATATTTTTTATATTTTTTGAATCACATGTGTACTAATTATCAAAATAAGAATGTATACCATTAGGGTAGTTAATTTATGAATTAAAACATGTTCTTATATGGAAGAATGTATTTTTTAGGTTTTATGTGATTGGAATCTACCTGTTAAAAATATTTTTGAATAAATCTTGGATAATAAAAACCATTAGTATTATATGTTTTAGTGGAAAATTTATTTGATGAATAATGCCTTTATGTTTTATGGATATATTTTTATTAGTATTGAAAAACATTAGGTTTAATAAAATCATTAATTACATGGTAATAATAGTGAAATAATATTATTAGACATTTCAATAAAGGTATTGTTTTGTAAAACCTTATAAAAAATGATATTAAATTATTAATTTTCTTTTATGAATTTCTTAATATTTATTTGAAATAATATAGGAATATGGTTTATAAAAATGTAAACATGTATGTCTAGTGAAATACCTTAATATCCAAAAAGGTAGTTGGTTTTGGACACAAAACCTGAGGACCATAATGGTTTAATGCCCACCATTTATCAATGCATTGTCTCTATTAATATTTCATTGATATTAGTTAACACAATAGATGAATAAATATTAATGATTAATAATTTTTTATAAATTTGAGGCATAGAAATTATTTTTTTAACCATATTTATTATAGAGAAATGATAGGGACATAAGAAAAGAATATCCACACGTTTATGAATCTTAAGATCTGTTAAAAGTGATTTTTTGTGCTTCAGGAATAAAAAATTCATTGTTGGGTATTTATTTTTTGAAGTAAATTGGTAAATGGTAAAATGAACAACAGATAACCAATTGATTAAATTTGGTTTCTGAAATATAAATATATCATATTAATATATTTCATTATATTCATAGGCAGTAAAATAATTATGAAATTTTAGTCAAAAATATCTTGAAAAAAAATTAACATATTACATTCATAAATGATGAATTAAATGGTCCTATAGATCCTCAATGATTTATGTCTTTGAGAATCTCAACATACAATTAACTATTCACATGAATGTGATCAATGACCTCAATCACTCGATATGATTATTTATTATATTCCCTTAAGTACATATCTTTATTTTCCACTAATGTTCTCTTTCGTGGAAAACTAGATATATGTTATTCAATGTGGAAATTTTTACTTTCTATTCTCCATTATAAAGTGATATTTTTTAAGAATTTTACAATTTATGTTTTTTTGATAAAATATTTTTTATTTATCAAACCCTTGATTACAATGATCGTGTCTAAATTTTGAGGACACAATTTATTTATGATTATAATAAATAAATACTATGAAAATTCGAAAACCATAAAATCTTATTCGGTAGTGTGTATGAAATGATTTACCAAAAGTAAAATGGAATATAACACCCCAATATATATTATGATAAATTTACTATTTAAAATATATTTATTGTACTCTATATCATACAATGCACAAAATACTGAATTATCATTCATTATATGAAAAAATGACTCTCTTAGATGAATTTCATTACACGCAAGAATGAGATTTACCAAATAATATTAATATTATTGTTTAATTTTAAAATTACATCATAGAAAATGAATTGGTTTTTATAAAATTGATATACTAACATATATAAATATATGTTGGAATTCATTGGTTAATAATTAATTTTAAATGAATAAAAAAACAAATTTAATATAATGGAAATGTCATATAAAATAATTATGTTGCACATGAATTTTATAAAAATAAAATAAATTTATTACTATTTCAGGATGGTATTAATGAAAATAAAATATTATATATTAAATAAAATATTTTTACATTTATAGAAAATATTTTATATGAATAAAATGAGAAAAAATATAGCAATGTGTATAAAAATTTATATTCATCTGAAGGCAATGTTATCGAATTTTAATAGAGCTATTAATTCGCAAAATAATTTTTACTTATTTCTAAATTTTATTTGAAATAAAAACTTCTTCTTACAAATTTGAAAGTCTTTATTATATTATAGTGATTTGTTTTATTTTTTTTGAAGATTCATTTTTTATGAATAGTCAAAAATACATTATTTTAATATATAATTGAACTTTTATCTAAATAATTGTAAATATGTTTTCAAGTAAAATTATGTAAATTAATCATATATTGAAAAAAATTATTTCATTTTTATATTTTTTATATTTTTTTAGATATAAAAACATTGAAATGATTTTATCACTTTCACATTAAAAACAATTACTGTCATCTTATCTATATGGAAACATTTATATTAAATTATGGCACATATGTTAGTTAAATTTCAAAAATTATATTCAATATATGGAATAAAAAAAATGTATAATAAGGTCAACATAATGTTTTACCAAAGTTATTAGTGAAAACTATTAATGTAAATAATAATGACTAAGTTTAAAATGAGTTTACTTGGTGGAAATCATTAAATTATAAGGTGTGGAAATGACCCAAAACAATAAAAAAACCATTTTGATTGAAATATTTAAACTATATCCCATGTTTTATCTAAAATTTATTATTATAGGGGGCACATGATTTAAGTTATACATCCCAATAGGGTTTACTTTTTGGTATTTACAAGAATGTCCCTCCACCTCTAATATAAAAAGCTCTCTCACTGCACTCACTTATCCACATATCACGAGCAATTATAATGGTAAAAAAACATAAAATTCACTTAAAAACTTCCCTAATATAATCCTATATTCCTTTTAATATGATTAAATCCAGTATAGAATGGAATTAGGGAAAACCTAAGAAGGATGCCCAAAGAAGAGGTAATGTTTTTCTAAAAGTGTTTTTATTATATTACCTATTCTTCCTCCATAATGTTTTAATATAAAATTTGTAGAATAATATTATTTTATTTAATATACTAATATTTATCTATATTATTTTTATGATCTAAAAAATCACACACTTCCATCAAATGGGTTACAAACTCAACATTCTCGTTTACGACGCACTACCGCATCACAAAATGTTATTAATTATTTTTTATTAAAACCTATAAATATTTGTAATAATTAAAAAATAAAATTTTTATATGATATATATGATATTAATGTTATATTTATTCTTATTAAATTTTTATAAAACAAATAACTTCACGATTTACATTTTGAGGTAATATGATAACATCATTCTTGTGTATAACAGAGGGTCATCTCACAAAGTAATGTGAATCATTCATGCATTTCATAGAATGTAATAAAGATGATTTTAATTAAACATTATATATATATATATTAAATAAATATTATTATATAATAAAAATATATATACATATAAAAAACTATTATTTCATTCAAAATGGTAAAAAAAATATAACAATGTTGATGCGTACGTATGACCTACCATTTCCATGAACAATGTATTTAATTACTATCAAAAAAGTTTATGGATTAATCTAAATTAAAATATAATGAAATTATATTATATTTAAATTATGTATTATAATATTTAGATGATGAATTTTTTATCTATGTAATAATAATGAAAAATAACAAGTCCAAAAATGCGAAATAAACACGGCAGTTAACACCTGAAACTGTGAAAATAAAGAAAGATTGTTAATAAAAAAGAGATAAGATGTTACAAATGAATCATATTTCCTGTTATAAATATTAATATGGTTATGGAGTTTGTCAAAAACATTCCAAATATCATTGTAAAAGATGTTAAATATAATTCATATAAAAATTAGCGTAGGTAAAGGATTTCTCCACAATTTAATGCGATTGGGGAATATTGTAATGTTATGCACCTAGTTTCATTTATATTCTATATACACATACACATTGGCATTTAATACCTTGAATTATATATTATGTAATGTATTTTTATTTTTAATCCCTATTATTAAATCTATGAACATTTGAACTCATATGTTACAAAGTAGTATATAAATTCTGTAACTCAATTTCTTTTCATTAGGTTATATTACATCCAGATTGTTAATATTGTTATTTGATTTTTTTTATAATTAATTTTGACTACATATTGATGTAATTGAATTTTTTTTGTGGATATATAGACTATACACATAATCTATTCTTTTATTAATTATCAATTTAACATTATGGTCATTTTAATGTTTTATTCCACAATCTCATTCAAATTGAGATTGATTATTCTTGAGATTCCATTGAAAAAACTATTTGGTAATTTTTTTTAAAATAATTATTTTTATTCATATCTAGTATTTAAGGAAATTTTTATTCTCATAGTATCATTTTTACACACTTATTCAACTAAAATGTTTTATAAAATTGTTTGATAAAAATATGAAAATATTTCACACTTCGGTCGGAAATATGCTTTCTTCCAAAAAACATGTTTTAAAAGAATGTTTTAATAATTTATAAATTATTTATTAAATATATTTTTACCAAATTATCATTTTTAAATATTTTTTCCAAAATAATCAATATGCATTTCTGAAATTTTTTTTTGGATTTTACTAGAAAACTAAAAGTACAAAAGTTAGATTAACATGTGAAACATGAAGTGAATTTATATCGGTCATGAGCACTAAAATGTTCTACCTATATTTTTATATTTTTATGTTATTATTTTAAATGAATTTTTTTTAAAATTTTATATGAAATTATTATGATTAATTATTTTTTTCAAAAAAATTGAAAATTGAAAATATTTTCCATAATGAAATTGATATTTTCCTCAATCATATTTTTAAATATATATTTATGTCAATTGTATTTAATTTGGAGAAAAACTTATTATTAATCAAATGAGTATAATTTTTATTGATACCACCCTCTTACATTATATGGATTTTTTATGATCATTTTTTTAAGGGATGTATTAACATGCAATACCTTGATTAATTTTTGTAGTTAATAACATTTCATCGAAAGGATTAAATTAATATTATCATTTGGAATTTATTTTCTACACAATATAATTATTATTATTCATAGATATCCGTTTTTATAAAAATTTATATCATTTGTCCATATGATGTATTATATTTAAATTTATTTCATATCTAGGGAAATATTAATAAATATACATCCATTACCAAAGACAAATATTTTATGATAAGGAAAATTGTTTATATATTAAATCAATTAATCTATATATAAGAAAAGATTTAGAATAGTATGGAATACGTTGGGGACCATTTAAATTAATCCATTTGATGCACCTGTATTCTCATGGGTTGTATCAATTGGCTAACCTTAGCTAAATGGGTTTCCAACCATATTTTTTAAAATCATCTAGTGAAAGTTCATGACAGTATGTAGTCTATGTAATAAGGTAACATTGAATCTCATATAAAATCATATCCATCATTATGATTTATATTATTATTATCTATGAAATTTTATATATTATAATATCTATGGATTCATTTCATTCCCTGTTTATTGACTAAATGGATTCTATTTCAATTTTTTACCTTTCCAAATTGATTATGACATATATAATTAATTAAATAGAATGTGTTCCAAATTATCTATCTTCCAATATTTCGTAGGACTCATCTGGATATTTAAATAATATTTGTTCCATGTTATTTACCATTTGATATCAATTTTTATTTATCTAGATATTTGAATGAAATTTTTTCTCCGTCATTTAACTTTCCATATTGATTATGGTTATTTATTTTTTATTTCTTCCACTGTATATAAACCTTAATGAGAATTTTGGATCACCCTTAATTGTTTACTTTCCCTAAGATCCCATGAAGTTTACTGTGAAATATATTTTATTATATCATTGAGGGAAGAAGTATATTAAAAAATGAAAAGAGACCTATATTTTATAATTTGTGTATTGAAATACATTGTAAAACCCATATATTTATCTTATTTACCAAAACAAAAAAATAGTTTTGTTCTTTGGTATATGATTTCCATGTATCTTATTCCAATGTAATGGTACTAGGAACCACCTCTGGTCTACTGTGGTTGGGGTCATTACATTTGGAAATGGAGTGTTAGTTAAAATCAAAGGATTTTCAACAACTCATATGGGGAATGATCACTTAAAATCCAAGAATAATGTATTTTTAAGGGGCTGATAAACAATATGCTTAATAATTATCCATTATGTAATGATAGAAATTAAGTGGTATTTTAAATGTAAGTATGTATAGATAATATCAATGATATAGGTATATTTTGATATATTTCTTTATATATAGAGAACTCTATTTTATGTTAATGATACTAAAAATTCAACTTAAGAACGAAAGAGTACAATAAATTTTGAAATAAAAGGATTGGTAATCTTAGATTAAATATCATGGGAAAGAACACTTGATTAAACATGTTTATTTATTATAATATACAACAATGTAGTATGAATTTTATTCTCTCTACCTGCTAAAATTGAATGATTATATATTTTTAACACAAGAATTTATAGATTCTATCAACTCATACTTTAGTTCTTAACTATTCATATATATGAGGACCCATGATGATGTAATTAATTGATTGATATAATTATTTTATTTACATTACATATTTATTTACTTATATTATTTGTATTATGCTTATGAAATATAAATTAGAGGATCTAATAACATTTATTAATTTTAGATATAGTGTGGAAAAGGTATGTGGTTTTCCTATAAGAAAAAATTAGATCGGTAATGGTGTTAAAATGGTGAAGGTATAATTATTATAAATAATAGTTTTTACTATAAACTCATTGTATAATAAAAACCACAATATAAGTATGTTTAAAGATTAAAAAATATAGGCCCGGTAGAGTTTTCACAATTTATATTAATAAATCATGACATATCATAGAATTTTTGGAGACAAGCCTTTAGAGGCATGGTTTATATTAAAAATTGATTCTTTTAGTCAAATAATTTATATTTGTATCTATATGATATTTATTACATGAAGTATCATGTTTTATGTATCTATATTTATTTGGATGGAAATGTTATGTTAAATTTAATGGAGATTATCTTATGATGTTTGGGATGAAATGTATTTATATGATCTTATATGGAGATGATATTATTGAAAGGGAATTCCACAATTAAAAAAATTGATAGGTATATTTTTGGAAACTTTTGTTAATAATGTGCTATAAAATTAAAAAATAAAAGATATCAGAGAAGGAGAATATTGTAGAACTGTTGATTGTGAAATTTTTTAGAGAAAACCTGATGATATTATAGAAAATGTAGTATATGAAATAGATTTTTAATAAATAAAAGTGTATTCAGCCTTATATAGTGATTAATATCAATATAATTACTCAATTATAAGTATATGATAGAATGTTCATTTGTAGAATATGAGAATAGAATTAGTATGATAGGATTAAAGAATAATAAATTTGAGAAAAAAATGCATAACTCCCTATTTTTTCATATTGAAAAAATATATTTACAACATGATTTGGACCACCATGTGTGAGTTGATTCTATGAATTAAGAGTTGGATCTTATAGAGATGAATGAAACATGGGAGTTGGTACTTAATGTAGTAAATAAACATATAATTGGAAAAAATTGGGTAATCTATAATATGTTGAATGAAATGGGTGATGTTGTGAGAAAAAAACAGAGGCATATGTATAAAGACTAATATTAATTAAAAAATTATTGATTTCTATGAGAATATAACACCATTGATAATCATATAAACAATTTAATTTGTTATTACTTTTTCTATATAATTTTATTACACTATATTCTATATAGATGAAAATAATTCTTTCCTCAATGGTAATTTTGATTATGATATTTATATTGAGAAACCTTGTAATTTATTACTTAGAGAAGATAGTAATCATATTTTTAGGTTGTTATAGTCTTTATGTGGTCTAAAATAACCATTATGATAATGAAATTAAATAATATAAACCTGCAAGAATAAGTATAATATTATAAAAGGAAGGATTGAATAAAACCTCTACATTAAAAAAAAGTGTTATCTATCCTTCTTATTTCTTATGTAGATTATATTATAATTTTTGGAAGTAACAAAATAGGTAATGAGGATTATTATTTACCAATAAATATGTTATTTTAAATAAACATTCTTAAAGAGATGTGGTATTTTAGGGGTTTATAATCCTCTCAAATAAAAGTTCAAACATTAATTTCTCCCATTACATATGATTCAGATATTTTAAATAAGATTTCAATTTAAGAAAAATATCTATTTTACACCAAATATTAGTAGAAAATATATTGTAAAAATATATATAAAGGAAGTGGATATAAGATAATTTTGTAAGCCTTTTTTGAGTATATTTTACTTCAAAACATCAATTTGGGATACTTCCTATTTTGTTACACTTTTTACAACGTATCAATGTTCCCCAAACGAGTACTAAATCAGTTCTAGAATTGGTCTTATTAGGGATATAAAATTCACAATTTAATTTTGGTTGATATATGGAAACAAATGATACCATAATCTATATGGGTATTGAAATTAATACTTAGTTACAAATATTGATTATATGAGTCCAATATATTGTCTATATTTCTTACTAAATTATTTGTGAGTAAGTTGGATCATTAAGAATATTTTTTGTCTCAACATACTGCTGAAAACAATTATATGGATTCCACTCAAAATAAAACACAAATTTTTGAATGATAATTTAATTAAATAATATTATAGTGGATGTAAATTTTTTACTACTGTAACACCATGTGATTTTATGGGATATATTCTTTTTAATACCTTTTATTTATTCTTTCGTACACCACACCAATATTATATTGTGTTATATGCAACACTATATTAGCTTGCAGTATACACAACACTATTCTTAGCTTATGTTACAAAAAAATAAAGTTCTTTTAATAAAATTAATTTCACGCAATAAAGAGTATATATATATTTTGAATTTATAAATTAATTATGTTTGGATTATTATATACATAACAAAAATGGAATCTATCATTAGACACAACACAGACTAGAATTGCAATACACACAAGAGAGACCTTCCTCAAAAGCTTGCGTTGTACGCAGTACCGAGTTTTACTAAACAACGATATTTTATTGAATTATTATTATTTAATGTGATATAAACTATACATTATGAATAGTATTGACCACATTTTTAATTTTATTTAACATTAAAATTCAATTTATGTATTTCCTAGAACATGATTTAGGAAAAAATTTAATTTTTCAGATAAAATAAGTATTTAAAAAAATTCAGTTTTAAACCATTTAATGGATTTCCAATTTTAAATATAGTTTTTAAACATTTTATATATTATATTTGAAAAAAAATGTCTTATTTGGATTCATGACATAAAAATTTACATTGGTTGAATTTTTGGTATTTTTCTGATAATATTCATAATTTAATGAATAGTGGAAAATACATCATTTTAATTCAAATTTGCATATTCATAAAATCTATTTATATAGAAATATTATAAATTTAATTGGTTTTAAATAGTTATTGAATTATAGTTTTATCATATAATCCAATTTTTTCATTGAATGTAATTTCACATATAAATTGTACCGAAACACATATTAATCATTGAATTATTTTTACTTTTTAAAAACATGCTTTCTACTTTTGACAACGAGAATTAATTATAAATTAATTAATGAAAGTTATATGTTTTTAATTTTAAAAAATGGATTCCATACATTCTATCATTTTGTCCAAATTATTTCAATAGGTTAATTTTATTTTTTTGGATATTATCAATAGGAACTATGGTAATTTTTATTTTCCACAGTTAACGGTAAATCGGGTAAATTCTTATAATAAAAAATATGATAAGGATAGTGAAATTAAAAAAACACCTATCAAAATTTTATTGGATGCATAAAAGTTGACTCTAATAACATTATGGTCAGAATAGAATCATTTAGTGGACATTTCTTTTTTAAAATGATGTCCTTATTATTAAAATAAAAGAAAGTGACAACATGTCACTCTCTTATATCTGATAAGTATAATAATTTTAATATAGTGATGAATATATTAAAATATTGAATATAAATAATCTAAAGAAATATATGGATATTACATATATCATTTTAATTTATTTCTAATTTTTAGAGACTAAAAAATAACAGTTAATGACAACATAATAGTGATGTTGAAAATATTGTTTTGATAGAAATATCAAAGAAATGGTTTTAAAAATGTTAAAATAAAAATCATATGAATTAATTAATGTTCTCCTAGATGTTTCTAAGTGGAAATGAAATTTTAGGAGTGCATTGAATATTTCAGTTTGAATTTATATTCTTTGTGAATTTTATTTAAATCCAAATAAATGAATAGTGTTCAAATTGACACTATTTGACCATTAATTAAGAGAAAGAAAAAGGACAACAGAGCGGCGGATGGGGTCAAACAACGGACATGCCCTCATCCACCAAGAGAAAGTCTAGAGATCATAAAAAGACATGTCATTTCCATAATCAGAATCACCAGCAGTCTCCCAGTCAGATTGAGACTTGTCCCTATTGAGGATTTTCAAGATATCCAAATCCACTTTCCTTGACACCTTAGACGACGATCTGGTAGACACAGTTCTAGGTACATTAGAATAATCCTTACGTGGTCTCCTCTTAAAGGGAAGACCCTCACTTTCAGTAGTCTTTGGCTTCTCACTCAATATTGCATCCTTATAAGAGGCATGACCACCGTTGCCCGAGACCCTGATCGGGTTACACACCTTCCCCTGTTCATCTTCAGAAATGTTCCCCCATTTCTTAGGTAACTCAGATAACTGAAAATGATTCTGGATTTCATGTTGATAATCAACATGTAGTTGCACATCACCCTGATTAGAGACATCAACCTGTTGAGAATCAGGGATCACCCGTTCTGGAGTCCGCATAGGGATGTCCTCAACTAGGGGAACCTCTTTAGCCAAAACAGATCGAGTATTAGAAGGGCCACTATGAGCCTCCTTCGGAGATTCATCAAAAAGAAGCCCTTTACCATGATCAGGAGCCGGCTTTAGAATTGCATCACAATCATGAGCAGTAGACTTTGGAAACATCGAATCCTTCAGGTTGGACTTCCTTCGACAGAGGGCTGTTGAATGTCCTCTCACACCACATTTCTCACAAGACATATTCTTCCGGCATAACTCTAAAGAGTGTCTAACAACCATACATAAATTGCAGAAAAGAGGCTTTTCTTCATACTCAACATCAATTTGAATGTTATCAGAAGGGGTGGAAAGAGTTACCTTGTCGATCAAAGTAGAACTAAGATCAATCTCCACCAACATCCTAGAAAAATGACCAAACCGAACATCCTCAATTTCTTTGTCAAGCCGAATGGGAGTCCCAATTTCCATGCCAATATCATGTAGAATTTTGGGATGCCAAAGGACCCAGTTGAGCCCATGCAGACGAATCCAAAGCTGAGAAAATGCATTTCGTGCACACGAGACATTAAAATCCATAGACCATTCATGCAAATGCAACCATCCAGGTTTCAGAAACAAGGTTCCAATGCACCATGCTCGAAGCTTCAAATTAGTAGATGGAAAAAGACAATGAAAAAATCCTCAACCAAGAGAAACACACTTCCAGTTAGACAAGCCCCACAAATTCGAAATTCTGCAATTCAGGTCATCAAACTTCCGTGGCTGAGCACCTTTAGGAAGAACAATACGCGCAATCAATGAATTTTTACCCATTGACATTCGCTCTGCAAGCACGGCGGGGTTAGCTTCAACATGAGCCGAAGAAACCTTACGAAGAATTCTACTCAGACATGAGTCCGTGAACAAGGCCAACAAACCAGTTCCATCTTGCTTCAACCTGGAATTTTTGGCCTGCACCACACCATGACCAAAATCCTATATCACAGTAGGGGGAGATGCCAAAACACCATCCTGATGCCGCGGAGCACCGCACTGCGCGCCAATCCCCAAATCTTCTTGCAACACGGTCTCCGGTCCGACTTGAGGAACCGAGTTTGAAGAAGCTGCCGAGGTCTTCGATTTCACCAAAGCATCCACAAGATTCGTAGATCCGACAAGAGAGTCCGAAGCCAACTTCACACCAGCTGAGAAGCGCGAAGACACCGCAACCGTAGGGTTTCCAGTAACAGCCGGAGACCGCGCACCATGATTAGAAACAGAGGAGGTTAACGCCGACGTCGCACCACCGGGATTATTGAGACAATCGAACCCATGAAAGAAAGGAATCGCCATGGCCGAGCACAAACCCTAGAAAAATTCATTGACACTATTGATATTTTATAAAATACTTATTATTATTTTATTTAAAATAAAAATAAACATTTAAAATATAAAAGTGAAAATTATATAGTAGAAAATTTCATAATGTATGCAATTATAGAAAATTTACAACACGTAAGTATATATTTATAACCATTTAATAGTTTGAATATTATTACAAAAAATAAAATTAATTAGATTTAATTGAAAAAATAAAAAATATAAGGATTAAAGTAAAATAATAACGTGTATTGAATTTATTGGTTGAATGAATTTCAAATGACACCACTTTATCAAAGAAATAAATGAGTTTTGTAGCATTACTAACAAACAATCAATTTATAATAAATTAATATTTCAAGACTTTCTTATACTGTCCATCCTCCCTCTTATAAAAGGCCACCACATATACCCACTTACTCTCACCTTTGAAGCCCTTGGTATCATCCCAAATCTTCTCAAATAAGCTCCCAAAATCCATCCATTCTTCATATAGGATTCACTTTTTTCATAATACCATCATCATGAGACCTTTAGTTTCAATCAAAAGGAGATACATGAAAATGAGGTAATTGTTTTAGCACCTCGTTCAAAATTATTTTCTTTGTATACATCCTCTTATAATTTTGTTTCCATACTAATGTAATAACTATAATATATTCTACATTCTTATATGATATTTTAATTATGGTAAAACCATATACCTATTTTTATCCATCCCATAAATAACAATGTCACCATGCGTGTATATATACGACTCACCGTTTCCATCCCATGGTGAAATTGTCATTCAAAAATACATAATTTGGATGGGTTTATTGATGTGTATATTGGATTTAAATAATGAAAATAACATGATCATAATTATTTATATTTAATATACCATCCAATTATATACCATTTAACCATCAAGGGAATGATATCGTCCTTCATGAGTACTTATTGATTATCGTCTCCATGACACGATGAGATTCATTCTCCACGTTAACCATTAAAGAATGATTATAAAGTATATATAATAAATAAAAATTAAACATATGACATAATAATTCTATTATATATATATATATATATCATTTACTTATTTCCATTCAAGTCAATAGGGAAATGGAAACAACATTCACGCGTACAAACGACATATTATTTCCATGAACGGTGTATTCCATTTCATTTAACTATCTATTATATATATTTTTATAATGAAAATTGATGATATATAAATCATGTTTTAAATTCATGAAGTAAATAAATCATTTTCTATTTAATGATATTAAGAATAACAAGCCAAAATACGTCTGATAAATAAAACGATTATTACCCAAAATGTTCCTTTAACATGGAATTGACATATGAAGAGTTAATATGATGTCATAAGTGAATCATGAATAATATCATAAATATTACTATGTTTCTGTTACAAGTTAATAAATTTTTAATACTACTATTTAGTATTTTCGAACACAAATAGTAGAAATCATACCTAAGGTAAGAGATAATTTTTCAATCTCATTATTTTCTAATATTTTTTTATATAAGTATTTATTGGGGTTTATTTATCTTGAACATAAATGTTTAATATAATATGTTAAATTATTCATAATCATATATATTTTTTTAAATTCAGTTTTACCCATTAGAATATTTATATTAAATGTTATGAAAATAATCTTTTGATGTTTTTTCGGTATTAGGTACATTTTGAATTTTCTGAGAAAAGTAAGAGGATGATGTTATTAAAATATAATGAATGAACATTTTTATATGTATTAATAACATCTTATTTCCATGAATCTTTCTCTATGCAATTTTCTATTTATTTCCAACACAATTTTCTATTTTAAATTTTGTTACATTATGAAAGAAGAAAATACTTTTAAAGGAAAATTTTATTTTCCTCAGAAATTAAATTCAACTATTTTATCAAAATGATTTTCCATATAATATGACATAAGGTTATTTTTCTATACCTATTATTAATATGATTTGATTTTGTGAATGATGATTGATATTTTATATGGATTTTTTTTGATAGAATGATGTTTAGGAATCCCATTTAATTTCTCGGGTTATTTTATGATTAAAGCTTTATGTTTTTGGGGAACATGTAAGAATGATTTCATTTTGAGATGGGTTTTACCTACTTCTCCCTCCAATGAAATGTGTAAATATTTATATATCATGAGATAGACAAGACTATAATTGCATGTAAACACGATTATGTAATACATGGCTACAATGGGACTTAAATCTGGTTCAGTAATACATGGATCGAATGGCCTGCAAACCCGGTTCAGTAATGGGAATTTTCCACTATGATGGTATTCGAAACAATTATTTGGAAACTATGGAAATAATATTATGTGATTATTTTTTTCCAAAATTCTATGTTTTATTCCAATTCTATTTTATTATGGTCAATGCTCCATTATAATCTACACCTTACGTACTTCCAAGATTTATTTCAGGACTCAGGATATTGATATTAATGATTGATTCTCAAGTTTTAACATAATTATATTTATGGTTTTTTATGTTCTCCATGTTTTCCCTTACTAATCATTTGAGCCCACCAGTTATATTATTTCTTTTCTCCAGAATATAAATAAATTTTTAAGGTTGGAAAAAAAGAGAAAGATCTTTAAGGGAGTTGTTGATGTTCTTTCACCAAGTTAGATGATTATGTTCTATGTTTCCATACACACTAAACTAAAATGATCCTTGGGAATATATCTGAGAAATTTATTACATATTAAACAATATAAATGTAATTTCCTTGAAATATATAATATCATTTTCTATTCATGAATAGGAAGAAAATGTTGTTCATTTTGAATATTTTTTCATAAATCTTAAAAAATGAATGTACTACTAGACCTACTAGATCTCACTAAAAAAGGTGATGTGATGCCACTAAAACCTTTAATTGAGTTATAAATTAAGAGGAAATGGTACGATAAATAAGAGGAGAAGGATGGAAAATAAAATGAGTAATTATTTATTTTAATTTAAATATCCAATAGAAATTGAAATTTTTGTTGATGGTAGTGGTGTGTGATAAAATACTACTGGATTAATGTAAAATTAAATTTTTGAAAAAGTGTATGGTCAATATACATAATTCAGTAATATTTTAAAAGAGAAATAATAAGTAGTAGTTGAGGCCATGTTTTTATATAAATAGTATGTAAGAAACAAAGAACAATACAGTCTAAAAATCAATATAAGAATCACAATAATAATCGTTTTGAATTTCAATAAAAGGAATTATATTGATATTGTAAAAAATTAATCATCTATCACTGTAATAGTGAATTAAGTACTAACCATTCTTAATAGAGGTGGAATATGAGTACATATATATTACCAAATCATTTTTACCTGCATGTTGAAACTACACATTCACATGGAAGTAATTAGTAATAGATCATTATATGGATTAAAAATTACTTTTTTTTGGGTGGTCCTTTAAACTATACAATTACATTAATAAATTTGTTTGTGGAGAAGGGATAAAAATTTACATTAATATATTATGAGGGTTGCTGCAAGAAGAAACATTAAAATAAATTTATAATCAAAAAATTAACCCCTCTAAATAATTTATCAAATCATGTGACTACTTTAACTATTTTGAACTAAGTTTGAAGAATAATAATAGTTACTTTTATGTGTCCTATATTGGTATCATTAATAAAATTTCATGATATTGAATAGTTGTCCCTGAGGGGATGGAAACATGTTATATCAGGATATGATACTGTTTTCTTCTAGGGGATGGATATAAAATTTTCAATGATATAGAAATGTAATCATTAGGAGTGGGATGCTTATAATGTTATGGGTACTGAGTGGATGCATCTAGATAGTACCATGTATACAGTTTTTCATTGGTGTTATGAGTATTTTGTGATGAGAAATGACCATCTTTCGAGATCCGCATGTACTAATATTACCTAATGTATGTATAAATTTTAGGGATGAAATGGTTGTACCAGATATTTTGTAATAGTATTATTTATTTGTAATAAAACATTTTTAGAGTTACTTTATTATATATATAATCATATATTGGCTCCCTAAGTTGGAAGGGGTTGTAGTGGTCTCTAATTACGATCATGTTCATTGTTCATATATCCATACACCTTGTGCTCATACAGAGTAAAATCACAATGTTTTATTTATGTTATATATGGTTTTTTATGTGGAATTTGGTGTGTGGCGAAACATTGCATCATTTTTCATGATCTCATGAAGTCTTTAAGAGTGGAATTTGTTCACATCCTTTCATTTTATTTTTCAGTTTTATTGCATACATTTCATCAAACATTACATAAATTTGAGTACTATTAGATATTTTAAATTTCTTTGGAATTATTTGATAATAAATTATCTCCATATTTCGGTTTGTTTCCTTCTTGATTCATTAAAATCTTGATATATTTATATATTTTTTATATGGAGGGATATTACAGTGAAAATATCTCCACAAGTGTTATTTATGACCCTTGGGTTTAATAAAAAATCTCTACTAATCATGGTGATCACATGAGATCATATAGTGTTTCCTATCCATAATATGTTTTTTCAAGATTGTATATCACCAAATTGCACCATGAATTTCTTTTCTGTAGTCATGATATTTGGGTTATTGTAGAGTGCAGAATATGAGGAAATATTAACAAATAAGCTATGTGTGTGTACCTAGACATCATATCCATTATTGATGTCCAAGATTCTACAAGAGTATGAGATTGTATTTCTGACAATTCTTTACAAGATTTTTGGGTATGATAGTCATTTTATTGAGAGTGACTTATGGGGTATTTCTGCATCACATTAGCATATAGTGACATGGAATAAATGTGAGTATTTTTGTGGTTTTTGTTGATTTGAGAATTGATTAAAGAGTTTTTATTAGATAAATAATTCAATTATTAATTAAGTAGTTCTTAAGAATAGATTAATAATAATATATTTATTCAAATGATTAATGTAATTGTATATTTTGATTATGTATATTTGTCTCAATTATTGGTTTCTTATTTATAAAGTGATATTAGCTATATATAAAAAAATGAAAATAAAAAATTATTCGTTTATTTGATAAAAAATTGTGCTAAAATAATGATATGATGAGTAACTTAACGTGTAATTTAATGTTAATTGTTTTGGTATTCAATTTAAATAAACATAATGGTATGGTTAATTTGAAATTATGCTAATGAAAAGTTATGTATTATAAAATATAAAACATTTAAGTTTTTTGATATTTTATAAATGATTATTAAATTAGCTACCTTATATAGAATATATTTATTTTAAATGAATTTTAAATGTAGAATTGGAATTATAAACCATGAATGGATTTGAAAAATAAGTAGTATAACAAATATGTGAATTTTGAGTTAAATTGTTTATGTTATTATAAAATCGATAAGAATTTATTTATATAACCCTGAGTAACTCAAATGATGTTGTGATTGTGATATTTATTATGAATTATTTTTTAGACAATTGATAAATCCTTTATATATTGATATTTTAAATTTTTTGTACTAATTCTAGAATGTTTAGAACTCTATATCATTATTATTGATTTTTGATATTTTAAAAGTAGGTATGAATATTATATTGATATATTACATGCTGTAACTAGATTGTTTTTATTTATTTTGAGTTTTATGTACACAAATAATGGGTTATTATGACATGTTAAAAATCAATTGAGCATGATATTTCATTTGATTGTCTATTTGAGTATGATGAAACATGTTTTTTTATTTTGATTAATATATGGTTTAAAGGAAGTATTTAATTTGAAAATTGTACCTTTTGTCGGACATGATTAATTCATTTAGTGACATAAAACTGTTCTAATATAGTAATATAATTTGGAATAAAACAATGTTTTATTAATTTTTTTATTATATTTGTGAATTAAATGGGATATTCTACTTATTAGAATACTTTTTTATGATATTTAGGAATAACGTGGTATTGGAATAATTTGAAATTAATTTGGAAACATTGTAAATAAAACAGAGTAATGATATTTCTTTGAATTTTATTATGATTTTTTGCAGTTTGAAGATTTTATTCTTTTATTGGAAAGATATATTGATTTTGAATGTTCAATATGGTTTAATCATTTGTCTTAAATGTTATTGTATGATCGAGGACTTCTCTGTAAGGAATGTTTTAATTACATTATAGTTTATTCCATTTATTTTTGTCAATTTTGTGTTTTCCCAGGTACTTAAAAAGGCTCGGTGGTGTTCCGAGGGTTTGGGACACAAAAGAGGAAGGGGGGGGGGGGTTATGGGTAGGTTACACGGTTTGCACACGGTTAATGAAGACCATGTATAAGGGGGGTTTTCTGACAGAAGCATCCATAAGGTTTGTGAATGGTTTGGAAAATGGTATGGGTAAACCATGCCACCGAGAAACATTTAAAAAATTAAAAAATTGCATTATGGGATTTTTATACCCTACTCAGGATTTCTACCCCCTCTTCCTATTTTATCCCTAGTGATGATCCAAGATTACCATATCTTCCAAGTTCTCAATATCCTTCGTTCCTAAGCTGTTTGGAGAGCCATTAGTTGTGGATTGAAGATCCTAGCAAGGCTAATGTACTTCTTAAATTTCTTTTTAGTTTAGGGTTTCTATTTTTTTAACCATTCTATCCAAAGCTCTAAAAACCATAATATATTATTGAGTTTTATGGTAATGATTTAAGTTTTGGTTGAATCATGATCAAAGGCTTAGGTTGGGAGAGTGTTTGCCAACAGATTCATGGTTGGTGGTCTACAAGTTATATCCTTTGGGTTTTGTGTAGAATTGTACATGACATGTTTTTATTCATTCCTTATTTTAAATTGTTCTTGGTGTCTTTGACATGATGTAATGTAGTGAATATTAAATGATAAATTGAACCCCTCTTGATCCCCATGGGATTCAAGAAGGATGAATCAAACCAATTTAAGGCCACCCGATGTGTGTTCCGATATTCTCCGAACTTAGAGCTAGCTGAGGAAGTGTAGGTTGTGTTGTGAGAACATGGACCCTATCATGAATATTTTAATATAATTATGTGATGTAGATTTTTTTATTAAAACATTTAGGTTTGGTAATTACCTAAGAGGTTTTATGGTTGACATGAAAAAGGGTTAAAAGGATAAATGGTAAAATGATAGGTATCAGCATTATACTGGAATATGCTTAGTGTGATAGGCATGGACAATGGGAACGGGGATAAAGGGGTTATGTAACATGAATAATAAACATGTTAATAGATTGAGGGAAAATTTAATTTCCAATTTATTGATATTATTACGATGATTTCAATTAATGTTGGCTTGGTTGTAGTGATATAGTCTTTTGTGTTGAATGATAGATAAGCATGTGCACAAGGATTGGTTGAGTGGGGTATTAACATGAGGTTCTGAGCCCATGGGTTGAGTTGTACTGAGGTTCTAGATCCTCCCTTAAATTTATGGGTTTGGGATGGGGACATAGTTATATTCCCCTAATTGTTTCATTCCACCCGGACAGAGGCTTCGAGGGGAGGAAATTGGGAATTGTTTTCATCTGATGCCTTGAAATATAAGACATATAAAATTATCACATGCTAGAAGTGTCGATCATTCCTAATCCATTGAACAAAAAAAAAGGATGACATGATAAATGTAATGTCTTTCTAATAAACAAGTGTTAATTGGTAGGTTAAATTAATGGAACATAAATAAAGATATCATATTGAACTGTATTCCTTAACATGCCTTTATTTATCATTTTCATGAACATTCTACCATATATGATATTTCTTGGACACCCTTGGTGGTGGCCTATTGAGTTATCCTCAAACCATGCTTGGGATGCCATGGGGTACCAGAAAATATTTCAGGCTAGCAGTTCAGGATATGGGAATGGTCGCTATGCTGGGGAGATGAGTTGGACATGGGACATGTTCGGGTGAGGTTCTAGACATGGATTCCAGACCATTTTGCGTATTCTAATATTTTATTTATTTTTTATTTTGTACACATGACACTATAACATGGAATGGCATATTTATTGTTGTTTATGATAGTACCCAGTTTTGGGATTTGGTTATATATGCCTGTTATGGATTTTTTTGTTATGTTTACACAATTTAAATTATTATGTATTGTGGATTAATCTAGTATTGATTGTATTGTTTCCCATGCGACCTATTGGACCGTTTCTTCTGGTTGGAAACCTCTAGCGTATGGGGAGGAAATTTGAGTTCATGTAACTACCTAGTTCGAGGAACTGAGTTAGTAGCTCCCTGTTGAGGGGCGTTACAAAGTGGTGTCAAAAGAGGTTCTATTCAAATTCATACTATTTGGGGAAGGAAGACTGAAGAATAGGAGGTTTTTGGGCCTTGGTAATGAGATTGTGATTTGGAGTATCTTACCCATGTACGGGGGAAAACCCTAGTATCCATGGGAGTGGATTGATGTTCTTATTGTGTGTAGTTACATTTGATGAAATTTCACCATTGGGTGATGCACTTGTTCTGTGATTTGACGGTTTTATGATATTTTTCTCTTGGGGAGAATGTTACGAGTGTGTGACTTCTAGCATTATTCTAGGAACCTATGTAGAAAAGTGACAGGCATCATGATACACACACACATGGTATGGTTGTGAGGGATATAAAGGTTAAAACTATATGTTCTAATAAAAGTGCTGAATTATGCCTAACAAGATGGTATGAATGAGTAAAAAAAGGAAGTGAAAATGTCATGTAGTAATTAGAAAATGGTTCTTGATAAAGAAGTAAAAGTGGAATAAATTTTTTAAGGTTAAATTAGAATATAAAAATGGTTCAAATGGGATTAAAAGATAAGGTTTGTAACAATGATTATTAGATACCGTGATGGCCATAGACATAGGGAGATGGTCGAGGGTAGTGACCCAGTTTTGAGTGGGCTCTTTTGGGTAGTGTATGATAACAAGTTCGGTTATTACTAGTGATGATACATTATATAGATTTTCCTTATCATGAAATCATTATGGTTGCATTCTAATGCTAATTTTTTCATTGTAGAGAAATCCCACCTTGTAGATGTGCGTCGGTTGGGTGACATGAAGAAATTTCCAAGAACTCTCCTACAATAGTGGAGTAGGAGAACGCGGTGGTCCAAGGAGGTTGGGAAGAGATATTCCACCAGAATGTTTCTCATTTTATACAGATGATGGAATGTGACCTATGGCAGGTTGCACCGAGTCTATTTGAGATGACCAGGGAGTTTCGGTGCAGCACCCTCTGACCTTTACTGGTGATGGTGGTCCAGAAGTAGCCCAGTTTTGTATTGGGTTCATCCAAATGATTCATGACCATCAACATAATCGTTTCAAGAATATATTCATGTTATTGGACTATATGTTGAGGGGTAAAAAATATTTTGTGGGACATTATGGATCAGACCGAATATAATGATGGGGTGATGTCTAAAGATTCTCAGGATAGGTTTCTCGAGCACATTTCTCCAGAATCCTTGAGGTTGTAGAAGGCAGCAAATTTTATGGGGTTGACTCATGAGATAATTTTGGTGCTGGAATATGCTAGGCATTTCACTGATCTTGGAAACTTCTATCCAACGTTGGTGGGAGATGAGGTAGCTATGGTGAAATGCTTGAACGGCGGGATGAGACACGTGATCAGATATGATGTGAATATTTAGTTGTTATTTTTTTACATAAGTGGTGGATCATGCCCTTATTTAATAAATAATATTAACGTTTGCTTCAGGTAGTGAACTTGTGGCTCCAAATGTGCGAGAAATTTGTGCAGCTTCTGATAGTAGGAAGCGCCTCTTTGGGACCTTCCAATAAGGGGGAAGCCTGAAGAGCAGAAAATGAGGGGTTAGATTCTAGGGGTGGAAACCTGGTCTTCTATTTTTAGTGTTGAAGGTCAGGATACAAGTGTGGACAGTGTGCCTTCCCACTAAATGAGTTCCATGAATGTGGAAGGTGAGGCCACATACAAAGATTCTGCAGGAACACATGACAATCGGGAAATAATGGTGGTTAGAGACATATGCTAAGTGTATGAATGGGGTCGGTTACCCCGCATCAAGTAGGAAGTTGGAGATCCATGTCCTATACTGGTTGGGGTGGTGGATATGGAAATCCAAGGCGAGATCATCCTTACCAATAGAGCAGTGTAGTGCAAGGTACTCAGGTTTGAGCCCATGGTAATGGGGAATGTCATATCCATGCAATTCATGTTACACCTGAAGGTGTTGAGGTAGGTTAGTCTACTGTATGAGGTAAGATTCATATAGCTTACACGTTTTCTAATTCTTTTTTTTGATACAGGTCCTAGGCATTCCATTATTTATTCTCAGTTCGAAGTCATTTTGGGATTAACCATAGAGAGTGCATGTGGGATAATGTCACTTGATACTCTGCTAGGGGCACGAGTCAAGGACATTAGACTGTTTAAGGGTTGTGCTCTGGAGGTTGGTGGATATAATTTTCGGTGGCATCTTTCTATCCTAAAGATCTTAGGTTTCGACCTAATCATTAGAATTTATTTATTGGTGTTATATCAATCCCATATCCACTATCACTGATGTCGGGTAACTTTCACATCTCTCGGTGGGAGAACTCACGTCATTCATTGTTAGTGGGATACTCAAGCCAGCCTCGTAGGGCCACTATACCCTAAGAAGGAGGATTACACAACCCAATTGGCAGGACTTATGATAGATGATTGTGAGGAAGGATATCAAGACTTCCCTTTTTGTGGAAAAGTTTCAGGACACGTTTCATGTGGGCTTCTCAGGGATACCACGTAAGAGAGATGTTTAGATTATGATCGAATTGTTTCACGGAGAGGTGCCAGTTTCCATTTCTCCATACTGAATGGAAGTAGTAGAGCTCCGTGAAGGGAAGGTTCAATTAGAGTATTTTCTACTGTATGGGGTTTATATGTCCTAGTACACCACCTTGGGGATTTTGGTGTTTATTTCTAAGAAGGGTGCTGGATCACTATGTCTATTTGTTTATTATATAAAATTGAAAAATTTGATAGTTAAGAATGGATACCCTCTTCCTAAAATTAATGTCATGTTCCATCAGATCAGAGGTTCCTTTGTGTTTTCCATGATTGATTTGTGATCGGGATACAATTAGTTGACAGAGATACCTTCTAACATACCACATACAACTTTCAAAAAGAAGGTATATGTGGTATATATTCTTGGTAATGCTATTTGGTTTGACTAATTAACAAGTTGCGTCCCTGGCCATGATAAACCAGTTGTTCCACCCGTATCTAAATTGGTTTTTAGTTTTTTACATTAATGAATATTGGTGTACTCCATAACTCATTAAGATCATTCCAAACATGTTGACATCATCTTGAGTACACTGGGAGAGCAACAGATTTATGCCAAGCTAAAAAAATTAAGTATTTGATTGATGTGGTGCACATTTTGGGACATATCATATATGTGTCAGGAATTTTGGTTGATCCAGAAGACGTGTAGGCTACGGTGTCTTGTGAGCCTTCAAATAATGTCTCTGATATTCTGAGTCTATTGCTTATTCATGGTTATTACTAAAGGTTTACTAGATATTTCTCTCATTTGGAAATTCCTCTCACAGGCCTAACCAAGAAGGGGGTTATGTTTAATTTGTCAAAGTCTTGTGTGAATTATATCCAGGAGCTGACAAAGTGGTTGACCACTGCACCAATTTTGATCTTACCCGAAATAGGTAATAGGTACAACTTGTTCTTCAATGTGTCTGGGGATGGACATGGGGCAGTGTTGATGCAAGATGATCGTGTTTTATCTTACAATGTCGAGGTAGTTGAGGCCACATGAATAAAATTATCATACTTAGAACCTAGATCTAGATGTTGTGGTTCATACCTTAATGAGTTAGAGGAATTATTTTTTGGGAGAAACCTTTGCAGTGTTTACAGGCCATAAAAGTCTCAAAAACATCTTCTCTCAGTAGGATTTGAATCTTCGACAGTGACGGTAGGTCAAGCACCTACAATCCTTTAATTTTGAATTGCTTTTCACACCAGGTAAAGGGAATAGTTTTGATGATTTTATGATTATGATGACTTAGAATTAAGTTTTTCAAGAATCATGTTCAGAGTGGCTAATGATGACCTTGTTTTGCAGAGATACATTTTATGGTACTAGAGGGGAACATGTAGATGAACCTTACAATTATAGTAGTTGAGTACGCACTTTTGATCCTTGTTAAAGTGATTCAGTTGGTAGATCTAGAGTGTTGGGCTATTAAAGAAAGTCGTAAAGGTGGGGAGTCACTTTCTTATTGGACCTTCGGCACTGATAAAGTTTATTATGTTCATGGTCATGTTTGGGTACCGACAAATTTACAGGAAGGGATGATGCGCGAGTTCAACGCCTCAATGTGGGATGTGTATTCGGGCTTGACATAGATGTACTATGACCTACAATGACAGTTTTGGTGGCTGAGAATGAAGAAAGATGTGGCGAGTGTTTTGGCAAGATGCCATACATGTAAGTAGGTGATGGATGAACATCATTATCCAAGTGGGTTATTGTAGTCATTGCCTATTCCATAGTGGATCGAAAATGATGTCATGATGGAAATCATAGTAGGTCTTCTAAGGGAGCCTCAAAATAATGATTCCATGTGGGTGGTGTTAGATAAGATGTCCAATGTGACCCATTTCTTGCTGATTTAGCATACCTATATAGTCGACTAGTTTTGGGGAGTTGTATGTTTGGGAAATATTAATATTTCATGGAATGGTGAGATCCTTAGTTTTAGATAGTCATCCACATTTCCTCGCATGCCTCTGGAGGGGACTGCAGAAGGCACTAGGTAACACGTGTTTCTGAGTACGACATACCACCCACAGACTGATGGGCAGTCAGAGAGTACAATTTAGGTATTGGAAGACATGTTGAGAGCATGTGTTCTGGATTTTGGTGGTTTGTGGGAAAAGCACTTGTACCTTCTGGAGTGTACTTATAACAATATTTTTCATGCTATAGTTAAAATTAAACCTTTTAAGGAAATTTATGGAAGACCATGTAGTTCATTGTTTTGTTTTTTAGTGTCTGGATAGTCTGAGTTATCAGTGCTGAGTCTTCTACTTGAGAAGTCAGAGAAGGGGTGATTGATTCAAAAGCATATTATAACAACTCTGAGTTGGAATAATTCATAAGCAGATCAGCGTCTTAGACCTCTTGAGATCATGGTGTGTGATAGTGAGTTTTTTCACATGCCTCCAAGGTTGGGTCACCATCAGATTCAGAAATAGGGATGTTGGAACTTAGATATGTGGGGCCATTTGAGATTGTGGATATGACCAGACTGGTGTATTTCTAATTTTCTCTTCCACCACCATACAATGGGATGCATGATGTGTTCCATGTTTGACTACCCATATAGTATCACCATGACCCATATCATGTGATAAATGATGAGGATGTCAGGCGTGAGGCTGATCTGTCCTTTAAAAAACATGCAGTACCTATTCTAGATCATAGCAAGAATGTTTTTCCGGTTAAGTTTGTGTCCTTGGTTCGTGTTCTATGGAAATATGGAAATGTTTAGGAGGAAGAATGGTAGTAAGAATTAAATATGTGGGCCTAGTGACACATTCACATTCTTGGGGAACTCAATGATGCTCAGAATAGCGGCTCAAGGACGATCCACTATAAGGATGGGAATTTTTAAGATCCCACATATCTCCGTAAGTTATTTCTTACTTAAGTTTCAGTTTGAGCCCTTTATTTTGGTCAATAAAGTGTTTTCCCATGTCTTTAAGTAGTCTTGTGGGTGTTCTGGGGATTCATGTCATGAAAGAGGATGAAAATTGGCTGGGGGTCTTGGCATGCGACATGGTTTGCACACAGTTAGTCCAGACCATGTGGAATTCTCATAAAATCGTGAAAAATCGGGGTTTTATGGATAGATGCATCTGCATAGTTAGCACACAGTTTGGAAAACCTTATGGGTAAACAGTGCGGCCTTGAAACTTTTAAAAATTTACAAAAATTACATTGTGGTATTTTTATACCAACTCGGTATTTCTCCCCCCTCTTCCTCCTTCAACCCTAGTGATGATCCAAGCATCCATGATCTTCTAATAGGTCGATATCCATCTTTCATAAGCCATTTAGAGTGATATCAGTTGTGGATTGAATATCCGGGTAAGGATAATCTCCCTCTTGATTTTATTTTAGGTTTAGGGTTTCTATTTATTTCCCCTCTCTGTATGGAGATTTTAAACCCTAATTTTTTGGTGATTTTTAGGGTAAAGAATCAAGGGTTGGTTTAATATATATCTAAGGCTTCAGTTGGGATTGCGTTCCCCAATGGATTCAAGGTTGGTAGTCTACAAGTTATATTAATTGGGTTTTGTGAATAATTGTTCATGAAGGGATATTATTATGGCATTCATTTGAATAGTTCTAGGTGACTCTGACATGATGTGATGTAGTGATGTATAAATGATAAATTGACCCCCTCTTGATCCCCATAGGATTCATAGAGGATGACTCAACCAAAACAGGGCCACCCTAGGGGAAACCTGATGTTCCATGGACTTTGATCTAGCTATGTAAGTGTAGGCCATTGTTTGAGAACAAAGATCCTATTATTAATATATTAATACGCCTAAGTGATGTGAAATTTTGGTTTATCAACACAATTAGGTTCGGTAATTACCTATGAGGTTTTTTGGTAGGAATGAAAAAGTGTTAAAAGGATAAATGGTAAAATCCTAAGGATTAGCATTATACAGAAACATACTTAGTGAGAGATTCATGGAAAATGGGAATTGAGCTAAATGGTTTAAGTAACATGAATAATGAAGGTGTTAATGGATTGAGGAAAATTTAAATTTTCCATTTATTGAGATTATTTTGATGAATGTAAATAATTTTTTCTATGAGGTTGTGATATGTTGTTTTGTGGTGAATGATAAATAATCTTGTGCACATGGCTTGGAAGAGTGGGGTATTGACATGATGTTCTACTCCCACGGGTTGAGTTGTACTGGGGTTCAAGATCATCCCCTAAATGCATTGGTAAGGGAAGGGGACATAGTTCAATTTCCCTAATAGTTTCGTTCCACCTTGACTGAGGCTTCAAGGTGAGAAATTGGGAATTGTTATCAAATTATTCCTAGTCAGATAAGACATGATAAATACCTACATGATGGAATAATAGATCAATCCTAATCCATTTAATACACAAAAGGGTGACATGATAAAAGTAAATGGATTGGAAATAAACTTTGGTTAATTTGTATGTTATCTAAAAGGAACATAAATAAATATGGCCTATTGAACTATTTAATTTATTATGACTTAATTTATCACTTTCATGCACTATCTACCTTACTGGATATTTTTTAGACACAATTGGTGGTGCCCTATCGAGCTATACACACACACTTCTAGGGCTACCATTGGGTAATGAGAATATTTCATGCTTGTAGGTCATGATAATGGAAAGGGCCCTATGCTATGGAGATGAGATGAAAATGGTCCATGTTTGCGTGAGGTTCTAGACTTCGAGTCCGAATAATTATGGGAAATATAATATTTTCTTTCTTTTGGGTTTTTTTCACTATACCATGTAGCATGGCATGGCATATTTATTGTTGTTTATAATTGTACCTTGTTTTGGGATTTGGTTATTTATGGATGTTAAGGATTGTTTTCTTATGTTTATACTATTTAGATTATTACCTGATGTGGGTCAGTCTATTATTAAGTGTATAGTCTCCCCATGTGACCTATCGGACCCTCGCTGCATCTCAACAACCTTTAGCGTATGGTGAAGTGCCCATGTGGGGATGTAACTACCTGGAAGAGGGCATCAATTTACTGGCTCCTGAGTCAGGGATTTTACAGTTCTTCAATTTTGATAGAAGCATTTTTTTGTTAAATGATTTCATGATTAATAAAAAAAATTATTTATGATAATGAAGTTCAATGGTATAATTTTACTTTTTAGATTGATAATTGATTATTATTGTTTAATAATGAGAACATGAATTAATGTGACGCATGTTTTTGTATACGGGATAATTTATTTAATGAATAATTTTTGTTTAGGGAACTGACCTTATATTAGTTATTATAAATTTATTAACGATTGAATATTTTAATGGGATCTACATTTGTACTTTAAAATAAGATTCAGTATTAGTTAATTGAATACAATTTTATTATTTTGGTTGTTTGAAATCAGGGGTTTTATTTTTTAAAACATCATTTGGGTGTTTAGAAAATACCTAATAATATATTGGGTGACGTGGTTGATCTTTTATATGATTTCTAACATAATGTTAATGGGAGTGGTGTGTGGTGGGGCAGGGGTAAAAATTTATATGAGTATTGATGTATATTTTATCTTCAAAATATGGTGATTGTGAGATTTTTGATCATTTATAATGTTATGTGATAATGCCATGATCTCACGGATTAGTGGTGTGTTAAAAATATTTTATATTGAAACATTAAATGAATTTTAGAAGCTATATTTTGGATTTTATTCCAATATATATTGTAAATGTAGAAATAAAATATTAATTAAATTAATTTATCTAGGTTAAAAAATATAAGGCACACAACGTTTTACCAAAATGGTTCTGATTAGAAGATGTTTTAATTAATTTTTTGATATTGAAATAAAAATTATACTCAATAACACTTGTAACTATGACAATGAATTATGTTTTTAATATATTTTTTGTAGTCTTCCTATAAACAATTTTATGAAAAAAATCATTTTGTTAGGATAAATGGTATTTTTTTATATTTGTATGATATTTAGTTACGAAAAATGTTATTAATTTTTATTTAATTGTTTAATATTGAAAACGAAATCAAAATATAAATTCATATGTGAGAAAATATTTAAATGATTATAAGGGTTTTTAAATGAATAATAGTCTTGTTTGGTTTCTATTATATGATTTTAATTGTTATGTTTGAAAAAATATATCCTTTTGAAATATGTGGTATTATAGAAGTCGATCCATAATTTAAAAATGATTTTTATGGTTAAATGATATTTTATTTAGTGTTTTTTCTATAATAATGATTAATTTAATTGATGTGTTGTGTTTCAAATCGAGTGTAATACTTATTTTGAAATCATATCTTCTACTAATAATGAATTATCTAGAAAATCAGTAACTAGATTTATCAAAAAAAATTGGGATAATTTATTAATCGAGTAGAGTGTATGTAATTAAAAGAATTTGTGGTGTCAGGTGTATAATATTTATTAATGGTATCATGGGTTCATATTTTATTTTTCAATACATCAGAAATGTGTTGGTGTAGACCAAGTTTGATGAGATAACTAAGGAATTTAGTAATATTTTTGAAATTTATATTGATAATCCTTAATTGTGGAATGGTTTCATACTGATATTCAATTAATCTGTTCATATAATGGTTGAATATGTTTTATTGATTCATTTTTTATGGCCAATTATATGGTTGAATGCCTCATATGTATTCCTATCAATTTTATGGTGTTATTTTATATTGTTGTTCATTAATGAGTAATGAATTCATTCCATGATAGTGACATAATTAACATTAGAGACATATGAAAGTTATCAGGGAATATAAGATTTATGTTTGGGAGTTTTTAATGACCCTCTTCATTATAGCATGTCATTAGATTATCTACGAGTAATATATATGATTTTGGGTAAATTTTGAGATGGTTTTAGGCGGGTGAGGTGAAAATGACTGAGTGGGGGAGGCATTGTAAGAATGTCTTCATAGAATATTCTAGAATATTCCATTAGGTACCTAGTGTTAGGGTACCAACTAACCCTTGGGTGAGTTAGTGGCGAGGGACCACTAGAATAACAACCTATTGGCCATTGAGACACCATGGTAATGTTGTGGAGTGGAACCCTACCATGTGTGCTATAATGCAATTTTTTAGGAGGGTGTATTATTATTAGTATGGTCAGTTGAATTAGTTCTTATAGATTTAGTTATTCAAATTAGGGATAATTAAAATATATTTTTATATAATCATTAATAATAAATACCCTATATTACTAAAAAACTCCAAGATTCAATTTAATTTTCATTTGTGATCAGATTTGAGATCCATGTGGTTCATTAGATTTATGTCAGTAAGTGATTTATTAATCATACTATTTTTGAATAATAGTTGGGTTGTTGATTTATATATATTTCTAATTCTATATCTCATAATTATTTTATATTATATTCCCAAATCCATGAATTCAAGGTGTAGAATATGGTCGATAACATAAATTGGTTAGTTTTCTTTAGTGAAATAGGTAATCACATTCATTCATATTGACCTAAAAAGTGTTTATTTGTGAAATTTTGATTCCACAATGTTTAAATTTATTCAATGCATTGATTGCCTAAAAAATTGGTATAATTGGGGTGAAATAGATTTTTTGTGCAATTTAGAAAGATTTATGTTACCCTAAAATGATGACATAGTGCTATAATTAAGATTATATGTCTTTAAATTGATTAATTGGTTATATAAATGCCTATATAAATTGTGGAAAATAAATATATGTCGATGTGATTTTTTTGATAGAAAAAATGTGTTTTAAAATATTTCTATATTGGTTTTAATGATGTTTTAGGTTCGAAACACCAGCTGTTAATTTCATATAGGGGGATTATAAATGTCCTCATGTCCATGTATTAAATTATACATTGCTTTTTGGGTTTATGCTTTGGAGTTTCTACTAATATTTTCATTTCCATCTATGGAAATATCAAGTTTTGTGGGATTACAATGTTTATCATAATATTGTAAATTTCCCATTTTTTAGAATGTTGTTAGGGGTTTTTGTGATATCTGTAACGACCTGCACAAATCAATGAATAATATTTTATTATTATAATATGTGTAATAAACATAAAAATTACTATAGTGTTCTTAGGGTGTTGGTCATAAGTATGAGCTAGATGATGTTTCAGATTGGAATCTGTTATGTGTTGTGTTGAATGTCAAGATATGTGTATAAAATGAATGAAGTATTGTCATAAAGGTAAAATGGTATACTAATGCATGTTAAACATGAATGTGATATAATAAAACATATCCTTGTTTTTTAAGGTGTGAATTTCTTATAGAGTTTTTACGTAATAAAGATGGAAATGAACCCCTAAATGGATAAATGGGATGAAAATCCAGGAAAAGATGTCTAATGATCCTTACTTTGAAACCTGGGATATTGAGATCATTAACGATATTGTTTATATGAATTTAATCATTGTATTTTGGGGAATTTATATAATTAAAAAATTTAATTATTCATTTTGACTGTATATGCTAACTAGTGAAATTAAATGAAATCATGAGTTATCATTTGATGAAAATTAACTTTTATATTTTTTAGTGATGTGTTAGATGTTTATCACTAAAACTTTTGTCTTCTGTTTGATCCATGTTAAGTTTTACTTATAAGTAGACTATGGTAGGTGATGTTATGAAATTGAATGATATTGAACTGTTGGCCTTATGGAGAAGATTTTGTTATTCCATGATATGGATATTTAAGCTATAAGGGGATAGATAAAAGATATTCTACACTAAGGAGTAGTTGACCCAATGGGGTGGGAGGAATTCGATACTATGGGGTGTGAGAGACATAATGTGGTTGTTTCTATGTGTACAGTTGGCCTTGGTGTGGTCTTGGATTACATCACAATCCATTAGAATTATGATAACCAGCTTTCACCAAGATGAGGGCAGGGACATCAGATTGCCAGACCCTTCCTTCATCAAGATGATGGAGAGATAATGACCCCTGAGACCCACCTTCAATAGGCCCTAGAGTGGCGACTAGCACCAAAGGTATAGAATCACACACAAGATGGAATGCATTACCCTTTTTCATTATTAGGGTAAGGAGATAAGATAATAAATCCAATCAACACCAAAACTAGGGGTAAGAGTAAATCCAAAAGAATACCATTCCTATATGCATGGTACAAAATTAAATACCAAAAAGTAAAGGGAGACTACAAAGGTAAGCTACCAAAGAAAAGAAAAATAGAAAATTCAAATGTCCCAATGTCTGAGCTAGTACGACCCCACACAATCCCTGAAGTCCTCCTGGAAACATGAATGTAGTTTTGTATACGTATGGTCAGCATACAAGTATACTCCGTAGGGAAAATCAAAGACTCTCGTGCACAAGTGGGGAGGAACTCTAATGTCCCATGGAAAAAATAGATAACCAAAGCACCTTTCAAGGAAAACTATCTACCCAAGCCTCTCCAAGGCACACTTCCCAAATAATGCAAGTCAAGTAATATATAGTAATAGAACGTCGAAGTTAGTGTACCCCGCACCACTTTCCCACTGGTTATTGATGAAATCCTACGCATCGAACCAGTCCCTCCATTCCCATTACATCCCCACTGCCACACCCCACCTGCACAAACCTGGGCCACAATAAAACATCCCTCCCCCAAACACCTGGGCCACAACAATTACTGCCATGCCCGATGACACCTGGGCCTCATCCCAAAGACTCTTGGGAAACAACCTGCTCGCACACAGCTGGGCCAACCACCACAACTACCCTGCCCAAAGCATCTTGGGATATAATGGACCTCAGGCCGCCACAGCCTACCCCAAGAGTCTTGGGATATTTGGGAAAGGGAGCAGAAAATGAGCTACTAACCAGCCACTCAAAGGGGTGTTGGAAAAAACTCCCTACCCCATGAAAGGGGGTGTTCAACACTAAGTTCTCAACTCGGGTGGAGCACGATTGAGAAACATAAAAACTAAATATATATGTATATGTAAGAGGAACTCATCCAAACCCTGGGTTTCCAAAGCCAACCTAAACGTAATACCCTTTTGTTATAATTCATTCATAAAATAAGGCACATCACTAACGGCCAAGTCACAACTCATTCCCAAAACCAATTCTCCATTTAATCCATTATTATTTTCATGTTCAAGTGATCCCATTTAGGTGAATTCTGAACTACTGGGAAACTAAGAGGCATAACTACAATCCAGAGAAAGAGATAGACACCCAAACATCAATTTAAGCATTCACACCCAGTTATCTTGTTAAGTCACAACAACAAAGGGATCAGTGAGATCCCTCAAAGTACTGGAACCAAACCAAGCCTCGAGATACATCCCTACATAGCTTCAGATTCTTAACCAAAAATCATGCCACAACAGAGGATCCCATCCCCATCCATATCACCCCATAAGCATCGAACAGAACAAACAGACATGCCACTGAGAGAGAACAAGGAAGTTTCCAGACTCAAGTACATTATTCACCAAGTTTTCTTCTTTCTGTTTGGTTAACCGGGGTAGATCACACAATGATTTTTGTTCACTGGACATTCATTTAATCAAACGAGTTTACCTGATTAACCAAATTCCCATGTTAGAGACAGTCAATCATCATAGAAGAGTGAGGTTCATTAATGCCCAATGAAAAACCACCAATGGCCATGATTTTCAGTGGGCATAGGCCCGCACAATTCATAACATAAATAATCATTGGTAAGGAAAAGTAGCAGAACATCAATCAACCCCCTTCATTATTTAAAAGTCCTCTTGTTATCTTTGTAAAGTTTTGGTTTCATCAATTCCCAGGGAAATAGTAGTGCACCAACCACGCATGATACACAAAAAAGAGAGACGAAGGAAAATCCCTACCTGGTTGAACAAGGATCGAAGTTCTTCTCCATGCCCTAAGAACTAGGGATGTGTTACTTGTAGGGGAGGATCTCTGGGGACTCCAAGGATGAGCGAAAAAACTCGAGAACAAGAACACCACAAGCCTTAGTAATGAGGGACTCCAAGCGCACCAGGGAGAAGAATGAAATCCGGCCAAGAAGGTGAAGGAAGAAACTCTAGCATGATATAAAGATGAGATCCCGTTGTTACGGGATAATGAATTTTGGGTTTCCTTAATATCGAATTGTGGTTTACCATTTAGTTGAGAGGTTAGACACGATGGGAATAATTCTTATTTAATTTTTCCCATCGGGGTGGGGGCATAACGGTTGTGTGTTAAACAGTTTTCTTTAAACATAAGGAAACGAGTGATAGGGGCGGATCTGAAAGGTACGGGAAAGGGCGTGACACCGAGGACAAACCACACGTTTCGGAAAGTTAAGGTTTGTCTAACTATTGGGGGATTTTAGATATTATTTATGGGCTTTAAATGGATTTTAAAGGGGCATTAAATCATTTTAACGTCAAACAATACGTTGTAGGAGCAGAAAGGTCGGGAACTAGAAATGAACGAAGACCCTGGGTGGGGACACAGTGTCACCCTCATGGTGCCACCATGGCCAGTGCCACCCCGACTAGTGTGAGGCCGTCAGGGTGCCTCCATTTCGGTGGAGCTGTGTTTTGGTAATGTAATGGACCAGGTGGGTCCAGGCCATTACATCAGATACATCTCAAACTATTATCACCCTCGAGAAACAAAACTAGACTGAAGAAAAGGAGGGGTTTTGAACAACCACCTCGAAAGATACTGCTCAAGAGTGAACCTCATCCTACGATAGAAACACCTCTCCCCCAAGTAACCAGGAAACATTCTAGGGTTAGACTATCTAGTAATATGGGTTAGAGAGTTTCTTCCTCTGTGTCAGGATACAATCCACTTTGGGTGGCACGGACTCACCCGCACACGTTTAATCGCATCATCCGGAATGCATCATGATTAGGGATATTGTCCTTCCCTCCACATAGCCAAGAATTTTCAAACACATCCACAAAACAAGGAAAACCCCATGTTCCATAGTTAACAAAGTAAAGTGTTCCATCACAAACAAGTACAAACAAAACATGGAAAAACTCAAAACATATCCGGGTAGAGTGCATGCATCTACATCTCCCATTCTCAGGTACTTTCCTCGAGCCCGCTATGCCTCCACAATACACAAACCAAAGTAATGGTCAATACACGGAGCACTTTCTCCTCATGATCCTCGATCATCACAGGTCTTTCCACAAAACTCACTTAGTCCTCGATATCCATCTTTCCCCTATCGAGGACATGTGAATAATCATGTAGATACCGTTGAAGTTGAGATAGATAGAAGTCGTCATGTATTCTCAGTAGCGATGGTGGTAGAACTAGATGATAAGACACTTCTCCGACCCACTTCAACACATCAAAAGGTCTAATGAACCTTGGAGAAGGATTACACCCCCTACCGAATCTCTGTTGTCCACGCCGAGCGGAGACCTACAAGAATAAGTGGTCCCCGACATCAAACTCCAAGGGTCTCCTCCTATAATCAGTATATGACTTCTGCCAGTCCTGAGCCGCATTCATCCTCTACCATATAAGCTAAACATTCTCCGTCGTGCTCTGCACCACTTCCGGGCCAAGAAAACGTGTTTCCCTAATCTTAGTCCAGCACACGGGTGAGCGACAAGGCCTTCCTTACAAGGCCTCGAATGAAGCCATGCCAATTGTACATGGATAAATATTATTGTAGGAAAACACTACTAGAGGTAAGTGTTTCACCCACGATCCCCCAAAGTCGAGAATACATGCTCGTAGCATATACTCCAACATATAGATGGTGCGTTCTGTCTATCCATCTGTCTGGGGATGGAAACTAGTGCTAAGACATAGCTGGGTTCCAAAAGAAAGCTGCAGTCCTCTCTAGATTCGTGAGGCAAATCGTTCATCCCTATCAGAGACTATAGACCTTGGGACTCCATGGAACCGTACGACCTCATCCACGTACCTCCATACTAAGGAATCCACTGCACCCGACTCCTTGATCGCCATAAAGTGAGCCGATTTCATCAACTAGTCCACTAATACCCAGATAGTGTCGCAACCTCCTTGAACCATGGGTAGCTCTGTGATGAAATCCATCTAGATGTAATCTAACATCCACTCAGGTACTTCTAAGGGCTGCAAAAAGCTTCCTAGAACACGGTGTTCAGATTTCACCTTCTGACACACTAGCCACCTGGCCACGAACTTTGCCACCGCCCGCTTTTCCTCAGGCCACCAGAACTGACCCCTCAAGCCCTAATACATTTTGGAAACCCCCAGGTGAACATATAGGGGTGAGTTGTGGAACTCACCAAGAACCATCTCGCACATCTCATATGGGGAAACATCTTCCCTTGGAAAATAATCTAATTCTTACCATCCCCCGACTATCCTTCCGGAGCATTTCCTTAGTTAGCCCGATCATGCATCAAATCACTCCCTATGTCTCCCCAATGAGACACCTCCACCTGCCGCAGTAGGGAAGACTACACTATTATATGATACATGAATCCTCTACAACCATTCATCCTCTCATCCAGGTGCAGGGCAACCAACTCCTCCATCACCTTACACACCTCTACCGACTCTCAAACCGCATCCTTCTGCGACTTCCTTCTCAAGGAATCAACCACCACATTCCCTTTTCCTAAGGTATAGGAAATATAAAAGTCGTAGTCCTGAAGGAACTCTATCCACCTTCACTACCATAAGTTTAGGTCCCGATGGGAGAAGATATAGTTCACGATTTTGTAATCTGTGACGACCAAGAAGCGCTCGCTGATGAGGTAATGCCGCCACAACTTTAGTGCGAACATGACACCAACAATCTCCAGATCGTGGGTGGCATATTTACGCACATATGGACCTAACTGTATAGACCCATAAGAGATTACCCCTTGTTTTTGCATCAGTACACACTTGAGGCCTTGTCTTGAAGCTTCACAGAACACCTCATACGCTGCCCCTTCTTCTGGACACCTCAACACTGCGGCACTTACCAACTTCTCCTTCAGATAGATGAAGGCTGCCTCGCACTGCCCATTCCACATGAAAGCCTTGTCCTTCTTGGTCAAGGTTGTCAAAGGTGCCACAACTTGGGAGAAGTTGGGCACAATCCTCCAATATTAGCCTACTAGTCCAAGGAAATTACGATCTTCTGCCACGTTCTTTGGTGTTTTCCAATAAACAACCTCCTCGACCTTCAATGAGTCCACAGCTATTCCCTGCTCAGACACCACGTGCCCAAGGAAGTGCACTTATCGTGTCTAGAACTTGCACTTGGACAACTTCCCATAGTGCTGGTGCTGTTACAGGACCTCTAAAACCATTCTTAGGTGCCCAGTGTGATCCTCCTCTGATCTAGAGTAGATCAGGATGTCGTCAATAAACACGACTACGAACTGATACAAGTATTCTCGGAAGACAGATTTCATGAGACCCATGAACACAGCTGGAGCATTTTTAATGCTGAAAGGAATGACCACAAACTCAAAGTGACCATATCTTCACCTGAAGTAAGTCTTCAAGATTTAACCCTCCTTCACCCTCAGCTGGTGATATCCCGACTGCAGGTCAATCTTAGAGAACCACCCTTCCCCTTTTAACTTGTCGAAAAGTTCGTCTATTCTCGGGAGAGGGTAACAGTTCTTGACTATTACCCAATTTAGTCTCTAGTAGTCTATACACATCCTGATACCACCATCTGCCTTCCTTTAGAATAAGATTGGATCACCCCATGGTGACACACTTGGTTGAATAAAACCCTTCTTCATCATATCGTCAATATGAATCCGCAACTCCCGCAACTCGGAAGGTGCCATCCTGTAGGGAGCCATCGAAATCCGATGGTCACCAGGTTGTAAGTCTATCCCGAAATAAACATCACGTCGAGGGGGTAGAGTCGCCACCTCCTCAGGTAAGACTTCTATAAACTCGCTGTCAATACCTGAGACTTCCACCATTTTTGAATCCACTGACTCCACTGATAGTTCAGCTAACAAGGAAAGTAGGGGCTCCTCTTGTTTGCAGCTTGTCTGGCATCCCCGCTCACCGATTAATGTTACAAGTCGGCCACCTAATTCTAAAAACCCAACCCTCCTCAGAATCAGTCAATGACGGAACATATAGTAAACAAGAATTAAATGCCTAGGATGACATTGTATGGTTGTATATGCAACAGTATAAGATCTCGAATAGACTGATGTGTTCATATCATCAGTCCACACCATCAGCAAGAATAAAACAAGTCAGTCTGACCTCCGACTGGTGTGCACAGAACTAGGGCACTCGAAGCCTCTCAGGGTCTAAACTCAGAGCACATGACATACTAGGTGAAAAAAGGAGTCTGAATCTCCTATATCAAACAAGGCATATGAAAGGGTACTAAACAAGATGAGCATGCCTCGAACGACTTCTGGCCCTGCTGGAACTACTGCCTCTACGACATGCAAATATCCATGCCCAGATCCCCTGCCTCTCAGCTATCAGCTGCCTCCCCGACCATGCCCTGGTTGAGGTCCCTTAGGGGCACCCTAGGGTCGGCCTCCTCTTTCCACATCTGGACTCAGAGGGGCATGAGCTTGCTGCCCCTACTGTTGCTGCTGAAAGGGCATAGCTGGAAACTACTGCTGCTGAGGTGGGTGCTGAACCTGCCAACCCTCTCTGTATTGTACTCTGTCCGGGCACTGATTCCAATGTGCCCATGGTTTCCCCAGATGAAGCATCTCAGAATTGGACCCGAAAGGAAAGGGCGAGGGCTGGGAGATCAGAACTATAACTGTTGAGGCCTGCTTCTTGTTGGTCGAAAACTAGAGGGCCATGTTTCTAGAGGCCTGTTGCTGATGCATTTCCCCAACGACGAACCCAACTAGATTCCCTCTCGTGATACACCTCCCAGAGTGCACATTATTTCCACCACTTTAGCCATTTATGGACCTCCAAGTACATCGGTAGGGTGAAGGGAGTAACTGCATAGTGAAGAGAAGGTCGAAGTGCCTCCTCAGAACGTCTCTCTTGAGAATCCTCCTCTGGAAAGAGGTCCGGATCAAATCGGATGATATCCTTGAACTTAATCCCCAAATATCTCACTAACATACTCTCCTGCTGGAGGGAGAGTAGTTCCTGCCTCTTCTCATCCATCATCATGGAAGAGAGTAATTCCACCCGAAACGTCTTCTCAAGGTCCGTCCACATCACCTCAGCCACCCTCTTCTCCCCAAGATAAAGAGTCCACCACTGACGTGCTGATCCACACATCTATATTAGAGATAGAGGAACCTAGTATTCCGTTGGCACCTAGATCAAGCTGAAAGCTATCACCAACTACTCTTACCAGCTTTCTGTCTCCATGTCTGAGATGCTTCCCTCTTACATCCCGAGGGTCAACCGCTGAAAGGCATGAAGCGTCCTCTGCCACTGATCGTCCTACTCCTCTCGTTCATCCCTCCTTTGATCATCCAAGTCGATCTCCAGGGCCTCGATCTTCTGCACTACTCGTGGTCGTCTCCCAGGTGCCATAATTGCAATGTAAACAAGGAATAACTAATCCTAAGTAGTGTAGAATATTGTTCTTAAATTTTCATAGGTTTCTTATTCATTTTAATCCCCAAATTACCCATGAAACATAAAAACACAAGTCATTATGATTCATGTACCTTTCCTAGGGTCTCTACCCTGCAATCAGCATAGCCTCACTAGGTCGTTCGATAGGCCCAAAGTCCTTTAATCGGATCACAGGGGACCTAAAATCCCATGTCTTATCTGGTCTTCCCTAGCCTATTTCACGCACCAAGATCACCCAAGACTATTTCCCTACTATCCCATGCAATCCTCACTATGCGTAACCCTAGACTCCATCCTATATATCAACCCTTCATCTGATAACATTCTTTCACGACCCACCTTCACCATGATGGGGGAAGGGATGACAGATTTCCAGACCCTTCCTTCTTCATGTTTAAGGAGAGATAATGACCACCGAGACCCTCCATCAATAGGCTGTGGTGTGGAGACTAGTTCCAAGGGTATAGAATCACACACAAGATTGAACGCATTACACTTTTTCTTTATTAGGATTACGATATAAGATAGTATGTTACAAAAACACCAAAACTAGGGGGTAAGAGTAAATCCGAATGAAAAACCATTCCCATATGCATGTTAGAATAGTAAATACCACAAATTAATGAGAGACTAAAAAGGTAAAGTACCAAAGAAATGAAAAACAACAACTGCAATTGTCCCAACGACTGAGCTAGTATGGCCCCGTATGATCCCTGAAGTCCTCTTGGAAACCTGAAAGAAGTTTTGTATACGTAGGGTGAGCATAAAATCATACTCAGTAGGGAAATACAAAGACTCTCGTGCACAAGTGGGGAGGTGCTCTAATGAACCATGAAAAAAAAGAGATAACCAAAGAACCTAGAAAGGAAAACTATCCACCCAAGCCTCACCAAGTCACACTCCCCAAATAACACAAGTCATGAAATATATAGTAATAGCACAACGATGTTTGTCTACCCTACGCCACTTTCCCACTGGTTGTTGAAGACATCCTATGCATTGAACCAATCCTACCATTCTCATCGTAGTCCCACTGCCACACCCCACCCGCACACACGTGGGCCGCTACCACACATCCCGCCCGCAAACACCTAGGCCATAAAAAATATTGGCATGACCGAAGACACCTAGGCCTCATCCCAAAGACTCTTGGGAAACAATCTACCCGCACACACCTGCACCAAATACCACAACTACCAAGCCCGAAGAATATTGTGCTATAATGGACCTCAGGCCGTCACAGCCAGCCCGGGGAGTCTTTGGATATTCGGGAAAAGGAGCACAAAATGAGTTATTAACTAGTCACTTATAGGAGTGTTGGGGAAAACATCCTCCCCCATGAAATAGAGGTGTTCGACACTAAGTGCTCAACTTGAGTGGAGGGAGAATGAGAAAAATAAAAACTATAGATATACGTATAAGTAACAAGAACTCACCACCAACTAGGGTTTCAAAATCCATCCTAAGCGCAATACCCTTGTTTCTATTCATTCATAAAAGAAGGCACAACACTCACAGCCAAGTCACAACTCATTCCCAAAAACAATTCCCCATTTAAACCATTCTTGTATTCATGTTCAAGTGATACCATTTAGGCAAATGTTTCACTAATGGGTAACTAAGAGGCATTACCACAAGACAAAGAAAGATAGGGACACCCAAATAAAAATTTAAGCATTCACACATTGTCCTCTTGTGAAGTAACAACAACAAAAGGATCAGTGAGTTCCCTCAAAGTACTGGAACCAAACCAAGCCTCAAGATACAGCCCCACACCACTTCAGATTCACAACCAACAATCATGCCACAACAGAGGATCCCATAAAAATCCATATAACCCCATAAGCATCGAACAGAACAAATAGACATGCCACCGAGATAGAACAAAGAAGTTTCCAGACTCAAGTACGACATTCACCAACTTTTCTTCTTTCTGTTTGGTTAACCGGGGTGATCACAGAAGTATTTTATTTTACTGGACATTAATTTAATCGGCTGAGTTTACGTGATTAACCAAATTCCCATGTTAGATCCATTCAATCATCACATAAGACAGAGTTTCATTAATGCAAAAAGAAAGACCCCCAACGGCCATGATTTGCATTGGGCATAGGACTGCCCAATTCCGAACATAAATAATCAAGTGTAAGGATAAGCAGCAGAACATCGATCACACCCCCCTTCATTTTTAAAAAGTCCACTTGTTATCTTTGTTAAGGATTGGTTTCATCCATTCCCATGTAAATAGTAGCACACCCACCCAACATGATACACAGTATGGAGAGACGAAGGAAAATCCCTACCTGGTTGATCAAGGATCAATGTTCTTCTCCATGTTCCAAGAACTGGGGATGCGTGACTTGCAGGGGAGGAACTACGGGGACTCCAAGTATGAGTGAAAAAACTTGAGCACATGCGCACCACAAGCCTCAGGAAGGAGGGACTCCAAGCGCACTAGGGAGAGGAAAGAAATCTATCCAAGAATGGGAAGGAAGGAACTCTAGCGTGATATAAAGATGAGATCTCTTTGTTACCGGATACATAATTTTGAGCCACTTTAGTGTCAGATCGTGGGTTACCATGCGGTTGGGAGGATACACACGATGGAATTAATTCTTATTTAATTATTCCCATCTGGGTGGTGGCATAACAGATGTGCTTTAAACTTGTTTCTTTAAACATAAGGAAATGCATGATAGGTGCGGATCTGAAAGGTACGGGAAAGGGAATGACACCAAGGAAAAACCACATGTTTGGGTAATTTAAGGATTTTCAATCTCTTGGGGGATTTTAGATATTATTTATGGGATTTAAATGGATTTGAAAGGGGAATTAAATCATTTTTACGTCAAAAGATGTGTTGCGGGAGAGGAATGGTCGGGAACTGGAAAATAACGAATACCCTAGGTGAGGACATGGTGCCACCGACGTGGTGTCACCCTCACGGTGCCACCGTCACAGTGCCTCCGTGACCGGTGTGCGACCGTCAGGGTGCCACCATTTCAGTGGAGCTGTGTTTTGGTTATGTAATGGACCAGGTGGGTCTGGGCCATTATAAGAATGTTTCTAGATCATTAGGTATCAACATTGGTCGAAGCTAATATAACTTTTTTAGGTGAATCGGTAGTACCAACACTTTTATTTCATTTCAATGTGGTGGTAAATTACTGTTTATGGAAGTACAATATCATGCATGAATGATGATAAAGTCTAAGGTAAGCGGTATTTGAAGAAAAATGATGGTTTATGGGGACACTGTTATGTTTTGATCATGATCATATAGAGTGTTCTGGATTGGGCTATAAACATTAAAATATATCTATTTCAGTTGAATTTCATAAATTTTGGAACATATGACTTACCCATGAGTCTTATTTTATTTCATGGCATTCATGGGAATATTGAGGTATAAAAAAATTTGGTATTAAATTTTTTATTGGAAACTAATTAATCATTTTATGATGATATTTAAATAATTATTTTATCTAATTCACTATTATAGTGATAATTTAATTCAATGATTTATCTTTGTCCAAAAAACACAAGTTTCAATCCAATAGTCATCAGTGTGTGTACTTGGGGACATGTAGAATTTCACATTGAGATTCTGATCATAACATGGTAGAATTTTATGAAATATAAATTATTTAATAGATATCAAAATTAATCTCATTATACTAACAATTTTAATTGGTGTATTAGAATAAGGAATTTTAAATTGTGACCCCAAAAAAGTATAAAAATTATTTCCTAATACTCGTGATTTCTTTTTTATTGTTTTCCATTTATTGAAATTTGATATATAAAACCCTTAAATTTCAATATATAGTTACCTCTAAAAAATAAAATTATTTTTGTTTCATGATCCACAAGGTAAAACATACTAAAATAAAATCATAACACATTTAGGCCATTAAATCCTAGTTGTTGAATCAGTGGTAATTATCTAGATTAATAACTTTTGAAATTTATTTGGGAAGAATATAATGGTTAAATTTATTTCGAATGAAATTCAATAAGTATTTCTAAAACAAAATAGAAAATAATTTTAATCATACTAATTTATTTTTTCTAAAATTATTTTTTTATATAAATAAAATAAGTATATTAGGATTATATAATATAAAAATACATTTACAATATGAATAGTAGAATACCAATAAATGAATTTTTAAATTAATGTAATATGAATAAATAATAGTTAATATCATAAAATGTTATTTTATAATATGCATAGTCTCATATTATGTTTTCCAATTTCATTTAAGAAAAGAATTTTATATTTTAGAAATTTAATTTTAAAAAATGAACATCCATTTGAAAAAATAATCTTATTATTTATTAAGATGTTTTTTTCATATTTTTAAAAAATAATTAACTTTTAGGTGAATACCAAAAATTCTATTATTAAAAATAATATGAATTTGATAGAAATATTAATATATAAATATGAATGTAAAATTACTGAAACCTTTTAATAATATAAAAATTTAATATACATATATATATGAATTTAAAATTTTAAAATTGTTTTATTTAATTTATAAATCCTTATTTTATATTATAGAATATAATTAATATTTTTTAAATTTTTATTTAGAATACTAAAATTTTTCAGTTTAAAATTTATTTTAAAATATTTTCTATATTGAATCAATTGAAATGGATTTAATTTTTACAATTGTTTGAATATTAATTATTGAATAATTTTAAAATTATTTTTATGAATAATGGTTAAGTTTCTATAATTATAAACATGTTACCACATTAATATCTGAATGGGTATAATTAATAACTGATGGGACAAAAGGGATGAAGCATGATAAAACAATGTATATAATTGAGTTCATTTGCTTTAGATAAACCTTATCTCTTTAAAACTATATTACTTCTAATTTTTTTATCCACTTGACATATTTATCATCTTCCACCTTTATATAGCCTTTATATTTTTTTAAAAATACCATTCTCAACACTTATAAAATGGGCCTCTCACCACCTGTTCATGGTGCTCATAAAACTTATGTTCCAAACAAAACTAAACCCACGTGTAATTATAATGGAAAACTATTTCAAAATATTAAATTTATGTGTAATAGATATTATCTTATGCCATTGATTTACAAGGGATCTTCTGAAAATATAAAATTGATGAAAGTTGAAGCCTTTTTTTCTTATCATCAACATAATTTGTTTTTAAAATAAAATTATAAATTTAAAATACCTATAAAAATAAATCATAATAAGTTATATACTGAATTTTATTTTCTTTGGGTAATATTTATATGTCCCAATTTCCCCATTTTATTAAAATAACAAATTAGTAATTCTTGCATTGTGTGGACTATCTTATCCACAACACAACATACATTGTTTCCCTTCAACACAATAAATATATTATATAAAAGGGAAAATTAACAAATAACTAAAATATTTATATCATTTTAATTATTCAAAAATAATTAACATATTACTAATTCCTCCCATTATATGTATTACAAATTTGCTAACTACATATATTTGTGAACCACCTTTGTCACAAAATGATGCTTTTATTTTTTTTCTTTTCATCAATTATGTTTATGGTTTACCATCAGGATGATTTTTAATGACTAATATTATAAATGTTATATCCTTATTTTTGTAGTAATAAAACATAGAGAACCTATGAAACAATATTTTCTTTAATTAAAATTTTCAAAATGTGTGTAGTGTGAGGAACATTATCACTTATTTCTGGTTAATGACTTTATATAAATTGTATTCTCCCTATTCATATATTAAATTCCGATATATCAATCTAATAAAAACCAAATACATGTATTATACTTTTGGTAATATAATATTAAAGCAGAGCCACATCTTAATAATCCAATAATCCTGGTAGGATTATTTTTGGGTCAGTTTAACCACATACATGAACAATAATATTAATTTATATCATTCATGACTATTAGATATGATTTAATTGTATAACATGATATAAATATGTATACAAATATAATATTTGGTTTTTTAAGCTTAGATCAATTATTAAATCATTAATTTTAAAAACAACATTCATTTGTTAGGAATCAACGAAACCTGATCATCACTAATTTCATCTTCTAGGGTTGTTACCAAAACTACCATGGAATAAAATTAATGACTTTATATATATTTTAGGTCAAATTTTAAAATATTTAATTTAATCATATATTTATATAATTTTTGGAAATATGAGATTCCTAATACGCTTTAATGAAACTATTACAAAGAGAAAATGATTACATACAACTGACAATAAAATATATATATATATATATACAATAAATAATACATATATATATATATTATAAATGTAATGTATTAATGATTATTGTAATTAATATTTTTATTTTTTATTTATTTAATTAATTTTATTTTATTATTACGGATGTTTTTTGAAATTAAACAATAAATCATAATCCTGGTAAGGGATTTTGCAACAAATTCTTCTATTTCAGACATCTTTGGTCTAATGAAACTAATTTCATTTTTAAATTTTATATACAAACTATACTAGATATCACTTCATAAATTATATTTTAATCATGTTATTTTATGTTCAATCACAATCCCCCTCTCTCATAGTGATTTTATTACGGTGTTACTAAAGACACAACAGTTTTCTTAGTCTCAATTCTTATTCATATAGACTTGTTAAATGTTATACACCGTGATTTATTTGTAAAATATTAAATTGTTTAACAATTTAATGAAATAAATATATATATATAATATCCATTTTCTTTATTGAATAGTATTTATTATATCATGTTCATTTCATCAAATATATTTTGACTCAAGAGTTACCGAAATAGCAATGGTGTCTAGTAAATCGATTTTTATTTGTTGAGATAATATCATTCACATGAATTTATTTCATACGAGGGTGGTAAATTATACTATTTTATTACATTACATACTACTCTATCAATTTTTATATTTTTTATCCCCTAAAATCATTATTAAATGATTCATGATTCATAGAGTATGAATCTCTTATTGGCTATTGATTTGACATGTGTCCTTTACGTGAGTAATATTTTTTCACTATAAACAAATTCCTTCAACGACTGGGTTCTCCAACACTAAAATTTTATTATGAGATATTTTATAATATTTCTTGAAATAATGAAGTTATCAATAAAATTAATCTTTTGTTTGTCTTCTTATAATTTGAGTTTTAAACAACAGTATTTTTAAAATATTAAATGGGGATATTTCCATTAACTATGACATGTTTTTTCTCCCTATTTACATTTATCCAAGATAAAATTTATTTGCTTTAAAGGATTTATTATTGGATCTTATTTTTAAATGTTGATATTTTAAAATAAATACATATAACCGTTTTAAAAGTTAACATAGAATCCAAAAAATAATTTTTTTGTTAATTATGAAAATGTATTCTAAAAACTCTTCTATGATATCATTTCCAAATCACATTTTTCAACCAATATGATTAACAATAATAATGATTATGTTTCGAGATTTACCCTATAATATAGTTATGTTGAAATTTATTAGATTTAATTAAAAGTATCAGAAAATTCAATCTACAAGACCTTCTATTGGTATAATGTTCGAATAATAACGTTTTAAAAGGATGTTTTTAATAGTGTTAGAATCATTATGAGTATATTTTGTTACAGTGGGTTACATACTTTAGAAACTATGCATCTTTTATCTCTAGATATATTATGATTATAATTATTCTAGTATTGACTTAATATTGTACACATTTATTAATATGGTGTGGACATCACATTTTAATTAGCTAATATTAGTTGATGTTCACTTCTGAAGAATGATATTCTATTTACATAAGAAAAGTATTGGAATTTGTATAATGTTTCTATAATAAGTATTATTATTGGAATTATAACTGTGTATTGTTTGACTATTTACCTTCTTTCCCAGGATTGGTTCTGTTCAGGGGTTATGATTTTATTGAAATAGGGTAATGTTTTGGCATATCATATATTGTTATTCCAATATAGAGAAGTATTCACATTTTGGATTATTATTGATGGAAAATGAATGATGATCATGAATTTATATTATATATTCTAAATTATATTTATAGAAATGTTATAATAAGTAATAGTTTTTCTAGAGAATAGTAATAAAAATATTTATGACTCTTATAATGAATTCATTGTACAAAATCAGGTTACAGATGAAGCACGGAATTATTTTACCCCTCTATGCATAGACATGTCTCATTATAAAAAACAAGTTTTATTTTTGTATTCCTATACCCATAATAGGTGTTTTTCTCGACACATGGTCTTGAATATAGGTTTTTGATGTCTGATATTATGCATTCCGCCTATAAGATATCATTTTTCTTGATAATTGTGTATTTATTTATTATCATGTATATGACATGATCTCTGTCTCATGTTGATTATAGTTTCATTTTTTCCCTTTTCCAGCCATAATATGTAGTTTAGATATATGTTTTTATTTCTTCAATTATATATTTTACCTTAACAAGCTTTTGAGCACACCCCTTCTTCTGATTCTTTTTTCTATGATTATAAAAATAAGTAGTAAACATGATATGTTTAGGAGGATAGAATATGCAGAATAATTTATGAGAGATGTTAAAGACTTATCATAAATAATATAGTTTATTATATATATGAAAAAATACAATTTATATTAAGAACATGTGATTTATTAGTTTTGGTTTTTAAAAATTATCAAAAATATCTAAACATGAAATGATCTATGACATATATTAGATGTATTTAGTCAATATAGATATAGTATGTTAAAACTGTTATATATATGATTTGACAACTAGAATCAATGAAAGTATATAAATTATGAATTTATTGAACCATATCATCGTGGGAAGGACTATAGAGCTACAATTTTTTTTTTGACAAAAAAGACGGATCCATTAATGATGGAGATCAGCAGAAATACAGGAGCATAACCACGAGGGAAAATGATTGAACCACAGCAAATCCTCGTAAGGAGGGCCAATGCCTGCCATCTTGTGAGCGGCTTCATTCGCTTCCCTTCTAATAAATGAGAAATTGCAGTAATTGAAGCCTTGTCTCCGCGAGTGAATACCCCGGATAATGGGGCTGAAAAGTTGAAGCCCGCCGTCAGTGAGATTGATGGCATTGATAATAGTGAGACAGTCGGATTCGATGTGAATGGAATCCCAACCGCGATCTTTTGCAAAGTCTAGCCCAGCAAGGATGGCGGCGGCCTCCGCGACTGAGGGCTCCCAAAGTGCATAACGTGCTTCGTATTTGGCAGCGATGAGATTTCCCAGGTTGTCTCGGGCCAGTAAACCAAGTCCAACTGGGCCATCCCTAGGGAGAGAGGCATCCACATTGATTTTAACCATCCCTTCTGGTGGGGGGCACCAATGTTGGGGAAGAGGAGGGGGGGTTAAAAGTCTTTGTTGTTCAGGGTGGTTATGCCAGACAGCAATCCAAGACAAAGCCCGGTCAATCCAAAATCTGGGGGGCCTCCGGAAATGATTGAAAATGGCCTCATTCCGCCTATTCCAGATAATCCAAGTCAAAATGCACAGGGCGCCTGCTTTAGCCGGCGAAAAGGAGGAACACCATCGCATCAGAAGAGATGAAGGATCTGAGGCGGCGTCCAGTCTCAGCTCTAAAGTTGATCCCCAGCCATTCCAAACCTCCTGAGCCCCGGGACATTGAAAAAGGGCATGGAGAGGGGATTCAGTCACAGAGGGGCAGAAAGGGCATGATTTGTCGTTTGAAAAGTGTCTGTAGACAAGGAGGCTCTTAGTTGGGAGGATACCAATACACACCTGCCACCAGAAAAAGCGAACTTTAGGGGGAACATAAAGCTTCCAAATTAATGTCCAGGGCCTCGCATCTCCTTCTGTAATTTGAGAAGTAAGAGCTCGCCGGTAGCCAGCTTTCACTGTATACTCTCCTGAGCTGTCATTTGTCCAGAAGAGATGATCTGGCCCTGCGTCAGACACACAGGGAATACTCAGAATGATTCTCCTATCCCTCTCATTAAACCAGGAGAAGAGTTTTTCCAGACACCATCCCGCCCCTTGATCATCAAAAAGACAACAGACTGTGGCATGTTCGGATCCTGGAAAAATAGGGGATGACGCCTTCGTGCCTGTCTGATCAATAAGCCAGGGATCAGTCCAAATCTTGACCGTACTACCATTCCCAATTCTCCAGCCTATTCCTTGCCTCAGCAGATTACGACCACCCCAAATGCTTCTCCAGAGAAAACTGGGTCGATAGCCAAGATGGGAATCCAAGAAATCCTTATGTGGGAAATATTTAGCCCGGAGAACTCGCGTGCATAGGGATGAAGGGTTATTAATTATACGCCAACCTTGTTTAGCCAGCAAAGAATCATTAAACAGAGAAAGGTCCCGGAAGCCCATTCCGCCTTCAGATTTTGGTTGACAGAGAGCATTCCATGCGATCCAATGGACTTTATTTTTTCCGTCCTTTCATCCCCACCAGAAGTTAGATGTGCTGGATTGAATCTTTGAGAGCACCACATCAGGAAGTTTAAAAATAGACATCAAATAGCTGGGGATAGATTGAAGTGCCGCCTTGATGAGGATTTCCTTCCCGGCCTTGGAGATTTTTTTAGGGGTCCAACCTTGTATTTTTCTTTCAATTCGATCCACAATAGCTGAACAGATTTCTTTCTTTGACCGTCCAACCACCGTCGGGAGCCCAAGATACTTCTGGTGCTTATCGACCCCAGGAATGCGTGCTATAGAGCAGAGATCTTCTCTTTTCGGCTGAGGGACTCCAGAGCTGAAAGAAATTTCTGATTTACTCTGGTTGATCATTTGTCCTGAAGCCCGTTCATACTGTTGTATCGCCTGGCAAATTGCAGTACATTCATTAGGGGTAGCTCGAGAAAATAGAAGGCAATCATCGGCGAAGAAGAGGTGGGATATCGGAGGGCCCTTGCGGCATGCTTTCGCCCCATGAATTATGGAGAGCGAAGCTGCCCTGGAAAGGAGGCTAGAAAACACATCAGCCACCAAAATAAAGAGGAAGGGTGAAAGAGGGTCTCCCTGGCGAAGCCCACGGGATGGGGAAAAGCCTCGGGTGAGCACCCCGTTGACATTAATACAGAAGGAAACTGACGAGACGCATTGCATGATCATGTCTATCCATTTCGAGCAGAAACCCATCTTGAGCATCACCAATTCGAGGAAGTTCCATTCCACTCTATCATAAGCCTTAGCCATATCCAATTTCCAAGCCATGATCCCTCTCTTTGCTCGTGTTCGAGTTTTCATGGAATGGAAAATTTCATGAGCAATAATGGCATTATCAGTGATTAACCTTTTTGCCACAAAAGCACTTTGGTTCTCTGAAATGACGTCGGGTAGCCAAGGACGCAACCGATTCGCCAGGATCTTCGAAAATATCTTATACGAAACATTGCACAGACTGATAGGTCGATAATCCGAAACCCCTTGCGGATTTTTCATCTTGGGAATGAGGGTAATAATAGTTTCATTAAGAGAAGACAGGTCCCTTTTCCCCGCCCAAATATCCCGCATCAGATTGCATATGTCTGGACCAATGATATGCCAGTAATTCTTGAAAAAGAGGGCGTGGAATCCGTCTGGTCCCGGGGCCTTCGTAGAGTGGATTTGCTTTAAAGCCTTAAGAGTCTCGTCATTCGTCACATCTTTAGAAAGCTGTCTATTCATATCATCAGAAATCACCGGTTTGATGCAGTCCTCAATCTCAGGAGAAATGTTAGAATGGCCTGCAGAGAAGAGCGTCTGAAAATAGCTCAGGAATGCATCTTGGATTCCCCCTGTGTCAGACACTTTACTACCATCTGGTTTTAGGATGCCAGAAATAAAGTTTTTTCGGCGTCTTGCTGAAGCCTTCTGGTGGAAATAACGGGTATTAGCATCCCCTTCTGTTAAATGAATATCACGCGCTCGCATAGCCCAAAAACCTTCCTTATTGCGCAGGGCAACATCCAGCTCTCGTTGGGTTTCACTAATTTTGGAGAGAATGCTACTAGACGGGGGTTTGCTGAGAAGATAGCCAATCTTCCTTTCAAGCAAATTGCATTGCCGGTCCGGGTGACGGAATTTAGAGTAGCTCCATGTCTTCAGATCAGACGCCACTCATAGAAGGTTGGTTCTCAGATCAGCTTGCCCATTCTTCCAGCCGGAACGGATTACCGCCTCGCACTCGGGATAATTTGACCAGAAGCTTTCGAATCTGAATGGTTTCCTGGGACTAGTAACGTGCTCATTATGGGTGCAGTTAATGACAATTGGGCAGTGATCCGAACAGTTGAACGTGAGGTGTCTGATATGGTACATTTTGAAGAGGTTCATCCAATCCATTGAGCCAAAGAATCTATCCAGACGTTCAGCGATTAGATTTCCGTCTGAACTGCCTCGGTACCAAGTGAAAGGATTACCCGTGTAACCCAGGTCCATCAGCTCTGCCTTAAGGATAGCATCATTAAAATCAGACATAGACGTGGAGGAGCGCACAGCTCCACCTTTTTTCTCCTTCTGGAAAAGGATCTCGTTAAAGTCCCCTCCAAACAGAATGGGGCTTGGCAGATCACGACGGAGTTTTCCAAGAAGATCCCAAGATTTCCACTTTTCAGACTGGGAGGGCCAGCCATAGAAGCCCACAAAAGTCCAGGGGGGGTTGTGGGGAACACAAATGGATGCAGCCACATGGCGCTGGGAAAAAGAAAGGAGCCTAACATCGATGTTATCCTTCCAGAGAAGACATAATCCCCCTGAATGACCCTGTCGGGGAACCGGGAAACAACCCTGGAAACCGCATTTTAGAGAAAGATTTGTGATGTCCTTGTTTTCCAATATGGTTTCGGACAGGAAAACCATATCAGGGCGACTTTGAGCGCAATGGCGCTGGAACATACGAACCGTTCGTGGGTTGCCAAGCCCACGACAGTTCCAGCATAAAACAATCATTGCTCTAGGCGGGGCCGGGCCTGACCCGCCTCCGCCTTTGTCTCTTGTGGGGTTGATGACGTACCTGATGCTTTCCTCCTTTTGGGAGGACTGGTGTGCATACCACTGGACTCGATTTTCCGTTTCAGATCTCCTGGTTTGGGATTCCCGGGGCAATCGCTTTTACCACCGCCGCGTGCCCTTCTCCAGGTTCTACGAATAACATGTCCCGAAGGTGAGGCTTCAGTCATCCCAGAATCAGCTTGCAGAAGGGCATCAGCTGGGATCCGATTTGGACTCTGCTCAGCCTCAGGCAGATCCAAGGAAACATGTTTCTGTCTCGGGAGTTTCTCTGGAGGTTCTTTTGGTTTAGGTAGCGGCTCATTTGAATTAAGGAACGTTAAGTTCGGTGCAGATAAAGCGAAGTCGGAATTTGTGATACCCTGAATCAGGTGACTGTCTTGCCGGGCCCCATCATTGCCTCTGCCGATAATCTCTTGGGAGGCGTTTCCATTTCCCCTAAGCTCAGCTGGGGAATCCTTAGGGAAGACAGGGGGTCCCATCCTTATAATAGAAGGTTGTCCAGATTCCGGTCGCCTTAGATGGGCTGCAATGAGACGATCCCGATCTATTTGTCTTTTCGCCTCAGGAATATATGCCTCTCTGTGTGCTTTGGCCCGGAGCCACGAACCATATTGTAGGGTAATATTTTCGGCAGAATTCTCTGGCTTTTCCCCGCACACTTTCTCAATGTGGCCGATACGTCCGCAAAGGAAGCAAAAGATTGGTAGTTTTTCGAATTCGAACGAGATCCAGGTGTTGGAATCATCAATTTTCAGGAACATACCTCGCATTAAGGGTTCAGACACATCGATCTCAGCCTTTATTCGAACCCAGGGTCCCCATTGTATGGGGTCCGAGCAATCCCACTCTAGGAAGTGACCGATCCGGTCTCCAATTTCTTTCATCACATGTGTTGATCTCCCATTAAATGTATTTGATATATATCATTGAAGATTAGTATGAATTCAAAGGAATATTTATATAATAATAATTTAGTGATAATCAAATGGTAAAAGGAATTAATTCACCTTTAGGATAGTTTACCAATTAATTTTATGAGAATAATTCACTGGTACATGGGGATTTGAATAAAGGAATATAAGCTATAACTTTAAGGAGAAGTATAATTGATAGTTCATAGTGTAGGATAATATCCCATTGTTTTGGTAAAATAGATATTTTTTCATTGTTCAAGAAACTAAATCTCAATTGGGATACTCAAATTTATTGAATCATCTAGCATAAATGTACCAAGGAGTGGTATCAACGAAAAGGGTTCCTTAGGTAATTAAATGATCATCACCTATTTCGGGACAAATAGGCATATATTAAAACCTAGATTAACACTTATAGGGGGATTTTCTTTGGGTGATTAAAATTCTCAATTTGAACCATTATGATGCATCTAAATGTTTTTAAGTAAGATATCCAAAAAGGAATGTAATCATAGATAGCCTAGAATAAAAAAATATTGAATCATAAGTGAAGATACATATTAATAGATATTGGATTTCTTGGTGAATTGATTTATTGGACTTTGGGAGAATATATTTCAATGATATTTGTTTTTGAGTATTTCAAAAATGTTCATTTTAATGTGTGATCTTTATATTGATTATTAAGTAAATATATATTATATATCCTCACTAAATGTTCAAAAATAGATCCAATAACATTATAGGATAAATTTAGTGTAATGTTTATTGAACGAAGTATCAGTTTTAAGAACTATTGGATAACATGATAGTGTTATAATTTTGTACACCATGGGTATAAATATAAATATTGGATTTTATGATAATTTTATTATAATGAATATCCATATTGTTAACTGTTTTTGATTTAGTAATTTCTAATGATAGGAAGATCCATGTTGACAACCTATTCCATTGAAAATATATAATCAGTCCCAATGAAAAAACTAATGGGATAAAGGGTGGAGTGAGAAACCATGGGATTATTCTAAACCATATATAGTGAAATATTATTAATAAATTGAACACAATTGAGGTCAATATTAAACCAAATAATAGAAAAATGGTGTTTCATAAACTATAAAGTGATGAAGATGATAAATGAGATAAAATTTAATTTAATACATGTAAAAAATGTGGGACGAATCATCGGGTAAATTACCTTAATGTTATAGGTAAATTATATAAGTTTGGATAGGTAGTTAATGAAATATATATGTTTAAGGAAAAGGGAGATGCTATGAAAATATGTTCCTTAAACTGAAATGATAATTATGGATTTATGTGAATAAATTTCCTGGCCCTGAGGGAATGGATGGAAATAGTCACCAATAACCATATAAATGATGAAAAACCTATGTTGATACTACTATTGTATCAGAATGTGAGTTTTCACCATATCATTCATAATGTCCTTTGTCATGTATGTTTTCACAAACAACAATATATAATGTTATAAATAAAAACCCATAGTGATATGATTATAATATATATAATATTCAATTTTTTGGTATGTTATGAATTTTGTGTATTTATATTCATCATATAGTGTAATACAATGGAAAATTAGCCTATATCCTCCATTTTTAAGGGATCTTCCAAGGAAATATTAAAGCACTCAATCCGAGTAATTATTTTTACATAACTTTATTCATTTATATTATTTATTTGATTTTTTTTCAAATCCATAGGTGATGACATAAAAAGTATGTCTATAATGAATTATATTAGATTATGGGAATAATAGTTTACCACATTTCCCATTTTCTATTTGAAAAAATGAAGCATAAATTTCTGTGTTTTGAAAACAACCCCTCAATGATGAAACTTGTTTTTTTTAATCACCACATTATAATGAAGATATAAAAGTGGAATTTAATAAATTATGATTATATTTATATTAAATTTATGATTCTATGGTGACAATTCTCTTTGCCCAGTCCTCCTATTCTAGGGAATATTAAATTTTCATGCATGCATATGTGTTGACAACCACCTCTATGGAACGATCAATTTCTGTTATTTACTTTCACCACTACATTACATATATGGTCATGAAGATGGCATTAAAAGAGAAATATGATTTTTATTAAATCAATTTTTCTATGCTAAGAAAATTTATTGATCCTATGATTAAAAAATGATTATCATTAATTCAATTATTTATAATGAGTAACCTATGAGGGGAATAATCTATTCATTACATGTAATGAATTTATACAAAATATATTACCTTTATAATTCATTAAAATTATAATATATCACACTTATAAAAACCAAAAAAGAATATTATTCTTCATGTATAATTATATAAAATCAATACAACCACATAATCATCTATTAATCTGGAAGGCTTATTTTTGGGTCGGTTTAACCACATACTTCAATAATAATATGAATTTATATCATGAATGCCTATGAGAACTTAATTAATGGCATAAATGTTCATACATATTTAAATAATAATTTTTATAATGTTTAAAAAAATATCATACTAATTATGTAAACACCTTTAGATAGTTAATAATATTCAAAGCACAATTATTGTAACTACCAAGGTACTATTAGAATAATTTATTTCAAAAGTTATAAGTATTCATAAATTAAAAAAAATTATTATTTGTAAAATAAATAAATTTAATTTTTTTGTTATATGTTAAATAATATTTTTTAAAATTCTTCCATTAATTTTGATAGGCTTAATAATAGAATATTATCAACTTAAATAATAAAAAAAATAATTTTTCTAAAATACGATTTTCCACCATTTAGTAGAAATCTTTTTTTAAATTTTTTATGAATATTTTAGAAAATTTATTTTAAAAATTCAATGTAGTTTTTTAAATATTAATTTCATAATTATATTAGGGTGATGTGTTTTTTTGGATAAATTTTCATTTTTTGATTAGAAGTGAAAAATACATAATTTTAATTAAAAACTGTATTTTCTTCTAAACAATTTATATAGATAAAATATATTTTAAATTTTCCATAAAATATAATTAGTTATATTATAAATAAATAAACCCAATTTTGGTACTTTTATTCAATTTTCTAATGAAATTATATATAAAAACAATTTGAACATTTGAACATTTCACAATAAAACCACCTTTTCATTATCTGTACATGATTAATTTTAAATATAATTTAGAGAATTATATGCACTAATATAGGTAAAATTGAATCTATATTTAGAATAATAAGATCCAAATTAGGTTTTATGTCACATTTTATTTTTTAGGCATAACAAATTTACCATGGTAAAAAAATATACTTACTGCGGGATGTGTAAATAGTGAAAGATGTTATAGTTTAAAAGGTAAAGGGTTGAAATTCATTAAAACTATAGAATTTGATGGTTTTTTGAGGAATTTATAAAACATAAATATCCTATAAAAAAATAAATTTAAGAGAATTAATTTGAAAATATACCCTCCATATGTGGTTCTCTATAAATTTAAAACAATCATTATTTTAATCGTTAAACCCACCTCTCCTCGTGTATTAATACCACTCATCACCACCCAATTTCAAATCAAAGGCCCTAAAGCTCCTAAAATATCTACCAAATAATCTAATAATTACTCTCCCCATATCGAAGTTCTAATTTTTTTACCAAATGAACAAATCCTAGGACATCATCGGTATCTCAAGGAGGTGATATTAAAGGGGTAATTTTCTCAATGTACAGCTCTTAATTTATTCTCTTCCACTTCAATTTTCTACACACCTCCTTCATTCATCAATGCATGATAAATAAATAATCATGCATATATTACAATTTTATGTTTCAAACAGAATTTTTCCTATTCAATTCACTTTCTTTCACCTCTTATTCAATGAAAATAATATATTTTTCAAATTATATCAATTTACCATCTCTGTGAATAATGTTTTTTTTCTTTAAACTCTTTCATGTATGGTCATAAAGTGTCATTATAGATAAATAAGATTGAAATAAGTAAATTATAACCTATTTTAACACCTGTAACACATATAATCCAATTACATAAAATAATATGAAACTACTTCATGATGTTTGAAAAAACTGAAAAAAATAATCATTAATCATTAACATTTTATTTATTTAATCATACTATTGAATGAAAAAGTGATATATGGGACCATTTAAACTTATATAAGATAATTAATACTATTTCAATTCCATTTTGAGGCTTATTTTAATTTTACTATAACATCCATAATTATAAAAAAAATAAACAGTTCATGAAATCATTAAACTAACGCATCCAAAATACTAAAAATAATAACATATAATTAATTAACAGGCCATAATATGTTTTAAAAACATGATATAATGTATTATAAATATTAATTTAGTTCATAAATGAGTAACTAAAATTATTCAAACCATTATAAATGATGTTTTTACATGTTTTAAAGAATTTTAATGTGAGGTAAGGGAACTCTTAACTGGATTCTCGTTCTTTGGGTAAAACATAAAATTCTTCGATAATGCATTTCTATGATTAAGTGTGAAATTGAATTTTAATTTTCCAATTTTGTATTAAAAAATGAATAATTTTTATTTATAGATAACATAGAAAATCTACTATTGTACTAAATTCTAACTTCAAGGATATAATAATTGTAAAAGAATTGTTTTTCTAAGTAATATTTTAATATTCCTTCTCAAAAATATGTTATTATTAAATATATATCATGAAAATAATTTACCTCTTACATGACACTATTTTTTTTTAAAGATTAACTTAGAAGATTAAATGGTTAATTTTAATGAAATTGTTTTCTAATGTATGTGCATACTTTTATAAAATGAGGGATTATAAAATTAAAAGTTCAGATTCTCCAAAGATTATTTGTATAATGCAATCATGCATGATTTACGGTGATGTTGTGAATCATGGGAATTTTCTATAAAGATAGATCATTTTCTAGTAAACCATTGAAATATAGTAATGTGATAAACTAATAACGGGTGGTTACATGATAAAAAAATGACATTGGGTTCTATCAAAAACCATGGATTGGTGGTTACACGATAACCTCCAATAAATTGGGTACATAGTGTTAAAGGCTGGACATATTAGTCCTTTAATTTACAAGAGTTAGAAGTAAAATGATTTTCCAAGTTACCTACTTATATTTTTTATTTATTTTAATTAGTTTTAATTAAAATAAATTTAATTTCAAAAGGTATAATATTAATCTTTTTAAAATGATATTTTCATTTTATGACATACAATGGTATGTTTTTTTGAAAATAATTTTATGGATTTTCACTAGACTAAAATTTTCACTTATTATACATACCTTAATAATATTTTCCGATCACTACATGTTTTAAAATGTTTTCTCATTTGATATATGCCAGAATAGAAACAAAGATTAAATCAAAGGGAAAATGGTAATGAATTATGAGGAACAGAAACCTTGTTTTATCTTAAAATGCTTTGTATTATGAAAAAAAGGATAATTAGTATAAGTGTTTAAATTAATATATGGTAGTATTTATGTATTATTAATGACCTAATTATCTAAAACACTACACCAATATTATTTTTAGTATGTTGAAATTTGGATTCTAGTTTAATATTGTTGGAATATGTAATTTTTAAAGTCAGGTCCTTACAGTTGATATTAGAGAACATTTTAAATAACTATTGGGGTTAAGATATTGATAATAGAACCCCGTAAATTTTTTTTATTTTATATTTAATCTGAAATTTTATATCATTTGATCATTACCATGTATCTTGATCAAATATATGTCTCTTCGGAATGGTTTTCCTTAGAGGAAAAAAGGAAAATATGGTTAAAAGGCATCGAGTGGAAAAAATTATTCCTAATTGGCATACTAAGATTATTAGAACTAGATCTTAATAGTAATTTATTAATGAGGTCTAAATTTACACAATCTAAATGTTGTGATAATATCCATTAAAGGAAGATACTATGTCAACCATATAGGAATATGTTATTAACTATTCTTTTTATTTGGAAATAACCTCTATATTTTAGTGGAACCCCACATACAATGTTAGCTTAAGTATGGATCAACACTTTTGAAAATATATTTCATGTCATTGGATGTTCTAAATACTAAATAGTTACCCTATACATTTTTATTTTTATTCAGAACCTTATTAGTATAATTAATAGATTTTACTCCGGTATAAAATCAATTATATGAAGAGATTTGGAATCATGAAAATTTAAAATATATGAGAAACATATTCCTTGTGCTTCAATTTTATATATATATTTCAATAATATTTTAATGCATTGTGTTTAAAATAATAATAAACAATAATGTTGGATGAAATTTGGGAAGAATTCGTCAAAAAAATTAAGAGGTAAGAAAATCAATTTCATGTCTTAAAAAAAGTGTGTAAGAGAACCCTATGGAATGTATCTCAAAATATGTGAAATTTTTTAATGAGGAAAGGTGGGTATCATGTTTTTTAAATAGAAAGAAAATCAATATGTGAATGATGAAAATTCAATGGTATGATTCTTTAGTTGCAATGATATGGAAAATTATTCGAATGTGTGTCCAAAGATATCCACTCAGGAGGAAATCAACAAGATTGGAAATATAAGGGAGTGGAAAAATATTTTTTTACAAAAATGATTGAAAATGGGCCATAAAATTATTTGGTTACACCTTTGTTATTATTGTATTAAAATAATTCCAATACCATTTTCAATTTCTGGATCTTTTCATTCTTTAATACAAGGAATATAACATCATTAATAATTGATTGAAATTTGGGTTAAATATCTGGGTGAAGTATTAAATAACCCAAAATTAATAATAATATTTTTATATCTATTAGTAAAATGGGATTTCCTTCAAATATATTTGAACTACCAATATATGAGTTTGAAATTAGACTAGGTATGGATTGGATTTTAGTTGATCATGTTAGGATTGATTTAAGATATATGTAAGTATTTTTAAGGAATTCATTACATTAATAAAATTATAATAAGTAGTGAAGTAGATTATAAATGGAATTGAAAATTTCATTCCACATGTTTTGGAAAATTGATCTCTTAATATTTTTTATGTTCCCATAGTTAATGAATACATGTATGTTTTTATAAATGAATTTTCAAGAGTTATTCCCAATAGAGAGGCTGATTTTACTATTGAGTTATTCAATGATACTAATACTCATTATAAAAAACCTCATCGAATGTTACATGTGTAAATTTTCTATCTATAAAATAAATTGAAGGAATTTTTATATAATGGTTTCATTCGAGCAATAAATTTAACATGAGGTTCTCTTGTTTTGTTTTTAAAAATAAAGTTAGTTCCTTAAGACTTTTATTTGATTATAGATATTTTAATAACATCACTGTTGAAAATAAGTTCCCATTATATAATATCTATATTTTGTTTGATTGGATTTATAGAGTGTAGAACTTTTCAATGATTGATCTCATGTCGGGATACTATTAGTTGAAAGTGAAGGAGTCAGATATTCCAAGGACTTCTTTTTGGATTATATATGGGTAGTATGAGTTTTTAGTTATTCTGTTCGGGTTGAAAAATTTCCTATCTATATTTATGGAACTTATGAATAGAGTTTTCCATCAATATTTAGATATTCTTGTGGTAGTTTTTATTTATGATATTTTGGATTATTAAAAAATATATCAGGATCATGAAGAAAAAGTCTATGGATTGTTCTACATGACCTTAATAAAATTAAGTTATATGGAAAATATAGCAAATAATATTTTTTGGTAACAATATATTTCTTTTCTTAGGAACATCATAAGTAAATGTTTTATAACAGTTTATCCAACCAAAAAATTTATTAATGAGTGGACAAGACTGAAAATGTTAATAAGATTCAATGTTTTCTTGGATTAGTAAAATATTAACCATGGTTTTTTGAAAAAATTACCTATTAATCTATCCCAATGACCATGTTAACTTGAGAAAAAGTTAATTTTATATAGATAAATCATTATGATGATTTTTATCTGTAATTAAAAATAAGAATAGTAAATTCTCTAATTTTTTTATTTCCCTAAACAAATGTTGTTTTATTTAATCTGTAGTGATGCTTCGTTGAAGGGAATTGTTTTTGATCTATTTATTTAAAGACTCTGTAATTTCATATGATTCACATCAATTAAAAAATCATGTGGAAATTAATCCTACACAATATTTGAAATTAGCTATAGTAGTTTCTCATTAATAATTTAGAGCATCGTCTATTTGGAGCCTTGTGTGAAATATATTCTGTTCAAAAATGTTTAAACTGTATATTATCTTATAAATAATTAATCAAAAGTCCACGAATCTGGATAAAACTAATCAATGATTATGATTTCATGATTCATTATCATTCATTAAAAGAAAACAAGGTGATTGACGATTTGATTCTAAAACAATAATGCTACATTACCAATGTTATATTTTGAACTTGACACATTTGTAAATGATTTTTTGAATTTTATCTTAAAAGTAGTATATGAAGGGAAAATCTCTTTTTTCTTGTTTTAGAGTGTTTAAATTTTTTTAAGAAAGAGTTAACATGTGGAGAAGGAGTATCAATATTTATATGTTAATATAGAATTTTTCATGAATGAAAGGTTACCCAATTTTAATATTGATGAAAAGATATATTACTGAATTTAACATTTAGTGTTTGACTTGTAAATAGGTTAATTCCAAACAACATATACCAATTTTTATGCTTCAAAATTTTATAGTATTGGAGTGGAAATGGGAAAATATATCAATGTATTTAATAATTTAATTACCAAATAATAATTGAGATAATAATGCAAATTGGGTTTCTGTTGCTGACTAAATCTACAAATTTTTCATCTTATGTGAGATGTTGTGTCATTACATAAACTACAATGATTTAAAACATTTGAATCTAAAAATTATATGATGTAAAATTAACCCCAATTGTATTTTATGTGATTAATATTTTTAGAATACAATTTACCAATGAGGGGGAGAATGTTACATCCTTGGTAAAGTCAGAATAATTTTTTTTAATATTTATTAGTTTTATTGAAATTAATTTATTACTATTACAAAGAGAAATTAATGATATTTATATGTTATATAATAAAAAATAATTTTAAAAACTAATCCAATAATTTTTATAGGATTAAGATAATAATAAATTTTATTTAAATTATAAAAAATCTATAATTATTTTTTTAAATCAATTTTGTTGCATGTTAATGAATCGCCTATTTTAAATCTAATATTTTTAATATTTATAAACTTTACATGAAATGTAGACAAAAATTTTGAAATAATAATTTTATCGGTATATTTTGGTGATATTTTGGTATTTTGTTAGAGAAGTCTCATTTATTGAGGAATAATGAAAAATAATGAATTTAAATTGAAAGCTGTATTTTCATCTAATTTTTTTATATGGATAAATAAAATTTTATATTATTTTAAAAGTATAATTAGTTCAATTACTCATAAATAAAATATATCTATTTCAATAGAATATATTTCACATAGAAATTGGATACAAATGAATTTCTTTCTTTTAAACAGTTCACATTAAAAAACCAAATATTTAATTGTGTATAGGAGACTAAATTTAAATCTAATGTAAAGACCCGTAAATTTCAAGGAAATTTTTTTCTTAATTTTATTTGGAATTTTACAAGAACGCAGTTTCTGACGGCACCGGATTCCGAGACCCGGTGTGCCCTGAATCAATTTCCGATGTTTGGCTCGGGTACGTTCAGTGAACGGACGAGCGGGTTTTTCTAACTTTCGAACCGGTGCCCGGAATCAAATTCTAAGGGCACTGATGAAATCACAACGCCAGTATTCGCTTAGAAACTCCTCCTCTGGAGTTGCGTTTGCTCGGGTGTGGTTTTTTTATTTTCGGGCTTAAAGTTAAGAAATAAAATAATTTTACGACAACCTTATTTTATTTCACTTAAGCCACTTGAAGCCACTTAAAAGCGGCTTCAACTGAGTTAAAACAGATAGGGTGCTATCCAGAAATATCCTACCCCCGTGGTAGGATATTTGTGAGGTGGGGCCCACACGAGCCCCGCCGTTTCTTTCCGCTAAGTAACGCACCCGCGAAAACCCGTCATTATGAAAGTCAACTGACGCATTTTCTTAAATCCTTAACGCACCATTTAATTGGGCGGTTTATTTCGTGAATTAAATAGGTGGTTTCTTTCGTTGAATTAATTCAACGAATTGATGGGTCGTTACATACTTTTTTTTCATTTGTTGGCGTATTAATAAAATAAGACCAACAAGTCTTTTTGGAGGATTACTCGTTGAGAGGCTTGACAAAATCCTTGAGCCTTCATCCTCCTTCGGGAAGAACGCGAAGAACGCCGGACCCAGAAATCGACGACGCGACGCCGTGTTCCGCGACGCCGATGTTCCCTTCCTGCAACATTCTTCTGCGACGTCTCTTCCTTCGCAACGAATCTTCGATCAGCTGTTTGAGGTAAGAGACTTGGGGATTCTCTTAAATCTCCCTTGTGTTCTTTTAACAAACACAGATTTAATTTTATATAATTAAATTAAATCTGTTGTTTCTTGGTCCGTTGAGTTCTCCGACTCAATGCCGGATTCCGCGACGACGCGACGATCCCCTCCTTCCGCGACGAACAAATCCGCGAAGAACGTGCGTACGACGACGAAAACTAGGTAGTGATTTTTATTTGGATATTTTTATTTCCCGTGTTGTTTCCATTCAAAATGAAGGACCTGATTCATTAAACAATTTTTTTTCATTAAAATTGTTTTCGGATATGTGTTCATGTGTTGAATATATTTTCTCTCGTTGTTTATCTCTAACGCGAAGGGTGCGGACCAAACGAACACGTCCCGACAACCCTCCGTCGTTCTTCGTTGTTTGGAGGATTCGATGGGCGACGACGGAACGTGCCGCAACGGAATTTTGATGGTTTCGCAGTGAAGAACGAGTCCCGAGAGGAACAACGGCGCAGACGGGAAGGAAAACGGACCACCGGAGCGACTCCGGTGAGCCGCGGAAGCCGCCGGCGGCGCGGGCGGCTGTCCAGGGCGACACCCCGCGAGTGCCGCGGGGGTGTCCCACGGGGGGGGGGGGGGGGGGGGGGGGGGGGGTGGCTCCCCCCCCCCCCCCCCCCGCGTCGCTCAGCTGTCCAGGGAGACACCCCGCGGGTGTCGCGGGGGCGGCGGCTCCCCCCCCGCATCGCTCGGGTCGTCCAGGGCGACACCCCGCGGGTGCCGCGGGGGTGTCACGCGTGGTCGGCGGCTCCCCCCATGCGTCGTGCGGCCGCTCGGCCGAGCCAGGCCAGTCTGACCGGCAGGGCCGTGCCCTGGTCGGTCCGGACCGGGTCCGGCTGGGTCGACCTGGTTCGACCGACCCCGGGGGGGGGGGGGGGGGGCTGGGTCGGCCCATGCCCGGACCCCCCGTTTTCGGACCATTTCGGTCAAATGACCGTAACATGAGCTAAGGGCCTCCAAACGACTCGTCGTCAGCGGGAACTCGATCCTTGGATCGATACGGTAGTTTCGGTATATCGCACTCATGGTTTTGGAATACCTTGTGTTCGGCCGGGTTGGTTCGTACACGAAACCAATCGGGCCCTCGGAGCGGAAACACTCATATCTTGAGCTAGGGACGTCCGATTGCCGCGCCGTCAGCTTTGTTTATTTCCTCTAAGTGAGACGGATCTTTTGGCATACTCCGCCCGATGTTTGGACACAGGTGGAGTTCGGTCGGGTTGGTTCGTACACGAAACCAACCGGGCCCTCGGAGCGGAAAGCTCATATCTTGAGCTACGGACGTCAGATTGACGCGCCGTCAGCTTTGTTAGTTTCCTCTAAGTGAGGCAGATCTTTTGGAATACTCCGCCCGAGGTTTGGACGCAGGTGGAGTACGGTCGGGTTGGTTCGTACATGAAACCAACCGGGCCCTCGGAGCGGAAACGCTAATATCTTGAGCTACGGACGTCCGATTGACACGCCGTCAGCTTTGGTGTTTTCCTCTAAGTGAGACAGATCTTTTGGAATACTCCGCCTGAGGTTTGGACGCAGGTGGAGTACGGTCGGGTTGGTTTTTCCTTAAAAATCAACCGGGCCCCTAGGACGAAAAAGCCAATAACTCTCAGACCGGGCGTCCGATTGACGCGCCGTCTACGACGTTGAGTTCCTGTTGACGATACGGAACTTTTGGATACATAAACTTCGGACCTTGTGACAATTGATGTATCGGCCTCTCGGCTGATGGAGCGGACCCTCTAGAATGAGCTTGCTGTGTGCGGGAACCCTAGAACTGGCTGCGACTGCTACTTCGACGACGACGACTGTGCAGGAATCCTCAGTGGACTGCGACGATGAAGAGTGCTGGTCTTGTATCCTATGTGGGTCCTAGCCGTGCTGGTCTTGTATCCTATGTGGGTCCCAGCATAGATGATTCAATACTGGTCTTGTATCCTATGTGGGTCCCAGTATAGATGAATCAATGAAGACAGCTGGTCTTGTACCCTATGTGGATCCTAGCTGTGCTGGTCTTGTATCCTATGTGGGTCCCAGCTTAGATGATTCAATATTGGTCTTGTATCCGATGTGGGTCCCAGTATAGATGAATCAATGAAGAGTGCTGGTCTTGTATCCTATGTGGGTCCCAGCCTAGATGATTCAATACTGGTCTTGTATCCTATGTGGGTCCCAGTATAGATGAATCAATGAAGAGTGCTGGTCTTGTATCCTATGTGGGTCCCAGCTTAGATGACTTAGTGCTGGTCTTGTATCCTATGTGGGTCCCAGCCGTGCTGGTCTTGTATCCTATGTGGGTCCCAGCTTACATGATTCGGTATCTATACCTGATCATCCCTTTCACCTTTTCGAAAAAGTATACCTGTGTGAGCTAAATCTTGTGTTAATCTCCTATGTGGATTGTGTTGAGCTATCCTGTGTGGATTTACTGTTTCCTCTCCTTTGTGGATTGTGTTGAGCTATCCTATTTGGATTTACTTTTTACTCTCCTTTGTGGATTGTGTTGATCTATCCTGTGTGGATTTACTGTTTTCTCTCCTTTGTGGATTGTGTTGAGCTATCTTGTGTGGGTATACGTTTTTCTTTCCTGTGTGGACTCTGTTGTGCTTGGGCTCGGACGTTGGAGCCGAACGAGAATTGATGAATTAGGTATATGGATGGGCATATACCTAAGCAGTGTCGGTTGTTACTTCGTGATTGTATCTTCCCTTGTGGTTTATCCTTTTTGGATTTCGGGAGACCTTCGGGGGTCTCAGGGTCCCTACTGAGTAGCTTATACTCACCCCTGCACGGGCTATGCCCGCACTACGTTGTGTTGGTTGCAGACGACGGACAGCGCTGATCGTGGTGAAGGCGTGCGGAGCAGGACGGTACATGGAGGTGGACCACTGGGCGGGACGTACTCGGAGCGGTCAGGTGGACCCGAGGAGCAGTGGAGGCTATCTGTACCCACCCTTCAGGTGGGACTTCCAGAGGACGGCTCGACGCTGCAGCTTTTCCTTTCAGTTGATGTTTTTTCCTTTCAGTTTTACTTTACAGTTGGGCTTGTATTTCCAGCCCCTTTTACTTTCAGCACAGCTTGTATAGTTTTTACTTAGTGTTTAATTTTCCGCTTGCTTACTCTGTAGTGCTTGTTTACTTTTCAAAGGCAATGCCTTCCCTTTTTTGGGATTTACGCCTTGGTGCTAGTCGCCAGCCCCTGGCCTATGGAAGGCGGGATTGGGGTAGTCACGGCACGGGCCCCGAGGACGGGTCGTGACAAATTGGTATCAGAGGTGGTCGGTTCTACCGTAGACTCTGATCTTTCTTCTATGTGAATCAATAGTGTTTAGCATATTGGGTGTGGTTATCAGTCCAGGGAGTCCAGTGTTGGTGCGGCGGCCGACGTATCCGTACACCAGGACCCTGACTTCTGATTTCCGACTTAATGCACGAAAAAATTGACTGCGTGTGTGTTTCAAGTTTTCTTTGTGATTACTTGTGTCAGCTCACCAGGTATACTGTTCTGACCGTGCCTCACTTGTTTTCTTTTCAGGATGGCCCCATGACGGCAGCCAGCTAGGGTTCCAAGAGTGGAGTGAGATGACATCCCATTGAGCGATGAGGCCTCAGTGCAGGGCTCCTTGCCAGTAGAGGCACCAGCGGTACCTTTACCCGTCGGGCCACCGATGCTTCCCGCCACGACCGCTGACGATGCACGTCTCCTTGGAGATCTGAATGAGTTCCAGCGCCAGTGACCACCCAGGTTTCGTGGGGAGATGGAACCCCAGGCAGCCGAGGACTGGCTGGAGGCGGTCGTGCATGTTTTCGGGTTAGTGAGGACACCAGCAGACCTCATGGGGATCCTCGCAGCGAGCCTCCTGCACGCGGAAGCAGGCAGATGGTGGAGCTTGATGCTCCAGGTGCACGACGAGACATCTCTTCTCTGGACGGACTTTGAGAGCATCTTTCGCTCCGAGTTCTTACCAGCCACCCTCCGTGTGGTGCGCATCCAAGAGCTTCTACAGCTACGACAGGGAAGTATGACAGTGGCCCAGTACTCGGCGAGATTTACTGATCTCTCGCGCTACTCCATAGATATGGTACGGGACCCGTTCTTCCGGGCCCGGACCTTCGAGCAGGGACTGAGGCACGATATCAGGTCTTCGATGATCTCCCTCAACATTCTGACACAGGCATAGGTGTTGGAGAGAGCCCTTCTAGTGGAGAGTTTTCTCGCCGAGCAGGCTCCAGTGACAGGGCCCTCCGCAGGACGACCTGTAGCAGGGTCTTCTGCAGCTGGCAGTAGACAGGTGACGCAGAGGTCCAAGCGGGCCAGACCATTAGATGGGCAGTCTCAGGATGAAGATTCGATTGTGTGGGGCACCCGAAGGAGAGCCAGCTACACGAGGGGCAAGCATTGCTACGCATGCAGTGGGTGAGGTCACATGGCTCGAGACTGCCCGACTTGTCTTTTAGATGAGAAGAAGGTAGTAGAGGGACCTCCCAGAGAGAGGTTCGGCCACGGTGGTCTGCAGGGTGCAGGCGGACGAGGCAGAGGAGCTGTCCGAGTAGCTGATGGTGGGAGACACTTCGAGGTGTTGCCACTACCACCACCAGGAGGTCCACCCCGACCACAGGGAGTTGGTGGACATGGGAGAGCTCAGCTTCAGGCAACTGAGGCCTTCGATCATGGAGCTCTGGGAGAAAATGGATAGGAGCGGAACTAGTGGATACGTCCTTTGTACTTCTAGTTCCTTGTTACTATTGTGTAGCGTCTTTGTATTATGATCTACAATAATAAAAGACGCATACCTTTGTGATGTTTTCATTCCTGTCCTCTTTTGTGTTGTTACCAAGAGGTTCCAGTTTTGACTGTTGACTTGACCCTCACTTGTGAGGTATCTACTGGAGGAGACCCAGTTAAAACACACTCTGATGCCGACAGTGTGACTCAACCCTTGGAGGCGAGAGTAACGGTTGGATCTCTTGGTAGTAGCGTCGAGGCCTTACGACATCATCCTTGGTATGGATTAGTATCATTCATGTCGGGATTGACTGTTTTAGGCAAAGAAAGTGGTTCATCCAGGGGATGAGACCAGATTTCTCTTATCGGCAAAGAAGAAATCACATCAGCTCTTGTAGGACCAGAGAAGGTCCAGGTCATCCAGGAGCGGATGAGGATAGCTCAGAGCCAGCAGAAGTCTTTTGCTGACGGGAGGCGGAGGCCACTAGAGTTCGAGGATGGCGACCACGTCTTCTGGCGTGTCTCACCTCAACGTGGATTACAGAGATTTGGCCGAGGCGGAAAGTCGTCTCCACGCTTCATCGGACCATTCCAGGTCCTCGACAAGATTGGAGAGGTGGCTTCACGCCTGACTCTACCACCTCAGTTGCACCGGGTGCACGACGCCTTCCACATATATCAGCTGAGGAGATACGTGCACGACCGATACACATCGTTGACCATGGGGAGCTAGACGTGGATAATTGGGCGACTTTTACGGAGGTCCCGGTGGAGATAGAGGATCGACAGGAGTGGGTCCTATGTGGACGATCGATTCCTCTTGTGCGCATCAGATGGAAACACGGGAACCTCCAGGGAGCACATGGGAGCGGGAGGCTCAGATGTGTGCTCAGTACCGCCTTTGTATCCCTAGTTTGTGTTGAAGCTTTACGGGGACGTAAAGCCCTGTGGTGGGAGTAATGTAAAGACCTGTAAATTTAAAGGAAATTTTTTTCTTAATTTTTTTTGGAATTATACAAGAACGCAGTTTCTGACGGCACCTGATTCCGAGGCCCGGTTTGCCCGGAATCAATTTCCGAAGTTTGGATCAGGTACGTTCAGTGAACGGATGAGCGGGTTTTTCTAACATTCGAACCGATGCCCGAAATCGAATTCTGGGGGCACCGATGAAATCGTAGCGCCAGTATTCGCTTAGAAACGCCTTTTTCGGAGTTACTTTTTCTCGTGTGTGGTTTTTTTATTTTCGGGCTTAAAGTCAAGAAATAAAATAATTTTACGACAACCTTATTTTAATTCTCTTAAGCCACTTGAAGCCACTTAAAAGCGGCTTAAACTGAGTTAAAACAGATAGGGTGCTATCCAGAAATATCCTACCCCCTTGGTAGGATATTTGTGAGGTGGGGCCCGCACGAGCCCCACCATTTCTTTCCACTAAGTAACGCACACGCGAAAACCCGTCATTATGAAAGTCAACTGACGCGTTTTCTTAAATCCTTAACGCACCTTTTAATTGGGCGGTTTATTTCATGAATTAAATGGGCGGTTTCATTTGTTGAATTAATTCAATAAATTGATGGGTCGTTACTTACTTTTTTTCGTTTGTTGGCGTATTAATAAAATAAGACCAACAAGTCTTTTTGGAGGATTAATCATTGAGAGGCTTGACAGAATCCTTGAGCCTTAATCCTCCTTCGCGAAGAAGGCGAAGAACGCGAATAACGCCGAACCCGGAAATCGACTACGCGACGCCGTGTTCCGCGACGCCGACATGCCCTTCCTGCAACGTTCTTCTGCGACGTCTCTTCCTCCGCAACGAATCTTCGATCAGATGTTTGAGGTAAGAGACTTCGGGATTCTCTTAAATCTCCCTTGGGGTTTTTTAACAAACACAGATTTAATTTTATATAATTAAATTAAATCTGTTGTTTCATGGTCCGTTGAGTTCGCCGACTCAACGCCGGATTCCGCGACGACGCGACGCCCTTCCACGACGACGCGACGATCCCCTCCTTCCGCGATGAACATATCCGTGAAGAACATGCGTACGACGACGACTACGAGGTAGGGATTTTTATTTGGTTGTTTTTATTTCCTGTGTTGTTTCCGTTCAAAATGAAGGACCCAATTCATTAAACAATTTTGTTTCATTAAAATTGTTTTCAGATATGTGTTCATGTGTTGAATATATTTCCTCCCGTTGTTTATCTCTAACGCGGAGGGTGCGGGCCAAACGAACACGGCCCGATAACCCTCCGCCATTCTTCGTTGTTGTGCGGATTCGATGGGCGACGACGGAACGTGCCGCAACGGAAGTTTGATGGTTCCACAGTGAAGAACGAGTCCCGGGAGGAACAACGGCGCAGACGGGAAGGAAAACGGACCACCAGAGCGACTCCGGTGGCCCGTGGAAGCCGCCGGCGGCCGGAGGCGGCGGTGCGCCGCCGGCTGTCCAGGGCGACACCCCGCGGGTGCCGCGGGGGTGTCACGCGGGTGCGGCAGCTCCCCCCCGCGTCGCTCGGTTTTCCAGGGTGACACCCCGCGGGTGTCGCGGGGGTGTCACGCGGGGGCGGTGGCTCCCCCCCCCCCCCCCCCGCGTCGCTCGGGTCGTCCAGGGCAACACCCCGCGGGTGCCGCGGGGGTGTCACGCGGGGGCGGCGGCTCCCCCCCCCCCACGTCGTTCGGCCGCTCGGCCGAGCCGCGCCCTGGTCGGGCCGGACCAGGTCGACCAGGTTCGGCCGACCCAGGGGGGGTCGGGCCGGGTCGGCCCGGGCCCGAACACCCCGTTTTCAGACCATTTCGGTCAAATGCCCTTAACTTGAGCTACATGCCTCCAAATGACTCGCCGTCAGCGGAAACACAATCCTTGGAGCGAGATGGTCGTTTCGGTATATCGCACTCAAGGTTTCGGAATACCTTGAGTTCGGCCGGGTTGGTTCGTACACGAAACCAACCGGGCCCTCGGAGCGGAAACGGTCATATCTTGATCTACGGACGTCCGATTGACACGCCGTCAGCTTTGTTGATTTCCTCTAAGTGAGACGGATCTTTTGGCATACTCCGCCCGAGGTTTGGATGCAGGTGGAGTACAGACGGGTTGGTTCGTACATGATACCAACCGGGCCCTCGGAGCGGAAACACTCATATCTTGAGCTACGGACGTCCGATTGACGCGCCGTCAGCTTTGTTGTTTTCCTCTAATTGAGACGGATCTTTTGGAATACTCCTTTCGAGGTTTGAACTCAGGTGGAGTACGGTCGGGTTGGTTCATACACGAAACCAACCAGGCCCTCGGAGCGGAAACACTCATATCTTGAGCTACGGACGTCCGATTGACGCGCTGTCAGCTTTGTTGTTTTCCTTTAAGTGAGACGGATCTTTTGGCATACTCCGCCCGAGGTATGGACGTAGGTTTAGTACGTTTGAGTTGGTTTTTCCTTAAAAACTAACCGGGCCCCTGGGACGAAAAAGGCAATAACTCTCAGACCGGGCGTCCGATTGACGCGCCGTCTGCGACGTGGAGTTCCTGTTGACGATACGGAACTTTTGGATACATCAACTTTAGACATTGTGACAGTTGATGTATCGGCCTCTCGTCTCATGGAGCAGACCCTCCCGAACGAGCTTGCTGTGTGCAGGAACCCTTGAGCTGGCTGCGAATGCTACTTCGGCGACGACGACTGTGCAGGAATCCTCAGTGGACTGCGACGATGAAGAGTGTTGGTCTTGTATCCTATGTGGGTCCTAGCCGTGCTGGTCTTGTATCCTATGTGGGTCCCATCTTAGATGATTCAATACTGGTCTTGTATCCTATGTGGGTCCCAGTATAGATGAATCAATGAAGACAACTGGTCTTGTATCCTATGTGGATCCTAGCTGTGCTGGTCTTGTATCCTATGTGGGTCCCAGTATAGATGAATCAATGAAGATTGCTGGTCTTGTATCCTATGTGGGTCCCAGCCTAGATGATTCAATACTGGTCTTGTATCCTATGTGGGTCCCAGTATAGATGAATCAATGAAGAGTGATGGTCTTGTATCCTATGTGGGTCCCAGCTTAGATGACTCAGTGCTGGTCTTGTATCTTATGTGGGTCCCAGCCGTGCTGGTCTTGTATCCTATGTGGGTCCCAGCTTAGATGATTCAGTATCTATACCTGATAATCCCTTTCACCTTTTCGACGAAGTATACCTGTGTGAGCTGAATCTTGTGTTACTCTCCTTTGTGGATTGTGTTGAGCTATCTTGTGTGGATTTACTGTTTACTCTCCTTTGTGGAATGTGTTGAGCTATCCTGTGTGGATTTACTGTTTACTCTCCTTTGTGGATTGTGTTGAGCTATCCTGTGTGGATTTACTGTTTTCTCTCCTTTGTGGATTGTGTTGAGCTATCCTGTGTGGGTATACGTTTTTCTTTCCTGTGTGGATTGGGTTGTGCTTGGGCTCGGACGTTGGATCCGAACGGGAATGGATGACTTAGGTATATGTATGGGCATATACCTAAGCAGTGTCGGTTGTTACTTCATGATTGTATCTTCCCTTGTGGTTTATCCTTTGTGGATTTCGGGAGACCTTCGGGGGTCTCGGGGTCCCTACTGAGTAGCTTATACTCACCCCTTCACGGGCTATGCCCGTACTACGTTGTGTTGGTTGCAGACGACGGACAGCGCTGATCGTGGTGGAGGCGTGCAGAGCAGGATGGTACCTGGAGGTGGACCACCAGGCGGGACGTACTCGGAGCGGTCAGGTGGACCCGAGGAGCAGTGGAGGCTATCTGTACCCACCTTCAGGTGGGACTTCCAGAGGACGGATCGACGCTGCGACTTTTCCTTTCAATTGTTGTTTTTCCTTTCAGTTGTACTTTACAGTTGGGCTTGTATTTCCGGCCCCTTTTACTTTCAGCACAGCTTGTATAGTTTTTACTTAGTTTTTACTTTTCCGCTTGCTTACTCTGTGGTGCTTGTTTACTTTTCAATGGCAATGCCTTCCCTTTTGTTGGGATTTACGCCTTGGTGCTAGTCGCCAGCCCCTGGCCTATGGAAGGCGGGCTTGGGGTAGTCACGGAACAGGCCCCGAGGACGGGTCGTGACATCTAATTTTATCAATTATATAAATTAAATGTATTAAAATGAATTAAATATTTTTAATAATACTTTCTAAATTAGGTTTTATGTTTAATTTAATTTTTTTGGAATAGAAAAGTTACCATGGTAAAAAAATTATTTAATGTGGTATATTTAAAAATGAAGAGGGATAATGATAAAAACGTGAAGGATTAAAATACCTAAAAACTAAAAATAGTAATAGTGTTTTGAAGTATTTTCCTACCATAACCATCCTATAAAATATTAATTATCATCCAATGTTATGGAAATTAATTCTACCTCAATTTGGTAGGATTTAAATATAAAATAATCATTATATTGACCACATAAACCCACCTCTACACAACTATAAATACTACCCACACCATCGAAATTTTAATCACAAGCCTTGAATCACCTAAAATATTTTCCCAAAGCTATCATCCTCACTATCACTACAAAAAAGGGAGGATTTGATTACCAAAAGTCAAAATACAAGATATGTAATGGTCTATTAATGATGAGATATTCAAGAGATAATTGTCTCAATGTACCTCTCTTAATTTCTTTTATTCTTCTATTTTATCCCCAATTCCATCATTCAGCATATCATGATGGATAAGGAATCATGTATAGACTATATTTTTATATTTATAGTGGAATATATCATATCCATTTCATTTCAAATCTCCTCTTATTCAATGAAATGAATATATTGACTATATTATGTCAGTTTACTATCTTCACTAATAATTATTTTTCGTTTCCCATGATCCCATTCATGGTTGGTAATAAATGTTCCGTTATTTTTAAATTAGATTTAAATTGATAAATTATATCCACATTAATGTTCTATAACTAATATAAACACATAAATGTTAATAATATTAATCATATTTAGAATTTTTTAAAAAACCTCCAAAATAACCTAAACATTTATCATTAATGTTTTATATAATAAATCATCAAAATGTAATAAATAAAAATGATATATGGGAACATTCATAATTTTATATTATCATTACTACTATTTACTTATACTTTTTAAGTATTATATAAATTTTACAAGAACATTCATAATAATACAATGTTTAACAGATCATGAATTCATGAAACGAACACACCGAAAACAATGAAAATAAAAGAATTTTATTTATAAATGGGTCATAAAATGTTATAATAACAACATATCAATTAATATATATATATAAATATTACGTTAATTTGTTAATGACATTGTTTAAAGAATTACACATTATTTTATAGCATGATTTAAGGATGTTGAACATGAGTTAAGGGAATTCTTAACCTGATTTACATACTTTGGGTTAATGATCATATTCTTTGATAATTTATTTATAAGAATTTGTGGGAAGTAAATTTTGAATTTAAATTTTTTTTATTCAAATTATTTTATATCAAATTATAATTCATATAAAATATAACATATTTTGATACACGCTCAAATCAATGATCTGATATTTGAAAGGGACTTTCATTTAAATATACTTTTTTAAAATTCCCTTTTCTAAAATATATTTATTATTACATATAAGGATGAAAGGAATATTATTCATTCATTTTTCAATAATATTTTGAATCATTAATTGAAATTTTATATTTTTACATTGAAATAAATGTTCTTTCTTCATAATTGTGACACTTTTCAAATTGAATGATTTCGAAATGAAATTTTAATATTCTTCAATGACTGTTTTTATGATGAAATATTTCATGATTTTAGATGTTCATATAGATATTGGATGTTGATTATAATGATTTGTAGTTATGTAATAAAAAATTATTGGTTTTTATGCGATAAATAAATAATGGGTGTGTATATGATACACCAATGAATGGGTTTTCTATGATAATGTAAGGATATATGGTTATGTGATAAAATCCAATGCAATGGGTACTCTAGAGTTGGAGGATGGAAATATTGGTTACACCATTTATAGGATTGAGAAGTAAAATTATCTTCCATGTAACAAATTTATATTTTAGATTCATTATAACGAGTTTTGCAAAAATATATATATTTTCAAAAGGTAAGATATCTATATTTTTAAAAATATTATTACTTCTTCTGAGTTAGAAATGACTTTTTTTTAAAATTATTTTTATGTATTTCAACAAGATTAATATTTTCCCTTATTTTATGTTCTATCCTGATATTTTTCTATCATTCCAATTTTCATAATGTTTTTAACATGATATATGGTATAATAGAGACATGGATGAGATATGGGGGAAATTTTTTTATGATTGATCATGAACAGAATGCACGATTTAGAAGATAAAAGTTAGACTTCTGAAAAAACTAGATAATGAGTAAGGTGTGTGTTTTTTAATTTTTTTTATTTATGTATGGGTTATTAAATAATTTTCTAAAACACTAAATCAGAAGGATTCATTAAAATTTAAAAATTTGGATTATAGAATAAAATCTAAAGAATATATGCTATTTAAAGACAAGTCTTTACAATAATAATTGATTTCATATTCATGGATTACAACCAAAACTAAAATGGATTTGAACTACACCCTTTATAACTATCCTTGATAATATGTTGAAATAAATAATGCAATGTACGAGTTATGTATTATTTTAAAAAATTGATACCAACACCACTTTTATGAAACTAGTTATTAACAATATTGATTATAAACACCAAATGTGGAAATAATGAAAATAAATAACGAAAATATATTTGTAAAAAATGAATATAAAAAAGTATTATAAAAAGGTATACTCATGAAAATGGTTCCTAGGTATGTATGTAATGAAGTTAATTTAAATATTCAGGATTTGTTTTGGATGTGTATAACGAATCCGGATTGAGGTAATGGTGTTTGATTCAAAATCTACTCTTTAATACAAGTTTGGTATTATAAGCCTAATTTCATTAAGTGGACTATATGATGTCTATATGATATATTATTGTATGATTTGTTTTTCATGTTTTATTATTTTAAATATTATCCCAGTCTTTCAAGTTGGTTTTATTAATATGTTATATAACCAATAAGGGTTTTCCTATACACATTTATGATTCATTGAGAAATGTTTTATGTTATGAACCATGTGTGATTTGAATGAAGTTATGTTTATTTATAATCACATAATTTTTTATATGTAAATTATTTATTATTAAAGGTATAATCTAAACAATATCATTTTATTTTCATTTTATGTATTTTGAATCGACTATTACCCCCGACCTAAATGTTTGTTGAAACTCAATTTTCATTCATTAAGATATTATCATTCAACAGAAGTTATTTCATTTTAGAGGGGTACATTTTAGAATTTTATTGTATTATACGGTCTTCTATCATTTTTTACATTTTTAACACATAAACGTCATTTAAAATGATTTTTGTTTCATGGAGTGTATTACCCATAATGGATATTGATAACACAAGTCTCATTTCCTTGTGATATATTGTTTTATCTCGAACATCATACAATATTTTATTATATAATACTTTATAATCCTATTTCTAGTAAAATATGTTTTAATAAAAATTAATTTTCCATTATAATTCTTACATTGTTAATTAAAAAAAAGGTATTGTGAAAATAATAAAATAATTTTTCCTTTCTATTATCAAATTTCATGACTTCATTACACCATTTCTCCAAGATATTATTTAGTTAATTTAAAGGATAAATTATTAGTGTTTCTTTTTAAATGTAAATTTTTTTATAGTCATTCAAAATACAACTTCACATGTTACTGTTGAAAGTGATATATTAATGATTATTTTATGCCAATGTAATTTTTTTTATAAAAACAATTTTATATTTTCTTTTCTACTTCAATTATGGTTTTCAGAATGATTTACCATAAGTGGGGTAATGTTTTAATATTAATACCCAAATATATATATATATATATATGCATACATTGTCAATGTATGTATTGACCTCAGGATATCAAATAATTTTATTCATTAACAATTATTTTAAAATAACATAAAAATAATTCATTTTTTCAAGGAATTTTTTCATCTATGTCACCGTCAATTAATATTTATATTGGCACATTGGGTTTATATTATTTTAAAACCATCCCTTTTATTTATCAATATTTTCTATGACAATGATTGTTTTACTATTGAAATAGTTAAATAATCACTTCCCTATAAATTGTGAACAACAGATTTTAAATAATTCATTTTTTTTATGTTCACCTAGAAAAAAATATATTCTATATACATAGGAAATATATTAGCATTCTATATGTTTTTTTCCAGTATGAAAAATTATTGAAATATTGAAAATTTATTGTTATATCATCCACATTCATTCCCAATATTGGTTGTAATCATGATTATCTATTTTACTAACTGATGTAAAAGTATTGGAATACCATATATTGTTATCCCAATATATATGATTATTGGAATTTTGACTATTTATTGTTGACTATACACATTTATTCTTATTATTGGTTTTGTTAATGTTATCCATTTTATTTATATGGGTAAATGTTAAAAAAATCTTGATGATTATTAACCACTAATGTAGTTTAATCGTGTATTGGAATTATATATTCTATAATACAGAAATATCAATGTTTTATTCAATAAGAGGAACCCAATAGAATGGTTTGAAAAATATTTTTTAACTTTATGGTGAATACCATGGACTCAATTTTAATGTATTTCCCTAAGTGCCTCCTGATATTTACCCAAGGTGGTTGATCATAAGTACTCAAGTCTACCTCATCTAATGCCCGAAGATGCTAACTATTAGTGCATGCCTTGTGTGAGTCTATGGGGATACTATTACATTATTGGTTAGACTATAGTTCAATATTATAAATATAATAATCATAATAATCAGTAAGAGCATCGATATTGTAGCCTAAATGAAAAACATAAACACGCAAGATAATGTAATAAAGTGAAGAAGATGACCCGAAAAAACAATGGTAACTAATGATGATAGTGTGTCATGTGTTATAAAAAAATTAATAAAGGAGAAAGGGATACAATCATATTCAATGTGATATCAAAATAAAAAAATTACAAAACTATTATAGATAGTTTATCAATAATATGATCATTCTTCTACTCCCAACTACATCATAAAATGTAAATCAATCATTGGAAGCTAGAATCTTAGCTAGGTATACACCTACAATCCTAATGTCATATCTGGTAACAATGGTGTATGAGAAGGTTCTAACACATAATCTCAATATCCTAGTACCCATTGTGTCAGGTCAATCAATTTCATGTGATATAAATATAATAGTGTTCCATGATAAATTAAATGAAAAAATAAATAAATAAATACAATGGACCAGGGTTTCACTTGTACACACGTCCAATCTACCTGCTTCACCATTTGTGGGTGAGTCTGAACCAAAAGAACATGTTTGGGTACGGTGAGGTGCATAATATTCAAGATGAATAGAGTATAACAAATATTTTTCTTGGGATTGGAGGACATGTCCTACATTTTTAATACTAATTATTACATAACATTTTAAAAAAAGTTCATTTTTTATTTTAAATTCATTTGAATACCACATTATTAAACATATTGAGACACCATGAGCTTATCCTTGACAATATGATAAGACTTTCCAAATAACACTCAAGGGGGTCATGAAATAATAAATGGTTTGGATCCCATACACGGTAAACCAAGGATTAGACACACATCTCACTCCATTAATGGTGAAAAAGGTCCAATACTAGCCTCTTTGTCCATTATTAGTATCACACATAGGGTAACATGTCTATCTTGAGGCTTGGTTCAATCAATCATTCCATTGAGACCATCCAAGGGGTCTCCCATAGCGAACCGACATCATTCATTTAGAGGTAAATATAAACAATGCATACTGAACCTTCCCCATGAAAATCTAGTGTTGTTCCTTGCATGACTAATCACCATTAATCATTATAATTGATGGAATAAGAGTTATTCCAAAGGTTCCTTATGTCAGAACCCCTTGATTGACCCATAAGTTCTACGATTAAGTTTTTAAGAAAGAATTGTATATATATAATGGTTTAATTATAAGGAAATTCAAATTAATTCAAGAAACATTATCTTATTATTCATGTTGGTCAAGGAATGTCATTGGTTTAATCCACATAATCTATAAGTCGCAATATACACATCCCAATTCATTAAAAAATTCATTTATAACATTGTTTAATATTGTGTCCATGAAATTTTGTCAAACGAAAATTTTGAGAAATTAAGAGAAAGGGTTCTAATCCATTGGTTCCCATTAAAAACACATCAAGAGGAGTGATGAGTCATTTTAGAACAAGGAAATAAGATCCAATAAGTTATAGTTCACCCAAAGGGGTTGAATATCCCAAGGAGATCCACCTTAGAGGTTATTTTTTGTCAGATAGGTTAGTAGTACACATGGGAAGAAACTATAACGGATATAATTCCCATTTTGGAGGATTTTTCGGAATGGATCATAGAAAAAATGGAACAATTTATGGAATGCGACAAAAAGATGGGAAAGTCAATGATTTCATACCACAACCCAATAGAGCTTCCCTCATCAAGTATAAATAAATTAATCTAGATTTTTTGGATGAAATTGATAAAACATTCAAATTTTCTAAAAATCGAGAAAATGAACTTGCACCCAATATCACAATAGATGGGGGAACAACCTTGAAATATATTAGGGATGATTACAGATCAAATCGTTATAGATCAAATGAAACCAATGGTTATTGAATTATAAGATGTATAAATGATTTGTGTTGATTCTTATATTGAGGAAGGATAAGGGTTTCTTATGGGTGGATGAGTACCCAACCATTGTAAATTAGAGGGGTTGGAAGAGTGAAATTATTTAATTCATTTAAAATGTGTAAAATATAAATTTCCCCAATTTTTACACTACAAAGGGTTTAGTCTCACAATTTGTCCAAACTATGCGCCAACAATGAATCATTCTCTTTTATAAGGGGGACATCGCCTTGTTCGGTGCACAATTTTATTACCCATGTGAACAACATGTAAAAAATACAGTTATACATTTTACAATATCTCATGAACATGTTTCATGGGATTCATGTTTGCAGAAAACCCATGTGTCCCCTAGGTTCTCACTTTTTATAGCTTCATGAAATGGGAAACAATGTAGGCTGGATTCCACAATTTATTCTAACCATGTGGCCCAGTATTTCATTTAAATTTAGAGGATCTAGGATCTGAACGAGTCCTAGAAAAACCTAACACAAACTTACCTAGGTTAGATAACATATTTATGACCATTTTAAGTAATTATAAAAAAACATTAATGGTTTGTGCCTTTGGGAAAATCCAAGACATTGAAAACTTTCCATTATATGACAAGTAATCCCTGAGTTTCCATTACAAGAATACATGAACATAGTCTATGAAGAAATATGACCACTGATCATATATATCATTTCATACGCTGTGGTCTCATATTTTACGCATCTGTGCTACCATATAACTTGAACTATAGGAACTGACATACTTCAAAGAGCCTTTATGCTCCGATCAATGATACAAATAAGGTGCTCCACAAAGGACACACTTGATTCCAGCTTGATATCTTGAGGGTCAAATGAGTTATTTGATTCATCATTATACTTTACAAGATGAAATACATAGAATACGTGAGGCATGTAACATTACCAATTATGTAAAATAAACTGATTACCTACTGCACCAACTCGCTCCACTATCTCAAAGGGACCTAAATATCCTAGGGGTAACATTCTTTATCTCTTTATTCATCTCTGACCCAACCTAGAAGATACATGTAGAATGACATGATTCTCCGCCTTGAACTCCATAGGTCTATGATGATGATTGATATATGATTTATTCATGGATGAAGATTTAGAAATAACATTTTGAATGAGATGGACATTCTCTCAAGTCTCTAGAACAATATGAGGACCCAGAAGTGATTCCTCGCCTGCCTCTATCCAGCACAGTGGTAAATGAAATCATTTATAACAGAGGGCCTCATACAGACCCATATGTACAATTTTTTTAATGGGTTTTTATGAGAACTCATATGATGGATCTTTATTTTCTCAAGAACATCCAAAATCAAGGATAAAGGCATGGGGCATATCCTCTAACACTTTTATATTCTTCTTGCAGTGCCCATCAGTCCATGGTTGTTATATAGTACTCAAGAGAACATATAAACCTAGTGCATTATAAAACCTAGGATATAACTATGAAGTAATGTGGAAATGTAGTTAAGAAATAATATAACATTGTACACCATGTAGTATCACTATCTCCCAAATGTGAAAGCTTCATAACTCATTTGCATATAAGGAATCTTGGATTAGTAAGAAGTGCATGACCTTGGTCATCATGTCGACAATCACCCATAGAGCATCACTGACTAATTGGGTTTTCAGTATTATATACATGAAATAATTGGTGACAACATTCCATTTTTAAATTTGAATAGAGAGATGTTTTGGAAGTCCATAAGGTCAGTGGTTCTCTATATTGAACTACTGACATGTGGAGCACCAAGCGATGAAAACTACTATATACACCTTTATACTTAGACACCGATAATGATGATGTGTATATCTATTCATATTGGTACTCCCACAATGAAGCACCCATATAAAATAATGTGATTACCTCGTTAGAAATTACTAAATATTTGATGGTACCCATACAGTGCATTAGAAGACTAGGGTCTCACTGCCATCAAAAAATCATCTATTAGGTAGGTTCCCTCCTTTGACACTCTTCCCCAGAAAAAAGGATTTCAGAATATGATAATTGCTTCACCTAAACCCATTAAAAAAGAGATTATGTCCTTAATAGTGATACTAGAATAATTTTCCCACATTTTTTTGGAACATCTACATGCATCATAGAAAAGTATTCCATCAACATTAAATCACTACTGGCCACCTTGATGGATTGGGTCTGTGTTTTTTTGTTAGATGTCAATGCTATATAATTTCCCTTTCTAAGTGTGTATACCCACTCAATGTTGAATGAATATATGAATTCTACAAAAATGGTCTATCTCAGATTTAGATCTCGTTATGTGGAGATGTAATTGAGACTTTTATGGTCCATTTAAACAATGAACCACCCTCCCTATAAGTAATGGCTCAAACAGCATAGATAATTAACCAAAAATTATAGAATAATGTTTTTTCTATCAAATGATATTTCCACTCACAGGGACTCAGATGACAAGATCCATAATCCAAAACATAATCACCTTACATCGTAAGCACACCCAGCCAAATCACAGAGACATCACAATAGACTTTATAACATTTTCTGAGATCTTGATTAATAATGATCATTGCTGAATTGATTCTCTCCTTTAACACATGAAAATATATCTCAAAATCTATAGTCCAGTCTAATTTTACACCCTTCTTGGTAAATCCCATAACCAATGATGTCACTTGTGATAATGTAGCACCCCAACCATATACGCTCGGTGCCAGTGTCTTGTTTTATTACTTTTTTCTGATTACAAAGTATCAAATACCAAAGGAATAGATAGTTTAATATTTATGGAAAACTAGATATAAATATAAGTTTATAATTATAACTTCAAAGGAAAAACAGTATAGAATTTCCATTGGAAACATCCACAACTCCTAGATTATATCTACAAGACATGAATAATATTCATATTCTCAGCCTTGTGGAAATGAAATATAATAAAGGGGAGAGCTTAGATGTTCTATAAGGGTATGTAATACAACAGACGTAATCGTAAACATAACCACTATGAATATAGAGAAGTTATAAACACATTCATTTAAACATATCATTCAGCATAATATGGAAGGAATAACAATTGAATGAATAATTACACAATCAAACATAACCAGGGACATTATACTAATAGAATTGTAACATCAACAATCAATTACTAGTTTCATAATGATGGAAATGCATAATGAAGAATACTTAAAATATACCTTCAAGGATTCATGCCATGAATCTGTCAAGGATTCATGCCAGAATCTATTATTGTAATGGTTACTTGCCATGAATCTATTATTGTCACGGCTTCATTTCATGAATCTATCAAATGGGTAAGGCCTCATCCAAATCCATATATAGTTTGTATCAACAAACCTACTTATGGATCAAGGGGCTATAGAGGACCCCACTTATCACATATTATGCCCAATTAATTCATAATATGAATTCAGGTAAATATAAAAAACATATAAATTCCTACTGAAAATAACATATGAAATGTAATTATCATTTCCCAATCAATATACATAAACACTAACCATTACAAGTGATATTGTTAGTGGTATTAATATAGAACATCCACAATCAACCGAACCAGAAACCCTTAAACAAAATATTGCATATGTTATCATAAGAGAAAAACCACAATTAAGTACAAGATTCAACATTGTATTCTAATATAGATGAAGATACTGTTAAATGTGACCATTGAAAAATTCTTGAAGAAATAATCCTTAAACATTCAAAAGTGTCCCATACCACCTAGAAAAATTCAAGTCGTAACCCCTTAGAATATCAGGCAAATAATTAGACTCTTGATATGATATAAAAAATGATGGATCATACACCACATGAAAGTAATATGTTGCGAACATGGAATATACCTCATAAATTTTTATGTGAGATGAGAAAAATAATTATTTTACAATGGAATGAATATTTCATTTGGAAAATTATTTATATTTTTCATGAAATAAAATTGTAAACTTTTAAATCCAAAAAAATAAAAGGGAAGTAATTTGAAATTATATTTTAGGCATAAATTTTGTCCCACTAATGTAAAATCATAAAAAGATAGTTTTTAAAGAATCTTTAGAAATATAAAAATTTATTACTGTTAAGGAAAATAGTAAATGGATTTTAATGTGGATTGTAATGTTTGTTTTAAAAAAACTAGAAATAGACAAGATTTGTTTTTCATGGTAATATGTATGAATTTACAAAAAAATTATATCTTATAACAAAATATATTGATAAATATAAAATGGTTAAGAATATGGGACGTTCCCTTGAATCGGGCTGGTTTATCTGGAAGAATTAAGAAAAGAACTATTTTAAAAATATAATAACCAAAAAATAATGATGAAATGATATGAATATATGATTTTGAATGTAAAAAATAATATATAATTTAAACACAAAAATAAAAAAGTATTACAATTGGTAAAGGATAGTGAAGGAAATCCCTAAATAAAAAAATGAAGGTTTGGGTGGAATCCCTTACCACTTTTTAATAAATTGAATAATATGACATAAAATTAATATTCATAAAATGATACATTTAATATCATGAAAATAAATATATTCCTAATATGATACTTTAATGGGAAGTATACATACACCATACACAACAACTAGGGTGAATAAAGAATATCAAAAAATGGTAGAGAGATAAAGAAACCCTTACCACATGTCTGATTATTTTCCAAACATGACCTTAACATACATGATAATAAAATTAAATCCATTAATTAATTAAAATAGAACCTTATATACATGTATATGATTTAGAGTAATTTATTATTTTTATTAATGGCATTTTTGATGTGTTATAAGATACACAATTATCGCTTGGAAGCATTACTTTCATTGGTTTTAACGATCGATAAACTTGTTCATGAGTATGGAAGTTCATGTGGAATTTATATAATTAAATTGAATTGAATTTATATATTATTATTGAAAATAAATATGTTTACAAGGTTATATATATCATTCTGTCACATGTGATGAGGATAAACAATTAGATAAATACTGATGCCAATCATTTAAATTATTTTGGTGGTATTTTGATTATTACGAACATCTTTTGTCGTATGAAATAATATGATTTATATACTAGTTAAAAAATTAACTAGGTTATAATACAAATATTTATGTTTTTTTACCATAAAAATGGTTTCATGAATGGACATGCAAGAGAAATTGTATAATTAAGGTATGTCGTCCATGAAGGTTGTAAATTAGCACCTCCTAGATGATTATTTCATTTTTAAAATAAAATAGTGAGAGTAAAGAGATTGATAACAAATTATCCATTAGAATGATTCAGTTCTATTATATATGTGATAATGGAGATATCATGATCATTTTTATAGAGGAGGTGATGAGAAGATAAGAAAATAAAACAAATTGAAATAGAAATTAAAAGAAAAAGGAATAGGGTTTACCCCTTGAAATATACTCCTTGAGAACATCATTAATAGAAAAGGTTTTGGACTTTTGGAATGTCCAAGGGATCCTATATGTGAGGAGGTACTAGTGAATAGTGTTTAGGTAGAAATTTTATAAGCTTAATGGTTTATAATAGTAAAGATAATATAGAGTTAGGGATTATTTTTATAGTAGAGGAGGGGATGGTTTTTCGATTATTTTTATCATGATTTTATTATTTAGGCTCAAAACTATGAATAGTCATCAATTATCAACCCAAAATAGTAAAACAAAGTGCATGTTATTTAAAACCAATGAAAATTTAAATCATCTATGACTCTTGCATGATGTAGAAACTCATTTATTTAGCATATTTTGAAAATTATTGAATTTCACTATTCACAAAAAATCAAGTACTTCTGAAAAATATTAAAAATTCACCCAAACCATTTTTCAATGTTTATAATTCCAATAATTCAATCATTTTTCTCCAAATAATTTTCTAAATAATGGAAAATTTTATTTTCAAATAAAATCATTGTTTACATGAAAAATATATTCATTAAAATTTAAATTTATTTGATAATACCCTGAAAATTAACTAAACACGCATTAAATTATCCTAAAATCACAGCACAAAAAATGGATTTAAAAGTCATTTAAAAAAAATTAATATTCTTTTAAATAATTTTATTATTTATAAAATTATAATTAAATATTTATTCTCTAAAAAATACCAATAATTAACTATTAATATTTTAAATATTAGATTTCTCTTATAAGGTGCTTAAATTTTATTTACACTTTCGGGGGATATGTCACTATTCTTTGGGGGAATATTACTATTCATAAGGGTACATTACTATTTATAAGGGTAAATTATTATTCATAAGGATAAGAAACTATTCACTAACAATTAATTTGATCATATAAAACTATAAATATTATACTAAATGCAACCGTGTATGTCCATTTTATGAAATTAAATTCATAAGGTGACAAAATTATGTTTCATGGCTATGACATAACTATATTTCATAGATTATTCTTATATCAAAGCATTGTTTCAAAGATACTAAATGTTCTATGAATAAAAATTCCTTTTAAATTTAATTATAAATCCTTATGTTATTACGTTCTCTCATCCTTCAATAAATTGTATCCTCACAATTTTTAATTCAAATGTTAAAGGTGGACACATGAAAATTCCTTTGCGGGATACCCACATTTGTAATGGGGTTTGTAAAACATCCCATTAATAATAGGGAAAGGAAAAATGTGAAGGTCACAACAAAATTACGCAATTGAATAGGATAAAATATTTATTAAGTGAAATCATGGACATGGATGAGAAATCTAACAACCATGTTTTAATGGATAGTGATTGAGAATATAGTCATTAGAAAGTTTCAAATAAAAAATCCATAAAGATATTATTTGTTAAAAGAACATTGAATTTTTAAATATAAAAGTAAATGGTTTGTGTTTTTATTCTAAAATTATTTTTCTAGAGTTGAGGGGTTTTTTACTATCCATATAAGAACATCAAAAAACAATGTTACATGATGCTATAATATCATCCTCTTGTTGTGCATAGATGTATCACAACATCACTTATTAAACCATAATTTGGATATTCAAGATGATTTTTTTACATGGATAACTCTAATCAAACGATCCATAATTCATTCCCTTGACCTTTAAATTCATACCAAAACCAAAACAGTTAATATAATTTATCAAAAATCATAATTTATTGTTAATAAATTCCATAAATAGTTAATCTTAATACTCATATAAATTATGTCTATCGAAAATTTAATGTCCAAATATTTATATGAAATGTCATTTAATATCAAATTTCCCCCCAAAAAAACATAATATATAACTTTTACAAAACATTTGAATACATTGATCACCATTAATCCTTTATAAAACATGCATGCTTCCAGTACCTTGATTAAGTACTGTAGCACAACATAATTCATGAATCTAAAAAAACAAAAATACATTAAGTATTCCCCTTTGACTGTTGTAATATCATAATATTATCCTTGATCCCATTTCTTTATTAGGGTATATTCCATTAGAGTTAAGGGTGTTCATTTTCATTGTGCTCCATTTCCTTATATTTGACGCATTGTATATATGAAAATTATTTCATTCCCTTATAATCTTTATCATGGTGTCCTTTTTCTCTGCACATGAACAAAAATAATTTTTTCTTTTTAAGGATGTAACAAGGTGTTTCCATCCACAATTATGACTTGTTGTAAAATCCATATATTACTTATTCCCATCATTGTTATTTTTCATTACCTTCCTCTTTTTCTCTTGGTTACAATCATAACTATAAGACTTATATAATTATTTAATTATCATTATAACAGAATATATTATATCATCATATGATGAGAATGTTTTGGATATTAATTTACATCAAATAATTGGCTTAAGGACATCAAAAAAATAAAAAATCTTTCACCATGGATTACGTTTGTATTCTATGGAATGGATTGCTAACCATGTTATGATGGAATCATACTAAGCATAATGTTTAACCTCTTTATGTCTCAAACATATTAATTCTCCCTCCATATATTCTATCAATTTGTAAGGGATTTATTTCACATGAAAATTACTTAATATCCATCCATTAAATATTTGATATTTCTTCCTCTTACTTTTTATTTTGTATTAATGATGACCAATGAACTTTATCTCATAAGAGATTGTATACTATCATGATAACCTCATCTCATTCATTACATCCCAAATCAAGAAATATATTTTCTATGGAACATATCCACTATTATATTATAAATGGGCTTGTAGACTCATTTCATGATGGGGGACGTGGTCGGATGAAGCAGTCTACATTTATTCTTCATATTGTGGATCCAGAAACTCTATACATGGAAGGATATTGTGAAAAATCTGATTTTGTTTCGACGTTATTATTATAAAATGATTATCATTAGTTGTATCTCCATAACCAACATCATTATCTTACATAAGAGGAATTCCCTAAATGGAATATGCACGTTCATGCCTATTTCATTCCTTCCACTAGGATCTATTTCTAAATAATGGAATACATTATATTCAGTTATGAATCAAAATTTATAATATAAACTACCAAAATACATAGCATAAATTTAAATCTTATGCATATCTAATCTCATTCCCATAAAAATGGTTTCTTTGAGGAAGAATATACTTTTAATTCCTTCATAATGTCTTGTAAATAAAAATTGAATTTTCCAAAGAATATCCCTATGGAGTGTCAAAACAGGGGCACATTAAGGCCCATTTTTGTGTACCAGGTTACCCTGAGTCAGGCCAAGAACACCTTGGTGGTGTTGTCACATCTATTTTTATCTGTGGTAAAACCATGTCCACATATAGTATCTACACATGGATGTATCTTCTAGGTAGACCCACATTATCTATACCATACCAAAATAAATGGATGTTATTCTATGATTATACTCAAATTATATATTACGGGTATGTCCCTTACACTTCATTTTCTAAATCTAGTTCCCATTGTTTCTACTAAACTTCCTCTTATACCAACTATAATACCCATCCCGGAATCCCATATTTGGTTCATTATTTTATTACATAGGTATGATTACAGGGAATCAAATCTCGAAAGAATGGATAGTTTATTAGTATTGGAAAACCAAATAAAAACATAACTTAAACATTTCCACTTTAAAGGAGAAAAATATATAATTTCCATTAGAAGCATCCACAACTTCTAAATTACCCCTAAAATTCATTAATAATATTCATCTTCACAACCTAGGGGAAATAAGATATAAAAAATTGATGAGCTCATATGATCAGTAAGGGATAGTAATATAGAATAAGTAATCAGAAACCTAAACACTAAGCATGTTTAGAATATGAAAACACATGCTATTAAATATATACATGAGAATAAAATGGAAGGAACAGAATAAATGAATAATAATATAACAAAACATAACCATTTATATTCTGCAAGTTTAATAATCTAATGGACTATCATTTAATAGTTTCATAATGAATGAAATGAATAATAATTGATATATAAAACATACCAACAAGGATTCATGCTAATAACATATCTATTATTCATGCTATAATATATTATTGTAATAGATACCTAAAAAGAATCTATTTTTTCAAGGCATTATGCCAAAAATCTATCATATGGGTAAAGCCTCAGCCAAAATCATATCTAGTTTGTATCATGATACCTACATATGCATCAAGGGGAAATAGTGGTCCCCCCGAATCACCTAATAAGTCCAATTCATTTTTCATATGAATGGGGATAAACATAATGAACATAATCATTAATAATATAACTAACATATGAAATTTAGTTACCTTTCACCAATCATTAAATATAAACCCCAACCATTCTGAGTAATATGGTGAATGGTGTCAAGATAGAACATCCATAGTCAAACTAATAAACAAACCTTTACTTACATATGAGGGATGATATCATAATAGATAAACCTCAATGATGTACAAGATTCAACATTGTATGTTGATATATATAAAGATTCATTTAAATGATACCATTGAATAATGATTTAGTAAATAATCCTTAAATATTCGAAAGTATCCCATAACACCATGAAACATTCAAATCATAATACCATATAATATCATGTGTATATTAAGACTCTTTCTATGATTGAAAAATGTCTTCACATACCCCAAAATTAAGTAAAATGTGGCTAACATGGAATACATATTAAAATTTTAATGTGAGATGAGAAAAACAATCCTTTTTATATTTTAAAGAATAGTTCTTTTTGAAGATCATTTTTATTTATCATAAAAACATATTTTAAACATATATATAGTTGAAAATAAAATTGGGGTAAATTGAAATTATATTTGAGGAATTAATGGTGTCCTAATGAAGTAAAGTCATGAAAAAATAGTTAAACTTTAAAAATAAAACATTTTAGTGCTATTTAATGAAAATTGTAAAGATATTTTGAAGGTGAATGAAAAGTCAGTTTTCAACAAACTATAAATTAACCATGAAATTTATTCATGATAAATTTATAGATTTTACAATAATATTTATGGATTAAAATAGAATATATATTTCACTTAAAAATGGTTAATAATTTGATAAGTTCCCTTGGATCGGTCCTATTTTTTAGGATGAATTACGAATGGGAATATTTGAAATCATAGAATCACCAAAAAAAAGATGAAATTATATGAATATATGATTTTATAATATAAAATAAGGAATATATAATATTTACACAAAAATAAATAAGCATTAAATTTTGGTAAGGATAGGGAAGGAATATCTCAATGGAAAAAAATGAAGGTTCGGGTGGAATCCCTTACCAAATTGTAATCAATCAAATCATATTCCCTAAAATTAATAATCATCAAAGGATACATTTAATACCATTAAAATTAATATATTAATGATATTTTACATTAATGGTTAATATATATACCCCATACATAATAATTGTGGTGAATAAGGAATATCTCAAAAAAAATGGTAGCGAGACGAGGAAACCCTTTCCTTATATTCGAATGTGTATTGATATTTTCAATAACATCTCAGAAAATAAAAATAACTCCTTTTGATAAATAATATTTAACCATATCTACATTTATTTGATTTATTATACTTTTATTATGTTCATTTATGGCCTTTTTGATGAGTTATAAGATATAAATTTATCAGTTTAGAGTGTTTGTTTCCTTGGATTTCACAGTCGATATACTTCTATATGGGTATTGAGGTTCATGTGGAATTGATAAAATACTCCAGAATTGAATTATTATTTTATTAATGAACATAAAAATTGTTAAATTTTATATATATAATTTGGTTACATTGTATGATAATGAATAATTAGATAAAACAATAATGACAATCATCTAGATTGTTTTAGCAATGTTTTGATTATTACGAAATATTTTATGTTGTATGAATTAATAATATGTATATATTTGGATTCATGAACATTAAATAAGTTATAATACAGATATTATAGTTTAATTTAACCCATACAATTATCTCAGGACCATACATGATGGTTAAAATGATGAACGTGGCTTCATCGTCCATGAAGGTTTTAAATCAGAACCTCCAGGGTGATGATTTCATTTAAAAAAAGAATGAGAGTAAGGATATAGATGATGAATATTACATTAATATGATATAATTCCATTATATAGGTTATCATATAGATATCATGATGATATTTACAAAGTATGTGAGGAGATGATAAGAAAAAAAATTGAAAATGAAATTAAAAGAAAAATGAAGATGGTTTTCCTCTTGAAATATCCTTCTTGAGAACCTCTTTAAGGGTAGAGGTTTTGGTATATCGGAAATACTAATGGAACATTGATGTGGTAAATGAATATTTAATATTATTTGTTATGAAATTTGAGAATCTTAAAGGTATAGATGGGGGAAGAGATGAAAGAGTGAAGGGTTGTTTTATAGTAGAAGAGAGTAGGGGTTTTCTATTATTTTAATGAATATTTTGTTATTTGGGATGAAGTCCATGAAAATTCATAATTATTTCAAAAAAAATATTAATACGTGAATGCGAGTTTGAACCGATTTCCATTTAAATAAGACATGACTTAATCATGATGCAAAAATTTATTTATTTAGCATATTTCATAATCTATAGTATTTCAATACTCACAAAATATTCAAGTATTTCATAGAAATAAAAAAAAATCACTCTAACCGTTTTTTGACATTAATATTTAAAAAATGGACTACAATATATCAAAATAAATTTCCAAATAACTAAAATTTAATTTTTAAATAAAATCACTACTTACATGAAAAATATAGTCTTCAAAATTAAAACTAATTTCATAACACCATGAAAATAAACCAGGGTCACATTAAATTATCCTAAAATCATAGGACAACAAAATATTGATTTAGGAATAAGTTTTATGATAATTAATTTTCTTTTAGATAAATTTATTATTTATAAAATTTTAATTAAATATTTATTACTCACAATAATAAAAACACTTAACATTAATTTTATAAAATATTCGATTTTTTTTAAAGATCATAAATTATATTTATACATTTGTTAGAAAGGTTAATATTCATAAGAGTCATATTACTACACATAAGTTTATATTAATATTTATAAGGGTTACATTACTATTCATAAGGTATGTTAATATTCACTAAAAATTATGTTGTTCCTATCAGCCTCTAAATTTCTTAATAATTGAAACTGTGGATGTCTGGATTTTGAAATTTATTTCAGAGAGGCGTAAAAAAAATTCATGGCTAGGATATAACTATATTAAGAAGATAATTATAACAACAATGTGTTGTTTTACATATACTAAGTGTTGTGTACATAACATTTTCATTTAAATTTATTAGTAAATCATTGGGGTGTTCTAGAGAAGTCTAAGATGGATCGCTAGTAGTAGCCAGCTTTCCCCAATAATCTTGGTATGTCAGACACATTCTTGGGATTTTCCTGGAATCCAATATTCTCACCCACACTAGGTCTTGTGATATGCCTATCTCAGATATAATATGACATAAGAAGTGATCCAAACTAATCAAAAATTGTAATTCTCTTTTCTTTTCAAAAAGATAGTGATCTCTCCGTGTAAACATCAGAATATAATGATGATTAAAATTTTCAAATATAGATAATGAATACACTATGATGTACTTAATGAATACTTCCAAAGAATAATCAAAATACAGTTTGAAAACCAGATTCATTTGACCCATGGGGATTTACATCACATTATTCAAAATAAAAAAGCATAACCAGATACTCATACAAGATTTAATACCTCTTGAATGTTGTATATGGTATTTATGTTCGCCTTACAATCTCTTGATGTTAGCCCGAACTTCAATAAATATTAGACAAAATAGATTCTCCTCATAGTTGGTCAACAAAGGTGACTATATGAAGTTATGGATATATTTTTTCACTATAAGCTAGTTAAATTGGTTGTAATTTACTCACAATAAATGTGCACCATCCTCATTTTTGGTAAATTAAACTTGTGAACCCAACGGTGATGTACTAGGTCAAATAAAACCCTTAGCCCCTATGTTATCTCAATGGTGAACGTAGTCTACCTCTAGGGTGGTAAGATGGAGAAATAATTTAGGGATGGATCCCTAAATTGATTCCGAACATATGAGAATTCTTAAAACTTAATTTGTTGATAGCTCATAATTTGACTAAACATCCGAGCTATCACACATCACATCCTATTATTGTTGATCCCTTTTTGACTATCTTATAGATTCAATTCACCTATATAGATATACATATTGTCCTAAGTTGATGTGAATGACACTCTATGGTGATAATGATCTACCGAGGCTCGATAAGGCAACATCCTATCCATACTGATAATTACATCGAATACAGTCATCTCAATGAAAATGAAAATCCATAGAAAATGTTACCCTCTTATATAAAGGGGAAATACTTTCGCTATTGTATACCCTCAACCCGAACACCAAATGGTCTATTAATGGTCATAACACCACTATGTTACTCTACCAATAATCACAAACATCCCTAGTTAAAACAAATATAAAGGAGTGTGATGCACCTATATCAAATAAAGAAGAAACGAAAAAATAGGATTCTAGAATTGTATATAAAAATATATTTGGACAACAAATATTCCCCTCTAGCATAGGTTGAACTATATAGATTTTTCCTAAAAAGTTTCGTTGAAGAACATCCTAAGTAGCATGACCACGTGCACATCACTGAAGATGGTAATATAATTTTGGACTAACAAAACCTCAAAAACATTCCCATCATGAATGGCCTCTAAATTATTAGATTCCTTCCAGTCGTGGAATCATGGAACCCACATGTGATGGTGGTTCATGAAATGAACCCCATTCTATCATCAATTATGGAAGACAATGATAAAATAGCTAGAGGTGACCCATCCTGATGAAAGCCCAAAACTTTCTTGGAATCCTCATACACTGTTGATTTTTCTCCAAAACATACAGACTGGCGTCACACTAAAAATCTCTCGGTTCATTCTAATAAGTTCTTACTACCCCTACGTGTACCCTCAAATCATATCATCTTGACACAGGTTGAACCGCTTTATGTTTTCCAAGAAGATGAATTGCATTTCTTCACTTCAATGAATCCCCATAGGTTTCTCTCCTTGATGAGAGCCTTTTTCACTATAACTAAAATGTTAGGTAGCCAAAATATGTTCACTTGTAATTGAATATAATAATCAAGTCCATCCTAGAAACACATCATAGTATTCATCACATCAAAAGTTATGTTTGATGTAAAACACTCCAACTCATTGGAGTGAGTTCACTTTTCCATCACAAACATGTAACTCTACTCAAGGAGTATAAACCACTAAATACATTATATTCTCAAAAAATAAAGGTAGAAATAGTAAATAACGGATGCTTGGAAGTCCTGATAAACCATCCCCTATTGTTGTACAGCCTAATTTCTAACACCCCTTCAATTCATGAAGAATCCATACAATAGATATTTTGATATATTTTCCCTCCACTCGGGAAGAATCTATATGTGATCGAATATTGACAACACAGACTCTAACCATGATTCAACAGCTTGGGTCTTCCATACTTTGATAATGTTGTAGAATTATGCAGCCAAATCTCCATGGTAATCTCTTCCATAGAAGTAGTAGATTGAGGTGAACCCTCAGTTGATTTCATGAACCATAGATGGCTATCCTAGAAATTCTCATCGAAACCTGACAAAGGATATGGGTGAGGTGCCTAAGGGGGAATTACAGGAGGTATCATGGCAGGCTCAGGGCCCACCACCTCAGAATTATACTCATCTGCACTCACTTAGAATACATGATGAGGTCATCACATTGTCATAACTCTACAGATGAGGGGCACATACATTCAAAACAATTTATAAGATATATTAAAAGTTGTAAGAAAGAATAGCTAAAAAGAAATAATTCTAAAAACACACACTCTTATGACCTTTCTAGGATCTAGGACAAGATAGAATAATGAGAAAAAAAATTGTTCAAATGTGACATAACCTACTACCCACTACTAGGTTGGGTCAATTCTCTTATCATGTATAAGTAACCTTCTAATTTTACCGATCAACTCAATATAATTCATTTAAGTGAATGATTATTTAATTGATTGTTAGAATTAAAATTTAGTTTAGGGAATCAACAATTCCAGTTCCGAAAGGCCCATACACCTAATAAATTTAAATTGGAGCTGTATGTAATTGAATCATGGCCATTACACTAAACGACGAGTTTTAGATGCTATTGTTGTTTTTTTATCAAATGACATGCCTTAGGGACTGACCAATATACCATCTAATGTGGAATTATAGGTATATTTAACTAATTATTCCATCATTGAGAGAACCATCATAGTTAAAAACACATCAAATACCGAACCAAATCAACATGTAATACAACAAATGCATGCAAAAAGTAGATATAGCATGGAATTATGCATGATATTTTAAGTCATATTATCCCTAGTATGATTAATGATTATAATGTTACTTCAAGTCATCAGGATAACAAGATAGATAACTCATCATGATAGAAAAAAATACAAAACAAATATTTCATCCTATGGTGAAATACCAAAAACAATAAAAATGGAATAAATAAAAGCTTTTACACATCCTATGTAATATGGTTTTCCCCTATAAATGTTGTAGATACTATAACGCATATGATCATAAAAAAATTCCCTATTAATATTCTCATTTTAAAATCCAAAAAGTTATATAAAAGGAAAAAAATCAAATACCACTTTGTAAAGTCCTTCCCTTAGTGCCACTCGATAGTGCCCTTAAGGCAGTTTTCCACAAGGCATCAAGCTGACCTCCTCAATCTCTAGAGTCTGTTGACTAGATGTGGGGACCTTGGGTTAGTCCATGAGGATATTATTTCATCATTGATTAGAGTATAGCATATAATTATAAATATAATAAATATCATAATAAATAACAACATCCATACAGCTGTGAAAACCAAAAGAATATACATGAATGATAATGAACTAATGTGAGATCGATTAATAAAAAAGTAGTTATTATTGATGCTGATAGTAGGTCATGTGATAATCAGTAATTCCTTAGAATGTATTTGGGGATAGAATTATATTAAAAATTCTATCAAAAAAAAAATTAAAAAAAAATCTACACTTAACATCTCAATCATATGATATTTCATATACTCCAAGACATATCCTAGAAAAGTTAATCAAGCATTGTAAGCTAGATTCTTCCCTTTGTCTACAACTAAAATAATAAAGTATACTCGGGAACCAAATTCACCTGAGTAGGGTTTGAGACATATTCTCTGTATTTTGGAACCCACATTATTTAGTCCAATTAATTTCATGTGATTTAAATATAACTATCATCAATGAAAAAAATAAATGTATAGAGAATTAACTAAAAAATACATTGGGATGGTGTACCACTTGTACATCAATCTAATTTACCTTATTTTCTCTATTCTCGTGAGTATGAAAAAAAGGATACATAAAGGGTTAGGTGACATGCATAATTTGACAGAAGAATGTATTGTCCCCATGACTGTTCTTGGGTTTGGAAGACATGTCCTGTAATTTTTATACACCGTATCATTTCAATTTTTAAAACATTTATTTTATTTTTAATATTCTTTTTAAAACCACATTAGAAAACATATGGGTAACCCTATATCCCTTCTTTGATAATCTAATAATATTTCCCCAGTATTGATCGAGGGGCTCATCACATAACCAATGAGAATGAGCCCATACATGGTCTCCCAATGATGATTTCCCACATATTACTCCACGAAATGTGAAAAAGGTCCAATACTATCCTCTAATTCAATGAATGGTATCAAATGTAGGGTCCCAAATCTATCTTGATGGTTGGTTCAACCAATTTTTCCTTTGATCATGTCTATGGGGTCTCGCTTATAGAACCAACATCACTTATCTAGATGTAAATATAAATAACGCTCAACCAACCCATCCCACACATGCATGGTGTTATTACTGGAATGAATAATAAAATGAAAAAAATTATATAAAACAGAACAAGAGTCCATCCTAGGGGTGTTTAAGATAGAACCCCATTATTCACCATCATCTCTAAGATGAATCCGTTAAGAAATATCATAAATATAAGATAGCTGATGTTTAAAATACATTCCATTTAATTCAAGAAACATGATCACATTAGTCTTGTTGGTCAAAGAATTTCATTAGATTAATCCATATAATCGTTAAGGAATAAGGTACATAGCCTAACCCATAATCCAATTCATTTATAACATGGTTTATAATATGGACATGAAATTTAATTAGAAAAAACATTTCAGTAATGTAGCGAAAGGGGGCCTAATCAATAGCTCAACACTATACAACACTCAAGAGGGGTGTTAAATAATTATAGAACAAGGTCAATAAGTGAATCAATGATATATCTAACTGAAAGGAGTGTCATAATTCAAGGGAGTCTTCATCATATGTTATTCTCCATAAAATAATATCATATTACATCATTGAAACAACTCAAACTAATTTAATTCCCATTTTGGAGGCCTCATAAGAATAGTCCAGTGAGTGGCACAATGACACAATTTATTGAAATCTATAAAACAATGGTAAAAATTACATGATCACCTACCATATCCTGATATATATTCCCACATCCATTATCAATGTTTTATTCTAGCTAGGATAGAAGAAATTTATAGAATCATTAAATTCATAGAAAATGGGGCAAATGATCTTGCACCTAAGTAGAAAATTAGATGGGGAAATAACCTTGAAATAGATTTTATGTGATTAGATATCATACATTTTTAGATGCAATTCTTCGGATGGTGAGTGAATAATATGATGAACAAATGTGCTATATGAATACTTGGCATGAGTAAAGACAATGGTTTCTTACAAGAGGAGGAGCACACAACCATATAAAAATAGAGGGGAGGAAGAGATTAATGTTTTGATGTATTTATGAGTAGTAAAAGGGTAAATCCATAAATGTTTAATTTGGATGAAGTATTTGCCAAACAATTCACCAACTGTGCCTTATTCACTGCTATAAGGGGAATATGACATGGTTAGGATCATTGGTTAACTAACCATGTGTAAACTATGCATGAACTCAATGTCCCAAACCATTGTAATCTCACACGCCCATGCACCCTATATTGCAGTGTTGCATACAAATTATTTGGAACCCTGGGGGTTACTGTGTGCAGGTTGAAAGTTAAGTGAAACTATATAGGCAATGATGAACTGTTAAATATTAAAAGGAAACCTAGTATTTTCTTCCCATTTCATGGATATAGGATCTGAACGAGCCTTAAATTCACTAGATACCTCTTTACCTTAGATATGTATCATATTTAGGAACGTTTAACAGAATGTGAACAAATAATTATTTGTTTGTACCTTGACAAAAATTTGGGAAAATTCATTAATTGGGTGACAAGTTGTGTAATAAATTATGTATCTTGTTGATGAATCGACAACTACCATGAGACAAAATAGGTTGGGTTTTGTTTTACACCTCATCCTATAATAGTATTGTACCATTATGAAAGGCCTTGACAAAACATTATATATATCATACATTTTTTCCATCATTTGGATATTATTATTATCGATATCCATGTTTTAATTTATTTTAATTCATATAGAATTTTCTCAGTTTCAAGTAAATAATGGAATCATGTTGTATTAATATTCCTTTTATAATATTTATTACATTCTTATTCCATGATTAATTCAGTTTTGTATTTTCCCTTGATGATCATTTGATATGACCACTTCTTATGTTTCTATTTCCTCATGTTGTGAAAATAAATAGTACACTAGACTTTTTTACAAGGACATAACATGTGGAGGAATTAATGGGATATTTTGAAGAATTATCCTGAATTAGGTAGTGTCAAATATATATATGTATATATATATATATGTATACTTAATACTAAGAACATTTGGGTTTTTATTACTTTTGTGGCCTAAATCTCTAAATACCTAAACAAAAAATGTAACGACCCTAACCCCAATAACCTGACGATGGTGATTTATATTATTAGATTGGAATATGTTATAAGACAATGCATCCTAAGTGAACAAATAGGTTAGTAATATTGGTAAAGAGAGATTCATACATGATTCTCATAAAGTATTTGAAAAATAATACAAATTGTTTTTGAGAATATACTTATTCCCTGTAACATATTATTGATTACCATTCTACGTAAAATTTCTAGATTCCATGTAAATGATACAGTAAGGATGAGATTCAATTCTAAAAAATGCATATGTACAATAGATACTACCATGAATCAATAAGAATAATCAACATGTACATGTTAATAACTAGACAGACATTAATTTTAAATAATTTTACTAGAATAATCAATATGGAAAAGTATATTACTGAAATCACATTCCATTTAACAAATAACTTGAATATCAAAATTGGATAAGACATAATCAATATGTAATGGTAAATAATTGAACACACTTTCCATTTAACCAATAAAATGGGTACGAAAAGCTTCTAATGAGAACATCCCTGTGGAATTATCACAGATAATAATAATTTAATTTTTAATAATGGAAATTCTTTTCTGTTAGATGTAATGATGTTAGGAATCAAGATACATATACTTTCAAGACCATTCTCAATATATTATAAAAATGATGGGTAGGTGTACACATGAAACCATTTAACTAAGGCTTGCCAATTGATTTAACTTAGGAAACTACCAATACATTATGGGGATATATATAACTAATACCATCCCATATCAACATGTACAAAATATTATATATATATATATATATATACATATCTAATAATCAATTAAATTCATGAATCATATGACTTATCAAAAAATAAATGTATTGATTAAATAATACAGATTAACCAACATTTACCAAGTCAATAAAATAACATTCAATTTAAATAAGCTTATATAGAAATTTTAAATGGGATAAGAATTAAGTAAATACATGATAAATAATATTTATATTTAAAATAAATTTAAAACCAAATGATCATAAGAAAGTGGATATTTGAAGGGAAGGTTATTAGTATAAAAATTGTATTAGGAATTTGAATGTTATTAATTTCCCTTATCAATACCACTATAAGACACCCATTGAAGGAATCAATATGGTATCAATAAAACATATCCACAGTTTTTGTATAGTTTAATTTAATGTAAGTTGTCATTCAGGAATTGAAATTCCAGGAAAAGATTATTAAAAACATGTTTGGGGAAAATATCTTTTTAATATAGATTTTTTTTAAAAGTAATAATTTCAATAATATTATGATTTTTATTAAATAATAATGTTATAAAATTTAAATTTAATATTAAAAAAAATGAGAGGCCATGAAAATATGAAATATAATAAATTCCTTATATGATAAAAGAAATTCCCTTCATACTCTTTTAAAAAGGATAAAAATCTCTTCATTCAGAATGAAAAAAGAATATTACTTTCATACTAGTTTTTATAAAGGTATAAAAATTTTAAAAAATGAAATTAGTAAAAAAAATTATAACGATAAAAAAATTTGAATACATTTAATGAAAATATGTATTTTGGTGAATATGGATGTTTGATTGAAGATAAAAATGATGTAAGACTTAATAAAAAACATTTTATCAATAATTGTATTTACCAAATTGTGTATAAATGATAATATTACATAAAATATCATGAATAACAATAGGATATGAAAATGAAACGGCTTTATTATAAAAATGTAAAATAATTTTCTTTATTAGAAATTCATGCATCAAAACTCCCAATTAAAATGAAATTGTAAAATAAACCCTTACAAATATCATAACCTTGAAGTTATAAATAATCAATGAATAAGTTATGCTTATCAATTTTGGATCCAGATAAATAAAATTTAAAATACAATATAACATATTAAAAATTCATTACCAAAATAATGAATAAATATCATAGACAATGACGATTTAATATAACCCATGAAAATAAATTGAGTTATGAAATTCATTACCACTTTATAATTTTAAATTTGAAACCCCTTGGATGAAGTAATTCAAATTTTCACAAAAATAACATTAAGTGTGAATTATTCAAAATATTTCCTATATAATGTTCAGAATATACACCATATATATTAAATTGTGTTCATAATATTACAATCTGCATCGATAATGGTAAATTATGATGATATCTCTTACCCCTTGATTCCTTTTTGTTGAACATGCGTTCATAATATATAGAATGGTTTTAATAAAGTCATTAATTAATTACAGAACCATATTGATATTTTTATTACCATATATGATCCTCTTATGATATCTTATCACCTGTCGAATATTAATCTGTCATCCATCCATCCAACGGCTCGGAGGCCTTTCAATTGTTTATTGAAAGAAAACACCCATTTCATGAGAATAATGGGGAAACCATAATTAGATCATCGACATAAAACAATTATGATCCAAAGGTTATTGAGACAAAATAGACATGAGACAAGGAACACCCCTCTATAGAAAATAATTATCAATTTGTCATTATTTTCATTGTTTTAGGTGTTATTCACATTTTTTTCTGATCAGTCTATTGGAATGATATAACTAGTTCATGGGTATAGGATATAGTTACATCATCTCCATAATTATTATAATGTTATATATTCTTTTATTTAATTACGTACATTTTTATAATCATTATTTCTATTTTAACATTAAAAATGGATCACAACAATTTGTAGAGTGGTAGGTCATACACACGCATGAGAGACATTTTCATTCTATTAATGGGTGAAAGGGTAAGTGATTGTGAGATATTTTAATCATAAAGAATAAATATAATCTCATATATATCACATATATATAAAAATATTAAATTTATCCCCATTACATTCCTTGTAAAGCATATGTGAAAAATGAATCACATTGTTTGTGAGGTTGTAGTCCGACATTTACATGAGTGACATTATCTTATTTTAAACAGTCTGGAAATGAATAATTTTTTGTTGATATTTTAAATTATGATGTTAATAAATGTAATAAATATCATATAAATTTTTTATTAAATCATTATATCCCACATTTTAACGTGGTGAAGTAAAAAAAATCACATCGGTTCACTAGGCGGTAGTACGCCTTTCACATGATCAACAATTTCATTTTCTATTTTCTGTAAGTGGATATAGATATAGAATATTTCATTAATTTAATAACATATATGTACATTTTGTACAATCTTACTGTCATATTATCAAGTTTAAATATTTTTTTAGGGATGTAGAAGAATAAATAAAATTGAAACACTCGTTTATGAATATTATATCTTGTTTATGGAATATCTACTTGATTGCTCCAAATTCCTTTATAGGATGGATTTAAGATCCAAATTTTATCTCATATGTTTTTATGGGAGTAAGAAATAAATCTTTGTACTTATACGCTAAAACAAATGGATTCTAATATTTAAATAGTATAGAAGAGGGGTGTTCTCTTATATGTGGGGGAGAGGACACACATGGAATTTTTGAAAAAAAAATCAATTACACAATTATTTTAACAATACAAAATCCCCAAAATATGACATGTTGGACCCCTTGTGTAGATAGTTTCTATAACAGATAGAGAATGGTCATGTTAGAATTTTGTATGTCATTTTATCCTTATTCTTCTCAGTTAAACCTTTGGTAAATCAGTTTTTCCCTAAACCGTGATTGTTAAATTTTTTCAGATTAAACAATTTATAATGCTCAAAAATTAACATAAACATTTTAGATAAATAAATTTGTCTTATTCAAAATAACTAATATATTTTCCCAAATTTAATTCAAAAAATTTTCAAAACCCAATTTAATATTATTCCAACTGACAAGACAAATAATTGAGGATTCGAAGAGACAATTCCAATATGCATAGAAGGTTTTGAATATACAAAATAAATATAAAACTGATTCAAATGACATGAAATAGATATGCTATAACATAATTGAACAAATTTTACTTCATAACTAATTTATAATATAAGGTATCCTTCTAATGTTTTTATTGAGAAGAGATTTTTTAAAAAAATCAGTATTTTTCAGAATTTGTCAAAAATGGAACATTTTAATAAAATACTTAAAATACACGCTAAGATAATTTTGATATTATAATTTAAACAAATCAACTAACTTTTTAGAATTAATTTTATAAAATCATTTGAAATTAATTATATATTATGCACACAATGTGTGACTAAACCATTATTTAGAAAAATACAATTTTTCAGAAAATATTTTTTTTCATTGAAATGATTCTTATATTATTTATAATCAATTGATAATTAATGAATTCTTTTTACTTTTTTAAAACATATAATTTTTATAATCTAGTTATTAATACTCACAATCAAAAATTTAACATCTAGGCTAAAAGAGTATATTATATTACAATTCATTTAGACTCGTATTTATGTGTCACATATTATATCAAGTACAATGTAGTTATTTTACAATTTAGGGTGTTTTCATTCTACCAAAAAAAACTTCCCCATTATTTTATCCATCACTCAGAAATAAAGTTTTTGATATTTGGAAATTACTTTGTTGAAAATCGACATTGTAAAAGTGTGAATAAAACAAGAACTTAATACTATAGGAAGAAAACTACAATGGTCATAAGGAATAACATAATACTATGTTTCTATGTTTTAGAATGTTTGAGAATACACTATTTTATTAAATATATTATTTATAATAAATGATATAATTTTCTCACATTGTGTTAAATATGTTTATTTAAAAAATATTTGGGATTTGATCATTCATTTGAAAATTTGGTGAAAATTCCAGTTTTACCCTTTATAGTGCACTATAGTTTTTCAAAGTTAAATATTTTTATATTTATTATTTTAATTTGAAATTTTTTAACAGTTTTTCTAACGTATGTTTCTATAACTTTTATTCTGGACACTAGAGCTAAATAGTGCATTTGGTTATTGAAAATTGTCCATGAAGTCAAAGTTGGGCAGGACTCGGCAGAATGGACATCGGTTATGTATCTGGGCCATATCATCTTAATACGAACTTGGATTGGGTCCAAGTTTTGAATAAAGATATAGGATAGAATTTGGAACAAATCATCCTTCTAGAAGGCTGGACAATACACGCATTTTAGAGGTCAAATGGGCGGTGCATGTTGCATTAAAATATTTGTCCGAGATTTCCCATTCACACAATAAACCTCTTTAAACCTAGCCTCCCATCCACTCTATATATTATGGTTTTTTTCATTTGGAGGGTTTTGTACCTGAATTAGAAGATTTGAGGCAGTGTAGAATTGGTTTCAACCAAATTATCCAACCATTGTAAGAGGGGTAGCTATTGAAGCAATGATCCCCTCATCGAAGCCTCCTTCTCTTCTTCATTTTGTAATGTTTTCATTTGTGTAATAAACTTATTTGATATTATTTTATTCCTCATATTTTATTCTGTCTTGTTTAAATTTATTCTTCTATTAATCTTCCTAATTGGGTTGGAACTATTGAGTAGAAGCGTTATTGGGTTATACCCATTATAAACCTTTGCTCATGCAAAACGCTTCTACGATGATTACGCCACCCATGGTAGAGTAATCTTTTAGTAATCGATCTATATTATACCCCCGCAATTTAATTATTTTGAATCATTGAGATAATGTAATTCAGTTAATATGATCATATTAATTGTTTTTTTAAATTTTAAGAAACTAAGCAAGCAATTGAACAATTAACACAAAAACACGCGAGGTCAGGAATTTGTGCAAATTGTGAGAGCGCGATCTTAATCGGCAATTCATGACCATACGAGATAACTTTTTGAGTTAAAATATAATCCCTAAACACAATTCATCCTCATTTCCAGAATGTATATGTGCCTCAATTTACCACTGACCATAAGCTATCCTTAGAACATCAATCAAAGTAGGGTGTTGTGATTACATGTTCCGAGGATAACCTAGGGTTTAATTAACTCCATCTTAGTGGTAAGGTTAATTCTCGTAGGGTTCGGGGGTTAAAAATTTAAGGGGTCATAATTAATTGGAATTTAGTTTAAATGATAATGATAAATAATTTATTGAAGAGGTAGAGTTAGGTCGATTACATCTTTTAAAATATTTTCTTAAAAAAACATCTTCTTGTTGTGTCTTTTTAATCAAAGTTAATTTCAAAATTAAAAACAAAAAAAATGAAATCTTCTTCCAGCAAAATTCTTCAACATTTACAAAATTCAAACAACACCCATCCTTTAAAGTAGTGTTTTTATTCTTTTTTTTGGAATACCTCGAGAAAGTTGTTTTAATTTACTTCCTCCTTTGAGAGATGACCTTGGTCAACCAGTCCGATGCACCTGAGTAACCCAAAATCACAATAATCATTTGAGGGTGCCAAAGGCAGCGCTCTATCAAATTTGCACCATTTCCGGGGAGGCAAGTAATTATTTCAACCAATTAGAGGTATTTATTTTATATTAGATTTTATTCTCTTCCTCTCTTCTTTCTTCCTTCTTTGCCCAATCTTATTTTTTTCTTCTTCTATTATTTTCATCTACTTCTTTTTGGACCATCAACTGTAACTTATAATTTTTATTTTACTATGATCAAATTTCTTTCTTTTCATCTTTCATTGATTTATGACACAAACTAATCCCAAATATCTCTTAGATAATGACCCTGAGATTGAACGCAGCCTTAGGGAACGAATCAGACATTCTCAGTCTACAGGAAGTTTCAATATTCAATCAGTTGGTGAATTCCTCTCTTCTGGAAACATTAACATTGGAAGAAATTAAAAAAATCCAATGGTTTGAAATAATAACAATGAGATAAATAAAACCATTCAAGAATTGGCTGCACCTGATATTAACTATCAACCAAATTGTATTGCATACCCAAATCTCGAATCAGACTTTGAACTAAAATCTGGGTTAATTCACTTACTTCCAAAGATTCATGGCCTCTCTAGTGAGGATCCAAATAAAAATTTGAAAGAGTTTAATGTGTTTTACTCAACCCTAAAACCTAGAAATGTCTCTAAAGATCAAATCAAACTAAGAGTAATCCCATTCTCACTTGATGGAGCTGCTAAAGACTGGATGTATTATTTAAAACACGAAGATGTAACTTGTTGGAACGATTTGAAACGTATTTTCTTGCAGATATTTTTTCTAGCATCAAAGACCACTTCTATTCATAAGGATATCTTGGGGATCAAGAAAGCACAAGGGGAGTCAATATATGAGTATTGGGAGTGATTCAAGAAGTTGTGTGCATGATACCCACATCACCTAATCAGTGAGAAATTACTCATTCAGTACTTCTATGAAGGACTCACACCTATGGAGAGAATCCTGGTGGATGCTGCAGCTGGATGAGCATTGGGGGACATGACACCAGTAGCTGCATGTGCATTGATCGACAAGATGACCCAAAACACCCAACAATTTGGCGATAGAGGTACACCACGTGTCAAGGGAGTTCATCAGGAAAGTCCTTATTCTCTTGAAATTCATTTGATTGATACCAAGTTGGAAGAATTTACCACTATGGTGAGGCAGATTTCTTTGGCTCAAATGACATCCCAACCCACTCCTTCAAGGCCTTGTGGTATTTTAACTGAGACAAGCCACCCAACTGACTGTTTCCCACAGCTCCAAGAAACAGAATATTGTGCAGCAATGTTCCCTGGGAGACCATATCAGCATCAACAAAAGACATATCCCCAAAATAATTATGACTCATTTGCACAAAAATTCAACCAAGGGTGGAAAGATCAATCATACGTGAGGAATGGATCAGGGAAACAACAATGTCCCCCTTTTCAACCAAACTTCCAATAGCCTCCACCTTACCAATAGGGTTTCCAACAACCCCAAATGAGATTTGAAGCTCAAACATCAACAAGTAAGCAACAAGGGAATCTCCAACTCAAGGTAGACTCTAACACTGATGATATTTTGAAACAAATTGTACTTAATCAATATAATGAGTTGAAGATTCAAGGATCGGAGTTGAGGGAGTTGAAGACTCAAATGAGCCAGATTTCCACCGCCCTCCATGAACTTGTAAGTAAGAATTCCGGAAATATACCTTCCCAACCCACTCCAAATCCAAAGGGGAATATTAGTGCTATCACATTGAGAAGTGGGAAGTAAATGAACGATACATATGTACCTACCATTCTACCTGGGTTCACCTCAACTCCAGAGAATTCGCATTCCATACCAACTGATGAGAAATCCAATGAGAAAGATAATGGTAAGAAAAAGATTGATGATGTTCTTCCAAAACCCCTTCCTTTTCCAAACAGGGTTGTTCAAACCAAGATGATGGCTAAAGAAGCAATGAAAAATGAGGTTTTGGACACATTCAAGCATGTGGAGATCATCATTCCTCTACTTCAATCCATTAGGAAAATTCCAAGGTATGCGAAATTATTAAAAGAACATTGTACCAATCGAAGAGGGCTCAAGGGAAATTAGAGGATCAACCTTGGAAGGAATGTCTCAACACTAATTACAATAACTCTATCATTTTAAAAGGCGTAATCGATCTAACTCTTCCACTTCATTCACTTATTAATAATTATTATTTAAATTAATATCCACTTAATTATGATCGTCTAATTTTTTGACCCTCGAACCCTACAAGAGTTAACTTAACCACAACGAAGGAATTACATAAACCCTAGGTTTGCTTCAGAACATGCAATCGCAGCACCCTTATTTGATTTTTGTTCAAAGGTTATCTTATGGTCAGTGGTTAATTAGAGCACATATCTATTCTGGAAATGAGTATTAATTGTGTTTAGGGATTATATTTGATCTCTACAAATTTATCTCATGTGGTTATGTATTACCGATTAAGATTGTGCTCTCACAATTTACACAAAATTCCATCCTCGCTTGTTTTTGTGTTAATTGTTCAATTTCTTATTAGTTTCTTACCATTTAAAAAAACAATCCAGGGACCAGATTAATTGAATTAAAGTGGCTCAATGGTTCGTATTAATTAAATGATGAGGGTAGAAGATAGATCAGTCACTAAAAACTACTCTTCCATGGGCGGTGTGGTCATCATGTAGACGTTTTGCATGAGAAAAGGATTAAAAGGGTAGAACCCAATATCGTCTCCACACTTGATTCCAAACCAATTAAGAAGAATAAGAGAAGAAGAAAAGGGAATAATACAAAACATTATTTGAAGAAAAATTCAAAATTCAAACATGAAAGAAATGAAATACAAAGAGGTGGTGGGAGAGGAGAGCCATTTTGGAAGAGAGCTTTGCACAAAGCCTTACTTCTTCTAAGAGTTGTGAGGGGCTCCCAAGATACACCCTTTCAGCCACACCCTCCCAAATCCTCTACCAGACCTCTCAAAGAGTGAAAACCACCTTTAAATAGAGTTTGTGAGGGATAGGGTTAAATAACATTTTATGTGCGAAATGAAAAACTCAGAAAAATATTTTATTCTAAGTTGCACCGCATATTTTACCTCCAAAACGCATGAATTGGTTAGCAATCTTGAAGAATTATTTGAGCCAAATCATCTCCACAATCATTCCTCAAAATTTGGGCTCAATGCAAGCCTGGATGAAGAAAATATGGACCAAATACATAACCCATTTCCATTTTGCCAAGTCCAGCCCACCATCGACATAATGGCCCATTTACTCCATCCAAATGCACTCTTTAGATCTAGTGTCCTTAATAAAAGTTATAGAATATAAATTTAGGAACCCTGTTGAACTTCTCTGATGCTCTTTGTGATTTAGGAGTTTCAATCAATGTGATTCCTCACTCCGTATTCTCTTCTTTAGAGGTTGGTGAGCTGAAGCTGACGAGAGTAGTGGTGCAATTGGGGAATAGAGCTACGACACATCCAGCGGGAGTCCTTGGGGATGTACTTATCTGGGTAAGAGGCATGATCTTTCTAGCATATTTCTACATGATTAACATGTAGGAAGATTAGGTAAGTTCTCATTCCCCTATTATCTTAGGTAGGCCCTTCCTCAAAACTTTAAAAACTATCATAAATGTCAATGAGTTTACACTTTCCATGGAATTTGGGGATGAAGTTGTGATATTTAATGTTATGGACTCCATGAAGTACCCCTATAAGGACCATTCTAATTTTATTATCTCCCATTTTGAACCACCAAGTAAAAACTCCATGGATTTTGATTGTCCTATGTTTAGAGAGATTATGAGTGTTGGTTCTAGTTTGATGTCTAAGAGTACTTCCACACCTGTTTTTAATGAACAAGACTCTCTAAGATTTGATTTCGAAATGGATTCATATTCTGATATTGATCATGTGAACTCTGATTATGACATGGCTATTGAGTATGCTAATGGATTTGATGCATTATTTTCTAATTTTGAGGATTTTTATTCTGATACTGATGTTCGTTGTGTAGATATGTCTGTTGCATCAATTTCTCCACTCATACATCACCCCCCTACATTGAAACTCATGCCATTTCCCTAAAATCATAAATATTCATACTTGCGGAGTGGTGATAGATTACCTGTTATCATTGCTAACAATATCTCTTTTGAACATGAAGAAAAACATTAGAATCTATTGAGAGATAACATTAGGGAAATTGGTTGGACATTGGCAGACTTATCAGGTATTAGCCCCTCCATTTGCATTCATAGTATTATCTTGGAGGATGGGGCTAAACTGATTAGGAAGCCACAATGTATAATTAATCCAACACTTTTGTAAGATGTTAAGAATGAAGTAGAAAAATTACTTGAGGCAGGTATCATTTACCCTATTTCTGACTCACAATGGGTTAGCCCTATCCAGGTTATACCAAAGAAAACTGGTTTCACTGTTATAAAAAATGAAAATGACGAGTTAGTTCCTGTGAGAGTACAAAACAGTTGGCGAGTGTGTATTGATTATAGGAAACTAAATCAATCCATTCGTAAGGACCATTTCCCACTTCCATTCATTGACCAGATGATTGAGAGACTTGAAGGTAGGACACATTATTTCTTCTTGGATGGTTTCTCTGGAAATTTTTAGGTTCCCATTGCAGCAGAGGAGTAGGAGAAGACGACATTCACCTGCCCATTTAGTACCTTTTATTACCAAAGGATGCCATGTGGACTTTGCAATGCCCCAGGTACCTTCCAGAGATGCATGGGGAGTATTTTTTTTTCATATTTCATTGAGACCTGCATGGAGGTATTTATGGATGATTTTACAGTTTATGGGTCCTCATTTGATGAATGTATCTCTAGTTTGGGTGATGTGTTTCATCATTGTATTGAGAAGAATCTAGTATTAAATTTTGAAAAATGTCATTTCATGGTCGAAAATGGAATTGTCTTATGTCATATAGTCTCACAACATGGCATTGAAGTTGATAAATCTAAGGTAGAAATTATTTCATCCCTTCCATATCCTACATGTGTTCATGATGTTCGATCATTCCTTGGACATTCTGGAATTTATTGACGCTTCATCAGAGATTTTAGTAAGATCGCTCTACCCTTGTCTCGATTGCTTCAAAGAGATACTGACTTCAATTTTGATGATTCATGTAGGGTATCATTTGATGAGCCAAATAAGTGTCTGACCACTCCACCAATCATACAGCCCCCGCGGTGGGACCTTCCATTTGAGCTTATGTGTGATGCATCCAACTTCGTGGTTGGAGTTGTCTTATCTCAGAAGGGGGAGGGACGTTCACATGTTATTTTGTATGCATCGAGGTTGTTGGATTCTTCCCAATAAAACTACACCACATCAGAAAAGGAGTTTATTGCTATTATATTTTCTTTAGATAAATTTCATTCATATTTATTGGGATCTAAAGTAGTTGTTTTTTCTGACCATGCTTCTTTGAGGTACCTCCTAAAGAAGCCATATGCAAATCCACTACTTATCCATTGGATGCTCATTCTTCAAGAGTTTGACATCGAGATAAAGGAAAAAAAGGGTTCAGAGAAATTGGTGTCAGACCGTATGAGTAGGCTTACTCACACACCATAGGGTGACACCTTGAACTAGGTACCACTTTGAGACACTTTCCCCAATGAGCATCTCTATACCATCTCAGGTACGCATCCTTGGTATACTGATTTCGTTAATTACATTGTTTCCTCTGAAATACCAGGAAATATGAAGAAGCATCAAGTCCAAAAATTCAAAATTGAGTCCAGGATTTATGTGTGGGATGATCCTTACCTCTGGCGCATGTGTAGTGACCATGTCATTAGGAGGTGTGTTCCTGATCATGAGTTTGAGTCTGTTTTGAATTTCTGTCATACACTTGCTTGTGGTGGACACTTTGGACCCCAATGTATAGTTAGGAAGGTTTTGGACTCCGGATTATTTTGGTCTAGCTTATTCCATGATGCCCATGTGTTTTGTAAGTAATTCTCTCATTGTTAACACACTGGGAACATGTCTAGGAGACATGAGATTCCCCAACAACCCATACTATTCTGTGAGATTTATGATGTATGGGGCATTGATTTTATGGGTCCTTTTCCTAGTTCATTTGGATTTTTGAATATTTTGGTTGCTATTGATTATGTGAGTAAATGGGTGGAGGCCAAGGACACCAGGACTGACGATTCTCATGTTGTAGTGGATTTTGTCAAGGCTCAAATTTTCTGCTGGTTTGGAGTACCAAAGGTCATCATCAGTGACCAAGGGACACAATTTTGCAATAGGAATTTTGCTTCCCTCCTTCGAAAGTATGGGGTGACACACAAAATATCAACACCATACCACCCCCAAACAAATGGCCAGTATGAGGTTTCAAATCGTGAGTTGAAACAAATATTGAAGAAAAACTGTGCAGGCAAATGGGAAGGATTGGAGGAGGTGCTTTGATGATTCATTGTTGGCTTATAGGACAGCATAAAAGACACCCATTGGCATGTCACAATTTCGGATTGTTTTTGGTAAAGCGTGTCATCTCCCCGTGGAAGTTGAGCATCAGGCTTATTGGGCTATAAAAAAATGCAACAAGGATTTGGCCCAAGCTGGAATCCAAAGGAAGCTACAAATTCAAGAGCTTGAGGAGATTAGATTATCTTCATATGAGAACTCAAGGCTCTACAAGGAAAGATCAAAAGCTGAACAAGATATAATGATCCAACAAAGGGAGTTTCATGTTGGAGAGAAAGTCCTTCTCTATAGTTCACAACTGAAGCCGATGCCTAGTAAGTTGTGTTCCAGATGGTTAGGTCCTTATATTGTATCTAAAGTTTTTCATTATGGTGCAGTGGAGATCACAGAAGAGGAAACTTTAAGGAGAATTACAGTAATTGGGAAATGTTTTAAGAGATACATGGAGGGACTTCCTACTAATGCAGTGGATTTTATCACACTGCATGACCTCATCATCAACTGAGCACATCAGGCTGTTCCAAACACTATCACTTTTATATTATTTTTCCTATTTAAAAATTATGTATTTCATGTGCATATTTCATCTCATGGGTTCACATTGATGACAATGCAATATTTTAAGTTAGGGGGAGGGAACCTTTTAGTTTAGTAATTTCAATTTTTTCCTATTTTAAAAAAACCAATAAAATTTCTGTGTTTTTCAAATATTGTGTGTTTATTTTTCAATTTTCAATGTGTTTTAGAAATTTTTGAGCTGAAATGATTCTCATCACAATTTTGAAATGCATATCAATGAGTGAAACAATTTATCCCTTGAAACTAAGCTTAAATGAATGCTGAAATGACTTTGTTTCAAGTTCAAATATTTAGTAATTTCAGGAAAAGTACACTGAATTTTGGATCCCATGCCACATCTCATTTTCTATATATTTGAAATCACTTTCCTGTGAGGCTTCTGAACCATTATTTTCATATTATTTACATTAACCTCACTTATTGAGACAACCAAACCATTCTTGATTTAACCAAAATTTTATTTATTCATGTAAAAACTTGATGGTTTGAGGTACTTATGTTTAAATGATTGAGGAATTTGTTTTGTATTAAAGCCCCTATTTCAAAGAATCCCTTTCATAATGGCCTACCTTGAAAAATTAATCCTTGTAGCCCTTAGAATCCATGCACAGCCTATTAGGTTATCCACATTACAAGCAAAATTTCTCTATCCAACCAACTCTTGAAGTAAAATTTCATAATCTAGTTGAGATTAAGTGTGGGGAATCTATCTTGTGTTGTGCTACCACATTCTGTGATACATTGGGTGGAAAACTAAATTTTGAAAAGATGTGTTTTCTGCTGATGAAAATCATTATATTGAAAGTTGTGCCTTTTCTAGAGCATTCATGACAAGTGAAGCTGTGCCTTTTCTGGAGATTCTAATTGAGGTGGAAAGTTTTACCTATTTGGAGCTTTGAAGAATATCATGTTTGAGAAGATTGACATTTGTTTTACTGAAATGATGAATGGTGTAAACCTTTCATGACTTTTCATGGTGATGGAGCTGAATTGATATTATGGGGGTTGAGAAGAAGATCATATTTAAGTGAAAATTATATTAATGCAATTTTGTTTCAAAAATAGTCAAGACCTCCTCATTCATCCTCAGAATTTTCCACATCTAAATCCTACCGACCGAAAGCCAAAGAACAACCGTGAAAAGTCCTCATGACAAACATATGTCCTTGACTCACATTTGGTGGAGATTTAGGAATTTATCAAGCCTATGGTGACCCTTGTATGAGTTTGGATGAGAAATACATTGCAAAAAAAATGATATTTGTGTGGTAAGAGAAAGTTTAAGTGAGGTAAGTGTTTTGTGCATGGGAGGAAAAAAAGTGGAAATATATTGAATGATATAAATGAAGAACTTGAAATAATGGTTTTTTATGAGGCATTATATATTTGTTTTCATGGTTTTTAATTGTTTGATCTCAAGGATATGTGTTTTAAACTTGGTTTTGATTTGATATTGATGTTTACATAATATGAGGTTTTGCTCAGGAGTGCAAAATGGTAAGTGTGGGGTAGTTGATAAAACACTATTTTATTGAATATTTTATTGATAATAAATAATATAATTTCCTCACATTGTGTTAAATATGTTTATTTAAAAAATATTTGGGATTTGATCATTCATTTGAAAATTTGGTGAAAATTCCATTTTTACCCTTTATAGTGCAATGTAGTATTTCAAAGATAAATTTTTTTATATTTATTATTTGAATTTGAAATTTTGTAAAAGTGTTTCTAACGTAATTTTCTACAACTTTTATTCATGAAACTAGAGCTAAATAGTGCATTTGGTTGTTGAAAATGGTCCATGAAGTCAAAGTTGGGATGGACTCGGCAGAATGGACATGGGTTCTGTTGTTGGGCCATATCTTCTCCATACGGGCTTTGATTGAGCCCCAATTTTGAGGAAATCTGTCGAACAAGATTTTTCAAAAATCATCCTTCTATAAGGCCGGCCAATTCACGCGTTTTGGTGGTCAAATGGGTGGTGAAAGTTGCATTAAAATATTTGGGCGAGATTTATCATTCACACTTTAATCCTCTTTAAACGTAGCCTCCCCACCACTCTATAAATTAGTGTTTTTATCATTTGGAGGCGTTGGGACGTGCATTATGAGATTGGAGGAAGAGGATAATTGTATTCACCTGAATTATGCAAACATTGTAAGAGGGGTAGCTCTTGATGCAAGGATCCCCTCATCAAAGCCTCATTCTTTTCTTCATTTTGTAATGTTTTCATTTGTGTAATAATCTTCTTTGATCTTATTTTTTTCCTCATTTTTTCTCCTATTTTGTTTAAATTTCTTCTTCTCTAAATCTTCCGAATTGGGTTGGAATTCATGAGTAGAAGCGTTATTGGGTTATACCCATTATAACCCTTTGCACATGAAAAACGCTTCTACGATGATTACGCCACCCATGGAAGAGTAGTCTTTTAGTAATCAGTATATCTTCTACCCCCTTCATTTAATTATTTTAAATAATTGAGATACTTTAATTCACTTAATATGATCCATTAATTTTGTTTTTAAATTGTATGAAACTAAGCAAGCAATTGAACAATTAACACAAAAACACAGCAGGTCGGGATTTTGTGCAAATTGTGAGAGCGCGATCTTAATCGGTAATTCAGGACCATACGGGATAAATTTGTAGAGATAAAATATAATCCCTAAACACAATTCATCCTCATTTCCAGAATGGATATGTGCCTTAATTTACCACTGACCATAATCTATCCTTAGAACATCAATCAAAGTAGGGTGCTGCGATTACATGTTCCGAGGATAACCTAGGGTTTAATTAACATCATCTTTGTGGTAAGGTTAATTCTCGTAGGTTTCGGGGGTTAACAAGTTAAGGGGTCCTCATTAAGTAGATGTTAGTTTAAATGATAATGATAAATAATTTATTGAAGAGGTAGAGTTAGATCGATTACGTCTTTTAAAATATTTTCTTAAAGAAACATCTTCTTGTTGTGTCTTTTTAATCAAACTTCATTTCAAAATTTAAAAAAAAATGAAATCTTTTTCCAGCAAACTTCGTGAAGTTTTATAAACTTTAAACAACCCCCATCCTTTCAAGTAGTGTTTTTATTCTCTTTTATTTTATTTTTGGAAGACCTCTATAAAGATGTTTTCATTCACTTCCTCATTTGAAAGATGACCTTGGTCATCCACTCTACTACACCTATGTACCCCAAAATCACAATAACCATTTGAGGGTGCCCACAAAAGTGCTCTATCAAAGTTACTGTAATTTTATATGTAAACATTCATTAAAAACATAAATAAATATAAATAACGATAGAGGTTGCTGATTAAATGAATTTTAAAGATCAATAGAAAGTTATGGACCCAAAAACCATAACTCATTAATGATTTAAAAGACCATTTGATTCATCATGTATGAAGGTTATAGGGAAAAAATTTATTTCAAAATAATTTTACTTATATTGATGAATAATTTTACTATTTGATAATATAAGGAAATATTCCTCCATGATATGTTTCTATTTCATAAGAATAATTTCATACTTTGGTTGTGCTTAAAAATATTTCAAATTCATCACATACAACATGAAATTAATATCTTAAAATGAATTTATATATGCCAGATTAAATTAAAATCTCATTTAATGGATCTTAAGATCCATAAAATACTAAAAATTACATAATTTTGTCTCTATATATTTTCTATAACCAATATGGTTAGAAAAACATATCCAATATAATATATTAATTAGTAAAACCCAACATTAACACCAATTGTTCATCATTAATATTTATTTTTCATGTTATTTGACTAATAAAATAAAATATTAACTGTGAAATGAAATAGTCATGTGGTATGTGTTAAAACCATATCGTCATTCTTTTAAATGTTTATGAATAATATCATTTCGTGAGGTGATGGGTTGTCACCTAACATAGAGGTTTCCCTATTTCTAAAACTATATTAATATAATTTTTATAGTGTTCCCAAAATGTGATGACCCATAATAACTATATTTGAAAAGTTATGATAAACCATAAATGATAACAATATCTTTAATCCAATATACGAAAAATGGAATGGGAACTCCTCCTCAAAAAAAATTATTTTAAAAAACTAATGGTTTTATTTGAACTGGGAATCCATCAGAAGCCCCATATAAGAGGGTTTTTTAAAATATTCCACCTAGGATCGATGTCAACATGTCAAAATTGGTGGACAGTGGCCCGATATTAACCAAGGGCTAGGTGTGAAGGATTTTAAGCACAAAATAAACTGTAAAAGTGACTGGTTTAATTATTAAAGACGTGCACGATGTCTGCTCATTTTTGGAGACCTTTTCTCGAATAATCCGATATTAAATTTCTCTAGATCATCTCCATATGCTTCGAGGAATCTGTGGGAGCGTTGTTCATCGTAATCTGGGTGCTAGCACAGAATTGCAACGACGCCTTCAACGCTCTAAAGACTATTGAATCACTTCGCTAGTGATGCCTGAGAGAGATCTTGATCCTTACTCGTTGAAACCAAATATTATCTCTATATATCATGGGAGAGATGATATTATTGAGAAGCACCATGAATATTCATTATAAAGAGCCCCTCCTCAAATATTTATAGTGTCATTTAATTAGTCTTAAATTCCTACATTTCTCCCGAATAATCAACACACTACAAACAAAATATTATGACTACTAATCCGAGCCATAAATATTATTATCACTTACTTTAAATATATTAAAATATATTATGTGATGATAACTAAGTCATTAACTCAACTTGTCAATCTCATAAGTAATAATGTAACCTTGAATAATTTAATATTAGTCAATTAATATTTTTTCATGTATTTACTTAAAACTCATAAATACATTTAATAAATAAATTAAATACACATTATTCAAAAATCGAATAATATGAATATATTTATTTCATTGGTGATCGTTTAACATTGAAAAACCATGGACCCTTGTGGTGGGGCCCACCGTATCCAAAACTCATATTCAACCAAATATAGATGATTGTTGAATACACTACTGTGTGTGACCCTCTAGGCCCTTATCTCAACAATTGTGAATATTATTCAAATACCAAGAGTGGGATCTGGCAACCCATAATGGCCTCTGATTAGAAAAGAATTGTCACAATAGTGAAAAACAACCAATGAACACACATTGTGTAATATAATCTATTTGTCTATCATATCTCATAAATTATGACACACTCTGATGTCATCACCTTTTGCTGCTTTATTGTTTTTTGATTTAACTGGATAGATTTACCCTAAACTTCAATGGTCGTGGTCTTATAAAGATACTGCCATCCATATCAATATGGCAAGAGATATATTACATCCATAACCAGAAAGAGACAAATCCTTTCTTGATCATTCAACTAATGTTTGTCTACCAATGATGCACCCAACACAAACAAATTCTCCACAACTTCATTTCCATGATTTTAGACTTTCATCAATGTACGTAATAAAATAATATACATTGGTAATGATCTCATGTCAGGAGACCATTACACATGACCGTAGATAGGAACATCCAATGACACTCAAAACATGTGGCGTTTCTATTGGCGGGTCAGTCCTCCTGACCGCACTTCAAAAGATCAAAAAGTGTGAAGATCATTTGAAGAAGTTTCAGTTCTTTTGAGCGCCCAACACCATATGGTCAAACATCTACTATGTCCAATCAGTAAGATTTATCTTGACAATAGAATCTATATTTAAGATTAATGTCCTAGTATCTCTATGTACTCATTATAGCATGGAAACAGCTATAAACTCCTAGTACGACAATTAATCTTTGGATGTTACCATTTCAATAGTGGAAGAAAACAATTATACACTATAATGGTATGAATACATCATGTATTGATAATTGTATACAAGATATGGTTATAAAAATTAGTGAATAATTTGGAATAGGGAACCCAATAATTCAACACTCCCACATGCACTTGAGAAAACATTTTTACCAAACTTGTTAGTTACTCACATGATTAACATCATAGTGTGATATATTGGCTATTACGAAATTCATAATTTACATTATAATAATATGTTTCCCACCATGTGTGATTCCATGAACTGGAACAAATAGTTTCATTTAACTACTTCTTAGATACCTTAGAAGATGCAACATACTCAGTATTTGTATGTATGGCTACCACTGGTTGATATGAGTTTAAATTTCCCATCGACATTAGTCTAAATACAATCCAATATCACAATGATCTATGGAAGACTAGTTTATGACCCCTAAAAACTAGTATTCTTCCTTCTCCAATTACCTGGTACCTATATTTTGTACTTTTCGAAGTACAATTAGATAGTTCTGACTACAACCCTTGCAATGCTCCCGGATATAACTGATATTTTCCTATTATAAAATTTACATTGGAAATATCAGTTCTTGTACATATCATGGAATTCATGATTGATCCATCGCTTCAACGTATAGATTGTAACTCACCATGATTATCTCTTCACATGTTACAGATAGGTCAAGATGCAGAAATTATGCCATGAGACATAGGCAACAATTCATCACATGAATTGTTCCAACTTGTATTTTTCAATACAGTGTTACAATACGTATGATGGATCATTACCCCAAAACCTATAGATCTACATTAGTTGATCTTGTTCCCAGAACATAGGATTATACTTTATGTCAATCGCTATATAAAAAATTTCATCTTGTTATTAATTAATTGTGAGACCAATATGTTTTCCATATGTTGTCGAACATACATCACTTGTCAAACATTAGTGCTCCCACAAACTTTTCATAGGCATATGGTAATCATTTGTTGAAAATGTATATTCTCTGAACATGTTTCTTACTTTAATCCCAAAATGGTTTTCAGTAACTTGCAACCTTTATTAGCATTCATTGACGTGATCATCCCTTTTTTTGCATCATATAGACAAGATCCACGATTGGTGGTCATGAAATCCAATTATAAATAACGTAATCATATATATTTTCTATGAAAAGTAAAATTCTAATGGATTTAGGCCTAACTACTTTGTGAAAACAATCAAGCCTTAATGGAAATGCACCTGAATCATCCATGTATCAACTCACTTCAACAACCACCATATTATTAAAAAAAATCTTCATTTATTCGTTGATACGTGGAATCCATTAATTGAATTTTAATTGGTCTTATAAAACTTTAGCTAATTCTCATATACTTCATACTTTTATGAAATATTATTCACATTGAATAATATATCACTGACCACAGTGAAAATCAAAACCATCAGCATGCTTTTATCTTTCCTACGATGTATGTGTCTCTGGAACATACTATGTTCCACGTGCGGTTGTGTAACTAGTGCATATTCCAACTATTTTTGCATCTTGAGCATTGAAAAAACACAAGTCAATATAGCTCCCATTATCTCAAATAGATAAGTGAACCCTTTTATATATATATATGTGTGTGTTTTATATCACTTGACTACCACATTTCAATCTCAGGGATATATTTAATATCCTAAGGAATCGTTAGGATACGTACCTTTAATGAACAATGAGTTTATCATGATGCAAGTTTGGTTGTATTCGAACAGACTATTTTCATCCAAACACATGTACTTATGACATAATGGATTGACATAATTCTATGACTCATTTTATTTCCATTATTCATTATATTTTTCATATGGTTGTGGGATTTCAAAGTTATTTGGAGAGCATTTCATTAAAAATAATGGATGTTTCTGTAAGTTGGAACATTGATACCACCAACATCAAAAATGTTATGTATAACATATGCATTTTGGAATTTTTCCACACTAAATGTTTTTTGATCAATGTTGATATGTAAGACATCATCATAAATTCTCCTCATTAACATCAATGATGTGATTTCGATAAGGTATTGTGAGTTTTGGAATTACTCCACGCTACATTATCATGATGGATGAATGCTTGGTCAAGATATTCTTCGGTATACCAACATGAAGCAACTCATATCTCATAACCATGTATATACTTCAGTTTATTATTCCTTAATTACATAAAGTAATATTATTAAGTATATATACATCTAGCTTAAAATTTGAATAGTTAATGCTTACATGTTGAACTATTTCCAAAATCTGGACATATCTTTATTTTTATAAGCTACTTTGTCTAAACTAAAGACGTCGATAAAACCAAATTTATTTTAGTTGTTCCAAACCTATATACCACACATGGTATATTGATGAAGTTCACTTATAGTGTTACTTTACAAAGAATTATATTTTCACCATTGGGTTTAATCCTTACATTTATATTCATTACTAAATTCCTATGATTCCTGTATTATTAAACAAGTGAAGAGTTTACCAAAACAAGATTTCCATCAAGAACCTAAGAGAATGTCTCCTTGTATCGAAGGACACATGAGATTAATGTTTTTGGTTATACTCAAGAATTGATCAACACAAATCTTTCACATGGAAATTAACAAAGTTGTGTACTTCTCACCACTAGTCTAGGTATAACCCTTTCGCAGCAACTGGGTGAATACACCTAACTTCTAGTAATGTTTATATACATACATGGTAACAGAATATAAATACATATATGAAAAAAATAATATAGAATAAAATATCCAAGTAGTAAAAAGAAACATTACATTGATGCATATTCATGATGTAGAAGCGGCAACTTGCTTCTTTAAATAAGTATATTGCTTTTAAACTTCCATAGTATTATTTTCTAATATAAGTTTCAAATAATCATTGTAAATAAATCATTAATTGAAGGGTGATTTGAATGTGTCGTTGGAATTAAATGGCATTGACCATTTGACATTGTCTTTCCATTTATCTACTATAAGAATTAATACATTACTGCATTTTATTCATATCACATGGTGAACCTTACCTAGATAGGTATTGAAGTGTCTACTCGATACCTGTTCATTTTTAACTTAAAATGAGTCTTGAGTAATGTGTTGAAAATGATATGAGAAAGTGATTCCTTTAAAAAAACGTGATCGATCATTTAATTTACACAAACCGGTGTAACATCGCCTTATTCATATCTTAGCATTGTATTCACCTAGAAAAAAATTTGTAGATGAGTCTTCATGTTAAAATCATCCATGTCGTAGTGTAGCGACCGCAACTGATACCGGATGTGGATAAAAGCATAATGATATAACTATCACATGCTTTGTACAATATTCTCTTGCAAGTGGTTTTCACCCTCACTTCTTGAGGTTCTTTAACGGTGTTGGGACATTGGAACCTTGAGTTTCCAATAACATATCACTATATAGAGGCACCTGCACTGTTCATGGATACTCATGTTTGTGTTGAAATTTTCTTTGTCCAATATTTATCATAGCTTAAACATGTGACATAACATTCCATTTTTCTAAAAAGATGAATTTTATTAGATGATTGACTTTTATCTGGATTACCGGTTTAGACATTTTAATTAATTACATTAATAATTTAATGTCTTCCACTATTTTATTAGATTGTAGGAACCCCCAGTGCTAGAATCAGAATACAATGTCGATAGAGTATTCTAGGGGAAAGGATCCTGGAACCACCCCCATAGTTTACAATCTATGGCTAAAACACTACTTGGTGGGTTCTAGGTGGGATTTTGGATGGTCAGATTCCTTAACTAGCAGTTCCTTGATCTTTTGAGTAATGTACCGACTTCTAAAATCCGAACTTGTTTTACTCAACGCCTGCCTATAAAATTACACTAAACTAGACATGGAAATATATTTTCCAAAATTTTAGTTTAGTCAACTCATCATTCTTATATGGACTCCCCGGTACTAAAAGGTACCAATAACTATGGCATGACCGGCACCTCGAATACCAGGTATTGTCCAAATTTGAGTGACAGAAGGATGTTATGACTTAATATATTCTTGAGGGTTTTATTATTTATAGTGTGACAAAAGAAATCATTTAATATTTGTATAATCATGTATTATGTGATCGCACTCACCACTGACCATGCATGAAATAGAAGAATCATCGCGTCACAAGTTGATTCTATCTTTCATGTTTGTTTATTATTATATTATGTGATATCGAAATAAATTACACATTCACAAAAATAATAAACCATGAAAAAACAACATGAAGATGTTATCAGGAGCTGATTCTAATGGTTGATCCATTGAGTGAATAATGGACCAACTGCAACCCTTGGGTTGAGTACCATTAGTCGCATGGCTTGGAACATGAACCACAATGTCTGATCATCCAATGAAACCAACTCATGTCTGGTGCGTCGTCGTCACTTGGTGTGAAGTGTATGACACCTCGTCTCGTCATTATACAACAGTACTCGCACTCAAGAGAGGTGATCTTGGTGAGTAAAAATGTACAACGTAGAGAAACAGACATGCATCTCCTTATATATATATAATTACATTGAGACGACACAAAAACCACCTTTTATTTAACTAAAATCATTATTACAAAACTGTATAAAATAAATAATTAAATAAATTAAATTCACAAACAAACACTAGTCATGCACTGGTAGGTCGAGGGATCATGACCAGAATTTACGCATTAAACTCACATATATTAAATAAATTTAGAATAAAAAATTTATACATTCATTAAAATAATACATGAGGGCATTTGATTGAACTAAAAATTTCACACTTATTTATTAATTTAATAATTACGTCATTCTATCCCAATTTATTAATTTAATTTTAAAACTACAATTTAATTAATTAATTAATTTAATTAATATCCTAATTATTTTATTTACACTGGAATAATTATAAAACAAATTTAATATTTAATTAATTTAATTCTGTATAGAAATTATATTAATTAAATTAAATAATTTTGATACATGTTAATTACCCAAGCCCCATAAACCATGGCCAGGGCCTGTGCGGGATGAGGTGAACCTATGCAGGCCCATCCGAGGTTGTCCCTACCCCATGTGGGGTTTTTGTAGACTATGTAGGCCCATCCCCACCCATTCCAAGATGGGAAGACCTGCCTAATCACCATGTGAGGCATATCAAACAAAACCCACACATGCAGTACAGGTTACCTCACAGTCGTGGGCGTCGCGCTGTGGGCGGAGGGAGGACAGTGAGGTGGAGGGTTGGGATATCCACATATGGTGACTCTATAGTACGCCAAGGGTGCATTCCACCATGAGAGGAGCTGGCAGTTGCATGCGTCTGGTGTAGGCTGCACAGAGCACCGCTGCGCACAGAGTGGGGCATCGTAGAGCTGTGTCGTGCGGGTTGGAGGCACATGCCGAGAGTAGGGCGTCTCACTGCTGGTGGGAGTCTAGCAGGGTGCTGTGGAAGGTGGCTGAGGTGGAGGCCTAGGCAGAGGGTGGTGGCATGCTACCAGTGTGAGAGAGAGCTGTTGTAGCGGATCCGTGGGAAGACAGACCGGGAGGATCCATTGCCTCTCTCCTGTAGCCATTGTGCCACCTCAACATGCTGGACACACTGCCCCAGGGCACCTGATAGTAGCACACTACTACAATAGGAAGAGCAGGATTTAGGTGGTTTCATCCTAGTGTGCCGAGGAAGGGGTAGGATGTTCAACTAAAAGTCACTTCGTGAAGAGTAGGTCGCCGCACGAGCTGGCAACAGTGGTTCTCCATGTGGGAGACGTGCCCTTGGATGGCAAGAGAGAAGGTGCCTCAGAGGGAAACAGAGAGGCTGTATGGTGCGGGAGAATCCTCAGGTGCTGGGAGAAGATGGCATGCCACACTGCTACAGGAAGAGGGTAGTGGAAGTGTGGTGATGGAGCCAATGTGGGAGGCCAGTGAGGGAGATTGCAGGATGAGTGACTGGCCTGTCCGCTTAGGGTTCCACAATAAGACCAACATGCGGGTTTTTTTTTACATTTTTTCAAAAAAAAAATTTAAAAATACAACCAGGTTTAAAATATATTTTTTTTACATCCCAAAGGCGGCACACCATGTTCCGCCTTTTGGGCATTTCAGTGCTGAAGAAAGGCGGCACCTGGTGTGCCGCCTTTGCCCATAATTAAAGAACAATGGCGGCACACTAGGTTCCGCCTTTGGAAAAAAAATAATAAATTTTTTAATTTTAACTTAGTCCTTCTAACTTTGTTGTAGCATTCAGATGCATTCCAACAATGAAAACCTCAACCAGGTTATGTGCTTTACACACAATAGAAACATCTTTGCAATTTTGTCATGCCCATGAGTATAAATCAACCACAAAACCTCTAGATAATTTTTCTTCGTAAGGTGAGATGAAAAGGGAGGTATTATACCATCAAGAAGAGAGATTCTAGAAATGTGAAATGCTGTGACAAACCTTTAGATTAAATGTGTCAGTTCCCCACTAGATATGCATGTTCCTTCAAAATTTTCAGGCTAGAGATAATCCACCTTAAGTTCCACATAGCCTTATGCCTTCCATGGATTAATGTCAAACACTTCATCCCATTTGTTTACATTATGGGGTAGTAACACCTCATTCCTTTGAATATGCACATTACCATGAACATATAAAATCATCATTTTGCAAGAAAAACTACTAATCTCATGTTCACTGAAATACCCCTTAATGTAAGAATGATACAAATAGTGTAAGTACCCAATAGCAAGATTCCAATCCATTTTGACTGGGCTATGTGGAATCATTCGTGTTTTCATCTGATTAATAATTTAAAAGGTTTCAAAACCACCTTTCTGATACTCAAAAATGTTTCAAGTAAGTGACTTTCAAAGCCTATAAAATATAAACCATAAGATCTATTGAAATGAAACATAAAAGATGGATTAAACATATAATAAGTAATTGAAAATAAAAACCATTTCTTAAAAATTGTTGATGAAATACAATTATAAGCTTTCAATAACACTTCTTTCAACTAAAAAATATTTCAGATATGAGACATTGAAAGCCTATAAAATATAAACTTAAAGACTCATATAAATGATTCTTAGAACATAGATTAAACATATAAGAAGTAGTAGAAAAGAAATTAGTTAATACTGGTGAGGGGGAAAACTGTTAGACCCTAGAATTGAAGGATAATGAGGGTGACAAGGAAACATCAACCCCCACGCCAACCCCTTCCACACATTCAGCCAACTTTGGCAACTCTTATAGAAGTAGCTTTTCAAAAAAATGAAATGTCACACCACCACAGCTTCCTCCATCCATATTAACCCCCCAATTCAGTTTCATTAAATGCGGACAGCCCCCATTTTTACCATAGTCAATGATGCACTATTAAACCACCACTTTCAACCCCCGCCTCAAAAATACAAAATGCTTTGAGGGATGAGAAATGATTCGACTCATTTCAATGTTCTAAAATGCGCCGAATCATTTCTCATCCCTCAAAGCATTTTGTATTTTTGAGGAGGGGGTTGAAAAGTGCTGGTTTAATAGTGCATCATTGTCATTGGTAAAAATGGGGGCTGTCCACATTTAATGAAACTGAATTGGGGGGTTAATATGGATGTAGGAAGCTGTGGTGGTGTGAAATTTCATTTTTTTGAAAAGCTACTTCTATAAAAGTTACCAATGTTGGTTGAATGGGTGGAAGGGGTGGGCGTGGGGGTTGATTTTTCCTTGTCATCCTCATTATCCTTCAATTCCATGGTCTAACAGTTTTCCCCCTCACCAGAATTAACTAATTACTTTTCTACTACTTCTTATATGTTTAATCTATGTTATAAGTTTTATTTATATGAGTCCTTACGTTTATATTTTATAGGCTTTCAAAGTCTCATATCTGAAATATTTGTGAGTTGAAAGAAGAGTTATTGAAAGATTATAATTGTATTTCATCAACAATTTTTAAGAAATGGTTTTTATTTTCAATTACTTATTATATGTTTAATCCATCTTTTAAGTTTAATTTCAATAGATCTTATGGTTTATATTTTATAGGATTTCAAAGTCACATACTTGAAACATTTTTGAGTTTCAAAAAGGTGTTTTTGAAACCTTTTAAATTATTAAACAGATGAAAACACCAATGATTCCTCATAGCCCAGTCAGAATGGATTGGAATCTTTCTATTGGGTACTTACACTATTTTTATCATTCTTACGTTAAGGGGTATTTCAGTGAACATGAGATTAGTAGTTTTTCTTGTAAAATGATGATTTTATATGTTCATGGTAATGTGCATATTCAAAGGAATGAGTTTTACTTCCCTATAAAGTAAACAAATGGAATGAAGTGTTCGACATTAATCCATGGAAGGCATAAGATTATGTGGAACATAAGGTGGATTATCTCCAGCCTGAAAATGTTGGAGGAACATGCACATCTAGTGGGGAACTAACACATTTCATCTAAAGGTTTGTCATAGCATTGCACATTCAAAATCACTTACTTGAAACATTTTTGAGTTTCAGGAAGGTTGTTTTGAAACCATTTAAATAATTTATCATCAACATTTCTTAAAAATTCATTTTGTTTTCAACTATCTTCTATATGTTTAATTCATATTTTAATTTTCATTAATATCGGTCTTATAGTTTATATTTTATAATCTTTCAAAGTCACGTACTTGAACCATTATGAAGTTTCACATAGGTGTTTATGAAAGCTTGTAAATTATGTGTCATTGATAATTTTTAAGAAATTCTTTTAGAGTAAAAGTAATGCACTCTTTTTAATAAAAAGAAAACATTTACATGAAGAAGTAATGTCAGTGTCTATGGTGAGGCTTTGTCCCACAAGGTGGTGTGCGAATGGTACGTCCATATTGAGAGCGACGTGTTCCATGCCGGGATGGAGTATGATGACCTGGAGAGGGATGATCTTCGGGAACTGGAACATAAATCATGGGATCCTCTATCATAGTCTACATGGAAGGAGGTGTCGGAGGGATGTCATCGTGTGCACGAGATCCTTCTCCCACTACATAAGTAGAAGGGGATGTCATCATACCCTCGAGAAACCATATATTCTGTGAAGGATCCGGTATGAAAGATGGCGGCATGGGAGATGACCCCTGATAAATCCCTGGAAAATAAATATCTGGCGAATACTGTGGATATCCAGCCAAAAAAGATGGATCCCATGCTGCATCCTACTGCACAAACCCAGACGGGTCAGGATGGACTGATAGAGCACCGACCTGTGCCTCTAGAACAGGTTAGGGCTCACGTGCAGGAGGACGCGGTCTCTGTCGCCGTTGTCGTCGCTGGGGAACAGCACCAGCTGCTACTGCAGGTTCTTGAGTAGGACCTTCATCTCCTGGGATAAGAGCATCATGTTCCTGAGCAGGAAAATCATGTCTCTGGGGTCTAGTATGGATGATACTATCATGAATAGATCGACAAATCGGCATCACCTCTTCAAAAGTAGCATGGATCACAGATAAAATAGCAACCTCCTCCTCCTCTAGATCAGTCCTGCGACATAGTCGTCGTAGTCTGGTATGCTGTACAGAGATTCAAAATGAATTATAAAATAGCGTAATAAATATATTATGTGAAATTTATTGACTTACCAGATCCTGAATCCCTCTCCCGTGCTGAGTCAGATACAATATAGACTTCATTCTATACCATGGCTCATACTCTACCTGATCTGATAGGTAGAATTGCATCGTACGTACACCTGTGATACGATGCTCTGCTCGATTGTCCCAGATGGCGACATATTGGGCATGTCGTCGTTGCCAATCGACATGTTGTCTCCCCGTGAGCTTCAAGCCATGAAGCGCTGGTAACTGTCGTGGTGCAGTTGGAATCGGTTGAACACAGCAAAACTGACGCATAACTCTATCGGGATGGTTCCACTCAATAATATGAAAGTGAATGAGTGGCACTACAGTCATAACCTCATTAAGTCCAGCAGTACAGTATGTAGGTAAGTCCTAAACCAGACTCTAGTATGGCATCCAATGAATCTGTAATGACATGTGACATTTCATCAGAGAAATTTGTTAACAAAAAACAAAAATGATGATATATACTTACACTGTCAGGTAGTAAATTGTCCAACATGAGATGATATGCAGGCAAATTATGGGTCGGAGCATCAACGAAACGATGTGCCTGACTCCACCTATCAAATACAACATTAAAAGTGATAAATAATCAGAAATTAAATATAATAAATCATAATACAATCAGAAACAAATAAATATGACGGATCATACCATCGTCCACGTGGAGCGTCCTGTAGCACATCTATAGGAAGCCTCTGACCAATAGTAATAGGGGCGAGGATAGGGATGCGCTCTCATGCCCTCAACTGTATAAGAACGACACATCCTCCGAGATCTGTGTGATCTGAGTGGCATGTCGTACATAATGCTCTATAAGTGTAGGCCAAACATGCAGATCCCCAACTGTTTTTCCAGATCCGATCAAAGTACTCTAGAAACCTAAGATACATCATGTGCACATGCACACCCGAGTGATCTGAACACAATGTACTTCTAATAAGTCGTAAGATATATTCCCAAGCATAACACATGATGGTCTTCTCATCAGCATCAGTAGGTAAATGTGCAAACTGCAAAGCAAGCCAAGGCATAGATATGGACCCACCATCTATAGCAGTATGATTAGCCAAAATATCGACACCTAATAATCTATGTGCCAGCTCGGCCCAATCCCCACTGGTGGGTCCAATAACTGCATCTCCCTGAATAGGAAGACCGAGTAGCACTGCCACATCCTCTAAGGTGATAGTCATATCTCCCTCTGGCAAGTGGAATGTGTGAGTCTATAGTCTCCATCTCTCGACCAAGGCAGCAAGAAGGGGATGATCAGTGTAAGTGAAATCAGAAACGGCAATGCCGTAGAAGCAAAAACGACGTAAGTATGGTATAATAGCAGCTGGAGGCGCCATGTGTCGAAAATGGTGTGCTCGCCGCACCCTAATCCGTCGAACATCCCGACCCTCTATCACATCATGAGAAACATGCCTATGCTGCTCGGTGGGGAGTGGAATATCATCCATCTGGAAGCCCGAAAAGGAAATTAGTCTTCACTATAAAATATAAATATAATGTTAAATTTAATAGAATGTTATGATTGGTATAATGAACGATATGTGATGCTTTTTTTAGATAAAGTTAAGGTAATGTCATCATATTTTGGAGAACATTTATCTATTGTGTCTTTATATATGTTTTTACCATGAAAATTATGTTTATTAAGATATGGTGTCATACATTTATATATAAAACATTTTATCCTGGTTATGTATGATTTATGAATATCCTTTATGAGAAATGTTTTAATAATTTTTTGTCTTTGATGAAAAATAACATTTTTTAATAATGATTTTGTTCTCTAAGATTACGTTCAGATTAATTGATTTAAAATTTCTGAATACAGAGGTTCGTTATTGGAAGGAGAGAAGTTTCTTATTGGAAATGTGATACAATTTTTAAAAAGTTCATCTCTGATATTAACAACATATAACTGACTACATGAAAAGATCATTTTGGATACAACACATCATTATGGCTGAGTGTGTGAACTCGATCCAGAAATGTTATGATATCGTTTCCGGTTATGCCCTTCTTGATGACATAGACGAAATTTCAACCTTTTCCCTTGTTCTTGAGGCCAATCCATCTCATTTCGTATCCTGTTGGTCTTCGGTCTTCCCTGTCGTCGTAATCTGCTGATGTCAGGAATCAGTATGGGCTGGTCTTCAGGCATTGGGAAATATCGAAACTCCCCAACAGGCGTCCATGGCGCAGAATAACAGTTAGCAATGGCCTCCAATCGGTATACTGGATCAACATAAGCTTCCCATGATACGTTCACAGACGCACATGCAGTGATGGCATGTGCGCATGGAAACCTTAATGCCTGAAACTTTCCACACTGACATTGTTTTTCTTTTGGAAGTACCACTAATTTTTCACCGCTGTTACCTGTAATGGGGTTATAATACCCTTGAAATTCAAATGCCGAGTCTTCTAGATGGAATAGACACACTTGATAACTGGAATCTTCTTCAATGTTCATGTCAATATTTCGTTGAAAGTTTTTTTCCAAATCTTAGCCCCTGTTGAATCCCATCTGAGGCCAGTTTTTGTCTATCAACGAAGTACTTCACACAACGATAAAATGTCTCCTAAACTTAGGCAGTAATTGGTAGCTTGCGAAGCCCCGTGAAGAAGCCATTTATACACTCCATAATGTTTGTGGTCATGTTTCCGTACCACTTACCCCCATCATAGGCTAGTATCCATTTCTCTTTTTGAATCTTCATCATATAATCATACACTTCTTGGTTAGCCTTGCAGATTTCTTCGAAACGCGCCTCAAAACTTCATTGATCTGGCTCATATGCTACATAAATATGATCACATGTCATAGAAATTATATTTTTATTTACATTAAAATAGTAAACATCAATGATAACATTGCTTACCAAGCCTCGTGATTGCATTCTTCATAGCCTCATTATGGAAGGTTTTGCGCGCGTTACTAGAAATGTGTCTGATGCAGTATCGATGATGTGCATTTGGGGGCCTCCATGAATCAGGATCCGCATTGATTGCCTAATTTATTTCCCTATGTCGATCAGATATCAAACAGACACCTCGAATGCGTGTGAAATGGTTGCTGATGCATGCCAAAAACCAGCTCCAAGATTAATATTTTTCCTTATCCACTATTGCAAATGCAAGCGGAAGTGGTGAACGGTTCCCATATTGGGTTACCGCAATCAAAAATACGCCCTTATACATTCCAGATAGAAATGTTCCATCAATTTGTATGAACTGTTTACTGAAACGAAATGCGGAAATACATGGGAGGAATGCCCAGAATAACTGATGAAATTGAACACGAGATTGATCCAATCGATTATCTTCAAACACATGTTCCTTCATATTTATATGGTAGAAAACTTGGTTGTTGTGGCTCAACATGGCTAATAATTGCAGCAACACCCGATACGAGTCATCCCAATCACTGTAGACCTTCACAATTGCCTTCTGTTTTCCTATCCATGCCTTGTTATAAGAAATCTTATAACCGAAAGTTTGAAGTATCCTCTCTTGAACAAGGGCTATAGGAACATCTTGACAGGTCCTAATCATCTCGAAAATAACAGTTGACACAAATTCTGCATCCAAAGCAGTGTGATCTTATGTCAAGATTGACTGAACACAAGAATGAGCTGCCTCAATATTTGAGATTCTCCATCCACCAAATGCAATGTCTGGAATCACCCTCAACCAGAATCTACAGTCTTCATCAAATTTATCACACCGTATGATGTATTTTTTTCAACAAGATTCCTCAAGTACATATCTACAATGCCTCTCAATATGAAATATTTTTAAGAAACTCTTCAACGCATCCTAATTTGGAAAATCCCTTCCATTATATAATGTTTTGTCCAACTCACTAAACCTGTCCACTATAACTCCAGGAAACTCTGTTGCAGGTGTCCGAATATTTTTGTCGAATTCAGGTACACGTTCCATTGCTTCGGACCAAGATTCAAAGGGTGGTGGATGATTTAATGTTGGTCGAGAATGTTCTTGAACTACTCTACTTGGAGAAACTACTACCTTATCTTCTCCAGCTCCCTCCCCATCTCCAGCTCCCTCCCCATCATCATTTCCTTCTCCGCCTTTTCCATCATTATTAAATTCCTCATCTGAAGAATGATTTATATTTAAATCTGGATGATCATCTAAGTTTTCCTCCTCCACAACAGGGAAAACATCCTCAATTTCTTGGGATGAAGCTTCTTTAACAACTATTTGTGCATGTCTACGACTTCGAACATTTTGATGTTGGTGTACATTAGAAACTTCAACATATAACTCCATCATTGCACCATCAGACCATTGGGAAAATAAAGTTCCTTCTTGGACCCAGTGCTCATCAGCACCCAATGGACAAGCAAGATGCCATAACGTGGTAGGGAATTGCAAATGTCTATAACTAATAGACTTTATCTCTTGATGAGGACCGAGATTTAAGCAACCACGAATTCTATCTTGAAGATCAGTTATAGTAACACAATCCGATGTGTTAACCATATATGTTGGTTGTATACTATAAGAAGCTCCTTTCTCGGTTTGAATAACCTTTCCATAGCAGTAAACACAAGCAAACATGTCTCTCTACATGAAAAATGTTTACTGATCACTGAATATGTCAATAATGTTTTGTTACTTGTTAAATACCATTTTTTATCTTCTTAAAGGTATTTTAGTACTTCATGAAGTAAATATCAATCATCTAAAGCATATCCCCCAGGAGTGTCAAACCAGGAGTGCAGCAAGGCCTGTTGTCGTCTACCAGGATACCCCGGGTCAGGCCCAAAACTCCTTGTCGGGGCTTTCACCCCTAGGTACAGCTGTGCCAGAGCCACATCCACTTGTAGTATCCAGATAGGGATTTAATTTCTTAGATAACGACATAAACTTTCATGACACCAAAATTTTAAAACCTTCCTAAATTAAGCCACTAATGTTTTGTAGAACAATTTTTAACTTTCCTAAAGATATGTTCAGTGATCTCTAAATAATAAGATTCATTACAGTGCTGGTTAATCACTACTTAAGTGTCAGTCACTAATTAAGTGCTGGTTAATCACTACTTAAGTGCTGGTTAATCACTACTTAAGTGCTGGTAAATCACTACTTAAGTGCTGGTTAATCAGTTAGGAGTTGGTCATTCACCACATAATCATCCCTTAATCTTTACTTAATGACCCCTTAATCATCCCTTAATCGTTAGTTAATGACCCCTTAATCGTTAGTTAATGAACCCTTAATCATCCCCTAATCATCCCTAGTTAATCAACCCTTAATCACCCATTAATCGTTAGTTAATAACCCCTTAATCACCCATTAATCGTTAGTTAATCACCCCTTAAACATTCATTAATTACCCCATAATCATCCCATAATCATTCCTTAATCGTTAGTTAATAACCCCTTAAACATTCCTTAATTACCCCTTAATCATCACGTAAGCATTCCTTAATTACACCTTAACCATCCCCTAATCATTCCTTAATCATTAGTTAATGACACCTTAATCACCCATTAATCGTTAGTTAATCACCCCTTAATCATTCGTTAATCACCCCTTAAATATTCCTTAATTACCCCTTAATCATCACTTAATCATTCCTTAATTACCCCTTAATCATCCCATTAACCCCTTAATCACTCCTTAATTACCCCTTCATTCCTTAATTACCCCTTAATTAGTTAATGACCCCTTAATCACCCCCTTAATCGTTAGCTAATCACCCCTTAAACATTCCTTAATTACCCCTTAATCACCCCTTAAACATTCCTTAATTACCCCTTAACCATCCCCTAATCATTCCTTAATCATTAGTTAATGACAACTTAATCACCCCATAATTGTTAGTTAATCACCCCTTAATCGTTACTTAATCTCCCCTAAAACATTCCTTAATGACCCCTTAATCACCCCTTAATCACTCTTTAATTACCCATTGATCATCACTTAATCATTCCTTAATTACCCCTTAATCATTAGTTAATCACCCCTTAATCACTCCTTAATTACCCCTTAATCATCAATTAATCATTCCTTAATTACCTTAATGACCCCTTAATGACCCCTTAATCATCACTTAATCAACCCTTAAACATTCCTTAATTAATCATCCATGGTTAATTACCCCTTTAATCATGACTTAATTATTCCTTAATCATCATTTAATTAGTTTATGATCATCTCTAAAATATTAATAAATTATTATTATCCCTAATTATCATTCATTAATAATATTATATTATACATAGTTTAATCTAACATTAAATAATTTATCCCTCATCACCATTCATTAATAATATTAAATTACATATACCTTAATCTAACATTAAATATTAACTAATTAAAACATTAATAATATAACTATTTATTTCTTTTCTTTAAATAACTACTACTACATACTTAAATATTTAAAATTAACTAATTAAAATTAAATAAATAAATAACTTTAAAATAAAAAAAATACCTCTAAATGAAGCTTGACACAAAAATCTTGTACTCCTTGCGTCTCCGGAAGCACCACGAAGGAAAACTCAACTTAGAGAGAGGAGCTCTCAAAATTTTAGAGAGAAGAGGGATTTGTGAGTGAGGAAGGATGGGTGGGGCGGCTCCCTTTTATAGGGATATTTTTGGCGAAGGCGGCATCTAGCAAGCCACCTTCGGCTATTTAGAACAAGAAAGGAGGCTCTTCCAAAGCCACCTTTCACAGAAAAAAATTCGAAAGGCGGGCACTGATGTGCCGCCTTTAGTTTCCCCAATGGCGCAAGGCGGTTTCTGTAGAACCGCCTTTGGCCCGACGGAAACTGAACCGACGGCGGCACATGGTGTGCCGCCTTTGGGATGTAAAAAAAATTATTTTAAACCTGGTCGTATTTTTAAATTTTTTTTTAAAAAAAAATGTAAAAAAACTCCAAATAGGCGGTACACCACATGCAGTGGGTCGTCACTGGTGCGCAGTGCTGTCAGGTGTTGTTCGGTGCGTCTCCCTCCAACTAATTATATATATATATATATATATATTTATTAATGGTTACTTGTCACATTTTTACCTTATTTTTCATGACTTGTAAAAGCATGTCTTCTCCCGTTATTTTTTATGAACGTGACCCACTTGGGTCAAGGTCACCCCCTTTTTTTAAAACTTAATTCTGTCTATTGGGCTTGAAATAATTATATTACTATATTAATATAATAATATTATCATTATGATAAAGTAAATAATAATAATTATAATAATACATTTTATTATAATTAATATTATAATAAAGAGGTTTTATTATAATAATATTATTATAAATAAAATAATAGATACGATTCTTATGATGAATCCGGACCCGTAAAACACTATTCCGATGAGAGGAATTCCACCTGGGAGAAATAGCTCCTTCGATTTAAAACATCAGATGGTCGTAGATTGGCCATCCGATATCGAATTTAGATGCGATCTGTGGAATTGGAACATGAACAAAGCCCTCTTCAATAATTAAGGAAGAATAATTTATTTTTCTTAAAATAGAAAAACGTACCTTTGATACCTCTCGTTGAAACTGAGCGTGCAGCGGAAGCTTAAATAGGTGTGTTTTTTCAAACTTTCCACTGAGGATCGACGTTAACATGTTAACATCGATGAATAGAATCCCATGCTTATCTGAGAACCAGTTGAGAAGGATTATAAGCACAATATAACCCATAAAAATATCAGGTTTATTTACGAATTCGCGCTTGAAGTCTTCTCATCATTGGCGATTATAGCTTGAAAAATATGAAGTCAAATTATTCATGATCATCCTCACATGCTTCAATGAATATGCGGGCTCACCGTTCATCATAATCTGGGTGATAGAGCAGAATTCTGATGATGCCTTCGACACTCCAACGACCACCACATCGCTTTGCAAGTGATGCCTGAGAGAGATCCGGATCCTTGCTCCATGGATCCAGAGCCTATCTCTCTAGATCATGGGAGACAATATAGGAGAGTGAATTTCCTTGAATAGTCATTAGAAAATACCACACCTCTTCTATATATATATATAATCATTTAATTACCTGGAAATTCCAACCCAACTCCAAAATAATGAACGCACTACAAAAAACATATTATGACTACTTATCCAAGTCATAAATATTATTATCACTGACTTGTAATATATTAAAATATATTACGTGATAATAACTATGTAATTAACTTGAATCACCGCTCCCATAAATATTAATTGAACCTTGAATAATTTAATATCTTTCAATTAATATTTTTGTCATTTATTTACTTAAAACGTGTAAATCCATTTAATAAAAAAAATTCAATAATCATTATTCTAAACTCGAATAATATGAATATATTTATTTCATTGTTGAAAGTTTAACCTTGGACAAATCCTAGACCCAAGTGATGGGGCCCACTATGTCCAAAACTCATATTCAACTAAATATGGATGATTTTTGAATACACTATTGTGTGTGACCCTCTAGTCCCTTATCTCGATACCAGTGAATAGAATTCGCATACCAAGAGCAGTATTTAGCAACCCACCATGTCAAATGAAGAGTTAAGAATTTTCACAGAAATGACAACCAACCTATGAATACGCACTGCCTAATATAATCTCTTGTCTATAATATCACAAAATGGTGGATGCATGGTCGTGTCATCACCCAATTCTTGCTTTATTTTTGGTTGATGTAACTGAACAGATTTACCCTCGACTACCATGGCCATGGTCTTATAAACGTACTTCCATCCAAATCAAAATGTCCCAAGATATATTATTTCCTTAAATCAGAAGTGACAAATCCTTTCTAGTCCATTAAACCAATGACAAGCCACCAATGACACACCCAACACGAACTACTTCTCCATGACATCATTGTCGTGGTTTTTGTCATTAATCAATGTATGCAATCAAATGGAATACATTGGTAATGATCTCAAGTCAAGAGACCACTACACATGATCATATATAGGAACATCCAATGACACTCAAAACATGTGGTGTTCCTATTGGTGGGTCAGTCCTCATGATATCACTACTAGAGATCACCAACCGATAACTTAATGAGAAGAAATCTCAATGATTAAGATCCCCATAAACCTAAACATATGTATTTAAGACTAATGTCATAGTATCATGAGGTTCTCAGTAAACAATGTGAACTACTATATCCTTTCGATTCGATAATAAATATTTGGACATTACTATTTCAATAGTGGACAAAGAAAATTCTACACTATAATGGTAAGACGACATCATGTATAGCTACCTGTATACATGATATTGTAATCAAAAGCACTGAATAGTTGGGTCTAGGGCCCCAACTATTTCAACAGGTTTCTATTCAAATAAATATTTTAAAAAATATCATTAATCATGTTATATAATTACCACAATTGTTTTTGAGAGGGGTATTTATGATGTTGAACATAAGATCACCCTTAAACTCATAAACTAATGATGTTGTCAATAAATATTATTTCAAGGAAGAAATATATGATTCTAAAAATTTACACACTCCATATATTATCCACAAATCTTATAAGAAAAATATTATCAATAAAAACAATCTACAATGTTATTACTGAATTTGAATATATAAATATTTTATCCCTTTTATTTCAATTTATGTCCATCCATGGTCCAGGTCTAATCATTTTAAAGAAGGCATTGACTTGAATAGTTCCATAGTCACCATAGGTAAGACAATGAACTTTAAATGTTTACCTATAATATATTTAATTCTGTCCATCACACTCTGTATTTTTTATTTGCAGTTCATTGGTTTATTCGCTTATTTTACACACATATAACATTTTCCTATTCGTTTGAAAGATTTTTCTCAGTGTATCTTTCCAAATTTTTAATATGAATAAGTAAATCCTTATTTGTTATATGGTCTCCATCACTTGGTATCTTAGAGAACACCCAAATCCAATAATTTATGGAGTTATAAGGATTTTTATGGTATAATTTTATTATTATATATGGATAATTGACTTGAAAAAATCATGACATATTTCTATCTTATCATCTTCTAATTATGTAACCTATAGTCACCACATTTTCCCTCATATTCAATGTTATGTTTACTTTTTCAGGGTCTAAATATTTAATTAAACAAAAAATGATTGTGTGACTGGCAATAATAATAGTGGGAAAATGATAAATTCATTGATGTATTAGTAAATAAAGGAACATTATTTTAAAAATAACAAACATGAGGTTTGACCTATGTCACTAATTATAATTTTCTATTCAAATCATTCATAGTATTTTGTAATGAAAATGTGTATTATTCAATGAATATCTACTAAGCATGTGAAAATAGGTGCGTATTGAGGCATATTGTCATATACCAGGTTACGATGAAGTCAATATGAATATGCCTTTTTCAAAGATACTAACTATATAGAATATATTTTAGAAACAGATCCACTTTTAGTATCCAAACAGAGATGTATTTCTAGGGAAAACCGTATAATAATATCATTTCTAAAACATTAGGATGTTCTTCTATACTTATCCTCAAATTCTATCCTAGGTTTATATTCCCGAATCTATATTTTTCTAAATATATTTCCCAATTATTTTTCAAATTATTATTTGATAACAACTGTAATGACCTAAAATCAAATAGACTAGAGCATGTCTCTTTAGTTATTGAATTTCCATAAGATACATGGAAAAACATGTTAAAGTACTGAATAATTTATTATTCTTGGTAAAATAGACACATAAATGATTCATATATTATATTTTAAAACATAAATTACAACATTTTTTTTGATAACACACTTTTTCCCTAAATTATTTCCTTAAATATTATTTTTTGTACACTTCCTATATTGCCTGGAAATAAAAACAAAAAATGGTGATATAAAATGATCAATAAGGGGTTTTTTCAACCAAAGAAGACCTGAATAAATAAGAATAATCTACATTGATATGTAAATAAATGAACACAGATACCATTTAAAAATATTTTACTATCATAATCATCATCGTAAGGTAAGAAACCTAAAACCCATTCCCTTTAATCAATAACCTGACTACCATTACTTGATATGGAATAATCGATATTTAAATGAAAATAACTAAAAACACATTCCATTTTAACAATAAACTAATAATGAAATTATTCTAGAGGTATTTTGATTTTGAATATCTAATGGATAATTAAATATATCCTCATTTCACAACAGTGAATACCATTGGAGATAGTGTTAAAAGAATTTGTGTAGGTATACCCTAGAAATCCTTTTTTGTATGGCTATCCAACTAATTCATATCATTAGACTAATCATGCATCATGTGGCTACCTAAAACCTGGCACCAACCGTATCTACATGTCCAAATAATTCCTTATATATTGAGTAGTTGATTTAGTTCACGAAAAATATTACATATCAATAAATATTCATATCTAGTATAGAATAAATATATATTAATAATTCCCAGTAAATAAAATATCTTTAAATATAGAAAAATTTATGTTGTAATGATTTATGGTTTAAGATGATAGTATATCCATCATAAATATTATGAATATTTAGGAGAAATTTAAAGTCCGATGAAAAAAATAATGTATATATTTTTATGGAAAGTTAATGATTAAAAAATATATCATGAAACTGAAATTCACCACTTTACTTGGTCAAAACTGTAATGAACCATCCATATAAATAATAAAGACGGTATGAAAAAAACATATACCCAATGGATTATAAGTAAAATAATGGTTTGTTATCATTTATGAATGGAAATACCATAAATGATCATTTAAACTATTCCTGATGAAAATATCATCTTACAATTTGATTTATTTTTTGAAACTGAAAACATTCAGAATATTTGGAAAAAAATTATTCTGGATTTTTTCGTAAACATATAATCGAATCATTAATGAAATGAGAGTTCACGAGTGAAGGAAATTTTGTACATCTCTTATAACTGAAAAAAATTGCTTTAAAACTTTTTAAAATGTATAAAAATATCTTCACTTAGAATGATAAATATGAATTTTTTGAATTTTTTTAAAAAAATTCAAATAACTGTAAAATTGTATTTAATAAATAATGTTTAGAATGATAAAAAAAATTATAAAATTTTCTTCAAACATGGATTTAGATGAAAATAGATTTCCAATGGAAGAGAGTAATAATGTCATATTTTATTAAAAAAATCATAATAATTTTAAATACCAAATAGTATAAAAATAATACTATTAATTGAAAAATAGACATGAATAACTATACAATAAGAAAAAAATGGTTTTATCATTCAATGGTTAAATAATTTGTTTTGATGAAAATTCAAGCATAGACAATCCTGATTAAGATAATATGATTAAATAAAACCTTACAAAGATCATAAAGTTCAAGTGGGAATTGATCAATTAATCGATTAATTGTATCAAATTTAGATAAAAAAAGTTTGAAATAATTATTAATATATAAAAATTAAATTTCAAACATAGTGTTATAATATAAAAGACAATAAGGATGAAATATACCCCAGTGAAAAAAAATAATTTGTAAAATTCTATAGAACAAAGTAATTTTCAATTCAATGCCTTTTGTATGAAATAATTCCATTTGGAACATAGAATAGAATTAATTTCTAAATATTCTTGATATTACAAATTAATGTGTTAGTATATAATACATATAAAATAAATTATTTCCCTAACATTTCAATATTTCTCAATTGATGGATATTGAGATGAAGTCCCTTTCCACGCAGTTTATTTTGGTTAAACATGACTTAACATCATGTATAATAATTTTAATAAAGTTATTAATTCATATTAGAACTATATTCATATTTATAAAATCATATATGATCCTTTAATATAATGATATCACCTGTTCATTGAAAAAAATTCATTATTTTCATTGTTTCGGGAGTTAATTTCCTTATTTTCTCATGATAGTTATTCATGAGTGTTCTGTGTGTTGAGTAAAGGATATAGTGAAATCATATCATGAATTATTTTATTCGAATAAATATCATATTTTTCATTAGATGAAATTTTATAATCATTATCTAAATTTTGACCTATAGAATGTATCACATTGCTTTGTAGAGACTATAGTTTGTATATACACATTAGAGACAATATCATTCCATAATGGTTGAAATGTTAAGTAATTTTGTGATATATTAACATTTCTGAATGAATAAATTACACTATATATAACATATAATCATTAAATTTATCCTTATTACATTCCATGTAAACCGTAAGTGAAAATTGATTAAAAGTGCTTTGCGAGAGGGTAGTCTTGAATAAAGACAATTTACCTTATCCTATTATAAATGTCAGGGAATGTTAAACGGTATATATGATATTATAATTCCATGTGTATAAAAATATAATATTTATAATAAAAAAATTAATTCTAACCTTATATTCATCCATTAAAGGTGGTGGTATATGAATTAATTACATCGATACATGAGGCTCTAGTCTTTTGTATACAAGATTGATGGATTTGTTTCCCATTTGGTGGATGAATAAATGGATATAGTTTATTAAATTAACATAATAACACATTATAATAATTTTAATAGTTTTTTTATTTTCACAATTAAATTTTATTCTGTTAGGGAGATAATAAATAAAATGAAAATGCTCATGTAAGAACAATATATATTTTTTAAGGAGCTAATTTTTGTTTGCACCAAAATCCATAATATAGTGGATTTATAATCCTTTCAGGCCTGTAGAAATTTTAGGTGAGTATTAATATAGATTTTTAATGACTTGGTATAACAAAATGGATTTGGATCTGTGAAGAGAGGAGAAGAGGGGTTTCCATTTATATGTTAGGGAGAGGAATAACATAGAATTTTTGAAAATAAAACTTAATAACAAAATTTTCGGCATGTGAAAATATGTAAAAAAGGATCATTATTTACACATAGAGATTATGAGGTTCAAATATTTCAAAAATGGGGTTGGGGAATATTTGAAGGTTATTTTAACCCTTATATTCTTAGTTAACACTTGGAAAATCATATTTTTCCTTAACTGTGGTAATTAGTTTTTACTGCTTTTACTATTCACAATGGAAGAAAATTAAGTTTAATATATTAGATAATATAAATTATTATTATTCAATATATGGAATAAACAAAATTATAAATTAAATTAATTCAATTTATGTAAGCCAATGAAAAACTATATCAAGAGATAGAAAAGAAGTTGGTTTTCATGGAGAGAATTCTCATAAGTATAAACTTATTTGAATATACAAATTAAATATGAAATTTATTATCATAAGATAAAATATATAAATTTTTTTAATTCAACTAATTTTACTAAAAAAATTTGAAATGAAATTTATACATGTTAATAATTTTAAAAAATGGCGTTTTCATGAAAAATGTTTATTTTGTAATATTCATAAAAAATGAAACATTTTAGAAAAATCCAAAAAAATAAACCTAAGGTAATTTTGAAATTATAATTTCGAAGATTAAATCTACTTTATCATGTTATTTTTATAAAATTAGTAAAATGTAATATTTATTTATATTCACAATGTGGGATGAAATAGTTATTTAGATAATTATTGTTTTTCAAATACATTTCATTAATTTTTCATGTGATTATTATTTTATTTATAATAAATATATAATTTTTTAAATGTTTATACCATATAATTTTAACAATTTAGATAGAACTATTCATACCCTCCAATTAAATATCTAGTTTATAATGATATACATTATTAAGGTTTATTTAATCTCTGTGTTTTGTGTCACAAAAAATATTGAATAAAATGCTAATCATTTCAAATATCATATTGTTGTTTGAAATGATCATTTAGATGTAAGATATGAAATTAATCGTTATTGGATTTTTAACTATTTATGGTTATATCATATATCTTACGACTGATATCAAGGAGAGTATATGAATTTTTTGTTTATGGTAAAAGATTACGGTGTGCTTGTAGAAAGAGTTACATAAATATAGTGGGATTTTTGTGATGGACCCAGTTTATAGTATTAATTAATTGAGAACGGTGTAGTAAATTAGTCAATAATAATTCCTTTTGGTATTTTTTAATTTTTTGAAACATAAAACAATGTCACTTATTTTAGTGAACAATATCACTGATGAACATCTCAGGCCCTAGGGAAAAAAATAAATAATTAAAAAATAAAAAAGTTACACTACTCAAAATTAATTGTATGTCCCCAAAACCAGTTTCCTATTATTGGTGAATTATTTTAAAACATTTTCCTATTCAAAAAAATCAAATCATGAAGTTCAGATCATTTTAGTAGCCTTATAAATACAACATACTAACAAAAGTTTGACATAACATCTTGAATTGAAAAACAACATATTATCCCCCATTGAAAACTCACATATTCCATAGAATATTGATTCTGGTAAATCATAATTTACTTCATACCAATTTGGGGGAATATGATACATAAGAGAGGGGTGATCTCAGATTCTTAGTAATGAAAAAAAATATAGAATAAGCTATCATAAATAGGAAAAACGTTTTAAGGTAAAGTATAAAAATGAAACAGAAGCCTTTAAATCATAATCTACTGCATAATATGGAAATAATAAATAATCTAATTACACTTAAACATTCAAATGTATATTCTACAAGTCAAAAAATGCCATGAAATATAAATAACTAATCTCATATAGAAGAAATGCATAATGCATGACATCATAACTATATTGTCAAGGCCTCATGCTAAGACCACAAACAACTATACCATCAAGGAGTCATACCAAGGTTTTATTTTGATTCCTGATACCCACCGATGCATCAAGGGGCTATAACGGTTCCTTACCTTCTATTACTAAGTCCAATGCATTAATAATATGAAAATTTTGAAATATAACATAACGAATGAAATTAAAAATAACATACCAAATGTTAATACTTTTATAATAATCCATGATTGGTATAAAAAGTTTACATCCATAGTCAAACATATCTAAAAATCTGAAATACAATATGAAAGATTATATCATAATAAATCATCCTAAATCAAGAATAAATTCAACCATATATGTTGACATTGGTAAAAACAACATAATAAATTTATTAAAACTAAATGAGAGAAATATCTAATTTTAATTAGAATTTATTTAAAATTTTTATGATTATGAAAGATAAAATTTATTTTGATAAAATAATGTATGATTTTAGGGAAAGAATCAAAATTATTTGACTTCGTAATGGAATAAAATATCCACTTGCGCTATATAAGTTATAATAACATTATTTCCGTAATTCCTTGAAATGGTCATAAGGTCCTTATTAGGAAAAAAATGAAAGATTCCTTAAACAATGTTGTATATAAAGTCAAACATTGGAAAAATAGATTTAAACAATTGTTTATTATATTATGAAATACATTTTATGAAAGATTTACATGGATGATAAATATGTTCCACTAGATAATTTTGTATAAAAAACCTCAAAAAATAATGAAATTTTGAAATTAACCCTTACCATGTTCATTACAATAGTCGAGGGTGTTTTTACCTTCTTTATAATTTTTAAAGCGTGTTATTAAATTATACCAGTACCAAATCTATAATAATGATATCATATATAATCCTCTTATATCATTTTATTAATAGTATTTTAGTATTACCATTATTTCAGTTGTCAACTACATCATTTTCTCATAAAAAATTACTATGTAAGTAATGGTTTTTCTGCATCTGATTTATTTTATTCATATCTAGATAGGTATTATGTTCATAATAATTATTTTTACTAATATAATAAATTTGATGTTCATTCTTTAATGGTTAATGTGGAGAATGAATCTCACTGCATTGTAGAGGCGGTAGGCTATATGTACATGAAATGCAAGGCCGATTGTCACCTATCGACCAGTCAAAGTTCTTATGCTCTACTATGTATACAACAACACTCGGGTCGAGTCATCGATGACGATACTTTTTTAATAGATGATTGCTTTTAGTTGATTGTATTATTATTAGGGTTTTTTTGCAGAGCTTAATTTAAATGATTTATTGATTATGATTTATTTAACAAATTGATAAATATTGCGGTGATTTCGTCATTAGGTAGTCTATCTTGTGAAATGATTGATCCTTGCTTTAAATTGCATTAAATGAACACTCACTTCACAAGATAATGTTGATTATAATTCTTAAGTGTTAAGGATTTAATCTAATCCTTTACATTACTTAAGATTCTAATCTCAATCAATGCTTGTTGATGGTGGTGTATTTATGGTTCCAATAATCCATGTAAACCACACGTTAAACAAAAAAACGTCATTAATCCATGACATGTTAAGTCCAACATACACTATGTTAATACAAAGAATATTCATCGAGCAAATACTCTCAATCACATAACATCCCAAAATTTTGATTCACACAAATAATGTATTTACTCAGAAATTTGGGTGTTTAATAATATAGTTATAATCTTATGATGATAAATTAAGAAGAGAAGAAAAATAAAGGGATATGAAAAGAGTGGTGCATCGAACACACACACACGAACAATGATGAGAATAAAAAAAACAGAATTTCGATTGAATGAGGAAGCAAAATAAGGGAAGTGGATTCAACTGTATTTAAACTATTTTAAGAATATTAATATTAAACTACAGAAGGTGGATGAGAATAATTGATATTGAAGAATAAAATTTCATTAAGACGGAATTACAAAACACAAACTTACAAGTTTACAAATGAAGAACAACACAAAAGTGAAAGGAAACAAATAGAGGGGGAAGGGTATCTCAAGTGAAAAATTGAGTATGGAAGGTCCTCCCAAGACTTTGGCAAGGCATTGGTCGTGCCAATATGTTCTCTTCTCTTCTGAAATTCCAACCCTATTGAAGGAGAGGAGGGGGTGCATTTATATCCCAAAGAAGTGGACGGTTTTCATTCCCAATATGTCCCTCAACTTGGATTGACGATGTTGAAATCAAGACTGCCGACTCTCGAGTTATCTCCTTCTTCAATGATGTAGATAATAATGTTGGACATTCGATCTCAAGATTTGGAGTCATTTGGACCTATGGAGACAATGATATGGCTGGTTGATTAATTAATTTTAATCTTTCAATTTCAATTCAGTCCTTTTAAAGTCCAACATGTGAAAGAGTTTTTGAATTGGAAGATTCCTTCAAAGATGAATTATTTTCTCACAAAGTCGTCCGCCTATATCTCTTATTTCACACTGCAAAATCGCGGAAATATTTGATGATTACATCATTAGATATGTTAGGAATAGTTTCCGGATTTTAATTCCCCTCCTGAATGGTAGGCTCGAATTCAATGCTTTATTTTGGCCCCTTTTTCTTAGAGTTGGGCCCTGCAATTTTCATCCATTATTCTATTGGATAATCAAGAACAAATGGAGGCATTTCAAAAAATATGGGCTTTAGTAGTGAGACCAGTAACGGAATCATCATGGATGGTCCAGTTTCTTCACAAATTCTTTGGGTCATCTTGTGTGGTCCATAAGGAACTTCATATGGCAGAATTGTACCATTCTTCATTATAATGATATATGAAAAATTGAATAAGAAATCCTAAAAACAGGAATCACACAATTTTAAACAGTATAGTGGGAGTTATAAATAAAATAATAAACTCACTCAATTGGACTAGTTCTAAAAAATGCTCAAAAATTATACTTTTTATTAAAACATTAATTTTTCACACAAATTATGCCAATTTCATATAAAATCAGTAATTCGGATATATAATATGTCATGAAAATATTAATAAGATCAACTACCCCATAGTTAGTATTTTGCAAGTCCTCATGTGCAACAAATAAACCCAAAAATCCAAGAGACAGGAAAAAGACCTGCTCCTAAAAAATATATTAAGAAAATGTAAAACTGCACAAGAAAACACAGTCCTGGAAGAAATCAAGAAAGACAAGTATAAAAAACACCACAATTATCATCCTGTACAAGGTCATTGCAAAAATCAGGCAAGACGCAGGACCAATTGAAACTAACCTCTAAGATTGCACTCTTGGATAGAGCATCATCAACCCGATTGGCCTCACGATAAGCATGTGTTACTTCAAGAGAGAGTGCCTCCGCAAGCCTCATACATTCAATCAAGTAATGAAAGATCCTCCATGGTACATTTTGAGATCAATCATGAAGAATTTGAATAGCAATAGTCGAGTCGGACTCCAACCATAATTGCTGCCAATTAAAGTGAACATCATACATGATTGCTTTAATCATAGACCAATGTTCTACCTCAATTGCAAGACTGTTGCCAATAAAATGGAATAAGCATCCTCTCACAAACCCACAAGATGTTCGGAAAATGCCACCGCATCCAGTAGGACCCAGAGAACCCGAGAATGCTCTATCAACGTTGACTTTGACCCAACTAGGGATGGGCGGTATCAACTGAACAAACTTCATCATTAACGGATTCTTGGACCTGCCCTGAATACCATGTGATCTAAAAAGCACAAGATCTGTAGCATCATTTTTCATAGAACCTATTTGAATAAGGGAGGTAGTCTGAATTGCACGATGGATGAACAAAACAATATTTTGGAAGGATGGTTTAATGTTGTTGAACGAAAAATCATTCCTCACTTTCCAAATGAAGGAGAAGACACTCACAGCCGCAACCAACTAGAGGGAATGAATCTGTTCACTAAAATGTTTCCTGCAAATGGACTTCAAAAGATCCTCCAATGATTGAAAATCAAAGAAGAACCTTAAAATATCCTGTAGATAAAGCCAGAACCTGTTCATGAATCTGTATGAGATAATAAAGTGCTGATGTGTTTCATCAGCATCAAGACAGAGACAGGAAGTAGGGGCCAACTGCACTCTGACGCCCTGCAGTAGATTTTGTACTGGGAGGCGTTGTTTCCAAATTTTTCATATGATAAGTGTTGATGAAGGTGTAATAAAGGTATTCTAAACACCTTTGATCCAAGAGGGATGATTCAAGAAAGGGCCACATGATAGCCCATAGAACTTCTTAGTGGAAAATATTCTAGTTAAATTTGGCATCCAGACAAGAGTGTCAGAGTCAACATAATTGTATCTAGAAATCTACAGACATAGGTGATCAGGTAACATATCATTCATATTGACAATACCTTGGATATCAGCAATAGCATACTCTATCGGGGATGCATAAAATGAAATATCATCACATATGGGCTGGGACAACCAAGGAGTTTTACAGAGGTTCAAGGAGGAGTTATCATAAACCACCCATCTCTATGTTTCCATCAGACCATTATAGGCCTGCTTAATGGTAGCCCAAACACAGGAGGACATGTAATGACCGTACCCATGTTGAAGCTTTTCAACAAACCTAGAATAGAGATATTCTGCATAGGGGTCATATCTGGACAACAGGTTCCATACAGACTTCTTAATCAAAGAATCATTAAAGACAGTCAGGTCCTTCACCCCCATTCCCCCTATTTAGGGCGATTTAACAAAATCTTTACCGACCACTATAATGAGCTTTCTCTCATTAATTGATCCAGTCCATATGAAATATCTAATCTTCTTCATCAAGTCTTTAGAAAGTTCCAGTGGCCATCCGTAAAGAGAGAAGTAGTAGACATACATCGAGGTCATCACTGAATTAACCAGAAAAATTCTTCCATCTTGAGACATATTCTTCCCTTTCTAGTTCTATAATTAATTATAAATTTTCCCAGCAATGTCCTCAAGATAGCACCGCTTCACTCTTCCCCAAAACATAGGTACACCATGATATTTAAAAGGTATAGTTCCCCTCTTCATTCCATGTTTCAGAGAGATTTACTTCTATTTCGATATGGTGTTACCTTCCCCAAACATAATCGAAGACTTATGCATACTAATAACCTACCTTGAAACCTCCACATAATGTGAAAATATGCCTTTGATACAAGAAATGGTCCCTTTTTTGGCCTTTCCAAAATCAGAATGTCATCAACACATAACAAGTGAGAGGTATCAAGAAGGTTCCTTCCAATTTTACATTCTGGAACCAACAAAAATTAGGAAGATCATTGAGACACCAGCTCTAATAATCCTCAACAATCACAAAATGTAGACCAGACAGAGGGTCTCCTTTCCTTACCCCTAGTGTAAATCAAAACAAACCTCTAGGGGATCCATTAATTATAACAGAGAGTCTCACAATGCCTAGGAAAGAGATAACAAGACCAAAAAATCTCTGCCAAAACCCATACATTTGAAGAATAGTGAAAAGAAAACTCTACATAATATTGTCAATAATCTTGGAGATATAAATCTTCAAAGACATGTCACTAACCTTTTTCCTCCTCTTCATGGATTTGACACATTTTGAAGCAGTGAAAAGACAACTTTGAATGTTCCGTCCTGGTACAAAACCAAACTGATTACTAGAAATAATCCCCTAAGAGATTTCACCCAATCCTTGGGTCATGATCTTGCTGATAATCTTATGTATGGTTTTTCTAATAGCCACTGGTCGGAAGTCTTTAATATCAAGGGAACCATCCTTCTTAGGAATCATGGAAATAAAATTAGAATACATCCCAACAGGCATAAAAGTGGACCTATAGAAATCCCTTACTGCATTTGTAACATCCTAATTTACAATATCCCAGTAGAACATAAAAAACTTGTTGGTGAAGCCATCGGGACCAGCCACACTCTCAATATTTAATGATAAAAGAGCATCATAAATATCCTTAGCATTGAGAATTTCAATGAGCCTATTATATTGTATATCATAAATAGAGGCTTCAAATAATTGAATAATTTTATCAGAGTGATCAGCTCCATTATCAGAATAAAGCATCTCAAAGTAGCCAATGATAGCTTCAACAATTTCTCTTTAAGAAGAGAACATACTCCCATAAATAGAAATGTTATTGAGTCTCCTATTAGAAATATTTTCCTTATGTAAAAAATGAAATAACATAGAATTCATATCCCCCTCCTTTAACCATCTCACATTGAAATTATTCTGATCTAATCTCTCTTTAAGAGTCAAGAGATTTTCCAGGTTTTAAGCAGCTTGAATCTCCTCCAGTGAGGGGACTTGATGAAGGATATAAACCTTCTGGTGATTCAGAATTAAAATTTTTTCCTTCTTAATGTCATTATTAAGGGAGGAGAATGATGCTTTGTATCATTTCCTAAATATGGATTTGACATTTTTTAATTTAGAACAGACAGTATGGGAGGGGCTTACTAAGAAGTGAGAATTCCAAACATCCATAACAATATCCCTACACCCCAAAATGACCAGCCAGGAATTATTGAATTTGAAGGGGATCGGGGCTGACCTCATTCTACTATCACAAACCTCTACAAGAATATGATTGTGATCAGAATGTATCCTTGGCAAGCTGATTCTAGATACATTTATTGAACTAGTACCCTTATCCACTTGTACAAAGCATCTATCCAGTTTATATGCCTGCCTTCCATTTCTGGTGTACCTAATCCATGTAAAATCAGCTCTAGACACAGGAACCTGAACCAAACAACATTTTTCAATGCAAGCAGAAAAATCAGAGGCTGAAGCATGACAAAAATTATCTCATATTTTTTCATCAGGACTCAAAACTGTGTTAAAATCACCAAGAAGAATCCAACTATTACTGATATTTTCAAGGAGATCCTCAAGATTCCTCCACAAAGTTATTCTTCTTGTATACAGATTAAAATAATGAACAAAAGTAACCAAGAGGTTGAGACAGTTTATGCTTCAGCAGATAGACACAGATTTCATGTCATTTATGAGAGTGCTCACCAAAACACTATGATGCTTCATAACCCATAAATATTCTACATTGTCACAAACTTTATTATTACCAACATAAGAATATTTCAACTAGGACCACTTAAAAGAGGACTAGATTTCAAATTTCATTCTTGGATTAGAAATACCAATCAAAAGATGATTATTGGTCAAGATGAGGTGCCTAAGGGACTTGATCGTGGGAGAATTCTCAATCCCTTGGAAATTCAAAAATAATATCTTCATTTTTATGGATCTGATCCTAGTGCTAGGCCCACCACCATGATTTTTCAAGCTTTCTATATGTGTAATAGTATCTAGTTTAGCATGGGTATGATAACCGGAATCTTGATTCAGAGTAGACAATTCATCGATATTTTTACAAGAATTCTCCAGAATAAGAGATGAGAATCTGTTCAAGGATTCAACAAGAGCAAGAAACGTGGCAGGGATTCTTCTCTTCCTAACCTTATCTGGATGGACCTGAAGGAAATATCCAGGCTGCTTACCAGAATTCTACTCAGCTCCTACATCATCACCTCCACTAGATGGGAGGAGAAAAACATTTGAGACATCATAATAGTTTTAATTATCTAGATGTACGTGAAGGAATTCTCCAGGCTCCTTCCCAACATTCTGATCTGCTTCTACATCACCACCACCACAGGAAGGGAGGAGAAGATCCTTTGAGGCATCATCAGAGTTTTTCTTATTGAACACAGCATCACCAGAAATAGATTCCATAGGAATTACCTGATCTGTTACATCATCACAGATATTACAAACCGGCTCATAATTTCACAGGTTCGCCCGATCATTAACAGTGAGGGGAGTAGGGTGAGAAGGACCTAATAGAGCCAAAGGATCTGAATCATTAACAGCCACATGTGAAGATGATGCATCAGGGAATTTATCATAATCAAGATCCCCCATAGGAACTGGATACCCCTATTGAACGACCCTATCATTCTGATTACCCGAGCCACCGTTTACTTCAGAGGGATCAGGTCCAACAACCATTCATTTATTTCTCCTGCATTTCGAGAAATCATTCCCTCTTATTTTATTGAAACTTCACATTTTATGTCTATTGCAATATGATACCACATGTCCAAATAACTGAAAATTTGAACAGAACTTGGTCTTCCTCACATAAATGATCTCAATAGTAAGACTATCATCCTTAGTGGTTAACACCACTTCTTCCACAAGAGTTAAAGACATATCAACCTGAACCAAAATCCTAGCATAATGGCCAAAGGAGGGGATTTATGTCTTCTTATCCAACCTAATTAGATTACCAACAGATGAAGAAATGTCCCATAATATCTATGAATGCCAATATATCCAGTTAATATTGCATAATCTAATCCATATTTGATCATATGTGTTCTTTATTGAATTCAGATCAAAATTATGGTCTCATTCATGAATTCGAAGAAATCCAGGCTTTAAAGAGAATGATCCAAGACTCCACGCACGCATTTTAAGTTCATCAAATTAAAAAAATATGATGGAATCCACGACCCATCGCCATCATTTTCCAATAATAAAATCCCCATATCATTGCAATCCTCTAAGAGAGTTCATTGAACACCCACAACTTCTCCCCTTTCGGAATTAGAACTCACGTAATTATAGAAAATTTACACAAATTCACTCTTTCTTCAATAGCATTTTGGTTCACCAAAACATGCCCAATAACCCATTTTCTAATGATCCTACCTGATGGAGTGGTTTCACAATCCATAAAAGAGGAACTTCCCGTATTTTTCATCACATCTGAAAAACTTTTTTTTTGCTCCATATCTATCTCGGGCAGCACTCGATTTAGGTTATCCTTTCGCACAAAGACTAAATAATTCTTTCTGACCAATGAAATATTCCACCACTGATTCGCAACCAGAGGTATTTACCAATTCAACACCATTCAATATGGAATCAGAAACCCCCAGATTGAGATCGCCAGGTTCCACACCACTCTCCAACATCTTATTTACCTCATTACCATATCTGCATCAAATATAAAAACATAACAAAATCATTTTCACTCACCAAAAAATATTAAAATTTATTTTTCTCCAATCAGGGGAGGTTTAGACTATTTCAATCATCCATTTTCAATTCCACTAGAAGTTGTTAAAGAAAAAATGTTCCAAAACTAATTCATTTTTATTCTCAAATTTTGAAATGGAAAATGTGGACACTCAAACCTCACACCTCTTGAGATGATAAAATTCATTTGTGGAGGTTCACTCTTTCACGAACCAAAATTGAAAATCTTATAGATTGAAAGAGATCTCAGCTTGCAATCCCTCTAAAAAGTTTACAAGAATCAAGAGGTATTTTAAGGGGGTTTTTGTGGCTATGGGACCGTAGGAATATAATGTCCTAGAGAGAGAAGAATAGGGGTAAAACACCAACCTACAAAAAGTAATGCATTTTATTTGAAATAAAACATGGAAGGAAATGTAAACACATATTTACAAGGGAATGATTGTGTGAAGAAAGTCACAATAGAGGATGAAAATTAGAATGGGATGAGAAGATGAAATATTGACAAACCAAAAAACTTCTCCCAAAGACATAAAAATATAATTCAAGTGTTCTTTTTTTTCCTTTTTTTTATTTTTTAGAGAGTTGAACATGGAAAATATCTTACACTCATATCCCAACCCATGATTGATCTCCTTGTGACACAAATTTTAATATTTATAAGAAGTTCAAAGGTTGAGGAAAAGTGATTTTTGACCTACCCAAGAAACAACCCATTTTTTTGTTTTCTTGATTCTTTTTTGATTTTTTTGTTTGAATGTTTTTAATTTATTTTTGAACACATGTCAATAACATCTACAAAATTAAATAAACGAAAGTACATTACATTCCGCAAAACACACTGAATGAAATCCACTCCCCTACACAAAATTGGATTCTTTCCCTCAAGAATATGATAACATAGTGAAATCAACCAAGGGTATCCAAAATGAAATCCATTACCCCCACAATTAAATTTCAAAAAATTGAAATGAAAAATATATGTTGATATTGGGTGGGATAAGGTATTTGGCTTGTAATATGGATAACAAAGAAAAGGATTTCATAGGCTCGAAGGGGCTTCAAAAAGTAGGATTCATGTATGGTTAATGGGAGGCTATTTGGATATTGTGGTTCTCATGTGGTTCAATAAATGCCTCTATCATATTAATGCACACTAAAGTAGGAAATTCAGATCAAAGGTCCAAAAACTCAAGACTCTCAAATGGGGGTGAAAACACACATTTTGAAAATATGGCCATAGGCGACCATGGAATGAAAGAAAACCTTGTTCCTCACGGTTTGGGAAAAGCATTTTCCAAATGAAAAATTGAGTATTCAAAATTTGTTAATTTTGACACAAAATTATTTATCCAAAGTCACGATGAAATTAAAAAAAAATGAGATGAAAAAATATCTGTTGACTCCCCAAAATGGTTGGGAAACATTTCTAAACTCGATGTTGAGTAAGCATGACTCTTTATTTTTTTTCATTATGCATTTTTTAGAGTTTTTTTAGTTTTTAATAAACACACACACACACACAAAAGAAATATAAAAATAACGGGTTTGAAAAATAAAGTGGTAAAAAAAATAAAGATAGAGGAAGAAGAAAAAAGATATAAAGGGAGGAAAAGATAGAGAGAGTTGAAGAAAAAGAGGTACCCCTGGATTGGATTTGGTAGGTTACCACCTCCATCTAGTGGTAGGTTGACTAGAGAAGTTGGAGATTCAGTGGAAGTCGATGTTGATGCAGGATTGTGCATCCTCTCATGGTGATGATTTAATCGATGTCCATTAACCGTGAATTTCCTTTTGGAAGAGAGGTCTTGGACTTTCAATACACTGAATAGGTTAACATTAGTAATAATAAAAGGACCATCCCAACAAGAATTAAGCATATCTTGGGGAAACCAAAATCAAGAATTAAAGATCATTACCTTATCACATTTTTGGAATACCATTATCAGGATGATTTTTTCATGGAGTGCCTTGGATTTTTCATTGTAGAGATTAGAATTCTCATAAGAATCATGTCTATGCTCCTATAGTTCCACAAATTGCAAAAATATTTCTTCACAAGATTTTTCACAATCAAAATTACATTTTCTCATAGCCCAAAAAGACTTATGTTTTATTTCAACTGGTAGATGACCTGATTTACCAAAAAATAGCCTAAAAGGAGGCATCCCAATGGGTGTTTTATAGGCAGTTCGATAAGCCCAAAGTGATTCACCAAGTCCTTCAGGCCAGTCTTTTCTGGCGGGTTTTACAATTCTCTCAAGAACTCTTTTCACTTATTTATTAGAAAGTTCTGCCATGCCATTTTTTAGGGGTGATATGTAGTTGAAGTTTTATGTACAACCCCATTCTTTTTCAAAATAGATTCCATGGTTTTATTATAAAAATGTGTTCCTATGTCACTTATCAAGGCATGAGGTGTTACAAATCGGTGGAATATGTGTGTATTTAGGAACTCACTAACAGTATGTGAATCATCCTTTCTAGTGGGTTTGTCCTCGACCTACCTAGAAACATAATCTACTATAATAAGAATTTATGAAAATCCATTGGAAGGGGGGAATGTTCCCATGAAATCGATTCCTCAAACATTAAAAACCTCAAAATAAATTAAAGGCTTTTGGGGCATTTTATTTATCTTTGAAATTGTTCAAAACTATTTTCAAGTGGGCCATGATTGAAAGAATGCATTTGAGTCCTTGAAGATTGATGGTAAAAATAATCCAGAGTCTAAAACCTTTCGAGAGGTCCTTTGTGGTCCAAAGTGGAAACCACCAGGAACTGAGTGAAAAAAATTCTAAGATGGAAGAATGTTCATTTTCATAGACACATCTCATTATTACCATGTTATTACCATTTTTACAAAGTGTATTTTCTTCCCAAAAATAGTATTTTGAATCACTCTTCAAATTCATTATTTTTACTTTTGAAAAAATTTCAGGAAAAACACCAGAAACCAAGTAATTTACAATTATGGCATACCATGGTATTTTTGGAGTGACAGATCAAAGGAGCTCAGTGGAGAAATTAGGACCGATGATTTGAAAATGAGAAGAATGTGAAATTCGACTCAAGTGATCAGCCACATGGTTTTATTTTCCTGTTATATCTTTGATTTCAAGGTCACAATCTTGGAGCATTAGGATCCATCTTATTAGCCTTGGGTTTGAATCACTTTTCTTGAGTAAGAACTTCATAGAAGAATGATCTGTGAAGATAATGATTTTGGAACCTAAGAGATAGGTTTGGAATTTATCTAAGGAAGAAACAACTGCTAAAATTCATTTTCAGTGACAGTGTAGTGATATTGAGAATAATCCAATGTTTTTGAGGCATAATAGATGACATGAGGAATATTTTTTCTTCTTTGAAAAAAAAACAGCCCCAAAAGCTCTATCAGAATTAGAACACATCAACTCAAAGGGTAAGGACCAATCAGGGGGTTAGATTATTGGGGCGGATGTTAGAGCGGTTTTGAGTTCAACAAAGGATCTCTTGCAAACCTCATCAAAATGGAAAGTGACATCATTTTGGAGAAACCGAGTGAGTGGGAGGGAAATTTTAATCCAGTTATGGATGAATCACTGATAGAAACCGGCATGACCTAGAAATGAACGAATATCTTGAACAAAAGTGGGTTGAGGAAGTGATTGGATCACTTCTATTTTGGAAAGATCGACTTCAATACCATGTTTTAAAACTATTTTCCCTAGAACAATCCCATTTGATACCATGATGTGAAATTTTTCAAAATTTATCACAAGGTCACACTTGACACACTTTTGGAGGACTAGAGAGAGTGAATTCAAACAAGATTGAAATGAATCTCCATAAATGGTAAAGTCATCCATGAAGACTTCCATGTAGTGTTCAATGAATTCTGAAAAGATACTCATCATACACATTTGCAATGTTGCAGGATCAATAAAAAGGACAAAAGGCATTCTCCTATATGCATATGTTTCAAAGGGGCATGTGATAGTAGTATGTTCTTGGTCATGAGGTGCGGTTAGTATTTTGAAGTAGCCGGTGTATCCATCAAGAAAGAAATAGTGTGACTTTCCAGCTTATCTTTCCAGCATTTGATCAAGGAATGGAAGAGGGTAGTGATCTTTTCTTGTTTCAATATTCAATTTCTTATATTCAATGCACACACACCATTTTTTCTTCACACTAGTTATTACTACCTCTCCATTTTCATTTGTGAGAATAGTTATCTCACCCTTCTTAGGTACAACTTGAATTGGTCAAAACCATTCACTATCAGAAATTGGGTAGTTAATACCAGCTTGAAGAATCTTGGTGATCTCTTCCCTAACTAACTCAAGGATAAGTGGATCTAGTCTTCTTTTTGGTTGTCAAATTTTTTTGGATGATTCCTCAAGATAGATGTGATGCATGCAAAGAGCTGGGTTGTTTTCGGGTATGTCATCTAGGGTCCACCTTAAGGCCTTTTTGTTTTCCTCTAACACTTAAAAAAGGTTGGACTCCTCAATTTTGGTAAGCGAAAAAGAGATAATGATAGGATAATAGTGATCATAAAAAAGGAATGCATATTTCAGGTGTTAAAGACGAGGTTTTAGATCAGTATCATCTTCAATTTTTGGGTTAGGCAACTCAGGAATGGAAGAAGGGACTTTAGTTGCTTCAGATTCATTTTCCTTAATACTGTCCAAGCTGGAGAAGTAGAGATCAGAATTGATGTGGGATTCAAGAGAGTTTTTATGATCCTCTAGATTGATAGAGTATATGAATGAAAGGTCAACATCAACTTCACCATTTATGACTTTGTTAATCATGGTGTAGATTTTACAAGATCCTTTGTCATTAGAACATGAAGAAAAAGGTGTATTGGGGTTCGATTGACTCTTAGAAGTGTCCTATGAAGCATGGATTGAAAATGAAGAGTGATCCTCTGATAAGTATCACATGGCTTGGAAAATGTTGAACTTGACAAGTTGGTCACCGAATTCCCTGGATAAGATGCCTGAATGTACATCAATCTTAGTTATCGCAGTCATGAGGATTGGTCTTCATAGAATTAGGGGAGATCGAGAAGCGTTCATCTCTCCATCCATGTCAATGACATAGAAATCAGTAGGGAAGATAAGATCATTGACTCGGAGAAGGACATCCTCAATTATTCCCTCAGGACTGGCTGTGTATCGATTGTCCAATTGAATGAAAACACCCATTGGATGTAAGGTAGCTAGACCGAGGTTGGAGAATATAGATTTGGGATTGAAATTAATTGTCTCTCATAAGTCTATGAGTGCATCATTGAAGTTAGAACTTCAAATTTAGCATGGAACCATAGAGGTCCCTCGATCTTTTAACATTATGGGAATAGACTGCTGGGTGGAAACATTTTCCAAGGTCATAAGTTCCTCTTGTGGGTGCACAATTCTTTACGAAATGTGGCATACTTAGGAATTTGTTTGATGGAATCTAAGAGAGGAATATTGACATCAACATGTCTAAACATGTTGATCATTTCAGGATTGGGTTCAAAGGACATCTTTGGCTTTGAAACGTCTTGAGGAAAAGGAATTGGGTTCCTATGTGGAAAATAAGGAGGTGAGAGAATGGATGAAGGTTCCATTTCAATTTTCTTTTTCTTTTTCATTTTCTAGGTCAACATTCAAAGGAGGGTTGGAGGACTTATCTTGAGGCATATAAATTTTCATTCCCTATATATATTCAATTTCATGTACATTACTCTTGGGTTTGGGTAATGGTGGAGCTGGGAGTTGGGAAGAATTGGATGGTTGTTGCTGACTAAGGTGGGATGCAACTTGACTAATTTGGGTTTCAATGTTCTTAAGATTAGAACGGGTGATGGAGGCATGATCTTTGACAGCACATTACCATGGATGCTTGGAATAGGAGGCATGTCTCGAATTGGTATTTCCATGATTTTGGTTCTTGGGAAAGAGATTGTATTGGTTTTGGAATTGGGAAGGCTCACTAGGATAATGGAATCTTGGAGGAGGATTGTTCCTTTGAAGTTGAGGAGCAAAAGGATAAGGTTTTTGGAAGTTACCAACACCTTGACTATATTTCAATTAGTTTTGTTTTTGAGGAGGAAATTTAGGGGGATGGGATACATGATTCCAATATCTTATGTTAGGGTTATATGAAGAAGAGAAGGGCACAAAGTGGTGTTTGTTTATGTTTCTAAAAAACTGACCTGATAATTGAGGGTTAGTGTTCCTCTGAGCATGTTCTCCATTGAGCTTACTTGGTCCAGAGGAATTAGATTGATCATCTTGAAGTTGTGGACATGTGTCAGTTGGAAGAGATGGAGAGTTGTAGATTCCACATTTTTTGACAGGTCCAGGAAACATTGATTGCGGAGAAGATGAGGTTGGGGATTTGGTAGCCACAGTTAGTTTTCACAAAAGACCTGTAAGTTCAATCATCCACTCAGTCATCTTGTTCGGATCAATTGATTGATTATCTTGGGCTTGTTGGAATTGAGCATGTGCTCGAGTATGGAATTTTTGTGTGTTTTCAGCCATGTTACATATGAGATCTCTTCCAGTTGAGGGAGTTTTATCAACAAGAGCACTGCCACTTGTGGCATCAATGAGTGTTCTCTCCATAGACAATAACCCCTCATAGAAGTATTGGATCAAGAGTTGATCAGGGATTTGGTGGTGTGGGAAGGTTGCAACAAGCATTTTGAACTTCTCCCTATATTTATGGAGTGATTCACTTGGGAACTGACAGATACCATTTATTTTTTTGGGATAGAAGCAGTACGAGAAGCAGGAAAGGGTTTTCTCTAAGAAGAGTCACTTCATGCCATTACATGTGGTTATTAGACCAGGAAGAAGGTAGTAGAGCCAAGACATAGAAGTATCAGCGAGGGAGAAAGGGAATGGTTGATGTTTGATTTTTTCCTCCGAAACCCCTTGAGGCTTCATGGTAGAGCACACCACTTGGAACTATTCAAGGTGAATATGTGGATCCTCATCGGCTAGCCTATGGAAATGAGGAAAAAGATGAATCAAACCTGATTTGAGTTCAAAGTCAGCCTCTATGTTCGTATATTGAATACTAATAGGTTGTTAATTCATATCAGGGGTAGAAAGTTCTTTAAGTGTTTGTTCCCTAAGATTGGCCATATCTAATTCAATTGGTTGGACAAGGAATGGTTGTTGAATTATTTGATTATCTCTTATGTTCCTTCTATGTGGGTGAAGTGTTCACTCAATTTTAGAGTCAAACAAATCCGAGGGATTTTTTGGGAGGCTACGAGGCATTCCAAAAGATGTTGGAAGAAAAAATAAGATGGTTTTTTCTTTTTGTGTCTTCCATTTATGATTTTGATGAGGAATGCTGGTTTTTCCATGTGTTTTTTTCAATTTTTTTATTTTGTATTTTTGGGGTTATTCACAATTACAAGAAACTAATGACTACAATTAGAACCATCCCTAGAAATGGAACCATTTGAAACGCACGACCGATTGTCGCCTATCAACCGGTCAATGTTCTGATGCTCTGCTAATGTGTATAACAGCACTTGGGTCTAATCCTTGACGATGATACATTTTAAATCGTTGATTGCTTTTAGTTGATTGTATTTTGATTAGGGGGTATATTTTCAGAGCTTAATTTAAATGATTGATTGATTATGATTTATTTAAAAAACTGATAAATATTTGGGTGAGTTCATCATTAGGTAGTTAAGCTTTTGAAATCATTGAGCCTTGCTTTATATTTCCTTAAATTAACTCCCACTTCACAAGATAATGTATATTAGAATTCCTAAGTGTTAAGGCTTTAATACATGCCTTAACAATACACAAGATTCTAATCTCAATCAGATATTGTTGATGGTGGTGTATTTATGGCTCCAATAATCCATGGAAACCACTCATTAAACAAAACAAGTCATTAATCCATGACATGTTAAGTCCAACATACACAATGTTAATTCAATGAATATTCATCGAGAAAATACTCTCAATCAATTAAAATCCCTAAATTTTGAATCAACCCATTAATGTATTTACTCATCTATTTTGGTATTAAATAATATGGTTATAATAATTGTGTTGATTAATTAATAGGAGAAGGAAAATTAAGGGATAAAAAAAGAGTGGTGCGTCGAACACACACACGAACAATGATGAGAATTAAAAAACAGACATTCAATTGAATGAGGAAGAAAAAGTAGGGAAGTGGATTCACCATTATGTAAAAAATTTTAAGAAAATTAATATTAAACTACATGAGTTTGATGAGAATAAGAGATATTGAGGAAAAAACATGCATTAAAAAAAAATTACAAAACACAAACTTACAAGATTACAAACGAAAAACCACACCAATGTGAAAGGAAACAAAGAAAAGAGGAAGGGTATCTCAAGAAAAAAAATGAGTATGGAATGTCCTCCCAAGACTTTGGAATGGATTTGGTCATGCCAATATGTGCACATATCTTCTTAAATGCCATCCCCTTTGAAGGAGAGGAGGGGGATGCATTTATAGCCCAAAGAAGTAGACTGTTTTCATTCCCAATCTATCCCTCCACTTGGCTCAACGATTTGGAAATACAGACTGCTGACCCTCAAGTTATATCCTTCTTCCCAGTTATATATAATAATGTTGTCTGATCTCTGTCCAAATTTGGAGTCATTTGGACATATGGAGCCAATGTTATGGCCGGTTGATTAAACAATTTTAATCTGTCAATTTCAATCCAATCTTTTTGAAGTCCAACATGTGAAAGAGTTTTTGAATAGGAAGATTCCATCAAAGCAGAATGATTTATTCATCAAAGTCGGTCGTCTATATCTCCTATTTCACAATGAAAAACTATGCTATATTTGATGATTAAATCATTAGTGATGCCACGAATAGGTTCCAGATTGTAATTCCTATCCAGAATGGTGGGCTAGACTTCTAAGATTTTTTTGCCCCCTTTTTATTGGAGTTGGTCCCTGAAATGTTTATCCATGATTAATTTAGATAATCAATAACACATGGTGGAGTTTCTAAAAGTATGGGCTTTGGGAGTGATATTCATAACTCAATCATCATGGCTTGTCAGTTTCATCATAAATTATTTGGGCCATCTTGTGTCGTCCATATGGGCTTTCAAATGGAAGAATGGGACCAAGATTCCTTCTAATGATATGTGCAAACATGAATAAAGAATCCTATAAAATAAGAACCACAATATTTGAAAAATTAGGGTTAGAGTTATAAATAAAATATTAAACTGACTCAATTGAACTACATATAAAAAATTCTCAAAAATTATACATAGTATTAAAAAACTAATATTTCACACAAATTATGCCAATTTCATATAAAATTAGTAAAGGGGGTAAATAATAAGTCATGAAAATATTAATAACATCAGTACACATAAGATGAAATATCGTTTCCTTAATGATTTAATTGTATATAACCAGATAGTATATTAATTATAACGAGTCATTATCATTTTATATTAAATATTTATATCCATTATAATCGTCATTATACCAATTTAGAAAAAGTTGTGTTGAGAGAAATTACACCACAACCTGGAGACAGTAATTTGTATATACAAACACATGGTGATATTGTTATCTGTAGGATGGATAAATAGAAGAATATAGTTGTTATATAATTATAATAACATATCAGCATATATATTATCTGTTGTTTTAATAGATTATCTAGGTACTACTGAGGTTTTGTGACAAATATCTCAATATTTTTAAGCCCTATAATTAGGTTAACAGGGATAGGGGTATCATATGTCATGATAGAATAATGCAAGGGAATCTTTGAGGGGATAAAGAGAAGTCTGATCACAGCACATGTACATAAACTAATGAAATGTGTAGAATGTTTTGAGATATACAGTGATGCTTCAATGAAAGGATTGGGTTGTGTAGTCATGTAAAATGATAATGCGATAGCCTATGGATCAAGGTAGTTTATGATCCCTGTGTAGAATAACCAAATGCATGACATGGAGAAGGAAGCCATGATTGTTTCAATGAAAATCATTTGCACAAGCTTTATGGTGAGAAGTGTGACTTATACACCTACCAGAATAGCTTAATGTATATATTCACACAAAAGGAGCTCAACATGAATCAAGGGATATGGCTAAATATAATTAATACGTTTATTTATCTATTCACTATCACCATGGAAAGGTGAATAAGGTAACTGATTCTATAATTAGAAAATAACATGATGCTCTATCCATGTTATAGATTTATAAAGACCATGTCTTCTTGGATATGAAAAGGATGGATTCAGAAATCATAACTTCCGAGGATACGTCCTACAATTACCTAATGATTACAGAACCGTAAATCTAAGTGACTATTAAGGAGGCATAAAGGGATGATCTGGATATAAAAATTAAGGTGATTGTTGTAATGGAATGGAAGATACAATAGTTTCATATCATTGAGGATGGTGTGAGCCATTTTGGGAAATAGATTTGTGTTCCTTCATCATCTGTGATAAAGGAGCTATTCGACAATGCACATAAATCAACTTTCTCTATCCATCCTAGTAGAACCAATATATACTGAGATCTCCAAGTAAACTTTTGGTGGGATAACATAAAGAGTAGATTGCAGAATACATCTCAAGGTTCTTGGTATGTTAGTAAGTTAATGCAGAGAAAACAAATCCAAATGGATGTGGAAACTATTTCCTATACCAATGAGGAAATGGGAGAATGTCACTATGGAAATTGTCATGGGTCTCCTGAAGAGGTTGAATGTAAATAATGTGATATGGGTTGTATTTGACTGACTCACCATGAATGTCCACTTTATCACTATTCGGGAAGATATCTCACTTGAACAACTTGCAGTGATATTTGTGAAAGAAGTGGTGATACTGCATGGTGTTCCACTCTCTATTATCTCTATTCAAGTTCCATGGTCCACATCTACATTTTAGAGAAGTCTTCAACATGGTTTGAGTACTAAAGTAACTTTCATCACATCCTATCAACCCAAAACTGATGACCAGTCTAAAAGGACTATTCAGATGCCTGAAGATATCCTAAGAGCCAACTATTAATCTTTTAAAGGTGCATGGGATCAATATATCCTATTGGTAGGGTTATCATAAAACAATAGATTCCACTCGAGTATTTATATTGCTCCAAATCAAGCTCTGTTTCGAAAGCGATGTAAAACTACAACCTGCTGGGATGAAGTTGGTGTAAAAAACTACTTTGACCGTATCTTGTGCAAGAGATGACAGAGATGGTTCAAGTCATCAAGAAACATATCAACGCTACACATAGTAGGAAATAGTACTATGTTTACAACTATCGAAGGGACTTAGAGTTCGACATTTGAGATAATGTCTTTCATCTACTATCACCTTAGATGAGAGTCATGCAGTTTGGAATGATAGGGAAGATAATCCAAAGGTACATTGGCCCCTTTGAGATCCATGACCACATAGGATCCATGGCTTATCAGTTTTCACTTCCATTGAATATTGGTCAAGTTCATGATGGGATTCACATATCAATCCTAAAGAAATACAAACTAAATCCATCACATGTACTGAACTGAGAGGTGGTACAGCTGGAGAATGATCTCTATTATAAGAAGCATCTGATGGAGATTCAGGATAAGATATATAAGGTCATACACTACCAGACAACCCATATTTTTAATGTTTTATGGAGGAAACATAATATTGAAGAAATAACATGGAAACTAGAGGTGGTGATGAAGGATAAGTACCCTAACCTATTTGTTTTAAACAATACATTGTAGGTAAAATTTCATAAGGGTGGAAGAATGTAACGACCCAGTGTTTTATAAATGGAATTCCATTCTTAAAATTATTCCTTATAGTATAATTATATTAAGATTCACAATAATATATAATGAGACTAACTAATATGTGACAAATAGACATAATTTTTCCACTTCTATGTTTTTAATTTTAAAAATCGGACATAAAGCGTTATAATTAGTAAGAAGTTTTGAGTATGATTGGACACACATAATTTTTACAAAAAAATTACCTTCCCCATGAATGATTAAATATAATTTAGTCATCTTAGAAGTGTCAATTTGAACAAATTATATGTATTATTATATTTTATGGCATAAATAATTAATTATAATTAAATAAATAATTTAAAAGAAATTTTAACTTCCTAAAATGTGTTCATAAATTTAAATTCAATGTATTATTATTTGAAGATAATTTTATAAGATTTTATGTAATTCTTGAATGCATTATAAAAATATTATTAATTTTAAAAACATTTAATTTCAAGTAAAATTTGTTTTCAATTAAAAATATATTTAGTCATATTTAGAATTGTTTTCGGAAAATAGAGTTCATTTTTGGCGTAAAAACGTTGATAGATTCATAGTGTTACTTTTTTATATTTTTCTAAAATACGTGACTTTTTTGGGAATAGTAAAATACATTAATTTACCTTTTTAATAAATTATAATTTGAATCCACTATTTTGGACATCACAAGTGACATATGCCCCCAAATCTCTAAATAATATTCCTTATTACGATTCTTGGTCATGGAATCATCACTATTTCCAATTTTGGTGGAAATTAATAAACTAATTATTAAAATTTTTAGAGAACCCCTCTCCCCTCCACTATGAATACAATCTTTCACACCCACATTTCATCACCCCTCTCAAGCATCATGCATTGTATAAAAAATGCCCAATTTTTTTTTCTAGCCCCTCCCCCATGTCCAAGAGCTTATAGTCTCATCAAAAGTCAAACCCTTGGTTCCTTTAGAATTATCACAAGATGCGGATTTAAGATGCAATTCCCCCCCTCTCTCTATTTTCCTTTAATTTTGGTCCAAGTTAATGTTATTTTCTTAATATATCCCCACACATCCTCATTAAAATAGTATGGTAACTCTATTATATCACATATAATATCATTTTATGATACTAATGGGACAATTTATCATCGAACCCCTTCCCCTCTTCTTTTTATTTTAGAAAAGAAGTCGTTGTTTGTGAGGTGTAATTTTATCACCTTTGAAAATGACATGTTTTTTTTCATTTCCACATTCAAATATAGTCCTGAAACCAATATTATGATGAAAGTTGTTATTTAATATTTATTCTATCCTATTTAATGTTCTGGAACTAACTTATGTACATCTTACAAAATGATTAAACAAAACATGTTCTTTATAGTCCAAAACCACCTGAATTAACCTAAACAACCGTCATTGAATTATTATCTAATGATTCATTCTCATTTTATATAAAAAATTATTTATATGATGATTTCACGTTCTATAACATCATCAATGACAAGTAAAATCAGTTTTGGATGATTATCCATGTTCTACACCATCTTCAATTCATATCATTCATGAAAACTATGAAAAAGAACACTCCCAAACAATGAATTTAAACACTATAACTCATCCAAATGCCCATAAGACAACTTAATGAAACCATAAAGAACAATATTCCATTATAAAAGGTTATTTAATCTCTAAATAATGAATATAATGTCGTTATTCAAGAAATAAATGTGATGAAATCTTTCATATATAGGGTAAGGGGGAATTCTTGAACCCAATTTTCTTTCTTCGGGTTCTCCCTATTTCAGTCCATTTTCGGTATGGATTCTCCTTAAAAATAAATTATTCTTAATTATATTAACTTTTCTAGGATATAAATGTTCTCTAGTTGATTTTATGAAAAACCCAATGTTTTCCAAAATAACTTTTCTTTCAAATTAAAAAATCCATTTTACATCTTGAATATTGTTCAAATCGTCACTCATGGTTAACAGTTTTATGTCAAGAATGATTTTCCCTCTTTATATTAGAGAACCAAGTTTTTATGAAATTTTTATTTGTTATATGGAACCCATTTCATTTCATGGGTAATGTTATGTTCAATTTTTACATATTTTTAATGTGTCATGATTGATAATATAAATATTTTGATGGGACGGGTGCGCCCAAAATTATTTAGCACAGTAAGAATATATGAAGGCGATGAGTGCTCCCAGAATTATACAACACTCCAATGCATTAGGTAATGTGATGAATATCATTAGTAAAATGGAAATGAAGCGTGAAGATAATGCTAGCATTGGTCATATTTACATGTGATAGTGTACTACTATGATATTTGATTCATTTTTTATGAATTAAACATTTCATTTCTTTTATCAATGCTTCCTACCATGTTTATGATCATTTACATGTGTTGTGATTGTGCTCACCCATTGTTATATTGTTCATATCGATCCACTTACAAGTATTTTAGCTCAACCCTTTTGGATTTATATACTCATGTGTACATGTACTAAGGATAGGTCACGATATAATAATAAGCTAGAGAAGAAGTAATTAAATAATGTTTTATTCACGATGTTTTAAATGTTAGGTTTGGCCTTAGTTTTTCCAATACAATAATACTCTAGGTCATCATGGTGTAATAATATTTTTTGGTTTATCATTATAATGATGTTCTAGTATTGTAATAAAGGTTGTGTCACTATAGTTCAATCATAATATACTTATTGACATACTGGGAAAAAATGTAACATAATAAAGGGGTGAGATAAGATGATCTAAAAGAATTAAAAATATAGTGGAAAATATCATAAATAAATATAATATTTTTAATTTAGGGTATAAAATATAATTTAAATCCTTTAAAACAAAATATTATTAATAATGTGGAAAGAATAAACTAAATAACACTATTTTAACATTCATAGGAATATTATATTAGTTGAATAATCTCATGAAATATCAACAACTAATCTCATAAAGTGGAAATGCCTAATGTCGGACACCATAACCATATTGTCAAGGCCTTGTGCCAATAATATAAATAACCATACCATCAATGAATCATGTTAGGACACTATTCTTTTCCATGAGACATACCGATGCATTGAGGGGCAATAAAGGGCCACACCCATTACATAGTTAGTCCAGTGCATTCCTTATATGAAAAGGGTGAAACATAACATAAACATTCATATTAAAACTAGCATACGAAATAGTAATACTTTTACCATAAAACATGAATGGTTTAAAAGTTACACAACCACATTGAAAAATATCAAGAAAACATCAATAACATTAGGAAGGTTGTATCATAATAAATAAACCTCCATCAAGCACAATATCCAATAAAATACGATGATATATATGGAAATAATCAAATAAATTAATTAAATCTATTTGAGAAAAATCACCCTGTTTTACTTTGAAATTATTTAAAAGACACATAAGTATAAAAGAAATCATTTCTTGTGAAAATAACCTCGAAATGTTATATATAAGGCTTTAAAATTATAGGGAATCCTTACTACAGAAAATACCTACTCAATCCATAAATGTTATGAAAAAATCTTTCCTTAACTAGCCGAAAAGGTCATAAAGTAACTCATTGGGAAAATGATGGAAGGATTATATTCAAAATATTTTATAAAATGTAAAACATGGGTAAAATTACATTAAACAATTATTGATAATATTTTGAAATATATGTTATGAAACATGAAATAGAAATATAAAGATGTCCCAGTATATTCTTACATATAAATAACCTCGGATAATAATGAGATTATGAAATTTACCCTTACCTAGTACCTTACTTTAGTAGAGGGGAGATTAACCTCATTTATAATGGTTACAGCATGTTATAAAATTATACCAAAAACATATCCATGTTTATGATATCATATATTATACTCCTATAACATTATGTTAATTGATGTTAAATATTTAAATTATTTCAGGTGTTAAATACTTCATTTTCCCATTCTTGTTTTGTTGTGAATGTAATGGTTTTTAGGAATATGATGTATTTTATTCATATTAATAATTATATTCAGTTCATAATAATTATTTTCAATATAATTATAAATTTTAGGATAATTTTCAAATAGTAAATGTGTATAATGAATGTCACTGCGCTGTGGACATGGTAGGTCGTACATACACACAAGGGACGATATCATTGCTTTAATGATTAAATTTTATAGAATTAGATGGTTTATTAATTTTTGGAAATAATTTTATTAATTATTTATATCTTTTATACTCATCATTATACCCATCCAAATAAATTTGTTTCGAATGACAAAATGCACCAAATATGGAGAAGGTAAGTCATACGCACGCACACATAGTGATATTATATTTCATTGGATGGATAAATGGTGTAACATGGTTCATAAATAATTATAATAACATATAATAATGTATATAATACTTAATTGTTTACATTGTAATGGAAATTACAAAGGAATATTAATTAGAATAAGAAAAATAATTTAATGGAATTGGTAAAACAAGTCCCTCTTCTTTGAGCGCCTCATTTTGATTTTCATATAAGGAATCCTTAAGATGGATTTATTCCCAAATTATGTTCTTTAGGATGTATTGAGACATGTTTTTAGGACAATTGTTCTGGGTTTATCTAATCAAAATATCATTAGAGGTGTGAATAAAAGATAAAGAGGTGTTCACTTTTATAATAGAGAGGAGGGGCACTTTTTTATAGACCAAAAAAATTAATTTATAATAAATTTATATTTGAGTTAAAATATCTTCTAAGTGAGATAAATCGATTATAAGACGTGTAAGGGTTAAAATTATCACAACCAATGACTTTTAAATACTTTTGCGTCACAAACGAAACCTTGTCTTTTGGGTTTAACCCTTAGTAAAAGAGTTGAACTCCTACCATGTCTACTAGACTTTTTCAACTCTATGGATAATAATGTTACTATAAAATGAAAAACTAACTACAATTAGTTCATTTATGACATATTTATTATTATCTTAGATAATTTTAAGAAACATATTTTTTTTAAATTTTATAACATTTAATTAAATATTATTTATTTTAAATTTTTATTTTTGTCAATTTTGGTACTATTCAATATTTTCATTTTAAAAATTATTTAAAAACAACAATGTAACTTCTAGTAATACATCCAATATGTCACTAATATGAATATAGTTTCGATAGAATTCGTTTATGACATTAATTAAGTCAAATTATATTTATTTCCATATTTTTAATATCATTTAATAGATTCCTACTTCAATAATTCAATTACTGCATCTTTATTGTGTCACCTTTTAATTTAATTATTTATTTCATAAAATAATTATTAAATTATTATTATGTAAATATGAATTTTATCATTCTGAATAGAATTTTTACTCGACCGTATAATATGCGTATCATCGTATTAGAATTGATTTAGTTATTAAAATTATATAATGATATTTCAAACAATTATTAAAATAAAATATAAAAATTGTTCTAATATGATAGAAGTTTCTTAAAAAGGATCATATTTTAGACCTATGGTTGATATTACTTAAAATAAAATTATTCAATGAAATTAGAGAAATATTTAGGGCAATATTATATTATTATAATATTCTTTTTAACATTAATGACCCTGTTTACTTTTAAGAGTGGAAAATAAAATTAAAACGTTACTATTAATCAAAATATATTTTGATACTATATGATAAAAAATTTCCTACTAACTAAAACCAGGTATGTCTAGTTTTCTATATTCAATTCATAGAAGCTGTAAAGTGAAGTTTAATTCTAATCAGCAGATGTGGTTTGACGGCGGGTAAAAGAGACGGTGAAAGGTTTAATAAACAGTTTATATATAATTATTGTATAAATATTATTACTAGTACCTCAATTGTACTAATATATTTATCATATATCTGTTTTAATTTTAAATAAATTAAAATTAAAATAACTATTTTGATGGAAAAGTCGATTTTTAACGATAATGCGGTATTTTTCACTACTCATCAAAAATTAATTTTTGCTAAAAAAATACAAAAAATTAACCATAACATAATTTTGATATTCTGTATTAAAATAATAAATAATTTTTGGAAAAATGAACTTTTTATATTTCGTAATTTGGTTAATATTATTCATAACATCTTTTTAAACAGCTAGTTTGATATGTAATGGTGTACTCGAACTCGATGTTAATTGCAGTTCATGATATTGAATTATTTTAAAGGAAGCATATTGTGGAAGATTAGGATTTTATAGTAATAGTTTTTTCCATGTAATGGTCTAAAAACATATGAATATATAGTATACTACAATAAATATTGTAGAAAACAATAAGGTTATATAAATGACTCAATATTCCAGAATTCAAAAAATGTGGTCTGTCGTTAAATCACCAAATAAGTTACATGGGTATATTGTACATCAAAGTGTATGGCATTGTACACATTCCACTAATTTTATTATATAAAAATTGGAGAAATCAAATTGTTAGATCTTTTTTTGTTTTATATGTTTTCAATGTGTTTTAACTTAGGAATTTAAATGTGATAGTGGTTGATGTATGGAGTTTCTTCAATTGAATTATTTTTGAAAATTATTTACATAGAGGAAATAATTGTTTTTCATAAAGAGTTGTTTATTTAAATAATAGGAAATAAATTTTGGTCATTTCAATGATGTTTAAAATAACGAAGACAAATACCCATTTCATTTGAAGAATAAACGTTTTTACATTATTGGATGATGATATTTAAATGATGTTGTTTATTTTTCATCATTAGAATTCTTGAAATATGAGAAGTGCAGATGATTTGAAAATGAATTTATTTTGAATTTGAATTATTAAATAACATGATTAAATAAATTTATGATTTTAAAATATTCAATTTCATGTTTAAAAAAATTAAGTGTACGGTGAGATTATGCTTTGACGTACATTTTTTGAATTATTAGTGACATATTTTATAGAGATATTTTTTATAAGTAGAAGTTTTTTTAAATAAAATATCAAGATGGGTAACTAGATCAATCTATCACATGTGAGTGGATACCTATACTGCATGGGAGATCAAGATAATATAGCACAATTATGGAAGTGGGTCCATGTATAGGTAATATGGTGTGTGAAAAAAATGTGTGCATGTTGGAGGATGTGATCACACCAAAGGTTGGTATCATAAGTTGGAAATGAAATTTGGTGCAGTCCCTGATAGTTTCATATAGGATTCAATTAGTTAATGTATTTTTATTAATGAGGAAACACATAAAAATTAATTTGGATATGTGATCTATAAAGTGGTGGTATTGTGCTCGGTCAAAAAAATATATACAAAGAAGAGTGGTCGTCTGATCTATTGAATCATAAGAATTTTATCTACATTGATGATGCCTACTACCTTGACCTATCCTAAGGATAACGCACACATGAATTTCATTATTATGAAATATCATTTGATCAATCTAATTATTCGATTGCCATGGAAACTACTTAGATATCCATACACATTGGATTCATGCATGAAAATTCATTATTAGGAATGCGAAAAATATAATCTTAGATAGTTATACATTCATGATTTGGATTATGATTTGTGAAATGAGGATTCTTTTTTAGTTTTTAGTATGTGAAAATTATTAGATTCGTTGAAGAATATTATGGTGGTGGTTCAAGTCAGACTTTGCCCATTAATAATTTTTTGGATCTTCACCATTTTACGTTTAAACGTAATGGGTATATTGGGAGAGATTAGATAATCCAATCAAATTAATCACTATAGTACTATATTTGTGAGATTATATCATACTTCATCATTCCCTACTATAGATATCATAATTTTATGATGTATTATCGATTCCATGGGCTTGTTCTCGATTAATAAACTCCCACCATGTTATGTGGTGAATGAATGGCGTCTAATGAGCTTAATGTCTTTAAGAGGAATAGTTTTCAAATATTCATGTTACATTAACAATAGTGTTTTGTGTATTTTTCATATGATAAAAAAAATTTAAGATAAAGGGGAGTATGTTGTGAACTTTTACATGTACAATCGGAAGAAACATTCCATGTAATTGTTTATCCGATATTTTCATATATGTCCTTGATTTTTTGTTTTTCTAGTGACAATGTTTCATTATGTGTTATATTACCACACATTTTTATTGTGTGTTAGAGTAGATAATGATATTATTCATTATCATAATGTTTATGCATACTGTTTACACACACTATTTCAATGGTACAAAAAAATGGGATGAACACATAATAGGAACGGTTTGTATGAATGTTTAATATATTGTAAATCTAAGAAAAATTATTAATACATAGTGAATTATGCATTTTTCAATTTAAAAAGAATACATAAAATATGTTTTGGTAATTTTATGAATTAAATTTCATAATGTGATATATTATTGAATGAGAATATAAGTTTCACACACTTTTGTGTTTTCATAAAGAATATGCTATGTGATTTTATTACGTTATTAATAATGGGAACACCATCAATGAAATAAAATTTTTAATAAACTATTATCGTATGATTTTATTCATGAATAACACTAAAAAATCTATTTGTAGTATGTTTTTGAGTTTAACTGATCTCATTCGGTAAAGTGAGAAATAAGTTAACTTGGAATATCGTGATAAAATTTCAGTTTCCATTCTAATAATTTAGTGAGTCATATTATATATGATGTATTATACACATTCATCAAACTACTAAAATGACTAGAGTATATTGTTATTGATTATATTTTGTGTAAATCAAAGACTTTTAGTTGAATTGAGAATGTGTGTATTTAGTTTTTCACTGTTTCTGAAAGAGGATAATTGGCCTTTAATTGTAGGGAAAACATAGTGTTTTTATGATCATTCTCATTTTATTGGTTTTGTGTTTTTCATCACTAGTTGAATTCATGTATAAAGAAAAATGGTTGTATTCTTATACAAACAAAAATGGGGGGAAGAAAATGTAATTGGGAAGTATTTCATATCTTCCCTCCTTTATTTCATGATGATGCATGAGCAAACCTTTCGTAATTACTACATAATTTTATAGTGGAGAATCTCTATGTTAGATTATCCAGAACAAAATGAGGTCATAGTAACATAAATTATGGTAAAAAATTATAAAAATATAGTTGGTTGTGTATTTTTTACAATCAGATTTACATGTGGATTTTTTATGTTAATAGGGAAGATCTATTCATCCGGACAGGTTCGTATGTTGATATTTGTAAGGGGGAAACGTGAAATAAATATTATCGGTAAAAATTTTCTTCACTGATTCAAACCCCACATCAGTGTGCCCAAATAATTAAATGATAGTGTAAAGACCTGGAATATCCGTGGAATTTGTTTTTTCATAAATACATGGTTATTTTACGAGTCCGTGAAAACTGACGGTGCCTAATTATGAGGCCCCGGTGTTCTCGGAATTAATTTCTGAAGTTTTTTTCGGGTACGGTCTGTAAACGTACGAGCGAGTTTTAATAACGTTTTAACTGGTTCTCATAATTGAAAACTGAGGGCACCATTGAACTCGTAGCACCTGTATTCACTTAAGTAGACTTTCACTTCGACGTTAGTGAGTCTATAATAGAAGTTAATTATTGGGTTTTCTTGAAAAAATTAATAAAATAAATTGTAGCTACACTTCATTTTATACGAGCTTCCATTTGGTGTGTGGTGGTTAAAACCTCCTCATGGAGGTTGGAGGTAGGGCCACCACATCTTAACCTCTCATTAGAGGTTATGTTGGTGGGGCCCACCTAAACTAAACCTCCCGTGACAGGATTAATGTGGTGGGGACCACATGGGGCTTAACCCCTCTATTAATGGGAGGAGAGGAAAACCTCTCAACTCTCCCTCATTAATGAGGGAGATCCTCTTGATTCCTCAACTCCCCATTAAATGGGGAGAAACTCCTTGACCACCCCCACCTTAATAGGTCCAAGTCCCGTAACATTTAATTTGTGCCAATCTCCCCAAATAAATTCTTGCTAACTCTCTTAAATTAATTAGGGGTAGCCTCATAAATTAATTCTCCAATTTGAATTATTGTGAAAACAAAATAATAGATGAAGTCTTTCTTCTATTATTTTCATTTGGCATTTGGGTGGAAGTTGTGAAGGAGGATTATTAGGAAAAGAGAGAATCCTCCCAAGTAAGAATGAAGAACGCGTTCTTCTAACGAAGAACACCAGTGACAATCAAACTTCGACTTCTTCCTCAGACAGCTACCAATGTGGAGACACTTCCACAACCGTCGTGCAAACTCAGATGTGGAAGTGTGCGGCAGACATTACGAACAACGACTACGTCATCTTCCCACGATTTCACCGTGGACGCCCAACAATCCATGTAGGGGGTTATTGTATGTTGATGCTTTTCGTTCTTCCTATCATCATCGAATTAACCGAATCGATGCAAAGTGATATAATTAATTGTTGTTCATCTCATTTTCCTTATGAACCAATTGATACCACCTTAAACACAGAATTTTTTGGCCAACCTAACATAGCCCGACATCCTCCGTCAATTTTCTTTCTTATGGTGTTCTTCGATGCGGCAACGAGGCGACGAATGTGGAAATGAAAAAAGTATCGCTACCTACGGCCCCCTGTGAACCACGCCACCCCTGTGGCACATCGGTGTTCTAGGATGAACACTGCCAGCTCAACGTGGCTCGAGCCTTGCCAAACGTACCTACCTGGCCTCCCCCGGCCGCAGGCTCGCGGCCTGCCGCGGCCTGCCCTCGGCCTGCCTGTCTCCCCACCGGCCTAACTCCGCCCCGCGCCGCCTGCCCGTGGCCTGCCCTGCGCCCTGTACACCGGCTCGGAGCCCTCCCGGCCTCCTTCTAGCCTTCCCAGCGCCATACTCGGGCCCCGCCAGCCTGCCCTGGCCCCCACCTAGCCTGCCCAACCATCTGACAGCCTACCCGGTGCTCTCCCAACGCCCTGCCAGCCTCCCCAACGCATTGCCCGACCACCCCCCCCCCCCGCCCTGACCGCACCGCGCCAGGTTCCCAGGTCGAGTCACCTAAGCCGTGCCCCTCGCGGCACTGGCCTAACTGGTCCCGACCTCCCGACCGATCCACCTACGCGATGTCCTTCAGGCCGAACCGCTCCCACAGTCCACCTTGTTGGGCCCAACGGACCGGGCCGAACCTAGTGGGATAACCCACCCAATAGGCTGGGTCAGACCTAGCAGGTCTGTTTTGGTCAACCCAGATCTGGTCAGCCTAGTCTGGTTTTGGCTGAGTCGGTCCGACCGGGTCGGACCAGGCCCGGGCCCATTACCGACCCTTTACATTATTTGGCCATATCCTTGGCACCGGACGTCCATTTCATGAACCATCATCGGTTCTAGTAGTATTGGAATGCGATGGTCCCTTTGGGAATACACTCTAGATTTTGGGGTATATTTGAGATATGGTCAGGTTGGATCATACACAAACCAAACAGGGCCCTCTGGATGAAAAGTCTAATAACACACAGACCGAGCATCTGATCGACGTGTTGTCTGTTGCATTGACACCCCTATGACGTGGCAAACCTTTGAGATACATCTACGTGGGACTTCGTGAAAGTTGGAGTATTGACCAGTAGTTCATGAAATAGATCCTTCCAGAGGGGAGAAAACATTTCTATGGGAACCTAGTAGATGGCTGAGACATTATAACTGTTGACCGAGCAACTTGTAGTGATTCGTATGGCCTAATGGGGAACGTCTAGTTGTGGTGGCATACCCACGATGGAGGATCTCTTAGTTGTGGTGGTAGACCCATGGTACTCGACAGGAAGAATACCTCTACAGGCCATGAGAGGGAGCGCCTGGTTTGTGCCGACAGACCTATAGTGGTGAGTGAATTTGTGTTACGTGACAGAACCATTGTACATTCCAGGAGGAGTACCTCAATTGTCCAAGGATAGTGGGAAGTGCCTGGTTGTGGCGGCATGCCCACTATACTCGATATAGGAGGAGTTCTCCAGCATCTGAGGATTTTAAAGGTTACTACCCCTAGAATAAATCCCAGTTTGAGCTGAGTCAGTAACTTTGTGTTTTTCCTCATGATTGAGATGAATTACTTGATAACATAGGTTTATGTATTTGCATATACCTAATTGAGGTTATCTATTGAATTCATACTTTGTGCTATATCCTTGTTGGATTTGGGAGAATTGGAGCATCTCGGGGTCCCTTCTGAGTATAGTTATACTCACCCCTGCACGGGTTATTCCTGCACCATGTTGTTTTGGTTGCAGACGACAAACAACGCTGACTGAGATGGAGAGTAGCAGGACTGGAAAATACCCGGATGTAGATCTTATGACGAGTCGGTACATGGAGGAGCCAGACGGACGTGGAGCACTGAGGAGGCTATCTAAAACTACCCTTCAGGTAGGTTTTCCCAGTGGATGATCCATCAGCCGTTTTACTTTTCATTCAGTTGTACTTGTACTTTACAGTTGGGCTTGTATTTCCAGCCCCTTTTACTTTTCAGCACTACTCTGTATACAGTTTTTCTTAGTGTTTTAATTCTATCTCGTACTTTTTTATGTGTGTTATAATTTATAAAGGAAATTCCATCCTAGTTTTAGGGATTTATGCTTTTGGTGCTAGTTTCCAGCCTTATGATTATGGAAATCCAGCTTTGGGTAGTTACAGATCGGGCCCCATGGGACGGGTTGTGACAAATTGGTATCAGAGGAGTCGGTTCTACCGCAAAACATAGGACTATGATCTTTTTTTTTTGTGAATCAATAGTGTTAATGTTACTAAGTGTGTTTCTCAGTTCAGGGAGTCCAGTGTTGGTGCGGCGACTGACATATGCATACACTAGGTCCCTGACTTTGGATTTCCAATTTAGTTCATGAAATCACTGATTGTATGTGTGTTTTCAAATGTTTTCTTTATGTCATCTCAACCAGGTCAGATCACTAGGTATAAGTTTTGATTGTTTCACTTCTATTCAGGATGCCTCCACACAGACATCCACCGAGCGATGAGGCTCTGGTGCAGGGCCCTCTTCTATGTTGTAGCCTTCGAGTGGTGTATCAACAACACCACCACCCATTGGAAAACAGATGTTACCAGCCGCACTGGTAGACGGTGCACGCCGATTGAGCACATTTCACAATTTCCAGTGGTAGAGGCTTCTAAGGTTATGAGGCAAGATGGATTCCAAGGTAGTAGAGGACTGGCTCGATGTGATTTATAGAGTTCTTCTCCTAGTTGAGTCACTAATAGAGTAGATAATGATCTTAGCTACTAGTGTTTACCAGTGAGTGAACATGATATTGTTCCGCATATTTATGAGACTTTGGTACATGGACCATTGCCCGAGATTATACATTCAGGTAGTGTCTTAGCTATATCACTGCCTTTTGGTCAGCAATTACAACTAGAGGTACATGTAGATGACACATATAGGCTTAGTACCTTACACATGTTTCAGCATCAGATACCTCTCAGGTTACTAGGTGTGCCGAACTCACAGGCGGCTAGGGACTGGCATGCGGAGGTGGATGAGAGTTCTCTAGCGATTTTATAGCTTTGTCAGGACAATATGTTAGTATCTGAGTATTCATCGAGGCATACTGATCATTCCTAGTACTCGATGAATACGATACGATCAGTGCTTTGGGGATCGGACTACTGAGTGACATGTGTTTTAGTACATCTGAGGCAGAACCTTTTCTCTAGATGATAAATAGAACCTTTTTGGTTGAATTTTCTTCGGCTGAGCGGATAAAACCCGTGAATTTTAGTAGTGGGAAAGTAGGAAATTGGCGCCAGTCTCAGAGACTTTGGAGTGAAAGAAGTTTCGGGAAGAGGATGTGCAGGGAGATATGAATCTGCATGGCAGGAGACATGGAAGCAGAGCTAGGAGAGCAGTATGAGGTGGTGTAAATTTCTACATGTTACATCCACCCGCCTTTGTAGTCCCCTCTAGGCTCAGGGAGATGGAGGGCATGGGAAACGATTAGCTGCATGCAGTTAAGGAGTGTGACCCAAGGGATCCAGTAATGATTTGAGGTATGTTCTATGTCAACTACTAGCTTCCGAATCAATAAGAATAGGTACCAATCATTCCTTCCTTCCTGGAATCTTGTCCCATAACTAGAGTTTCTGGTTATACCATTTAATTGACCCTCACATTTAGAGATACATTTGGGAGGATACTCGATAATCCCACTTACACCGATGGTGTGATTTGACCCTTGAGGCGAGAGTTTCGGTTGAACCTCTTGGTGGAAGCGTCGAGGACTTATGACATTAGTTGGGGTATGGACTGGGAAACCATAGTTCATACACAGAATGACTGTATTAGGCAAAAATATTATGGTTTATCTATTATGTTGGGATGCTGTTTTCCTTAGTTGGAGAAAAAGGAAACCCAGGTATCACAGGTTAAACTCATTCATAGGAGGGTGCGGCTGATCACTCTTGAGTCGGCCAACCTTAGCCTCGTGGAATCATGTTTTTTGAGTTTTTAGTTCAAAACATGAGTTACAGAACATGGGGAAATATTTTCAAATGATGTTTCCAAGATTAACCCACCACATTGGGAGATACATCTACTTTGGATGGATAATATTGGAAGGTTCGTTCCTGTCTTCTTTAGAGTTGCAGCACCACTATCAGCCTTAAAAAAGAAAGGGTAAACCCTTCGTATGGTCAGAGAGATACCAACAGATCTTTCAGGAGATGAGGGAGAGGCCGACTAGTGCCCCCATCTTGAGGCCTCCAGAGGAAGGCGTAGGGTACGTAGACTACTACGAAGCATCAGGGACTAGACACGGGTGTGTCCTAATGTAAAAGTAAGAAGTGATCACATATGGTTCTCGGTAGATGAGACAGAACAAGTAGAACTAAGCTACACATGACTTAGAGTTAGAAGCAATGGTTTTCTCCATGAAAATGTGGCAGAACTATCTTATGGGCGAACGTTTTACCATGTACTCTGATCACAAGAGTCTCGGGTATATCTTATCTCCAAAGGACCTGAACCTAAGACAACGATAATGTCTTGAGTTCCTCCAGAACTATGAATTTGATATAGTCTACACTCCTGGGTAGGGGAATGTTGTAGCATATGCACTCAGGAGGAGGTTTGGACTACATCAGTTGAGTGAGGCGATGGAGAAGCTGGCTGCTTTACATATATCCTTTTTGGATATTGATTAAGAAGTCTTCCTTTAGTCTATTACAGTCACTCCCCCACTTTTTCATTGAGTCAGAGAGGCATAGAGTGGAGACACTGACTACGAGACACGGTGTGCTTAGATATCCACATGGCTTACACCTGATGGATTTCATGAAGGTGGGGAGCACTTCATCCTCTTCATAGGATGTACCATGGTACCAGTGTAAATTTAGGAGGAAGTTTTTAGGGATTTCCACACATCCCCTCTAGCGGTATATCCATGAGTGGAGAAGATGTACCAGAACCTTCGATGATAGTATTGGTGGAAAGGTATGAAGAAGGATTTATTAGAGTTTGTCTCTCGGTGCCTCACTTGTCACCAAGTGAAGCCAGAGCACCAGGTACCATCAGGAATGGTACAACCTTTAGAGGTCCCAAAATGGAAGTGTGATGGGATATCCAAGAACTTCATGACCAGAAATCCACGTACATCCAAGGGCCACGACTCAATTTGGGTGATCGTTGACCGACTCACCAAGTCGGCCCACTTTATGCCAATCTTAGAGAAGGGTTCAGTAGAGAGCTTGATACGCCTCCATATGCAGCTTATTGTGCGGCTACATGGAGTACCTTCATCTATTGTTTTTGATCATGACAGATGGTTTAATTCTCGGCTATGGAAGGGGTTACAGGAGGATTTTGGGATGCAGCTTCATTTGAGATCCTCCTTCCATCATCAAACGGATGGTCAGACTGAGCGGACCATCTAGACCCTCGAGGACATGTTGCATTCTTGTTTCCTTGACATCAGTCATAAATTGGAGGATCACTTTCCTTTGGTAGAGTTTTCATATAACAACAGCTATCACACCACCATATGGATGGAACCTTTCAAGGCATTGTACAAGAGACCTTGAAGATCACCCATATGATAGACAGACCTTGGGGAGTCATCACTGGTGGGACTAGAGATGGTACAAGCTACCACGTAGAGGGTGAAGATCATCCAAGTGTGGATTAAGACATCACAGAGTAGGAAGAAGTAATATACTGACATGAGACGGAGACCTCTCGAGTTCCAGGATGGTAACCACGTCTTTCTGTAGGTCTCACCTCGATGAGCTTTACGGAGATTTGGCTGAGGTGAAAAGTTATCTTCGAGATTTATCAGACCATACCAGGTCCTCTGGAGAGTTGGTGAGGTAGCTTACCGACCGGATCTTCCAACTCAGTTGCACCGGGTGCACAACATCTTCCGCGTATCTTAGATAAGGAGATTCATGCACAATCCTTCTCACATCATCGACCATGGATAGCTGGAAGTTGACGATTGGGAGACTTTCATGGATTTTCTAGTGGATATTGAGGATTGATAGGAGTGGGTCCTATGTGGACAGTTGATACCTCTGGTGTGTGTTTGTTGGCAGCACGTGAACCTCCGGGAGAGCACATGGGAGTAGGAGGCTCAGATGCGTGCTCAGTACCCCCATTTTTTTCTTTAGTGTGAGTTGTGGATTATGGGGATGTAAAGCCCTGAGTTGGGGAGAATGTAAATAACCATAATTTCTGTGGAAATTTATTTTTTCTTAAATACATGGGAATTTTACGAGTCCATGAAAACTGACGACACACAATTGTTAGGGCCGGTGTGCCCAAAATCAATTTCCTATGTTTTCTCCAGGTTTGTTCAGTAAACATATGAACGAGTTTTAAAACCTTTTGAACTGCTGCTCAGAATTGAAATCTGAGGGCACCGTTGAACATTCAAGGCCGATATTCACTTAAAAAGTCTTTCACTTCGACGGTAGTGAGTCGTGAATAGAAGTTAATTTTTGGGTTTTCTTGAACAAAATAATAAAATAAAGTGTTGCAACAATTCATTTTATTTGATCCACCATTTGTTGTGTGGTGGTTAAAACCTTTTCATGGAGGCTGGAAGTGGGGCCACCGAACCATGACCTCTCATGATAGGTTATGGGGGGGCCCACCTGAACTAAACCTCCCATGAGAGGATTAATGTGGTGGGGACCACACCGGGCTTAACCCCCTATTAATGGGCGGAGAGGAAAACCTCTCAACTCACCCTTATTATAAGGAAGAGACTCTTCATTCATCAACTCCCCATTAAATGGGGAGAAACTGTTTGACCACCCCCACCTTAATGGAGACAAATCCCCTAACATTTAATTTTTTCTAATCTCCCCTAATTAATTTTTTCCAACTCTCATGAATTAAACATGGGGATCAGCTTAAATCAATTATCTAATTCAAATTGTTGTGCCAACAAAATAATAGAAAAATGATTTCTTCTATTATTTTCATTTTCCATTTGGGTGGAAGTTGGGAAGGAGGATTATTAAGAGAAGAGAGAATCCTCCCAATGAAGAAAAAAGAACAAGTTCTTCCAATGAAGAATACCGGAGACAATCCTTCTTCAACTTCTTCCCCGACACCTACTGATGTGGAGCCACATACACAACCATCATGTGAACTCAGAAATGGAAGTGTGCGGCAGACGTGACGAATGACGACTATGTCTTTTTCCCACTACTTCATCGTCGACGCCTGACAATCCAGGTATGGGGTTATTGCATGTTGATGCCTTTATTTTCTTCATATAATCAATGAATGAAAGGAATCGATGAAAATTTATGTAATTAATTGTTGTTCATCTTCCTTTCTTGATGAACTAATTTATACCACCTAAAACGCAGAGGATGTGGGCCAACCTAATATGGCATGACACCCTCCATCGATTTTATTTCTTGTGGTGTACTTCGAAGCAGCAACAATGTGAAGAAGAGACAACGACAAAGGACATGCTACCTATGGCCCCCGTGAATCGCGCCTCCCCCATGGAAAATCGGTGATCCATAACGACCACCGCCGGCCCGCGCAGGCTCGTGCCGTGCCGAACCGGCCTGCCTGTGGCCTGCCCGTGCCCCACGCCTCCTGCCTCCAGCCTGGTCGGTGCCCTAAAGGCCTGCCCGGACCCCGCTCCGACTTGAGCCGTAACAAACCGATGTGCCCACAGCCTGCCTGGGCCCCTTCCCGCCACATTCTGACCTACATGGTGCCCTGCCCGGTGCCCCGCCGGCCTGCCCGACGCCCTCCTCGCACCCTTCGGCCCTACCCGGCCGCCACCATTACTACCCGAACGGTGCCCCGGTTCCCGAGTCGAGTCGCCCGAGTCGTGCCCCAGGCGGACATTACCGAACCAGCCCCGACCTTGTGGACGAGCTGCCTACGCAATGGCCTCCGGGCCGAACCGCCCCCGCAGTCCGCTGGGTTGGGCCTAGAGGACCGGGCCAAACCCAGCGGGCTGACCCACCTAACGGGCCGGGTCAAACCCAATGGGTCTTTTCGGGTCGACCCAGACCGGTTTGGCCCAGTCCAGGTTTGACCAAGTCGGTCAGACCGGGTCAGACCGTCACATGCCCTTTACCGACCCTTTACATTCTTTGGCCATATCTTTGGCACCTGACTTCGGTTTGATGAACCGTCAGCGGTGCTGGTATTCTTGGAACATGACGACACCTTTGAGAATAACCCACTAGAGTTCGGGGTATATTTTACATATGGTCTGGTTGGATCATACATGAATCCATCCGGTCCCCTGGGACTAAAAGACTAATAACTCACAGACTGGGTGTTCGATCAATGTGTCGTCTGTTGCGTTGAGGCCCCTATGACGTGGTCGAACTTTGAGATATTTCTACGTGTGACTTCATGATAGTTGGAGTATCGACCAGTAGCTGAATAAGAGGATCCTTTTGGAGGAGAGAGAGCATTTTTGCAGGAACCAAGTAGCTAGCTGAGACTTGATGACTTCTGACAGAGTGACTCGGATTGATTCGTATGACCCAGTGGGTAGCGCCTGGTTTTGGCGGCAGACCCAGGACGTAGGAGCACCTGGTTGTGGCGACAGACCCACGATAATCTATAAGAGTAGTACCTCTGTAGGCTATGAGGGGCATCAGCTAGTTGTGGCAGTAGACCTATGGTGGGGAGCACCTCTGTGTGACGTAGCAGACCCACATTACTCGAAAGGTAGAGTACCTCAGCAGTCCAAGGTTAGTGGGATGCGCCTTGTTGTGGCGGCATGCCCACTATACTCGATAGAGGAGGAGTTCTCCAGAAGCTGAGGGTTCAAAATGTTACTACCCCTAGAATAAATCCTGGTTTGAGATGATTCAGGAACTATATGTTTTTCCTCCTGATTGAGATGGATTACTTGATAACATAGGTATACGTAATGTTATATACCTAAGTGAGTTTATCTGTTGAATTCATACTTTGTGATATACCTTTGTTGGATTGGTGAGACCTTGAGGGTCTCAGGTCCATACTGAGTATCATTATACTCACCCCTGCACGGGCTATACCCGCAGCATGTTTTGTTGGTTGTAGATGACAGACAATGCTGATAAAGACCGAGAGTAGCAGGACTCGACAGTACCCGGAAGTGGACCTTACGACAAGTCGGTACACGGAGGAGTCGGTCAGACGTGGAGCGTTGAGGAGGCTATCTGTACGTACCCTTCAGGTAGGGTTACCCAGTGGATAATCCAGCAACTGTTTTACTTTTCTTTTAGTTATACATGTACTTTACAGTTGGGATTTTATTTCCGGCCACTTTTACTTTTCAACCCTCTTTTGTGTATAGTTTTTCTTGTTGTTTTACTTCCCATTATTACTTTGTTGTCTGTGTTATAATTTATAATGTAAATTCTTTCCTAGTTTTAGGGATTTACACCTTTGGTGTTAGTTTCATGCCCCATTCCTATGAAAGGTCGGTTTGGGGTAGTCACGACATGGGCCTCGGGGGAGAGGTCATGATAGATAGTTTCATGGAAGTACTATAATGACCCTATATATCTTCATGATGTAGAATAGGTGTAAGCCTCTATCATTCTAAATGCATAACAAATTTATGATTATCACACAAAAACCATTTTTGTTCTATTTTTATTCATAATAACCCAACACTCTCCATATATTCACTTTTTTCTTCATCTTCTTTATTTCAAACTATTTATTAATTTTTTTTGAAATAGTATGAAATATATTCCCCCATATATAAAATAAAATTTACCTTTGATTTTTTTAATTTCAATATTATGAAAAGTATGTACATAAAATTACTTCTAAAATCATTCTCTTTTAAATCTATGATCATAAATCATCCTATCTTTTGTAGTATCCATTTAATAATTTAATAGTCTTTTTGGATGAGTATTGATTCTCTGCGAGTCATCCAGATCACGAAGTGTCTATTTACTTGTTATTAGTTTTCAAGTACTTCTCTTATCTATATCTCCTGATAATATTACATAATATTTGATGTATCGTTGATCGGAATTTAAATAACCAAAATCAATCCTATTCGGACATCTTTATTTATGAATGAATCTAAAATATATTCAAAAAATATAGCATTTTTCTTTTATGGTACCCAATAAATTTTTCTCAATGAACTAATTTCTAAATGAATATTCTAGAATCATATTTTAACTTCATTAAAAACTGGTATGTAGATATGCTTCTATAATTTAATATGATATATCTCCAAATATAGACATTTATTATTCCACTAATACTCTTTAATGGTGTTATCCTTTGTTATGTATCTACACTATTTTATAATTGAAATTCTATAAAAATATTTATTCTGGTATAATTCATATGTAATTCCCTACAACTGGGATTAATTCAATGAAACAAATAAAATATTAGAATTTATTCATAGATATCCTCATTGCGTCATATATTTAATCTTTTAAAGAATACTTTATTCCAATTAATTATGCATGTGGAAATGAAAAATTTATCAAAAGTGAGAAAATATATATTTTTATATAAAAAATATGACATAGGAATAATTCTTACCAAATTAATATTTAATCATACGAGAGTTATTTTGAATCAATTGAAATTATTGAAGCCCCATTGTACCCCACACATAAATATATTTTCATCGATCTAATATGAAATGATCCAGATCTTAGTTTATCATTTTTTAGATTGATTTCAAGTTTTTTAAAATAATACATCAACTAATTAGTGGTTTTATTTTACATAAAAGTATTTAATCATAAGTGTGCCACCTTCCACCTATTTAACCATACACAGGACTCAGATTTTTTTTATTCCTACATATTTACAGAAAAACTCTCATTGATATTTTAAAAATATTCCATCAATATCCATAATTCTACACATACTTAACTTCAAACTAAAAACCATTTAATTTGAGTTTGAACATGATAGTTTTTTGTCAAAACAATAGAAATATAAATAAATATACCATTTTCTACCTCTTCTCTAAATTACATTATTCTACTTCATTCCGCAGCATGTATCATGTGGGCCAGTCCATCCGAATAATGGTTAAGTTAACACTATATTCCAATATATTATCAACTTAGAGACTAAAAAATATAATCCTTTTGGCTTTTTTTGGCGTCTATTGAACATAAATCTCTATTCAAACACAACACACCTACCATTTAATCACCATTCAATAGTTTTAATACTACAAGATAAAACTCAGTGTAGTATATTATAACATGAAATATTAATGAAAAACTACCCATTAAAGTTACTTCAATCAACATTTCATACCTCTAGAAACTAAGTGAGATCATATTATTTAGAAAATTTTTTATCACTTCATGAAATTGTTTAAACCTTTATATAACATGTTTTTGTGAATAAATACTAAAAAAATTTAGTATGAAAACCCATATCATTCATAAAAGATAATTTTTTATTTATTACCTAAATATAAACATAATATAATCCCAACAGATCATGATTAATATTGAATTTTATTAATTAAGAAACACTGGCCAATAAATTCAAATAGGGTATAAAAAATATAAGTCGAATACAAAAAACATTTCCCTATATTTCACCATCCTTCTAATATTCCATGACATAACCTGGGGATATATATAGGAAATGGGTGAAATATAAGTCCCATTAATGTAATAATCATATATTAACACGTTTAAATCAATACATTAGAGTCAATAGGCATATCAAATCAATGAAAAAATAGTGAAAATCATAAAAATGAGCATCAATGCAATATACAAGAAGATAACATTAATGGAACATAGAAATGTTAAAACAACATAAAACATGACGTCATAAGATTATGTTAATTATAAATGTTGAGAAATAAAATAATTGTATGGTTAGGGTACCCTCTCTGGAACAACATATAGTATCCCATGAGATAAATACATTACCCAGTGCACTAGGAGGATTAATCATTATGTCCCACCCATCACATTCAAACTGTGTACATGAATTTATGTTCCACATTTTACATAAACAATATATATTAAATTCATCACATATAATCCAAAAATTAATGAGTGTTGGTTTTATAAATGGGATTTCAAAATCAATGAATGATATGTACTTGTATTTAAATACCCATGTGTTGAAATATGGATGTTTATAAAAAAAATATTTTGAATGGAAATTCTCACGATAAATTCAGCAACAAATTGGATGTATGTAATGGTTTAAGGACCGGTTTACTAGGCGTTAATATTGGTATGTCATTACAAGGGATCAATAAATAAAAATAATGGGATGTGTAAAAACATTTTCAAAAAGGAACAATTAGAAATATAAAAGAATCACTCAATGATTTATTTTGAAAAATGAACATGTTAGAATCCCATTACCAAAAAGGGATATTCTAAACAGCACAAAGGATATTCATAAGAGAATGGAAAAAATATAGGAATTTAGAGAGCTAAAGGGGGAGTAGAATCATTATATATATGGTTTTTTTGATGACGAGTGGGATGTTTGCTGGGTATTTATAGTAAAATATATGATAATTATTTATAAATTTCTAAACATTGGATTTTGAATCTATATGATAAAATAATAAAAACTACAAACCATACCCTGGTTTTTCCATGGTTTCTATAGAAAAATATCACTTTCAAAAAATTTAAAAATTCATGAAGACAAACATTTAGTAAAATACTATTTTATACGTGGATTAGTTTCTTATTCATAAATAATTTATTTTAAAACCATAAAATATAAAATACGTTTTAAGGGAGAAATTAATTCTTTTTAAAAATAATAAAATATCATCGAATTTTTTTTATTTTAATTGGGAGATTTATTTTATGGTAGTGGATTCCAATTTTTGTATTTATTATATTCGGTCTGGGATATTTTAAAATCATAATAGATATACTATAATTGAAAATTATTAAAATGTGTAATGAAACCCTCAACTATCTTATAATATTATGTAAAAATTAAAATTATTTAATTTCTATCTTATAATTTCAAACATATTTTTTATTTTACTAAAATCATCTTACATAGATGAGAATTTTCACTTTTAAATGAAAATCATTATTTACTAGAAAATATTGGATTTTATGACACTCGAATCTTTTATACAGTTATAAAAATAACATTGGACTTAATTTGATTATATAGACTTTATATTTAAATAAATATTATATAACAAGAATATTTATTAAAACATTTTTCTTGAAAAAATCTTAAATATATATAAATAATCACTTCATTAAAACTACATATTTCTCAAAAAATTCATTTTGACTTGTCGATTTATTATGAAAATCATTTTATAATAAATTATAAATTAAAAAATAAAAGTGATAACATTAATAAATATTTAATTAAAATGAAAATGTAAAATGTCATATTGATAGAGTTAAGATACATAAAAACTTATTACTCCAACATACACCCTATGGGTATCCTGTGATATGGTATTTCTTTCATGGGGTGGTTTAGTGAAAATGGATTAGGCTATGAATTTCATAATATTGAACTTATCCTTCAAATTATTTTTCTCAATATACAATTGTTGACTCTCATATTAGACTTATCTAACTAAAAATACCAATGATGTCATCACCCAGTGAAGCTATAATATATGGGCTTCCTATTGTATGATTATAGAGGACATGAACATCACATATTCCATATATTTCATTTAGAATTTATCATTACCCATAAAATATAAAAAAATTAATGATCATTGTAAAATAGATATATTATAAAAATGAATTATTCAAATCCGATAATAAAATCATACATGGTGTATTTTATAATGGTTTAAAATAACAAAAGTAGTGCATGTGTTTTCTATATCTACGCTTTCTAATGAGTCATTTATTCATGAATAGAAGGAATTTTATTTATATATGGTTGGTTCATTCCACTATATCACCCTTTATGTATGTCATAATTATGATTTAATTTAATAATCTAAAACATATGAGGGTACATATATTTATCTACTCTTCCAGTTACCATATTAATTCCTCAAACTTTTTCTTCCACCAATGAACAATGACTTAGTGAGATGTCCTGTTTCACTGAAATGTTTTTATGTGAACATAGATCTTCACTTGAAACTAATGAAATGAAATAACATTCTACAAGGGTACCATCTCTAGATTTTGTTCCTTTTTTGGTTTCTGTATGTACTTATTCAAGAGGGTTACCTGGGAAACATCAGGTACTTATGTTGAGTTAGGTGGGCATTTTATTGGATGTGCCACACCTATGATGGAACAAATGATCTAATTGGGGTAAATGTATATTAAACAATGTTTCCCTTATTTACATATATTATTATATTATTCCAAGATAATATATAAAGTAACACCTTATCTCTGACCTAAAACCACAAGTCTCATCCACAATTGTCTGCAATGATTTTTTTTCATACTTGTGGAGATTTAATTTAACATTTAATGGTTTGAACCTTCTCTATCACATCATGGATGAGATTCGATCGAATAATATTTTACTCTCCAACTTCATCAATGAATAATTGATTCGAACACCTCTTCCCATATAGATCCTCATAAGGGTTCATATGAAAATTAGAATTGACAATGTCATTATATTAGGACACCATTAGGGAAAAGTATAGATCCCAAAATTGTTTAAAATCTATTGAACAAGATATCATCATATCTTCTAGGGATTGAAATGTTTTCTCATAATCAGTATCTATAAAATGGTGATATGTATTAATGAATCCTATCTATGTATCTAATAATTTTTAATGACCTCTCTAGAACCTCAAGGTAATCCTCAGATCTCTAATAGATATAGGGGAGTGTGGAAATTTAGGATGTCTTACTAATTTTGTTATATATATCATATTGAGTTAGAAAAGGGGGAAATATACCATGATATCAATGAAATAATCTGACTTCATAAGGAGATTGACTACCACCCAGATTGTTCTATCACCTTTAGATGTCCCATAGTGTCCCAAAATTAAATCAATGGTTATGTTATCCCATTCCCATAATGATATGGTAAATGTTTTGATCATACCCTTATGATTATATATTTGATATCTGACTTGTGAGAATAAAAAGAATAGAGATATAATATATGCAATCTATATCTTCATGGTATCCCACCAGAAGTTTTTCATTTGATATACTTAAATTTTATAGATTCTTTGATAAAAAGAGAATGATGAGAATTTAATATCATCAAGAAGTTCCATTTTTAGTTCAAGAATTGAAGCCACACATATCTCAGTTAAAAAAATATTAATCTATATTTATATAAATCTATCCCTCTAATATTTTGTATTATTATTTTTACCCCCATCATTATCTTTTTTGGGCCTATTTTATGATCTCAAGAATGGATAGTTGAGAAGATATTTGATTAACACAGGAAGAAGATGGATTTACTATTACCATGTTGAACCATTTCATGTCCACAAGTATTAGATACATCTAAATCATAATCTTGGATATGGTTTCATGATCATTTATATTCATAGAATCTACAAATTCATTAACATTTCTTGAATTATAATTGATTGAAAAGTCATAATCCTTAATCATCATCTCTAACATCCTTCTTTAGGAAATATTAAGATCATTTTTTGTTAATATATACTTGATGATTTTATGATCAGTATATATTTCAAAATTACACCCATGGAGATAACATCAACTTATATTCTATAAAAAGGTTATTATATGTAGATATATATAACATGTATTGGGTTTTTCTATTCAATTATTTTTAAATTATGTGAAAAATATGATAACATATTATCCTCTTCGATGATTACACTAACAAATCCATTTTTTGGATACATTTTCATGGATCATAAATCATTTCCCAACGGTGGGTAATGTGATAATGTTTTTAGTTATTTGACAATTATTTAACTAGTTAATGTTATCATCACATATATTAGTTTAGAAAATCAATACTCTCTTCTATGTTACCTTGGTTATTGGGATTTAAAATAATGGTATGTTTTTTTTTACAAATTTAAGATAATACTAATCAATAAAAGGAATCGATGGGTCTCTATTTTTTCGTTCTAGGTCAACCATTAACTATATCAATATTAAATTCATATGAAGATATTAATTTATTGATCATAACATTTATCATAAATGATACTTACTCAATCAAAAACCCAAATTTAATATATTTTTCATATAATGTTTCTTTTTCTATGGTCAATGAAACCTTATTAAAATTCACCTAATATTCCTGCTTTTTGTAGGATTACATAGAAATATAATATATTGAAAAGAAGAGAAATTTACTAATATAATATATTAAGATACTATTCATTTATTCCATGAAGATAACCCGATCATTATTGAGTCTAAAATGAATAACAATGAACTTGTAGTTCCCATACCATCTATGCAAAAACATAGGGGATATCAAAATTATTATCTTTTACATGATAATATCATGAATAAAGTTTAATAATAGAGATGTACAAGTCTCGATGTTGATGATTAAACAAGTCACCAGTGAACAATATATGAGACCATTTCTTTATTAGTATATTATTTATCTCATGATATTCAATATTGTAGGGAAAAGAACAAAATTTCTACATAATGTTGAGAAAAATCACCCCATGATAAAGTTCATTATAATATAAAAGTAGTATATATATTTAATTAATGTTTCATCATCATTTATTCAATATCACCAAGGTCCATTATATATGGTTTCATTGATATTTGAAATGTTTTGGGTATAAGATAAATTGATAAATCAACCTCACAGCTTGGAAGATGAACATGAAATTCTTCAAGAAACACATCAGAATACTCCCCTATAATATAAATGTCTTCATGGAAGATCTTTTCCATAGTATATATTATTTTATAAGATATTCATTCTTATTAGAAAATAATATACATTCTTGGGAAAATGATTCAAAATGAGATTCATCCTCCTCATTACATTTTTGTATAATTTGATGGTAATTCCAGATATGGATGGTGATTTTTTTCTCCTAGATATTTATGTTTTATTTATATAAGGAAACCCAATACATACTCATAGATGTTCCAATTAATTATAATTTGATTATCATAAATAATTGTGGAAATTTCAACACATAAATATTAATAGAATAATATTTATATAATTGTGATAAAATGAAAACACTATTTTCCATTTCAACAGATAACCACACATCTAAATTGGGAGGTGGTCTTTTAATAGATCAACTAACCATTAATGAAATGAATGAATGTTTATAAATATAATGAAATAGAATGTTTTTTATTCTTGAAAGAAAAACTAGAATATATATCACCACATAATTTTTAGGATCCACCTCACCTATTTTCATTGAATTATACTTCCCCTTCTATTTTTCCCCATGATGTTTTCATTGTCATTTATTTCCAACCAACATTGTCTTAGTGTATTGATGTACCTATTATGACTGTTTTTTAATATGGAATCATTGGAAAACAGATTTAGGGTTTATTGGATAATTCCTTTCATCAATCATACTAGTTGTTTTCTATCATTGGTATTCACTTTATAGGGTAACTTCCTTCAGAAAACTAAATAATATCCTTACCCCTTGATGAAATTTCATGGATTCCTCTTCTAACACTATTTAACAAGTGGGATGTATGACTTTTTTTACTTTGATATTTCTCCATCACTCTCTAGGTATTAAAATGAATTCTTCAATTCCACTTTCAAGACCTATGAGGCCATTCCTATTTTATTATATCTATTTAGAATATTATGCAATAGTAGTCAATTTCATCATATATTTAAATGTATCCAATGTCTAAATATATTCAGAGAATCTACATTATCCCACCAAATACGTTGTAAAATTTAATTTCAATGTCATTGATGAAGATGAATCTGTATTACACACATATTGTTACATTTACCATATACGACATTATGGATTCTCATTCGATTATTTCAAGGAAAAAGTAATACTACTCCAATTTATGCTTGAATGTGAAAGGAAAATATTTATCAAAAATAAGTTTCTAGAATTATTTTCACTCAATTGCATTGATCTCCTCCGTAGTATTCATATTGGGGAGATCACCCAATATTGATCAAATTATCCATATATATGATAAATAGCCATTCCAAAAATATATTCCTCACATCATTGAAGATATAATAAGAGAATTTCAATAGATTTTATCAAATGTTCATTTATTATGGGATCCAAATATCAACTGGTAGGATGATTCCATTATTGAATAATGGTCTCAATTAAAAGATTCTATTTAATAGTGGGATGGGGGTCATCCCAATTATTCATGTTTTGTTTTAAAAGTATAGTTAGTGATAATGTAGTGTACTCAAATTATCAAATACTTCTCCCATCATGTTGAGCATATCATGTGGGATATTATTAAATTTTCCATCATGTTGGTTGTTGACTAAGTTCATCTTATTTACAGCTATTAATTGAAATAAAGGCAATACCATGGATGATTATTTTCAAACAATTAATCAATAAAATGTAATATCATAACACTGATGTTATAAATCAAGAATAAAATTCATTCCATAAGCATGGAATTTTTATTTTTCAAACTATGTAATCCAAGATCTATTTCATAACATATAATTTTGTAGAAATTTGAGTTCTCATTGTGATGGCTAATAAAGTGATTCTGAATATACCAATGTGTATCCCCTAAATATTGTCGAACATGTATTTACGTAATGTCTCATTTTCTGAAACTAGGTGTAGATTGAGTTAACACAAAATTCAAACTTTACAGGGTGATTACACTAAGTTATAACGGTTCTAGCACCACATCCACTTGTATGATCTATATATGATTTTTTATTCATGGAATCCAATTAATATATAAATTTCTATAATTTAGTGTTGTTTTAATATGTTTATTCATATTTTTTAGTCATTCACGCAATGTTTCTTATAGTAATATCATAAAATAACTAGAACATTCTATGATACTAATTATGAAAATCCATATCTTTAATACACATTAATTGATGATTTATTACACAATGATACCATTAATACAATCTAAAAATATCTATAATCAATATATATTTGGGTAATTAGAAATATATAAGTTTAAAATTAATGAAAGGTTTAAAAAAATATTTTAGAAACACTAATACACGCCCTTATATTCCACTGATCATCGATAATTGTATGAGATCAACTAGGAGAATATATAATAAATTGGTGAGATATAAATCCTAGTGATGGAGTAATCAAATAAAATCATGATGAAAGTAATACGTGTGAGTCAATAAGAATTTCAATGTATATAAAATTTGATAGAATAATAAAATTGAATAAAAAATCACGATATATGAGGATAATATAAAGGAAATATAGGAATTTTTCAACAACCTAAAACATGAAATCATAAGAATAAGTCAAGGATAACAACAATGACCTCACAAGATAGTTTTCTTAGGATAACCTATCACTCACAATACATGGAATCTCTTGTGATAAATATATTACACAATTCATTAGAGAGAGATATAATTCTAGCCCATCCATCAAATTTATATCACTTATATAGATTTGTGTTCTATATAGATTATATGACATAAAGATTTTTTTCATCAGAGTTACACCATACGTTAACGTGTGTTGGTTAAATATATGGGATTACCCATTAAATTAATGATAAGTATGTATATATGAATACACTAGAGTGAAAATTTATATGTTTTAACAAATATAAATAGTTTTCCAGACAAAATCATGGAAAACTTTTGATTGAAAAACAGGTGTATAAATTTTTTAATTGAATGGATTACTAAGAGTGAAATGTGGTATCTAATTTATTGGGAATATTAAGTAAAATAATGTTCTATGTAAAACCATATTACCACATGGAAATATATAAGTAAAATGGAATAAATCAAATAAAGTTGTTGAATAAATCAGAGGAGGCTAGAAACCCCAATCCTTGTGAGGGAGATTCTGAAATATTTGTTAGATCTTCTTAATATCCATGGAAAACCTTTAGAGGGATTTAGAGACAAAAAATGTAGAGTAAATACGTGATAAATGGGTCTTTGTGTGAAGAGTATTTTATATATTTAGTGGGTATTTTTAGATAAAATGAGGATAATTTTATATAAATTTCTAAAAATAGGGTTTGGACTCTATGTGAGAAAATAATCAAAACCTTAAACACGACAATGGTTTCTTCCCACAGTTTCTAAAAAAGACCAATGGTATTCCACGGTTCATAATTTCATGAACCAAAAATAATAAAATAATACTATTGGTGTTGTGTATATGAGTCATGTTCAGAAATAATTGATTTTTATAAAATAATATATAATATTGGTTTTGAACGATTCATTAAAGGTTTATAAAATTAATCAAATAAAATTCTAAAAAGAAGTTTTAAAATGGGGAATCATTTTTTTCATGGATGAAATTTATGGTATTTATTACATCACATTTTAGGGATTATGATGACATAGTAGATACCTTTATTTTATATTGTTTTTAATTTTTCACCAAAAATTAAAATGTCTATGAAATTTATTAAAAATTTTCTATTGGATATTTCCAAAATGAAAATTTCAAAATTCATATTTATTTTTTAAAAAAATTTATAATTATGATAAATTTAACTTTTAAATAAATTTTCTTCTTCTTTGGAAAATGATGGTTTCAAAAAAACTAAAAATGTTTTTACTATTATGAAAATTATATTGGATTTAATTATTTAGGTTATATGTTATATTTAATAAATATTATAAATTATGATGATTTTATTGAATTTTAATTTTTGGTAAAAATTATTAGTATTGTCAAAATAATGACTTAATTGATGTTATATATTTCCTAAAAAATACTTTTTTTCATTGATTTTAATTTTTTTATAAATATAATTTTCTAATCATTTAGAAAAGGGATACATTTAGTCATTATTTTATTAAAAATAAAATAAAAAAATTAATATTTGTTGTACTAGATAGAAAACCCATTATTTCACCACCATATTACATAGGGGTATGGTGGACGATTCCAGTGTATTTTTTGGATTTCTTTGAGAAGATTTATTATATTGTGATTTTCCAAAAATTGACATTCACTTATAAAAAATTTACATTGAGCTTTAGACATTAAATTTGAGATTGGTCTTGGTCATGTAAACTTATTAATGATTCAATCTCCCTCAGAAGTTCCAATAAATGAGATTTTATAGTGTATCAATCTACTACTTGAGGCCATGAAATTTTACATCAATTTAATATAATATTTATTATAACCATTAACATAATATAATATTAATGGTTATTATACAAATACAATATTATTAAAGGTCTTGATTCTTAACATTATTTTAGATCCAAAATCTAATATTTTATATGTAACACCCTATGATTTTGGAGGAAAAAAAATTAAATTTGATAGTATAAAGGGTGTGAAAAAATTAAATTATACATATTATACACAAAACAATTGTTTTATTCGATGGATTATGTTATACAAAAGACAATGTTTTACAATAAAACAATATACAATTAAAATTATTATTTAAACTGATAGTTACCACTAAGAAAATTGAAGGTCGAGTATGGACTTGATTAACTAAATTATGAAGATATTTTTTTGGAAAACGTATATATAATGAATTGTTTTCTGATCAATTCATTATGAATGAAAATAAGTCTTTTTAAAATAAAAGAAAATCTTTTTCTGAAACTAATATTTAAATGCACAATAGCCTTTTTATACTAATAAAATAAAAAATCACTAATATTGAATTATATTAATGAATTTTATATCTAATATATTAAATCAATGTTTTAACAGTCTTTTTATATGTTTTATACACCATAGATAAAAATAAATACAATTTAATGCTTAAAGGTCATATGTTTTCTAAAAATCTATTTTGTAGCCTTTTTATTACAAACTTATTAAAAAACTAATTTTAGAAAATATTATTATTTTTATTTTAATAATGGAAAATAAATTCTTTAATAGGAATACCAAAATTATCTTATGGTGATTTTTTAAAAATATTTCGGTATAGTTTTAATTTTTTATGTATAGTTAACAATAATAATTTTAATTAAAAACTATCTTTTCCCCAAAATTTTTTATTAATGTAAAGTATAATTATAATTTTTATAATTTCCCCATTAATAAATTATATATCAATTAATCCAATATAGTGTATTGGGATTATTTTCATATTGGTATTTTGAATAAATAAATTGTTAATTTTTAATCATTTTTTCTTTAAAAGCCTATTTTATAGTCATATTTGTGGGATGAAATTTAAAGTAAATTATAAAAATTTAATAATTTAATTTTTTAAATTAGAATCCACAATATTAATAAAATATATTTATTATATATTAATAGTCTAAATAAATTTTGTATCAATGGTGATTATTGAAAATAAAAATAAATAAATATATCAACTAAGGTAAAACGAGTTAACTTATTATTTAAATGTCGAATATAAAGTCTAAAAATGACCCAAAATATTCCCAATATCGGTTTTATGGATATATTTAGACTGATAAGACCTTATTATTAATATAAAAGCATTTATCAAGCATTTTTCCTTGATATATAGCCATATAATATGTCATGAAAAGTCAACGATAAAAAATGTACTTTCTTCTTATTAATTTATATAATTTTTTGGTTCATGAGAAAACTACATTGGTTAGTTAATAAATATTATTCTAAAATTTAATTTATATTTTATTATCATTATAATTTATATATAATTTTTATATACGATATAATTAAATTAAATACTATAGAAACACCAATGCCTGCATAGTTTAGTCAATAAATAAATAAAATAAATTAGACTAACAACATTAAAAGCGAGGAATATCGAATTAATTGTTATGTTCCATTATTTTCTAGAGTAATATATCATGATACAAATAGGTGAAATTAATATATTATAATTCAATAATTCCATGGTTTTATTAAATATTAAATTAAATAAAAAATGTCAAAATTGACATTATTGTTATTTTATAATAAATGATATTTTTTTAAATGTATTAAAATTACCAAAAATACAATCCTCAACCAAGGGACTTTTAAATGATTATAGGTATAAAATGTGGCCCATTTATGGAGTAAATGTTCTTTTATAATGTGTATAATGATTATTATAAACTAAATACATCAGTTATCACAATTATGTTTATAGCGGTGCCTTTATGCGCCATGTACACTTCTATTAAAATTAATTTCAAAAAATCATTCGATTATTATTTTATAATTTTGATTTATTATTTTGAGTTATTGGGTTTAAATTTTGTAATAATTCAAACTTTTATTTTTTTCTTGATGGATAAATTAAATTATTTATGAAATAAGTTATCTTAATGAAAAAATAAAATAAAAAAATAAGGAAACAAATGATTTAATTAATAATAATGTAAAATTTAATTATTCATTGTGTTTTATAGGTGTTTATAGACCACAAGGTTTCACCAGTGTGTTATGTTTCAATTTTGGAAGCACCTGAGGTAATTGGGACCTCCCAATAGTTAATGCATTTGAATATTTACAAGAATTCCAATCCTCATAAACATTAAAAAGGAACTCACTCCCTTATATTATTCACATATATCTATCAATTTTATTTATCCAAATCCCCCCATATTAGTTCTCCACATCCATAATTTCATCATATATAAATCAATTTGGGAAGAAGGACAGACAAGGAATTTTTTTGTCTAATTCCAAAAGTGTTACCTGAAAATGAATTAATGTTCATCAAGGAAATGTTTTCTATTAATACATAAAAAACAACAAATTTTTATAATAAATTTTTTATATACTAACTATTGTTTCAATTATATACCGCTATTGTTTTAATATTTTTGAAATCCAACATGTACACACACATCCAACTAAGGTATTATGAAATCACTGTTCTTGTATATGGTGGACTACGACATCACGAATCAATGTCATTTGATTTTACATTACCAACATAAATGATAAGAATATTAATGGAAATTCAAATTATATGATATATATGATGTTATTGTGATTATTAAATTTTTATATCACAAATAACATCATACATTTCATTTTATGTGAATATGATAACTCAATTCATGTGTAAAGAGGTCTACCACCTCACGAAGCAATGTGATTTGTTCACACTATACATGGAATGTATTAAATATGGGTAAAATAAATATTTTTGTTCTAAATGAAATAAATATTGTAACGGAATGATAATATATCATTAAATTTTTCTTCATTAAACTTGACAAGAAAATGAAAACCAATGTTCTTGGGTACGTAAAACCTTCTATCTCCCTCAAAATTGAGTTTCATTTCCAATCAATAGATTTTTGAAATAATATATATTTATATGATAAAGAGATAAAATATTTATTTCATAGATAAAATTATGGTGATATTCAATCATGAACGTTGTGAGAGGATAAATAATAACAAGTCAAAAAAAGCATGAAAAACAATGTAGTTATTACCCAAAACGTAACATTTACATATAATTGATAGCAGATGATTCATATGAAGTCATAAAAATCATATATGGTATTGAATATATTAATATTGTTTTTTATAGATGAAAAATATTATTATTTTTATTATACATGATTTTGGAATGAGTAAGAAGGTATTGAATACGTTAAATAAGGGTTTTTCTAGTCTCACATTTTTCTTAGGAGATGTATGCCTTATTTACCACGTTTTTCCGGTGTATATAATTATAATTAATGTATTTTATTAATATTATAGTTAAATTAATGATTTTTTCATATCAATTTGATGTTTTATCTTTAATAGGGTTTATAGTTTTGTTTTTACCAATGTGTTAAGGTATTTTTGTATAAATTTTCATTTACTGAGAATTATGTTCTATTATACACCTACGTTCATTGAGGAGGTGTATATTCTACCACATTTAACTTGTTATGTAATGACATGGTTCCCTGCATTCCATTCCTTTGTAGATATCTGGTGTGTGAGGTGTTTTGGGAGGTCAAGGTGTCTTCTCCCTAACCAATTTCCATATTTACAGTTTCTTGAATAGTGGAATTAATGAGTCATTCATTGAAAAGATCGAATGGTTTCGATGAGCTATTCAGTGAATAGTTCCATCAGTATCTTTGAGTCATTTGGTGAACAGTGCCCTCAGTGTCATTGAGTCATTATGTGAACCGTGCCATCAGTGTCTGTGAGTCATTCTATGAATTGTGCCATCAGTGTCCATGTCTCATTCTGAGAATAGTGCCATTGGTGTCACTGAGTCATTCTGTGAATAGTTCCATTAGTGTTGGTGAGTCATTACTTGAATAGTGCCATTGGTGTCAGTGAGTAATTCTGTTAACAGTCCCATCGGTGTTGATGAGTGGTTCTATGAACAGTTCCATCAGTTTCGGTGAGTCATTCTATGAGGAGTACCATCCGTGTCAGTGATTCATTTTGTGAACAGTACCATCCGGCTCAGTGAGTCATTTTGTGAATATTTATATTGGTGTCGGTGAGTCATTTTGTAAACAGTGTCATCGGTGTCGGTGAGTCATTTTAGAAAAGTGTATCCATCTTTGGTAGGTGTACAATGTTTACCACATCGGTAGGTGTACAATATTTCTATCTTACTATAGTTATCATCTTCAACATTTTCCTTGAAGAAAAACGAATTTGAGGCCTTGTCTTAATGGATTTATGGTCAATTAAAATCCATAACTACAATAATAATTTTCTTATGGCTCGCGATGCCTTTAATTGGTCAAGTTGTGTGGTCTAATACACTCCGCTTTTAATTGATATCTAGCATATCTTAAACTGTTTCCCCATAAATCTTATAAAGGGACGAGATTACTTCCTCCCATGTTCTACCTTCTTGTTTCATGGTCAATCTGATCAAACCAATCCTTCTTCCCATATGAGTGGTTTGATTGAACCTTAATACGTGGATTATTTCCCCTTGTAGTTTCTTCCTATTACATGTGCACCCCTTGTTTTGGTGAAAGCAGAACATGTCGATCATTCATCGATAGAAGGTATAATCTACCTCAATTCTTGTGTCTTCTTCGATCATTTTCTGCTGATTTATCCTTTCCATGTTATGACATGTGATCTCTATGCACTAATAATGTTTCATGGAAATTTGGGGGGTATGGTCGTGTTGCGACATCATCGGGTGTACGTTGTTTTCATGAGGGAGGATATTGTAATCCGTTGAGTGTATTGTTCTCATATAAACAACAAAAATAACCATTTGAGGAAGGGGATATTTTTCTATCATATTCTTTTACGTACAACTTTAGAGTTAACATGTTTTAGATCACTGGATCACAACAGAATTGGCATAATAAATATTTTAACCAGATAAATAAATTAGCATCATCGTATGTTATTACTTCTTGTTTTTCTATATAGTGTGATATCTATACATTCATTGTTTTTAATTTCATTCTTGAAATAAACTGGAATTGAATGTAAATGGGTATTAATTGTAACTATTTGGGAAAGATAAAGAGGAATGTAAATAAATCATGTTGTTATTTTTGTAATTTTATGTAAATCAAATTGATACAGTCAACATGTTTAATTTTTTTGGTGGTAGTTTACTGTTTAGGATTCCCGTCATTGGAACCTACGAATAACAAATCAGTTTTCAAGATGTATTAATTAACATGTTGTTTGATGAAATATAATTCCTCACAGGGTTCTATGTTACCCTCTTGCTTGTATTGGGGACAAGAGACCAGTTGATATAATGTGTTTTTCTCAGCTTCTTTTCTTGTGATTTGATCCGGGATAGATGTTGTGATATGTTGAGGTTAGGAGGGCCATTGGATGTGGTAGCAGTGGACACCTATGGTTTCAATATGCATAAGTTTATGCATGTGGGTGTCGGGGAGGACATCGAAGATGATGAAACATTTTGGATATAAATTATTGGATGTTTAGAGAATCTTGTTTGTTGTTTAACTATATCTATTTCCGCACAACACAAGTTAGCTAGTCTTGCATACCCTGTATCAAAAAGGGGAAATGAAGCATGGGTTATACCACATGATTTCAGTGTTTATCTCCTAGTGGTGGGATGGGTCTATGCTCTAGCTTGGGGTGGTAAAGACGTGAGGGGTAGTTCAACTACCCACCATGTTTATCCCCCATCTGTTTAGTATCTTAGAATGTTTTTCTTGAATACCAGGAAATATGGGACATTAATAATGCTATTAATAAATGATTAAATAAATTATGTTAACCTATGGGGTTTGAGCATTATTGGATTCAATGATGAGGTAATATTTTTGAGAAGTTGTGGACATGGTTTTGTTATTCCTATAGAGAATGAAACTTTGGGGTGATGCTAATGAAATATTATATGGAATTGTTAATGGTTAATTATTGTTAAATATTTAACCAAAATAAAGTGATACTAATAAAATGGGAGTGATGTAATGTAATAAATCTATTTAAATGGTTGTGTGCCTATATGATTTGAAGTCTAAGAAGAGGAAGCTAGGAGTTTCAGAGACGTTAGCTGCAATTGAGTTTAAGACTAGGTTATGCACCCAGTGTGATTGTAAACTATAGTATATTCTTTACGTTTTCATTTTCTATACGCTACTCTACCCCATTAGTTAGGGAAACTGAGACCTTGGGGATTCTGAGCCCTATGGGGGGGGGGGGGGGGTTTGTTTCCCCCAACATTCTGGGGGGGGGGGGGGGCGATGGATGGATGACTACCCCCGTTAGCCCCACTCTCATCCAGTGGGAGTTATCTGTTCTGGAAGGCATAGTGGTTATTTTCCCTATATATGTGTGTAAAGGGTTGTAATGGATTATGATTTTTCATACAGATATATTCCACATATAGTTTTCTATGGACTACTGTAGGTGTAATGTGTATAGGTTTTTATGGCTTGAGGATCCTTACGCGTTTTATGTCTATAATAGCATGAGGATTAATACCTGACGCATGATAAACGTTATTAAGGATGTGGTGGCTCCCAGAAACTACTTGGTTACTTTGCTTACAAGGACGTGGTGGTTGTGCTGCGCAATGTGCATGTTGTGGTTCTTCTCCTAGGTGTATATGAGAAAAACGTTTTGGTTTGAGATGCTTAGGACGTGTGATGTTGGGTAAAAAAGGTAAACCAGTTGGGAAGTGGTAGTAGGGTACCCTCGATATTATTTATTATATTATATACTCATGTATTTGATACTTTGTGAGAGTATCCATAGGGAGTCTAGGAATATTGTGTACCTTCGTAGGTGATGAGATAGTTTCACTTTTTGTTCACTTGGCTTTAGAATTTTTTTCATTAATTTTTCATGAGAGGATTTGGGGAGGATCCTATAGATTATACTATTATACTCAGCCTACATATATAAAAACTATTTTTAGTTTACCTGGAGAAGGATGGAGATCAGGTTGTTATCTACTAGCATGGGGTTGAAGGAGTTTTTCGAGCTTCTAGGACACTGTTGTTTTTATATATTTTTTAGTGCAAGAAAATTTTACATTTCAATTTCAGTAGTTTTCATGAAATTACATATGTGCACTTGTGATTTATTTTATATTTCATTTTGAGTTGTATATGGTTGGTCTCCTTCACATCTATCTCTTTCGCATGTGTTATCACAGAGTGAAATTCATCCCATTTGTGTGTTTATTATACCCTCAGTGCTAGTTGCTTACATGGGGCATACTTTTGATTGGAATCAGGTGTCACTATCTCCCTTATCACATTACTTACCCAGGAAGCGTACACCTTGTGGGGAGGGGGTTGTGAACGAGTGTTTTCAGAGGTCTGATTGAGGGATAAAAGGGGATTGGGTGTTAGGTATAAGTGAGGCTACAAGGGTTGGTAGGTAAAATATGTCAGATAATTTAGCAATTGATGTAATAATTTGAGACCGACTGATACATTGGTGTTTATGGCCCCCTATGATCTGATGCACAACCCTTTATGTTTATTGTGGCTACTAAATTAGGTTATACTAGTTACCTGGTGGGGACCTTGGAAAGGATCATGCATCATTCTTCATTGTGCTTGTATTTTAATGGGTAGACTATGGGATAGGTTTTCCGAAAATAAATAAAAGAAAAAATATAATTAATTAATTTTTATTCTTTGATATTCTAGGTTTAAGAGCTCTAAATGCGTGTTAATTTGTAGGTATGTCTCTCAGTCGACGTCCTCTTCATGTTCACACAGAATATGTCCAGCAGGCTACACCACCATATTTCCGCAGAGTATAGGTTGATGACGACGTCACTTGGAGGAGGAGACTCTGAGAGTTTCAATGTCAGAGTCTACAAAAGTGGATGGGCTCTGTTTCAGATGCAGGAATAGAAGACTGGTTGGAGGAAGTTATGACATCGATCAGTTTGATTTGTAATCAGAAGGAAGACTAGATGTATTTTGTTTTGAAGAGGCTTCTTGGAGTAGCTAGGAAGTGGTGGTACTTATTCATCATAGATCGCGAGGAGTTAGGGATCCCATGAGAGGGGTTTCATGAAAAGTTTAGATTCAAGTGTCTTTCTTTGACCGCGAATGAGTCTATTCATCATGAGCTTCTTACCCTTCAACATGGGAGTTCTAGTGTCCAAGAGTTTAGAATATGTTTCAAGAACCTTATAGGATATTCTTCTAACCTGTTTCCAGATGAAAAGGTCTGTGAAAGACATTTAGAGGAGGCTTCATGTCTAGATATCCAGTGCTAGGTCACCACGTTTATGCTGAAGACATATCATGAGGTGTTGGTGAGGGAAGAGGTCATTGAGAGGACATTTTCTAGAACCGAATCATCATGATAGGGGAGTCTTCAATATTCCTCATGAAGTAGAGTTGGGTTCTGTGGTTATCGGTTTCTAAGGACGAAGATATTTCATTAGGCCGGTGGTAGGTCCCATCCCTCAGCATCTCATCTATCCGGGGCGGTATCTCTCAAGTCTATTCTAATGGATCTGGAGCTTGATTTTATTATGGTGTCTAAGGTCATCGGTAGAGATTGTTCCTGGCCTTTCTGAGAAGTCATTGTGCCCCTGGTGTTCTGCTCCTTGTTCCTCCACTGAGGCAGTTCCAGCCGAGGTAGCAATAGTAGGTTTCACCCACATTGTGTCAGCAAAGTGTAGAAGGGGAAGACAGAGGAAAAAGTTGTGATGCTCCCCATCCTTAGAGTTAAGTGTACGGACTTGGTGGTGGTCTTCATCATGGTCAGAGAGGTTATAAATGTTGGTGTGTTCATCTTCATGCCTTAGCATTTCCAGTACCTAGGGAGCCAGACATCATGCGAGGTACCCTTTTCTTTTTTTCAAATTTGGTGTATGCCTTGTTTGATCCTAGTGTGAAAAACTCCCTTGGCATTGATTATGCCAGTTGGAGGTTGAGATATCATGTTTGATGTGTGTAGAGACTGTGAGGTAGTGCTGGGTCAATACCACTCATGGGGATATTTTCTATGTTTACAGATACAACCATATGATGTCATCTTTTTCATGGATTAGTTGTATCCAGTGAAAAATATCATGGATTTATTCTGGAGGTAGGTGGTGTTCTTCGATGTTGATGGCGAGCCTTCAGAGTTTTTTCGTAAGTGAGACCCTCTTATTTGTCAGAGGTGTGTTCTATATTTATCATCAATGATAGCTGAGCTGATTCTATTCTCCTTAGAGAGTTAGCGGTTTGTATTTAACTGTTTCGTAGAAGAGTACCCCGATGCATTTCTTGAAGAGGTTGTAGTGTTATTCCATGGTCGAGAGATCTTGTTTGGGATCAAGCTACAACCTGGATAATATCATATCCATAAGTCTCCTTATAGGGTGTCCCATTCTGAGTTACTGGTTCTGCATATACATGTTGATGGTATGTTACAATGTAGTTTTGTTTAGATGAGTGTGTCACTGTGGGGCACACCAGTTTTGTTAATGAAGAAGGCTGATGGCAGTTTGCAGTTTTGTATCAATTATCACTACTTTAACAAAGTGACAATGAAGAATTATTATTATATTCTGAGGATTTATGATTTATTCAATCAACGTAAGGGTGTAATATTGTTCACATAGATCGACTTGTGGTAAGGATATCATAAGATGCGTGTGAAGGATGAGGATAACCCAAATATTTCTTTCAGTCATCTTCATGGGAATTATGATTTCATTTTAACGACCTTCGGTGTGACAAATTCTCTAATTGTGTTCATGGGATTGTTGAACTCTATGTAATGTGAGTTCCGGGATATGTTCATGGTGGTTTTCATCGAAGAAATCCTTGTTCACTCCACATATGTGGATGAGCATACCGAGCATCTGTACGCCATTTTGGGAGTTCTTTGTCAATAATCACTATGTGTGATGATATCAAAGTATGAATTTTTTGCATGATTATTTTGTATTTTCAGGAATGTAGTGTTCTAGATGGGAGTATCTGTAGATCCACTGATGATATAATCATTTGTGTCTTGGGAAGCCCCCAAGACAGTAGAGAGGTGAGAAGTATTTGTTGTCTCTAGGGATACTACATGAGGTTCGTTGCTGAATTTGCTTGGGTTGCGACTCCTATGACAGCATTGAACAGGAAGGATCAGGCATTCTAGTGGACTGATTAGTGTTATCCATCTATAATGTATCTGAAGGATATGTTGGTAAGTGTTTCAGTTTTTTTAATTCCAGTAGAGGGAGTTCAGTTTGATGTTTTATGTGATACTTCACATATGGGTTTATTATGTGTTCTAAGGCAGTAGAGATAAGTTCTTTCTTTATTGGTCTTAACAGTTTCATCCCCTCGAACATAACTCTGCCACAAATGATCTTGAGTAGCCAGTAGTGTTGTTTTATATGATGTTGTTCATACGTTACCTATTTAGCGAGCACATTGTCATTATAATCGATCATAATCCTCATGAATGTTTCCTTCCACTGTCACTTGAACTTGCATCTGCATTAGTGAATAGTGTTCTTACAAGAATATGACTACGATATATCATATACCACTTGATAGGGGAATGTTGTAATTCATGCACTTAGCATGATGTCTAATATTGATGCATTTCATGAAATTAGGGATTCTAAGAGAGTGTTTGAAGACCTATTATCATTACATCTAGATATGGGATAAGTTAGAGGCATACGATGTATTTTTTAGATGACAGTATAGTCATCTTTAGTGCATTTGGTGGAAGAGCCCCTGTTTGGGGATCTAGAGGTGGATGTCTGGAAAGGCCGATTTGTTTATGGAGAGGCCCCTAATGATTGGTCTATGGATAAAAAACACCTAGTGTTGTATCATGGAAGTCTATTTGTTCGTTTTGTGATACATGATATGGTTCTCAAAGAGTTCTATAGTTCACCTTTAGTGGTGCATCCTAGCATTACAATGTTTTAATGAGGCTTGAGGAGTCGATCTCTGAGATTATTTTTCAAGGCAGTATCCGAAAGAGGTAGTGAGACTCCATAGAGTCTTGAGGAGGATCCTTTTCGATCTAGATCTTAATTTTTCATTTCAGGGTGTGATGTGGTCCCTAGCATGATTTTGGTTTATAGTTATTACTTTTCACTTTTTTATCCATAGACAGACGGCCAGACAGAGCAAACTATCTAGACTCTTGAAGACATGTTGTGATCTTGTGTTCTGGATTTTACATGTTTGTAGATGATGCACTTACCATTGGTGGAGTTCTCTTACAACAATAGATTTCAACCCGCCATTGGTATGGAACTATTTAAAGCCTTGAATGGATGACCTTTCCAATATCCATTATACTATACTAGGGTCGTAGAGTCAGCAAATCTTGTACCAGAACTAGTGCAAAATATGACAGAGATGGTTTAGTTGATTTGTGGGAGGATGAGGATAGAGAAAGATCATAAGAAATCATATTCCAATCAAAGGAGGAGACCTTTTGAGTTTAATGTTGGGGAACACGTGTTTCTAAATGTTACTCCCCATCATGGAAAGCAAATCATTGGTAATGGTAGTATGTTGTCTCCCCAGTTTGTTTGTCCTTTCAAGGTGATGGCTTATCAAGGAGTCATGGCGTATTTAATATCACTTCCCTCATAGATGAGCTAGATAAACGATGTTTTTAATGTGTCACAGATCCATCATTATCTTCCCAATGACTCACACGTCATCGATTTGGGATAGATCGATGTTGATGATGATGCATCCTTCAAGTAGTGTCCAAGGGAGATCCAAGACCGCAAAGAGAAGGTGTTGCATGGGAGTTCTATCACCTTGGTTTATGTATTTTTGTGACATGGTGGCATGGAGGAGAGTACCTGGGAACATGTTTCATAGATACCTGCTCTATACCTTGTGTTTTTTTTCTATTTAACTCTTTTCATTTAAGGATCATTGGTTTGTGGTTGTATACCATTTCTGTTTATGTGATATATTTTTTATTGGCTATCTCCCTTTTTGGAGGAATCTTGATGGTTTGTTTTTTGGACCCCTTTTCTGTTACCTTTTAGGTTGGTTTTGAATTTTTGAGGACTAGAATGTTTTAAGAGGTATCTATTGTGATGACTTTGACCTCTTCTTTCCATTACTTTGCAAAAATTTGGAGTGTGAGGTGTTCTGGGGGTCAAGGTGACTAATCCCCAACACTTTTCCAAATATCCAGTTTCATGAGTAGTGTCATCGATGAGTCATTCTATTAACAGATCAATCAGTGTTTGTGAGTCATTCTATGAACAATGTAGTCTGTGTTGGTGAGTCATTTTGTGAACAATGCCATCAACGTTGGTGAGCCACTCCATTAATAGTTTAATCGGTTTTAGTGATTCATTCTATGAATTGTTTCATCAATTTCAGTGATTCATTCTAAGAAAATTGTCATCGATGTCGGTGAGTCATTATATAAATAGTTTCATAAGTTTCGGTGAGCCAATATGTGAATAGTTAAATCAATATCGGTGAGCCATTCTATGAATAGTTTCATCGGTGTCGGTGAGTCACTCTGAGAATAGTGACATATGTCTATGAGTCACTCCATGAATAGTGTCATTGGTGTTTGTGAGTCATTCTATGAATCGTTCCATCAGTGTCGGTGATTCATTCATTGAACAATTCCATCTATATCTATGATTAGTTCTGTGAGCTGTGTCATCAGTGAAAGTGATTCATTCTATGAACAGTCCATCTATGTCGGTGAGTCATTCCGTTAATATTTCCATTGGTATTGGTGAGTCATATTATGAAAAATTCCATCGGTTTCAGTGAGTCATTTTTTGCATAGTTCCATTGGTTTTGGTGAGTCAATTCCGAATAGTGTTTCCGACATCGGTAGGTGTACAATCATTCCAGCTTATTTTAGTTCTCCCTTATAGCATTTTCATTGTCAAAAAAGCATTCAAGGCCATGTTTTAAGGTATTTATGTCCGTTTCAAATACATAACTCCAATACTAATTTTCATATGTCTCTGGATGCCTTTACATGGTCAAACCATGTGGTTTAATGCACCCTCATTTAATGGAATATCCAACATATTTTAAATTGTTGCTCTATAAATATTCTAAAGGGTTTAGATATCTTCCACCCTTGTTCCGCCTTTGTGTTTCTTGGTGCGATATGATTGAACATTTCCTTCTTCTCATAGTTTCTGTGTGATCGGATATTAATGCATGTATCATTCTCCATTGAAGTTTCTTCATTCTATATGCTCACCCCATGGTTTTTTCAAGCAACATGTGTTGATCCTTCATCAATAAAAGGCATGATCAACCTATGTTCGTGTGTTTTATTAGATCCATTTCCCATTTTTTTCTCATTTCCTTGTTATGACATGTGATATCCATTCTCTAATTGAGTTTTCTTAGGTTTTGGTTGTTACGGTCGTCTTGCAATGTCCTTGGGTGGATGAAGTTGTCATGGAGGAGAAGATTGCAATTTGTTCTGTGGAATGTTCTCATATAAAGAACATCAAGAACCATTTGAGGTAGGAGAATCATTTCATCTCTATTCATTTAGGTGAAAATTTAGAGTTATCATGTTTTATCCAAATGGATCACAATGCAATTGACATAATAAATATTTGAAATATATAAATAAATTGAATCCATCATATGTTATTGCCTCTTGTTTTTCTAGATAGTGTGATATCAATTCTTTCCTTATTGTGAATGTCTTTATTGACGAAAATTTGTAAATAATGTTATAACTTGGATTAATTGTAATTATTTTTTAAAGATAATAAAGAATATAAATGAAAATGGTTGTTGTTTTTGTAATGTACTGTTAATCAAATTTATGTAGTAAGCATGTTTAATTATTTGTGATTTCATACTGTTCAGGATTCCCATCGTTGGAACCTACAAATAACAAATCAGTTAATTCAAGATGGATTAAAGAACAGGTTGCTGATAAAAGATAATTCCTCATAGGGTTATGAGTTACCCTCTTTCTTGTTTATGTTCCAAGATCCCAGTTGATAAGATGTTTATTTTTCTACATCTTGTGTTGTAATGTGATCCTAGATGGCTATTGTGATATGTGGGGAAAGGGAGTCCCATTGGTTGTGGGAGCAATTGATTCCTAGGGTGGAGAAATGCATCAGTTTATGAATGTGGGTGTTGGGAAGACAACGAAAATGATGAATTGGGTTGGATGTGAATGATTGGATATTTAATGAATCATGTTGGTTATTTATATACATTACATTCCTCACTTCTCAAATAAGCTATTCTTGATACCTTCCTTCACAAAGTGGATATAAAGAATGGGGTATGCCACATTCTTTCTCTGTTTATCTCCTTGAGGGAGGATGGGTCAAAAATCTTGCTATAGGCAGCAAAGACTTGCTGGGTAGTTCAACTACCCCCCTATTTTTAGTTGATAAGAGCTTTTTTATAGAATTTATAGGAATATGGGAAAGTAATAATGATGTTAATAATTGATTGAATAAACGATGTTAACACATGGGGTTTGATCTATCTAGGATGCAATGCTGAGGTGATATTTTTGTGAAGTTGTGGACTTGGTTTGTTTATTCTTAGAGGGCATGAAACATTGGTTTAATCCTAATAAAATATAATTTGAAATTTTTAATGGGTAATTAATGTAAAAAAATTTAACTAAAGTAAAGTAAAACATATATAATGGGAATGAGGAAATGTAATAAATTTCACTAAATAGTTTTGTGATTATAGGATACCTAGTCTTAGATTTGGAAGCTGAGAGTCCGAGAGATGCTAGCTGCAGTTGAGTCTAAGAATAGGTTATTCCCCTAGGGTGGTTGTCAACTATATTATATTTTTTTAACCTTTTGTGATTATATATTCTAGCACACCCCATCAGTTATTGAAATAGACACCCCAAGGATTCTGATCCTTGGGGGTGATTTCCCTAACATTTCATTCGGAGGATGGATGGATGACAACCCCCTTTATCCCCACTCTTTTCTCTTCACAGTTACATGTGTTGGTAAGCACATCAGTTACATTCCCCATAGATGTGTGTAGAGGGCTGTAATGGATTGTGGTTATTTAGACACATATATTTTAGATATAGTCTTATATGCATTACTATAGATGTAACGTTTATAGGATGTGATGGCTTGAAGATCCTTACTCAATGAATGGGATATAATGGCTTGAGGTTTAATTCCCAACGTACGATACATGTTTTGCAAGCTATGGTGGCTCCCAGATACTACTTGGTTACTTTTTTTAGATGGACATGGTGGTTGTGATGCATGATTGGCATATTGTGGTGCTTTACCCAGGTGTCTGGGGTTATGCAATTTTTGGAGAGAGGTTTTTTGGAAATGAGATGTTGGATTAAATCGGAAAACCAGTGGGGAAGTGGTAGTGGGTTAACCTTGATATTCTTTATTATATTATATACACTTTTATGCAATACATTGTGAGAGAATCCATGGTGTGTATGGGAACATAGTATACATGTTTAAGTGAAGAATTATTTTCACTTGATGATCACTATTAATTATCATGCATTCCATAATTTGGCACGAGAGGCTCCGGGGAAGATCCATCTGAGTATACTATTATACTCATCCTACATATATATAAATTTTTTAGGTCACCTTGAGTAGGATGTAGATCTAGATGGTTACTACTAGCATGGGGTTGGAGGATCTCTTTGGTCATTGTGGTCGCTACTATTTTTTCATTCCTTTGGTACTTGTAGTCTTTTATTTCCATTGTAGTAGTTTCCCGTGACTTTATATATTGGTGCTTGGGATTTATTTTATATTGCATTGTGAGTTGGAGTTTGTTGGTGTCTATCTTATCTCTCCCTTTATCATGTGTTCTTTTAGAGGGTAATGCCTCCAATTTGATGTTTTTATTATACCCTCGGTGCTAGTCTCCAACCCGGGGCGCACTGGAGGTGGGACTCAGGGGGTCACTATCTCCCTTATCACATAGCCTACCAAGAAGGGGTACACCATGTGGGGTGGGGATGTGGAAATTTATATAATGAATATACATATTTTATAGATATTATAAATGAAAATTATATAGAAGTAAACATAACATAATTATATATTACATCATTTTATATTAATATTCAGCACATTAGAAATGTGTATGTCCTAATAATGCAATAGTTTAGCGTATTTGGTAGCATGGAGCATAATCATCAATATTGATGAAAGGCCTTCAATATTTCCCAAAAATATATTCTAATTTTTTAAATCAACTTAATACCTTTCTTCAATACCTGAGGATTGTAAACATAAGAAATGGTGAGCTCGAATGCTCATTTATGGAAAATAACAGAGATATGTAAGCATAAGATCAGTATATGGTTATGAGAACATGTTAATAACATTTGAACATAATAACCATCATATGAAATATATTAATCCTAAGTGATGGAATAAGTATTTTTAGTATATAATACATGAATCTTATAAAGAACATAAAACATGAGTGATGAGTGCATAACTTTGGAATAAGAAATATAATTTTTGGCACCCACATAAAATTAAAACATTGTAGACATGTATAAATAATAAATGATAACATATGAAGATACGGAAAAACTTATGCCATCCAATAAACATTTTTTCAAGAAACAAGTTCCATGAATAAAATTGAGAACATGTAATCATGTTCTCTCATAGGCAGCTACTCCTCCTGGGCGGGACACACCACCATCCTCAGTGGTAGCATTCATAGTAGTCAAATATCAATGGAAATGATATCTTAGTGGAATGGGTTCACATGAAAACCCATATTAATAGTCTTGTTTCACTCCCAAGACCATCTTAGTATTCACGATTCACTCTTAAGACCATATTAGATGTAAAGGTTCACTCCCAAGATAATCTATGTGGACAAAGTCCCTTATTGAATCAGGTTCAATCCCTATTCAAGCATTGTTTATATCATGATATATAAATATATAACAAATACCATAGAGAGAGATATAGGTCCCATCCATTACATAATTAAAGCATACATACTTCAATCATAATATAATAAAACATTAATCATATTATGAACCATAAGATGATATTTTCTTCATAAACAACATATTATAACCCCTGAAATGAAATTTTTATCATAAAAATTTCATCATATCATAACCTTTTGAAAAGAAATATGTTTTATAAATATCTAATAATATAATAACCCATTCAAGGAAGTTGGGTTCCTAAGTGTTTTATTACTATTTAACCCATGTTTGAGAAATGTGGTTTTTAGAAAAACCTTTCAGCCTACTCAAAATCCATTCAATGAAATGATTCAAATTGTGTCCTTAGGCAATATACCTAGTAAAGCCTAATATATCTCAAAGGAATTTGTCTTATGCGAGGAACTATTTATAAGATAACATGGAGAGTTTATCATGGAAAAATAATATTCATTTTAAATCTTTTTTATGGAATGAAACATTTAAAAGAACATCTTATTTAAAAACCACTTTAAAAATTAATAAAATAGGAATTATAAATAATTGTAATGACTAGTTGAACAAAACATAATTTTGAAAAAGTTATTCTTTGATAGCCAATATAAAAACAATTTTTTTTAAAAATACTAGGAAAATATTTCCTCTTGAAAAAGGGAATAGTTTTAACATGAAAAAGTGGATTCAAATAAATGACGATTATGGAGGTGGGTAAATCCGAACATGAAAATCATTCATTTTTCACCATTATTTTGTTTGAAAATATCCTCAATCGTAAAATGAAAAGAAAATTCATTTCTAAAAAAACAATTTGTTAAAAAGGTAATACATGGGTAAAAAATTATATTCAACATCAATGAGAATATGATAACGATATTTATTTTTTTAGAAAAAATCATTTTGAATAATAAATAGTTCATTATAAGGAGTGAGATGATATCAGATTTGTAGAAAAATAAATTCTTAATTTTCTAAAGTATCAAAGATTGGAAAATAATATCATTAAATGAGGATAACATGAATAACATGTGGATTTTAAATTTTATGATAATTATTGAGAGTTGAATCCAAATATATTACCCATATAAGTATAATCATAATCAATCCCGATAATGGATGAGATTGTAGAAATAATCTTTTACCACATATATAAATTTGAATAAAATTCCACATGAAAGAGTATCATTACATAGAGAATAAAATATAATTAAAATTAGTAAATTCATGAAATAAAATGTAAATGGTAATTTAATACACCTTTTAAAAAAATTTAGGTTCATAACATAACATGTGACTCAATGAAGGAATATTGAAACAAAATTTCCTTACTGATTAGGTTACTTTTGAACTAAAAACCCTATGAAATATAGATCATAAATAGACATGTAAATGCCTTTATAATTTATTATAACAATCATTGAATATATTAAATATAATTATATACACAACAAAATAGAAACTATTAAGGAATATGGAATAAGTCTAATAGAAATAAATGTGAGATTATGTATCCTCTTACTAATTGAGTAACATTTGAATCTTGTGATACATGAAATAATAACATAAATTCAGACGTTTAATATAATACAATTAATTATATTCTTGATATAACATTTCATTGTTAAGTATATACACCACACAACAATAATAAGTGGTGAATATATCATATATCTAACAAAAATTATAGTGAAATGAGAAAACCCTTAACTTATGTCTTAACTTTCTTCATGCACATTCAATCATATTATATAATAAATAGAATTTTATCAAAACCAACCAAAGAAAAATATTATTATATATAATACCTTATATTATTTTATTGTTAATTAATTTTACCAGTTTATTATCAACTCTATGTCAATGTTACGTTTTTTTAATATCCGATTTGTTTTTCATATATGTTTTGACATGTTACTTTTAGTCCTTTTTCATTGATCAAGATTAAATTATATTTATAATTTAACCCATGATATGAATAATATATATATATATATATATTCAGTGTATATATATTTATAATAATATATAAAATATATAAATAAAGAATGAGATACACCATTCGTGGAAATGCTTGGTTGTACGTATGCAAGAACGTTGTTTGAGTTTTATTGTCTTGTAGAAACAAAGAATGTAAATTATACAAGTATATATATATTATCATTATAGTATAATTATTATTTCCTATATATAATATATCATTATGAAAGCCAACCTTAATAAAATCAACGTAAGTTGTTCATGAATCATATTATATTCCGGAGGCAGTAGTCTTCACATCAAAAAATGAAGTTATCGTATTCAAAAAAAATTGAAAAATAAAAGTATGTGTTATATAAAACATCGATAAAAAAATAATATATATATATATATAATAGTATTAATATCATTATTCTCATCTTTAAGATGTGGTGATAAAAGAACAATTGATATCTGTACGTGAGGAGGTAGTCCATTGTACAAACGAATGATGATTGTGTATCCCGTTTAATAGAAGTGTGTAAAGATGTAGTTCATACCCTTAAAATAATAAAATAAATATATTTATGATAATTATATTATTATATTATAATTTAATAAAAAGGATCAAATTGTTGGATACGGAAATAAAACAAAATGTATTATTGAATAATGTTTCGTTTTTTTGGGTAACTCATTTTTATTTTAAGAAAATGAAATCATTTGATCGATTTCACCCCAAATATAGGCTTCAAGGATGATATGAGGGAAGTTAAGAAACTATTATTTTTGTATTTGGATGATACAAAGTTCTGTAATGTTGTGAATGATTGAGGATGGTGAGTGCCTTTTTATAGAGGATGAGGAGTTATATTCTTGTAAATACAAAAAATGTTAACACTATTGAGAGGTTTCCATTAAATAATTTGCCAAATATTATAGTAAATGTTTTATCCAGTGGGATTAATGGTCAAAATATGGACATAAAATGGGGTTTTAACATGATTTTGCTTCATTTTTCTCCATAAGTTACAATTTAGTCACTTGATAAACTCATTTTTTCTTTATCTCTATAATAAATTATAATTATTTTCAATATTCATTTTGGTCAAAAATTAAGTTGAACATATTATAACTTATAAATTTTGTTTATTCAAAATAAGCAATAAAATTGTAAAAATTAAAACAATAGAATATTTAGAAATATATTAAAAGTAATCACATAGGCGGGATGAAACAATAAGGTTTTAATGTGAAAATGATCAAAATATTGAAATGTTTTTATGTCCAATTTTAATAAAAAATTAATTATAATGACATAATTAAAATAAAATATTTAAACTTGATCTAAATATATTTTAATGCAAATTTAAAATTTAAATTATTTTGTGTATATATAAAATAGATAAATATGTAGTTTTTAATTAAAATGATGTGTTTTAACTATTAATAAAATACGAAACTTTTTAGAACAGTAAAAAAAATCACCCAAAATAAATTTTGATACTAATATTTTAAAAATTATAATTATTTTTGAAAAAAATAAATATTTAAAAAAATTAATAATATTAGTTCATTAAAAGGCGGAAAAAATACCTTTTAGAATACTATAATTTTTATTTCCTATAAAGATATTTGTTCAAAATTTATTCCTAAATAAATATTGAATGAATTTAAATATATTTTATTTAACTTATTATATATAAGTGTTATTATTATATCTCAGTAATAGTGATTAGATTAATTTTAAAGATAAAATTTCATTTGGTTCATAAAAATAGTTTTTTCATAAAAATACATCCTTTGTCTTCAGTTAGATTTTATTTACACATATAATTCATTAATAACCATATAATTCATTTTATTGACATTTTTAAACCATAATTTTATAATTTATTTATTTTTATTCTTATTTTCCATTCCAACTATTAGGTGACTACTATAGGCATATATTAATAATAGCATTTCATTTTTAGCACTCTATCATGCATGTAATGCAAGATATCGAAGGAATCTGACATTTTGTTTATCAAAAGCTAAAAATAGTGTTGGATGTACCAAATTATAATCTTAGTGTTTAATGTCGTGACAAATTTCCTTGTTATTTCGTATAAATCATGAATAACATGATATAATTCACAATGAAATCCATTAAAAAATTTCATTTATTAAATAAATCATAACTAATCAGGGGGTAACAATAATATCTCATGGGTATTGTGACATAAAATTATCAATGTGTTCGGAGAATTTTTTTAAAGTATCATCTTTTTTCAGTGTTGTATATGATTATTTTTTTCATTATTGAAATACTATAATAATTGTGAAATCTAGTCTCCAATGATAAAAATGACATTTTCTTGTAATTTTACAATTGTAACACATTATGGTAATTAAAATGTTTGAGTAATTGTTAATAAGAAAACATGACATCATTAATCTCTTAATTTGGAAATCTATGTTCATTAAAACTGTGTATTATAAAATTGTTTTCAAAAAAGTTTTAAAAATGATTATTTAAATTAAGAAAAATTATCATTCCCAATAATTGTATCAAATTATTTTCATAATGTACTTTATATGTTTCTAATATTGATTTTAAATAAAGGGTTTTTAAGATGTTTCTTGTTTTAAATACTGAATTTAAAAATGAAAAGGATGGTTTCCCTAAGAATTTACTAATTATCATTTAATTGTATTTCTATTCATCAAAATCTACAAAAATTGATGTTTCTTATCCTCCCCTGGGTAGAATTTATATTTATTCCATCTTCATTGTTCTGTGGGTAGATAATGATTATTTCAAATATAATATTATAGAACCAATTTAATTTTTATGATTTATTCATGTTTCAAAGTGATTTTTATCGAACTCAATTCTTTTACATCAGTCAATTAGGTTTCAAGTATATTTTTATGTAACCAATTTGTTTTTCATAGGTTAAATACGTTTTGGTGATATTGACATGAAACACATTTCTTTTACATAGGTTAATCGATTTATAAAATAACAATGACTTTATACAAGAGTTTTATTATGAAGTAAAATATATTTTTATTTATTCATGTTGTGGATCATGAAAATTAAATATGAAAAATGGGGTGGAAAATATAGGGTAATGTAATCCCATTAAAGCATAACATGCAGTGGTACATAAAGTACCGTGTAAGATTGTAATATCTTTACATGGAGTACCCTAGAAAAAATTAGTTAAGCCCATTACAACATAAACATGGGGTGGGCTAAATAGAATCAGTTGAGCCTATTATAGCTCAATGTATGGGTGTAACTAGATATCTCTACAATTAATTAGTTAAAAATTATGTTCTTTGGATAATATTATTTTTTTTTCTGTATAGTTATTCAAATTATAAGGGTTATGATGAGGTTCTGTAAGGGTTACATGATATGATGACCCAAGATACCATTATCTTATATCTATCACTAGTAGTAGTTTATGAGGTTTCATTTTATCGAATTGATATCACATGAAACATGATTATGTATTTTTATGACATTTTCCCTTTTTAGTGAATTATTCCATGATTCCAGGTTTAACGATCCTTGTATTGATGGAAAGTAATATATTTTTTTTATACTCATGCCAATTGATTATGCCATAATACCATTATGGTCTTTTATTCTCACTGATGAAATTTATTTGTCAATAAATCTATTTTCACTTACTGAGAATTTGAGCTCACCCCTATTATGTTTCCTTTTTCCCCATGTTATAAAGAAATAGGTTGAACAAATTAGGCTATTAATGGATTTATTATTGATGATGATGTCTTAATGTGAAAAATAAATGTTTGGTTTGGTGGGAGAAATGATCATTTATATTCATTCGAGCTGTTCATGTAAGAGTTTTTCCAAATTATATAAAATTATAAATCATAAAGGTTCTATTAGATTTATCACCTAAAATTTTCCATTTATAATTTTTATAATTTTGAGAGAATAAATGGATTATCCATATTATCCTTAAATCCAGAAATGTAATGATTTCCATTTCAACACTGAATTTGAGATTATGGGTTTTGGGATGTTATAGATTGTAATAAATTTTAGGTCGAGATAACATTGGATATTTAGATTTTATGATACGAGGTTATGCTAAGAGTTATGGTTATTTTAAAACGAATATAAGATTAAATTTGATCAGAAGATTTATGTATTAGACATGACATTGAGGTTTAAATAAATGGTATCATAAAGAGATTAATGACATCATTGGAAAAATTTTATTACGTTAAAGTATGTATAAAACTATTGTTTAATTTTATTTTTCCCAATATATTTTTAGAATATTTCTTTAAAGGTATTGATAACCTTTAGTATTTATAGGATCTTTAATATTGAGGTAATTATGGGAATCCAAGTTATATAATTTTGATAAATATTGTTTTATTTAAGTTACATAATCATCAATGTTATTTCAAAAGTAGATATCCATATTTTTTTGACATGTAAGATAAAACATGAGTCATTTACATTGATGTAATGAATCTATTAATTATTGGACTTCCATTATTGCTTTATATTTAACATTGTGTATTACCTTTCAATTTTGGAGATTAATGTATCATATGCTTGTTTTTTCATATTTGGAATTCACTTACCATGTACTAATGAATTTGGTGTTTGATAATATCTAATGAGATTTGGATTTTTTTGGTTGTACATTATATTATTATGTGGTATTTAAAAGATTAATTTCAGTTATTCATTCATCAATATTTCAACTTGAATATGCATCATTCGGAGAATATTTAAGATTGTATCCAAAATTGATTATTGGATAAAATAATATTAATCAATTAATTTTATTTCCATATTAGCTTAGCTTAAATGGTTAGATATTTCAAAAACTCTTGGAAAAGGATAATACAAAAATATCATAATAACAACTTTATGATGTTATTAATGAATATTTTAATTCTTATTTGTTTCATGGTTTTCTGATTTTTAACTTTCTCCTACGTATTCAATGTATACTTATTGATGATATCAGTCTCTCGATATCTTTATTTCATATACCATTTTTCTTCCTTGTGTAAATGATGTCATTACACCAATATTACACTATATAAGCATATTGATATGTTATTATAGATGACCCTCATTATTCACTTTTTAATTACTCAAGATTATGTTCTATTAACCTTTTTTAGGAAGTGGGTTTACAAAAAAATATTTTTAAATGTCCATCCATTCATTACTCAGATAAAGTTAAAATAGTGAGGATGAAATTTTATAATATTTTAAAAGATGAAAATTATATTAGACATAGTTAATGGTATCTAATACTGATTTAATCTTATGATACTAGAAATAATGAGTTTCATCAGTAGCATACGTTACAAAAAAATCGTGTTTTACAGAACAACAATATAGAGAAGAATAATACTATTTAACATGATAGATTCCACATATCTGTTTTAATAAATGGTAGGTAAAATATGACATCAATTAGGAGAATATTTTTGACACAAGTATATAAACTATATAATTCAGTGACTAATTATTTTGTATGGAAAATTAAACCATGTTGAAAATAAAAATAAATATTTTTCAAAAAACCTATTTAAATTCACAATACTTTTTTTATACTATTAAAATATAAAAAATTTATATATTTATTATATTAATTAAATTTATATGTAATATATCAAATAAAATTTTAACATTCAAACTACAGTTCATCTAGACAAGAGACAAAAATAAATCTATTTTACCCCCGAAACTTGTATTTTTTCTAAAAAATAGTTTCGACACCATATTAAGGTAAACATATTTTTAAATTTTTTTTTTGATTTTATATTTATTAGATATAAAAATATTAATATTTTTTGAAATAGGGATTCCAATTTTTTTTCAAATGATATCTTGGAATTTCATTAAAAGATATCAATTTTTTATGAATACTGAAAAATACTAAATTTAAATATTAATATATATTTTTGAAATAATAATTTAAAAAGTTAAATTAAAATTATATTTATATTTAAAGTCAAAATAGTTCAGTTATAAATATATCAATAAAATAATGGATATTGGAATAATTTTAATATTGAATTTCGATATGAAAACATTGTGAATTTTTGACCTTTTTTCTTTTTAAACACCCTCTTTCTTATCATGTCCACAGAAATTATTTCAAATTAAAATTTGACACTTATGTGAATTGAATTTAAAAAATGTATTTGATATTTTGAATCAAAACAATTTATATTATATAATATTATTAAAAAGATTTTATACCAATTTTATTAGTGAAAACGATTATAATAAATTACATCGATTACGGAAAAAATGAGTTGACGTAGTGGTTGATCATAGAATAGAAGGTGTAAAAATGAACCAAAACATTCCAACACCCATTTTCTATAAATATTTATACCCTTATTTAATTAAGTTCAACATATGTGAGTTTTTGGAAACATTTACCCAAATGTGTATGAAATAATGAGTAAATAAACAAAAGACAAAAAATGTATGTTTCATCCTTCTAATTTCTATAAAGAATTATGGATAGGAAAAAACTACATTTTCTATGTGATAAATATTATTATGTATGATAAAAAAATTTAATAATTAATATCTAATTTTCAGAGATTATATAGTTACATTAAATTTTTAAGAAACTCCATCACATAGATTAATTATTTAATAATAAAATAACATTAATGATATTAAAAACAAATATGGTGGAGTAAATAGAATGAATTATTTTGTTATATTATTTCACAGATTATTATATCATGATAAATATATGGGAAGATAGTATATAATAATTCCTTCATTTTTATGAAGTTTTTATATTAAATTATATAATGAATATTATTATTGACAATAATGTTATTTTAAAATAAATGATATTTTATTAAATGATTTAAAAATAAAAAATTCATATCCATTAATAAGATATTTTTATGTGTATTTAAATATAAAATAGTATCCATTAATGGATCAAATTTTATTATATAATCATTATAATGACAATAAGATAATAAAAACCATGTTAGTGTTGTTAAGGTTAAAGAAGTGTTTTTCATGTTATATTCACTTTTGTTAAAAGTAATTTTCAAAACACAAGGGTTTTTAATTGTATAATTCAGATTCTATATTTATAATCTATGGGTATAATTTTTATATTAATTATCACTTTAATTTATTCTTAATGGATAAATTACATTGGTTTGAAGAAATATTATCTTAATGGAAAAAATGAAGAAATTAAGAATCATTAGAGTTACAGAAAAATTGTAAAATGATTTTTTTGTTTTTTGTAGGTGGAAATAAGCCACAAATTCCATCCAATCGATTATTTGTGAAATTTTTAAGAAGATAAGTTAAGGTATGCCTCACAACTGTTAATTAAACTCCTTATCAACTACAAAAGTGCACTCACTCACCTTAATTATTTATGCCTCTTAAAATATCTAGATCTTACAAACTCTAAAATGGTAGCTTTCGAAAATCCCTAATATAATCCTAAAAACCTCACATTTGGAATAAATAAAACCTAGAAATTATGTTGGTTCAAATCAAATGTAGTTTCTCATAGAAGAGGTAACTCTGATCAAGGAACACTTTTTATAATTTTATCCTTAAATCCCATAAATTATTTTTAAATATTTATTATATAATAAAATAACTATAATATATATAATAATATTTTTTATGAAATGTTTAATATCAACCATAACACACACTTCCATAAAATGGGTTATAAAATCATTTTTAATGTGTACGGTGGACTACCATCTTAGAAACCGATGTCATTTGTTTTTCCAATTCCGCCTCTCGATGTTGAGAATAAATATAAACCTACTATTTTAATATGTTAAACATATAATTCATAATTTCATTATAATTTTGTAATTTTTATATAAAAAATACCTTCATTCTTTCTATTTGTTGGAATATGATAACTTCATTCATGTGTACGGAAGACTACAACCTCCCAAAGAGATATGATTCATTCATGCTAAAAATAAAATGTATTAAATATGGGTTTAATACATTTATGATATATTTAAAATAAATACGAATTTTTAATGATAATATATCATATAATTTTATTCATTAAAAGTAATAAATAAATTGAAAATGACATTCATGCCTACTTGTGACCTACTGTTTCCATGAATGGTATGTTTGATTTCCTATCACAATATATTATTGATTTATATAAATATATAAATATATATATTTATATATTATGTTATTTAAATCATGGATTAAATTTTGTAGATTAATAAATCATGATCTAATTATGAAGAAATGTAATAATGAGTCAATCTATTTACGAAAAAAAGTCCGTTAGTACTCGAAACATAACATTTATATGGAAATTTTTGTAAATAGGTAATATTATTTCATAAGAAACTAATATATGGTATTATATATAATAATATTGTTCTATTATAGATATATAATAAAAAAATTTATACATGAGTTTTGAATGAGTATGACGAAGTTCAAAACATATAGTAACAGGTTTTATCATCTCACTTTTATTTCTGTAAGATGTATGCCTAATTTACCAAATTATTTCATAGAGGTGTATATACATAAAATGAATGTATATTATTAATAATATACTTATAATTATCTTTAATTTTATATTCTTTTAAGGATCTCTCATTCACACAGTTTACAGTTTAAATGTTACCCATGCAATTAGGTATTGTTGTATCTATTTCCTTTCTCTGAGATGCAAGTTAAGCTATACACCTACCTTCTTTTATCAGGTGTATATTATAAAAATTTGAAATGTTATATCATAAAAATAATTATTTTAATATTTGTTTAAGTGATATTATAAAATATATTAATTCATGAAGTTTTTGATTCCATATTACCAAATTAGTAAGTTCCTTTTGTTATACTCTCATTATTTATCTAGTTTGTGCAGGATTATTTATATAAGGATGAAATAATATAAATATAATAAACTTTATTATTCAATGGTTATTCATGAAAATTTTAATTAATTGATCCACTTTGGAACTTTTTGGCACATAAAATATCTGTGAAATTTTACTTTAAAATCTAACGTCATTTCTCACTTTATTCAGATGTCTATTATTTCCAAAGCCTTATTTTATAAAAATGGTTTGGAAATGTTTTAAACAACAGTTTTTAAAAATTAAATGTTATTTCACTCAATTAATGTTTCAATTTATTTATAAATCATCCTTTATGTGTTTCCATATTTGTTTTCAATGAAAATTATTTTCAAAATGGATGAGGTTTTAAAAAGTGACATTCAAAATAAAAAGGCTATTTTCCTCAATAATGTTTTTAATAAAATTTAAAATTATTTACATTCATCAACGCCAATAGAACTTTTTAAACATATTATCCATTGTGTACATTTTTTATTAATATCATCCTCATTATTCTCTAGTTGGATAATTATTTTTTCTCATATATATTTTTAGACTGTTTCTTTTCCACTGGTTAATAAGGTATCAATGGGATCGTTGTGGAACACATTTATTTTAGATGGGTTAATCATATTTCAAATAGATTATTATGGGACCCATTTAATATCCATAGGTTAATACTGTTTTGAATATATTTACATGAAACCCATTTCATTTCCATGGGTTAAGAAGGTTATTAAAAAATAAATATTGCTCATATGAGTATTATGATGAAGTGAAATATCTCTTCATGTTATTGATCCTAGAAATTATACAAGAAAAAATAAGGTTGAGAAGATATTGTGGAGTAATCCTTTTATTTCATAACAATGGGTGTCTATTTTAAATACATTTAAGAATATTATCGCGTAACATGGGGTGGCCCAGATAGAGGCGGGTAATGCTATTTCAACCTAAACATGGGTTGGCCTAGAAATAACTAACTGGGACCATTATAGCTCAAATGATGGATTCACCATGACCGTGCACCAATTCATTGGGTCATGAATTTTTTATCAAGATAATTATATTAGAATTTAAACATTTTGTTATTATAATTGTAATGGTAATATATGGGTTTAACGATATGATGTTATGAGAATCTAATATGTTTTATCTATGCTTTCTATAGTTTTAAGATGGTTCATTTGATCAAGATTAACATTACATGCCACATGATTGTTTATTATTTGGAAAATTTACATTTTTAATTTATTATTCCATGCTATAATATTTAATTATTTGTGTATTTATGAGTATGGATATTATTATGTTATACTAATGAACTTTGATTGTGACATCCTACACTTATGTTATTATTATAACCACTGAATACATTCATTTGTTAATTATTATGTTTTACCTAATTGAGAATTTTGTCATACCCCTGTTAGGTTTCTATTTCACTGGGTTATAAATAAATATATCGAACTAATTCTGTCTAGATGTCATTTTACATGGATTATGTTGATGTCTTAATGTGAAAATTAAAATCTATGTTATGTGGGTGGAATTCTCATTTAACGACATGTGAACTATTTAAAAAGGGGTTTGTCCTGATTCTATAATACTCTTAATCAAAAAGGCCTTCAAGGATGTAAGTGTTCCAAATTTTTTTTAATTTTATTGTTTGGATTGAAAACATTTGTCAAGAATATCTACATGAAAGATAAAAATGTAATTTTTATGGTTTCATCACGGAATATTGGAGTGTGGGTTCTAGGATGTTATATTATAATGGAAAAACAAACAATGTAGTACATGTTTTTTCTATAAATAAATTAATTTATGAGTAATTTATTCATTCATAAATATAATTTCAATTATATAGGTTATGATACATATATTTAGAATAATTTACAACCTACACAACACAAATACACAATTTGATGTCATAACATTTGACTGTTAATATCTAACTCTAATAAAATGATCCCCATAAATAAAATATATCTCACATAGTAGATGAATCATATAGCATTACATCCTCCAACTATATTATTTTATCAATCATATTTAATAGAATATGGTATAAATATAAAGGTATTTTGATTCATCCACCGATTTTACATAAATATTCTATTAACAATTAAGAGTGGGGGAATATTGAGTCTTATGTACCCCTTGATTATTGATGGAAGATATTTATTCTTTGTCCTCCATGGCTTGGTATTCACCTCCCTAGTATTATTTTTTTATTTTTTTTCTTACTCCTCATTTATAGAAATAACCCAAAATTGATGTTTTAACTATTATTTAACATCTCATGGAATAATTTTTTATAATAGCGAGGTAGATGTTGTTATCCTTAATGTTCTCTTAATTTGAACTAATTTTTTATAGTTCTCAATTTTTTTGGGTGAATTCATGCTTAATTATCCATGAATTGTTTATTAAAATATGTTATTCATAACATAAAAATGGCGACCCATCATCTTCAATATGTACTTATGTTTTACTAACTCTTTGTCCAACACCTTTATTCACATCTAAATAGTTTATACATAATGACCATCACTTCAAGAAAATTTGTCATTATGCATGAATTCATTCATTATTTATTTTAACATGTTTACATTACCACTTTAAAAAAATTTCAATATTCCATAGATCATATTGTGCATTATATATTTATCAATGTAGAATGGATTTCTATTCCATAAATTATTTTCTTTTTTATTCTAAATAAAAATGAATTCTCAACTTCACCAACCTGAAGAAAAGTTACCTCTTATTGGATGACCTCTAAAAAAACCAATATATCATTAAAATAATTTAAAAAATATTCATTCTTATGAAAAATAAATGAATTTATTTTGTGACTACATTGAGTCAAAAATATTAACAATTGTTTCAAACAAATAACATTATTTTTATTCCCAAAATTATTCTCTAATAATTTTACTACAATGTTGTATATGGATGAGTGATTGACAATTTGTAATGGTTATAAATCTATTGTTGAACATTTAAATATCATTCAATAGAATCGAATATCCTATAATATATAGCATAATACACTATAAAAAATACATGGCTGTTCATTTAATGATTATTTGAGTGCCACTTCAACAATAAATTCCTCTTTATTTCCAATCACTTTTTACATTGATTCATCTGATTAGTTTTCCCAAGACTAAGATAGGTAGGGAAAATGGTCATATGATAATATGGAAATTGACCTAGATGGTCATATGATTCACAAACATCATCTATGTGTTTGAACAAGATCTCAAATATTACATTTGAATTTTATGGTTTCATTTAAACATATCATAAATTAGTGGGTTATATACCCCTAAGGATTGTCTCTTTAATATTTAAATATTATATAAATATTGGTAACTGAACCAATATATCCTTTAAAAAATACATAATCCTCAAAAATAATAGTAAATTTAAAAATAAATCAAACATCCCTCTAAAAAATTATTATTTTACAAATATTTACACATGTTATTCTTCTATATTTGATCATTAAATTTTTTACCTTATCATGAATATAATTTTGATAGGCTCTCAATACATTTAATTCTCTATATAATTCTTATTTTAAATTTTCAAGTCACCATTAATTTAAGTTTACATTAATTTTCCATTCATAGAGTTTTATATCTTTTGAGAATATAATTTTATTTTTTAAATTTAACATTTAACACTTGTGAAGTTGAGTATTCCTTTTTTTACTAAAACATTCAGGAAAAATTAAAATTTTTATATTTTTTATTTATTGATACTTATTTTTTGATCATTCAATAAAACAAGCACTTTTTACTTAATATTATCCTTTAGGATTTCTCTAACATCGTGAATTAAATTTTAAATGTTCATTTCTAATATGTATAATTTCATTTAAACAAAACACAATTGTTTTTGAAAAATATGAATATCATTAAAAGTTTATTTAACTATAACTCAAACTTCAAATTTATAATTATTCTATTAAATATTAATCTATTTGTATTTATCCACCTCATTCATTTTTTTTATTCCTTTTCATCACAAACAAACTCATTGTTTCTTGAAAATTGTTTATCTTTATTAAATATTTTGTTTGAATATAATAATTTTGAGATATTTGAAATACATTACATGAGCTACCACATAAAAAAAGAACACCATTCATGTTTCATAGTCACTAATATCATTATTACATTCATCACAAGTGAAAACTTCCTCATTCAAATTTGAAATCACTTTATTTTCATAAACATTAGTGGATATATCATATTACTCTCTATCATAAATGATATAATATTCTTCATGATTTTATATGAAATTTTTCTAAAAAAATTAAAATAATTTATTACCTATTCCGATTTTTTTTATTCTTTCCTCATTGAGTAACTTATTTAATTCTCATCCTCATCATCAAAAAGATCATTAATTTTCTATTCAAGTTAATTCTCTATGATATTTCAAATAAATCCACTCTAAAATCATATTATGTTTGATTTTACCTCTAAAGTTTAATTTCCATATTCTAATGAAAATTTTAATGATTGAAATGTTTTTATTGATTTCTATTTTGAAATTTTTTTTATATATAGATTCTTCCTCATCTTGATTAATTTATTTGATGCGCTTCTCTTTTGATGAAAATTTAATGAAAATTTAATGAAAATTTAAATATAAGTCATAATATTCTCCTTCATGGATATTTTATTTCATATTTCAGGATAAGTTAGACGACTATTAATAACATCCATGGGATGTGTAAATGTATTTAATTATTTTATTTTTTAAAACATTTCCTCAAACTTATTGCAAAATATATATAGAATATTCTAAAAATTGTATAATAATTTATCTTCTCCCTAAAGACATTGAGCGATTTAAAAAATGTCATGGAGTATGTGAATATTTAATCATTGATTGAATAAATATTCATCTCGATGCATCCATTGATAAAATTTCAAACTACAATCATATATGTTATTAAAATTCAAATTTCCATAATAATTATTTCCACTAATCCTAAAATTATTTTCACAGTTTTGACATCTTTAAGCTTCAGAAACAATATTATTCAATTATTATTATAGGATATAATTTTGAGTAAGTAAAATATTCTAAAAATTAATCTTGTTTATATATTTTATCACCATTAATTAAACACAAGGAAACAAACAATAAATGATAGTTTCCAAAATATCCTAAAAAATTAAAAAATATATGGAAACATTTGATCCTTTCAAATATAATTAATTTTCCGATAAAAAAGAGAATCAGCAATATATTTTCTAAATTAATGATTTACAAGATCTAAATAAAAAATCAAAACCCAAAAAATCAATCATATTTGAAAAAATTTCACTCAAATTGTTGACTATCATTGAAGGAAACCAAGGATGGAGTACCACATTTGATAATATCCTATCAGGATCTGAGGTTTACAATGTTAGTCTAGAAATATCATCAGTAAGACCCAAATATAATGTTGATTGTAACTATTGTATATCATCCTTAGATAGATGATCAATTTAAGAGAAAAATTAAAACTCTATAGGATATATATAGATCTCATTATATATATTTTAACAGTGTTCAGGATCAACACATTCCTATAGTTTAGTCTTCTTATAACAAAATTATTCACCTAAGAATATATATGAATACATATAAATCTATTTTTTAAAATATTTATAAAACTATAATGTACATGGATAATATTATAGAAAGAAATATATTATCACTTGTTCAAGGTGATGAAATGGTAGTGTAGGTTAGATCCATTCAGAAGTATATAAGAGCACTATAATATCGACAAATGAATTATATTGATAATCACCGATGGGATCTATAATTTAATGTTTGTGGGAATTTTTTCTTATAAATTTCAACATTGAAAATTCTAATGATATTTTGAATGAAGTGAAATATAAATACATGGTATATCTGTCCCAGGGAAATTATTGATCGTATTGGGACATTTTTTTATCGAATTTTAGTTCCGCCAAAACTATCGTTGGTTTATGATGTGTTCCATGTACATCTGTTGAGGATGTACATATCTGATCCATAAAATTTACTGAAATTAGTTGTCTTCTAATAGAACATTATCTTTAAAATGTTTAACAACCATAAGATAATATATCTCATAGATAAATAGGGTTGCGAAACCAAAAAACACAGTTGGTTGATGTTTTGTAGTGAATCAGACAATTTCATGAAGATACATAGGAACATGATGTTGTAATGGAGTAGAAATATTATGATTTTATTATGGGTTTGATGAATTTTGAATATGAAATTAATTTAATGGGGGATTTTATTTTACACCCTTCATTTTGTGAAATATTCTCTTTATAAATTAATTTCATCGATAGGTTATGTTATACACACCAAAACATTTTAACAAAGCGTAAACAAATATCAATGTTATTATTTAAAAATGAACTATATTACTCAAACACTAAAAGTATAGTATTAAATTACAAAAATTTACTTAAAAAAATTTAATAGTGTATTATATAATTGAAGTAGATTGAAAAATGTGCTTAAATTTTGGAAATGTCTTTATAATATTGGAAAATAATATTTTGACAATAAATGTGTTTGTTGTTTTTGTGAAGAAGTAATAAATGATATGTTTTTACATTTAAGAAACTGAGTAAAAAAATTATGTTTATAAATATACATGTTAATATTATCTTAGGGTAACATTTTTATTATTTTCTAAAAATATTATTTTTTCAGTAAATAATAAAAATTACAAAATTTCCTTAAAAATATCTTTTCAATAATTTTTTTATCAATTTTTCTAAAATTTTATGAAATTATTAAAAATAAAATATTTTAAATTATATCTAATTACCAAATTTAAGTTATTTGAATCAATTTCATATTGTATTATTATAAAATTGTTTTATTTGTTTTGAAAACTTTTACATTTGGAAACCTATTTTTTCATCACATATATAATTTTAATTTAAAATTTTAATTTTCAAATTATTTAATAAATATTTGGAAAAAATGATTCTATATTTTTAATCAACATAAATATTAATATATAATAATGGAATCAAATGTTTTCTCCAGAATAAATAAAAAAAAATGTAAAAATTAATTACCAAGGTTATGGTTTAAACGAGATTAGAATGTGTTAATTTTAAAATATAAGGGTAATATTACCCTCTAAACTAGTGTAAATAATATTTCATGGACATATATCAGTATTATAATTTTCAATTTTGAATATATGGTCAACTATATTGTTTTTTTCATGGTAATTAATTTATTATTTGGGATTATTTGTGAATATTTCTATGTAGTTTCCTTGTGGATTCCTTTCCACAGTTATAAAATTAACTCTATAGTACTCTCCCCCAAAGGGTGAAATATCATTTTTAATGTATAATACCTTCCCCAAGCCCTTCATTACTTCCCACACCACTTCTTATGGGAAATAATTTTGTTTGGAAGCCTGCATTCAATGGCTTTATGTATAATCAGAAGGATGCTCTTCGAAGAAGGGATATAACTGTTAACTATGGATTAAAATTTTATTTCATGTTAGAAAATTTTATAATACAATTAAAAAACAATGATATAATAAAAAACTTATCTCCAATATAGTGAGATGTTATTTTTGAATTTAATAAATTCTATCCATGTCATCTTCTATATAATAGGAAATGAAACAGTCGATCATTTTTATGGTGGACTACCACAATGTGATGTAATGTAATTTATTTTACATTAGAACTTATCAGGGTTATATGAAATTATTGATAATATATATATATATATATTATTTTTAATAAAAGTTTTATTCTTGAACCACAATATCACACCGTCCTTTTTAATTTACATTCCTTACGAAATATCATAACGTCGCTTATGTTTATGGTGGACTAGCACCTCACGAAGTGATGTGAATTTTTATTCACATAGAAGTTACACATAAATTGATAGGGATATATTTGATTAAAATATGTGAAAAATATTTAATATATATTAATATTTAAGGGAAATATATTCTTTATCCTCCTTTTATTTCATCGTCCATGGAAATGGAAACATCACTAATGCATACAGGTAACCTACAATCACCAATAATGATTTATTTAATTCTTGTTATCTTATATTTATGGATTAATATAACAAAATATATATTTAATATATATTATATTTATATCTGGTATAAAATTCTAGAGATTATGTAACCATGATATATATAAGATGGTATATAATTCTGAATCCAATCATAAATGAAAAAACAAATCATTTATTACCGGAAACAATATTTTAATAGGGAACTATAAATTAATGAAAAATATGTGGTTCTATATAAATAATAAATGGTATGTTATAAATAACTATGTTTCTATAATATATTTATAATAACCCTATATTTATTATATAGTACGATCAAACATGTATGAAAGAATTCATGACTCATTGTATGTGATTTACATCTCTCTTTTTTTCCATGAGACACCATTTATATTCACCACAAGTGTATTTTTTGTTTTGTATATAATGAATGTCAATTTATTTTATGAATATCAACATATAATTTTTTTGTATTTTTATTTAAATTTTATGATACCCTTTCACGGGGTTTACATATCACAATTTAACAATGTATTGAGGGATGTTTTCTCAAATTGTCTTCTTAGTGAAAATTTTATATTACGAAGAAATAGTATTTTATGAGAAGTATATAATACACCTTGTAAATTTCATATCCTGAATATAATTATTTTCATAATTATTAATCTTTCATTTGAGGTTATCTTTTCATTAATCTTATGGTTTAAAATATATAAATGATATGAAGGATTTATGTTACACATTAATTATTTATCATGGTTGTTTATGATTATGTTTCTAATTAAATTTTTTTTTGATACACCTTTCATGAAACTCATGTATTTTTAAACCTTTTTTATTTATGAGGAATAAATATTTTCTTTTACTTTACTCTTTTAAATGATTAATGATACTTAAAGAATGTTTTCCAAAAAAATCATTTTTTCTATCACTAGCCAAAGTAATATTTTATTAAATATCTATGTTTTATAAAATTGTTTTCCAAAATATTTTTTAAATATATAAAGGATTTATTAAATACATTTTGATAAATTTTTATATTTTAGAAAATGTACCATAAGAAATGATCATACCATTTTCCAAACAATTCATGTTTTTATTTTACAAATATTTTTAAATGAATATTTATTTTAACTATCATATAATGAACATAATTTCCATAGTTTATGAAAAATTTATTTTTTAAATCATCATTTATATTTTTAGTAGGTTAATTTGAATGGTATATTTTTTCAAATTGTTTTGTCAACATGTAGGTATAATTATTTTATTTTTCTATGTGAAACAATTATTAAACTTATGACTTTATAATTATCATTAATTATTTCTTTGTATGAGTCCATTATAATAATAAATTAAATTATTTTGAAAAAATTGTATTTTATTTAATAATATTTTCTCAAAATAGAATGTCTACATTCCCCAAGAAATAATCAATGCGGTCTTTCAAAATAATTTTCCAGCTATGATGGAATCCTTTGTATATTGCTAATTATTTACTTGGGATATGATCCAACTATACAATACTAATATTTTCTATGGGTATTTCTTGATTATGATTAAATGATGTTTATAGAAGTATTCCTTTTATAGGGGTTATTTTATTATTAATTGATATGATTATTAGGAAACCCCATTTATTTCTATGTGTTATGTTAAGATAAAATACTTCTAAGAACAATATCTATCCTGTAGGTTATGAAATGATGAGTGTATAATGATATTCTCGAAAAAAGGTATGGATTATGTGTTTGTTTGGACCTATATCTCCCTTCAATTAATTGGGTAATGATTAATTTTATATGATTTCTTGTGGTGCACAAGAGGTTATACAAAGCCCGAATGAGGGTATACAAGGGGTTATCCCAAGCTCAAATAAGGGGATCAAAGGACGTTATCCAATGCCCGATGTAGAAACATAAAAGATTATACTCGGCTTAGAATAACATGAATGTCACAGTGGATTGCATTAGCAAAATATTTTCAATGATTATATGTATTCCTGTAGCATCACAGGTAAATAAAGAATAAGATATTTTCATATTTATTAAAAATTTTGAATTAAATAATAATTTTACTTTAAAGGGGATGCTATGATTGATGGAATACCTGACACGCAACAATGGGTTTCAACAAAGTCTATTGTTGCACACAATGCTGAGTCATACTGAAAAATAATAATATAAAATTATTTTATATAATAGTTAATGACTAGCCGTTGTATTGGAGAGAATGAACAGAAATAACTACAATATTATTATACATGTTTTTAAATGTTTTTACATTTATCCAATAAATTTTAGAGGCCTGAAATAATATATAATCTGATTTTAAGAATAAATACTGTAGTATTTTTTTAAAAGGATGATTTGTCTCATTTTGAATGATAATACTCTTTAAATCTACTTTTGGTCACATTTATATTTTTTATTTGAAAAAATAAAATTATTCTTCCGAATTGGGACCTAAAAATTTAATATGGGCAATTTTTTTGTATCTTTTTGATAAAATTCATTTTTAATGAATAGTGAAAAATATGGTATTTTATTTAAAAATTACCTTTTAATCTAATTTGTTTATATGGATAGATTATCTTATTTTTTGGTTTTAAAGTGTAATTAGATTATATTTTTACACTTTAATCCATTTTTTTGATTGGATGTAATTTCACTTAAAAATTGAACATAAAAAAGTGTCAATCTTTTGATAGTTATTATTTCTTAAATACACGTTTTTTGTTTTGACAACGAGAATTAATTTTAAATTTTTTTCTGCCACTTCTGTGTTTCAAATTGGGAAAAGTGGATTCCATATTTGGAATTAGGAGGTCCAAATTGTGTAATTTGGTACCTTTTATTACGAGACATTCTTAATATATAATTCAGTAGATATTTTATTTATCATGGTTAAAGGGTAAATCTGTTAAATAATGGTAATAAAATATAATTATTATAATATTAAATTACCCTGTCATATGTCATAATTCTATTGGTTGATACATGTCTGACCATAGGCATACTTGGGTCGATTTTGGGACCCATGGAGCCACATGGGAGTGATAATGAAACATTATATTAATTAATTTACATTAATGAAAAAAATGACTTAAACATATATGTTTTAATAAATAAATTCATACATGGTTTTATGTAAGTTATATCTTAGACTATAAAAAATAATTTGAAATATAAAAATATTTCCAAAATCTTTGAATTTTTTTTTAATTTTTAGACATCAAATAAATAAAATTATTTACATCATAATAATGATTCAGTGTTTACCTCATTAATGAATGATTAAAAAAAATAAGATTATAATGATTAAAAAAACCAAAAACCTATCCAATTCTTATTGGATGATTTTATTTCGAATATGAGTCATCTTATCATAATCTTTAATAATTGTTTGATATTTATAGTCTTATTATCATTATAAAATAAAATAATATTTTCAAAGTTTCTTAAAGAGCCCCTCCACCCCCTTATAAAAAGTTATAACCTCTAACCCATTACTCACACCTCTCAAGACCCTTGGCTCATCCATACATCACCAAATTAAACTCCTTACATCCCTATATTCCACAAAAAATCCTTTCCTTATACAGAAGGAACTTTAAGAAATCCTTTTGGTTCAACCCAAAGGGAGTTACCCGATTTAAAGGTATCATCTTTTTTAAGTTATATTCATTTAGATTACTTCTTCAACCCCCCCCCCCAAACTCTTTTTATTCATTTATTTTAAAACAAAAATATTATACTCAATATACTAGGTTGTTGTTATAATATGAATTAAAATACAATTACACTCACCTCCGTTTAATGGTAAAAGAACACACTATTTTTGTGGACGGCGAAGTGTTTCCTCACAAAATGATAATTGTTCAAATATCTATAACTGCCTATCATGGTGGCCATTATGTTGGAATTGTATTTATATATGATATATATTATATTAACATTGTCTCTATTATTAGGTATTTTTCATTTATGGCATACATTTATGGTTCCCAAAAAGGCTAAATGCGATAATTTCATTTGACGAAGTACGAACTACCGCCCCTCAAAGTGATATGATGCGTTCATGCCATAAGTGTAATGTATAAAAGATGGATTTAATGAAATTATAATTTATATTATACAGGATTTATAATATACATATTTTTTATTATGTTTTTTTCAATTAAATATGAAATAGAAATGAGAGTAGCGTTCATGCGTATGTACGACATACAGTCTCCATTAACGGTGCATTTCATTTATTATCTCTAAATTTTATGTACTATTATAAATTCATATTTATACTCAATATATATTATATTTATTATATCTATTTCAGGGATATAATTCTGTAGATAATGGATTTATGACCACATGAATTACTTGTAATTATAAGAATTTTATTCTTGACTCAAATACCATATATGACAAAACGACCGTTATTAATAAAAATGATTACATAATGTTTATAACATGGGAATAATTGATAAAATGAATAAAAATATCTAAAAAGGTTCTTAATTATTTATATATTAACATTAGTTTATTATTCATGATATTAAAGAATGAACAGGTCATGTCGGACACAAGATAAGGGACTTCGTCTCAGTCTCCATTCATTGAGTAATAATTTGTTTTGTAAATAACATTATTTTATACAATGTATAAACACCATTGACTATTTATTTCATACAAAGGGTATCATTTTCTATGAGGCGTTTTACTAAATTAAATAAATATTATTTCTTTTAATGTAATCGGTGAAAATGACCTGTTCCACTGCCGTGAGTATTATTTGATAATTGGGATCATTAACAAGACATAATGTTTTTAAAAGGAAAAAAAATACCATATACATTTTATCTTATTTTTTATTGAAAATTGTTATGATAATGGATTTGTTATTTGAATATATTTAAATGATATATTGTGATTGAAATGTGGAAATGTTATATTTCCTTTATATTTGATTTATAGGTTATGAATATGTTATAGTTCATGGGTATTGCATATGTATATGGTGGATTTTGTGATAAAACTTGGGAAGATGAACCCAAGATAGATCTCTAATACATTGGGTATCACGATATAGGTAAACATTAATGTTTCTCTTAAGCGATTTAGGAAATATATGGTGATGGGTATTCCAAATGCAACTCCCTATGTAGATGTGAAAGATACTATGTAAGTATGTTTTTTATGCCACTAGTTACAATTAACATGTATGTTTTCTATGTGTTAGTCATATATATTATGATTTCACAAGGTATGTTAAAGTTCTTATTCATGGAATGTATTGATATAATAATGTTATCTTTACTTATTTTGTAATTCTTACTGAGATTTTATGATCATCACATATTTTGAAATGTTTATCAAAGGAAATAAAGATGAATATTGTCAAGGATGGGATCAAAGAAATGTCATGTTGTCTAAAACATGAAACTCGACATAACTATTTTTTTAGGATTCTTATTTTATAAAAAAATGGAAACTGAGTAGAAGTATCTACATTTTAATTTTCTTGTCGGTATGTATATGTTATATCCAAATCCTTTAAAACTATAAACATGAAAAGATACTCAATGTGAATTATCAATTTATATCAATATTATGTAATGTTTTAAGGATGAGGCCTTATAGTTGGTATCAAAGGTCAGTTTAGTCAACTTTAAGGGTTAGGGTATTTTTAAATTAATTTCCATAAATTAAATTATGTTAATGATATAGTATTTATAGATTACCATGTTACATTCCCAAAGGTATTTTTGTGTTCAGAATGATTTTCTGGAGAGGAAACATGGAAGTTATAATTGGACGACATGAAGAGGAAGACAACCTTCCAATTTAGCAACCTGAGATGGTCGAAATCGGAACTGAATAGTTTTTTTTTTCAGTGATGGCACAATTGACTCTGGCTATAAATGGTGGTGGTATCTATGAACGAGAATAGCCTGACCAACCACATAAGAAAAATTGAGTTGTAAAGTATTTCATGAGCAACATCAGCCATCATTCAGAGGATCATCTGACCATGTGTTAGCATAAGGGTGGATTAAAGCACTGGAAAATATTTTTGATGTCATGGGGTGTTCATAACATCAAAAGGATAGTCTTTTTGTTTACTGTTATAAAGGTGAAGTTGATCAGTGGTGGTCGATGTTGAATAATATCAAGAATAGTGAGGAGATTGATGATCTTGATTGGGCCGAATTCAATGGTATGTTTCTCAAGAAATATTTTACTAAGGTGGTATGTCTTAGGATGGAAAAACAATTCCTAGAATTGAGGCAAGTGGATGACTCAATGGCTTCTAATGAAGGGAAATTCACTCGACGGGTAAGGATTTCTCCAAAAATCATATGAGAACTTGATATTAAATTCCGCTATTTTTACTCAGGATTAATGCCAATGTATCGAAGGGCTTTAGCTTCTCATGAGTTCAAAAGTTATGATAAAATTTTTTGTTGTGCAGATAAGGTAACAATAATGTTTTCATATGATATGGTGTTCTTTAAAAAACAACAGAATAAGAGGTCAAGGTGGCAGAAAAAACAGAATAACCCTTCAGAAAAGTCTAACAGTATGAAAATTAAGTTTATTGTTTGTAAAAAGTGGGGTAAAAAACATGTTCGGAATGACTTTTGAATTTTGGTAAGTGCTACTAATTTGTTAAAATGGGAAATAAGGATTATAATTTCATTGAAAAGTATCTGGTTAATGGTAAGACCAAATCAGATTTACAATCAGTAAAATGTTTTTATTACCATAAAATGGGTTATTATGCAAATGAGTATCCAATGAAGAACTCAACTAAGGGAAATGAGCTGGATAACAAGCAGAAAAGGGTGGTGAAATCCTTTGTAACTAATTCAGCAGATGTTGGGACATCTAATGAATTAGTATTAGGTATACTATTTTTTTGTTCAGATTATTCCAACATAATTTTTGATTTAGGGTATACACATTCAATCATTTTTGGGATGTTTTCTAGAAAATTTTGAATTCTGTCTCAAGATATTAATCCTGAAAATAAGGTAAATGCAAATGGTGGAAATGTTGAGATAAATTGAAATTATAAGAACCTTTCTATCTTTGTGTGAAGAAAGAATCTACCTACAAACCCTATTATTTTTTCTCTAGTAGAGTATGATGTTATTTCGGGTATGGATTGGCTTTCTGTTTATCATACTATGATTGAATTTAGAGAAAAATTGGTTTTTGTTATGAAATAATTTCAGTTTTCATACAAGAATGAACCTTTACTTTTGATAACATATCAAGAAGTTGAGAAACTAATAAATAAGGGAAATTAAGGTTACCTACACATATTAATGGAAAAAAATGAACTATTCAGATTAGTGTTGTGCCAGTGGTAAATGATTATTTTCATTTTTTTTGATGAGTCTACTTCTATAATACCTGATTGGGTAGTTGAATTTTCTATTGACTTAGTACTTGATGCTAAGACAATTTCAAATATCCCTTATCGAAAGGATCAAATTAAACTTTTAGAGTTAATGAAGAAACAACAAGAATTATTAGAGAAACGTTCCATTCAACCTAGCACATCACCATGGGGTGATCCTATCTTGATTATTAAAAAGAAAGATGTTTCAATGTGGCATTTCATTAATTATAGAGCATTAAATAACATCATTGTTATTAACAGGTATTCTTTTCCTCATATCGATGATTTGTTTAATAAGTTTCTGGAAGCTCAGTATTTTTTGAAGATTGATTTGAGTTCAGGGTACTATCAGTTGAAAGTAAATGAAGTAGACATTCTGAATAACGTGTTTCATACTATATATGGAAATTATTAATTTGTATTTATTCCTTTTGGGATAACCAATTAACCTGTTATATTCATGGATTTTATTAATATAATTTTGTGTGTGTTCATAGATAAGTTTTTATTTGTGTTCATTGATGATATTTTGGTTTATTCTAATAGTAATGAGGATCATAAAAGTTATTTCACGGTTGTATTGAAAACTATAAAAGAAATCAAACTGTTTGGGAAATTAAGTAAATGTTTGTTTTGGTTACAACCGAATTCATTCCTTGGTCACATTATTTCAAAACATGGCATAACTATTAATCCTGCTAAAAAAACATTGTTGAAGAATGGCCAAGACCAAAAAAAAACAACCCAGATCAATAGTTATCATGGTTTAATAGGTTATTACAGGATGTTTTTTGAAAACTTTTCATGGTTATCTAGCCCACTGACTAATTTAACTCGAAAAGGTGTTAAGTTCTTTTGAAAAAAAAAATGTGATGATTGTTTTTAGTAATTGAAAAGAAAATTTGTCAATGCTCTTGTTTTCAAATTATCTTCTATAAATGGAGATTTTGTTATCTACAATGATGCTTCGTTGAAAGGATGGGGTTATGTCCTTATGCAGAATGATCTGGTAATTGCTTATGATTCATGTCAGTTGAAACCACATGAGTTATATTACCCTACCCATGATTTGGAATTATATTATGTTGTATTTATTTAAAACTTTGTAGGAGTCATTTTATGGAGTAAAATGTGAAATATATACTGATCACAAAAGTTTGAAGTATATATTCCCTCAGAAAGAATTTAACTTGAGAGATAGGAGAGATCTATAATTAATCGAGAATTATGATTGCCCAATCCATTACCATCGAGGAAAAGTAAATAATGTGGCTAATTTTTTGAGTGGAAAAAGTAATGAAACATTAATTTTGTTATATTTGGAACTAGATCCTATTATTAAATATTTGATGAAATTTTGCATAAATGTTGATGGAGAATGAAATTCCTATATTTTGTTTTAGGTGTAAATGAAATCATATCTATCAAATAGAATTAAGCAAGCACAGAATAAAGACATTGAGTTGCAGAAAAAGGAAGAGTTGGTTCAGAATGGTATGATACCTAAATTTAACATCGATAAAGATTGTTTTTTGAGTTTTGGGAATAGATTATGTATTCCTCGTGATTCAAAATTAAAGAAATGGTTATTATGCGAAGCTCATAGTTCTTCATTTTTACTTTATCAAGGAAGTAAAATGATTTACAGAGATTTTAGAGAGTATTACTGGTGGGATTTAATGAAAAGAAATATTGTTGGTTTCACTGTGAATTGTTTAACTTGTCAAGAAGTTAAAGCAGGGCGGTAGTTACCAAAATGGATGTTATATCCTTTACTGGTGCCAGAGTGGAAATGAGAAAATATATCCATGGACTTAGTTGTGGGATTACAAAAGACATCTCAAGGTAATAATGAAATCTAGGTTATTGTTGATTGATTGACTAAATCAGCTCTTTTTCTTCCTATTAAAGATATTTTGTCTCTAGATCATCTTTCTCAGTTGTTTGATAAAGAGATAGTCTGGTTGCATGGAGTGCCCCGCTCTATTGTATCTGATCATGACCCCATGATTACTTCTAACTTTTTTAAAGGCCTTCATAAGTCGTTGGGTACTAAATTAAATTTTTTTACAGCTTTCCATCCTAAATCTGATGGGCTATCAGAACAAACCCTCAGACCTTGGAGGATATGATACATTCTTGTTAAATGAATTAACGGGGATGTCTGTACCGACATATTTCTTTGGTTGGATTTTCTTATAATAATAGTTTTCATCCCATTATTTAGATGGCTCCATTTGAGGAATTATATGGGAAATGTTGTCAAACTCTAGGTTTTTAGGATGAAGTAGCTAAAAAGAAGTTGATGGGACCATAATTGGTAGAAGAGATGGCAGAAAACGTTTAGTTTATTCATAAGTAAATGAGAATAACTCGGATATGGACGAAGAGTTATGGGAATAATCATTTGAAGGATCATTCTTTTGAGGTAGGTGATCATGTCATTCTTAAAGATTTTCCTTGAAAAAGTGTAATGCGTTTTGGTAAGAAGGGAACTTTGAGTCTGAGGTTCATTAGACCATATGAAATCCTAGATATTGTTGGATCGGTTGGGTATAGAGTGTCTTTACCTACAGGTTTATCACAACAACACTATGATTTTAATGTTTCATTGTTGAGAGAGTATATGTCAGATCAATCTCATGTTTTGAGCCCATAGGTAGTTCCGTTGGAAGAGAATCTCTCATATGAGGAACAATTAGTCTAGATTTTTGACTAAAGATAGAAAGTGTAGTGGAATACGGTATCTTATTATGTAATTGTTTTGTGTAAAATCTATATTGTTGAAGAGGAAATGTGGGAATCTGTGAATTTTATGATGGGTAAATACCCACATTTATTTGATAAGTGAATATAAAAATGTGATTGAGCAATTTCATAAAGGGGCTAAGGGTGTAATATCCCAGTTAGATAAAGAATAAGAAATTTTATAATTTATTAAAATTTTTGAGTCAAATATTAATTTTATTTAAATGGGATGTAATGTTTGATGGCATCCCTGAAAGTCAATAATGGGTTCTCCAAAGTCAAATGTTACTTAAAATGCTAAATCGTACTGAAAAATAATGATATAATATTATTTTAAATGGTAGTTAAAGCCTCAGTGTTGTATTATAGGGAATGAATAGAACATACTAAAATATGATTATACATGTTTTTTAAATGTTTTTACATTTACGCAATAAATTTTAGAGTCTTAAAATTAGGCATAATATGATTTTAAGAATAAAAAACTATAATTCTTATTAAAAAGATGATGTACTGCCTTTTATTGGTGAACCCTAATTATGTATATTATGGTCCATTTTATATGATCTATTATACCAAATACAACTCTTCTTTAGAATATGGGCATCAATATTTACTTTGGGGATTTTTTTGGTATTTTCTGATATTTTTTTCAATGAATAGTTAGAAATACTGTATTTTAATTCAGAACAACATTTTAATCTAATTTATTTATATGGTTAGATTATCATTTAAATTGGGTTTTAAGTTCAATTATATTATATTTTTCCCATTTAATCTAATGTTGGCCATTAGATATAATTTCACATTAAAATTTGACATAAAGTAGTTTCAATATTTTGATAGTTATTATTTCTTAACAACACACTTTTTGTTTTCACAATGGAAATTAATTTTAAATTTATTTCTGCCACTTCATTATTTATAATTTGGAAAATGGATTTAATTTTTAAAATCAGGTGGTCCAAATTATGTAATAAGGTAACTCTAATTTTTAAACATTATGAATATTTGTTTCAGTAAATATTTTATTTACAATGGTTAAAGGGTAAATATGGTAAAAAAGGTAAAAAAAAATTATTATTATTATTATATTAAATTACCTTAACATGTGTCATTATTCTATTGGTTGATACATGTCTTACCATGGTCATCGTTGGGTCCATTTTGGGACCCTATGGAGCCACTTGGAAATGATAATAACCCATTATATTAATTAACATAATGTAATGACAAAAATAACATAAAGATATAACTTTTAGTAAATCAATTCCTACATGGGGTTATATAAGTTATCTCTTCAACTATAAATATTTCATTGAAATATAATAATATTTACTATATCAGGGTATTTTTTTATAATTTTTATACATCAAAAAAAGGTAAATATTTATGACACAATAATGATGCAGTCTTACCTCAATAATGAATAAATTAAAAAAAGATTTTAATGATTAAAACAATATCCAAAACCAGTAAAATTGTTATTATATGATTCTCTTTCGAACAATAGTAGTCTCATATTCTACTTTAATATTTTTTGGACCTTATGAAACAGAAAATAATTGTATTAAAAAATAATACTTTCAAACATTTCTATAGAACCCCCCCTATATAAATCCCTCACCTCTAACTCATTACTCACAACACTCAATCCCCAATGTATCTTCCAAAATCTACCCATTTAATCTCCCTACATATCTATATTCCTCATAGAAGGCTTAACAATGGAAGAAATCACATCAATAAATCCTTTTGATTCAAACCAAAGGAAGTTACCCGATTTAATGGTAACGTCTTCCCTTAAGTTATTTTCTTTTATATTACTTCTACAACCCCCTAAACTCTTTTTATTACATTCATTAATAAAAAACTAGTGTCCTAAATACAAGATATTTCTTTTATGATATGAATTTTAACTACACTTACACACACCTCTGTCAAATGGGTAATAAACATTCTATTTCTCTAGAAGACGAACTACTGCCTCACGAAACGATGATGGTTCAAATATCACCCACCGCCTCTCATAGTGGCCATTATGATGGAACTATATTTATATTTCATATATATTATATTTATATTGTCTCAATACTTCAGTCTTTTTCATTTATATCATACCTTTAATGATTTCATAATGGGTAAACGTGATGATTTCACTTGAGGTTGGGCGGACTACCAACCCCTCAAAGTGATAAGACTCGTTAATGCCATACGTGGAATGTATAAAGGATAGTTTTAATGAAATTATATATGATATTATAATGGAATTATAATATACCTATTTATAATTATTTTTTCATTCTCTTAAATATGAAATATAAATGAATGTAGCCTTCAAGCGTACGTACGGCTTACCATCTCCATGAACAGTGAATTTCATTTCTTATCTCCAAAAGTTATGTACTATTATAAATACATATATATAATGGATATGTATTATATATAAATCATGAATATCCTTATATAGATAAATGGATTTTGACCACATAAACACCTTGTAATTATAAGACGTTCATTTTTGACAGAAGTACGAAATATCGACAAAACAACCATTTTTAACAAAAATGATTAAATAATGTTTTTAACATGGTACTAGCTAATATAAAATGAAAAATAAACTTGAAATGGTTCTGAAGATAGTAGAAATTAACTTTAGTTTATTATTCTTGATATTAAATAACAAACGGGTAAAGTCAAAAATGAGGTAAGGGACTTCGTCTCAATATCCTTTCATTGAAGAATATTTTGTTTGATACATGACATTATTTTATACAGGGTATAAACAACGTTTACTTTTCATATCATTCAAAGGGAATATTTTTCGACGAGATGTTTTCATAAATGACAAAAAATAATGTTTCTTTTAACGTTAGCGGTGACAATGCCCTTCTCCAACGCCACAAGTATTATTTTATCTTTGGTTTCCTTAACAAGTCGTATTCTTTTTAAAAGGAAAATAAACTACATATATTATTTTACGTATTTTGGTATTTGTTTCCGACGCTTTCGCCGGGGCACGCGCCCGTCCGTCCATGGGGGAGGACGCGCGGCGCTTTTGTTTCCCCGCATTCCCGCTTTCCAAAGGCGGGCGGCGTTCGCTCCTTATTCAGGGACGTCTGCTCCTTGATCGAAACGAGATGTTGGGATGTCGGTTCTTCCTCCTGTGGATTCCTCTTCAGAACTCGTCACCTAGTCCGGGTCTCCCTCATAGATTTAATACGTAGTTCTTGAAACTCTTCCCAGTGCCATGTTTCCATGGACGCCGGTTAATTACACTGCTTCTGTCGGGACATTCCAAAGGGTCCAGTCAGGGCAGCAACCTTCAGTCAGGGGAGTAATCACGTTGAGGCATCAGTAGCGTGTCTGGATGCTGGGGTACCTGGCATGTCTGTCTGTTATCCTTGGCCACAAGGCTTCTCGAGGGCGTGGAGGCCCGAGGCATCCCACATCGAGCGCGGGGAATTATATGTCATAGACACATATCTGAGGTTTTCCTCAGCTTCCCGTGTTTGACACAGGGTATGCCACAAGTTTAAGGTCCAGCGGAGACGGATTAACCCAACCAGAGCATTAGCTAGGATAGATCGGATTGAGGGATCCTCCTTGAAGGGATGTCGATACCGGGGCCAACCCATGGGCGGCTTTGAAGAAGAGAGTACCGACATGATCTCACCGGGATAAGACGGTCCGGGCGAGAATCGGGACGACTGATAGGTTGATGAATGTAGTGGAGGGAGAGCGAAATGGGACCATCACAGGGGCAACAGTGAAGTTGGGCTTGAGCCTTGACGAGGCTTCCTACGTATCCCCGTGGCAGGGAATCAAAGTCCGCGTAGTTCGGGATGGTGCCGGTAAACCAACGTGAAGGTGGACCTTGGCCCGATGAATGTCGTCAGCGATCCAATGTGAAGGTGGACCTTGGTCCGATGGGCATCGTCAGCGTACCGACGTGAAAGTAGACCTGTGGGTCCACTAGTGGTGGGCTTGAACCTTAGGAAGGTTTCCTACGTACCATGCCTTGACATGGATCAAAGTCCCCGTAGTTCGAATGATGGAATGCAGTTTAACGTCTTGCGGGACGATAATGAACCCTGACGTGAATAGACGACGGGCGGTGGGTGTCGGCGAACCGACGTAAATGAGGGACCTTGGTCCGATGGGAGTTGGTCTTGAGCCTTAGGGAGGCTTCCTACGTCCATGCCTTGGCATGAATCAATGTCCTCGTAGTTCGGATGAAAATGGGGGGGGGGGGGCTTGGCACACCGACCAGGAAACGGTTTGGGCCAATGATTGTTGGGCTTGAAACTCAGAGAGGCTTCCTACGTACCATGCCTTGACATGGATCAATGTCCTTGTAGTTCGGGTATGTGTGCAGTTTAATGTCATGTGGGACAAGTGGGGCATACAGTTTAACGCCATGCTGGACGAGGGTGAAACTCGATGTGAATGAATGACCGAGCAAGGTGGATTTGTCAACGAACCGACGTGAATGATGGACCTTGGTCCAACGAGTGGTGGGTTTGGGCCTCTGAAATGCTTCCTACGTACCATGCCTTGACATGGATCAAAGACCTCGTAGTTCGGGTTAGTCACAACGGCTTGTCGTCGAACTAGAATTGCAGTTTAACATCGTCTTGGACATAGGTAGAACACGACGTGAATTAGATGATGGGTGTGATTGAACCTCGTGGAGGCTTCCTACGTACCACGCCTTGACATGGATCAAAGTCCTCATAGTTCGGGTTGGAGAATACAGTTTAACGTCATGTGGGACGGGGGTGAACCGACGTGAGTGAGGTCGGAACGACTGGATGATGGGTTGAATTGAACCTTAGGAAGGCTTCCTACCTACCACGCCTTGACATGGATCAAAGACCTCGTAGTTCAGGTAGGGCTTTGTCGGCGAACCGACGTGAAAGCGGACCATGGTCCAATGAGTGGTGGGTCGCAACGGCTTGCCATTGGACTGGAATGCACTTTAACGTCATGCTGGACGAGGGTGAAACTCGACGTGAATGAACGACCGAGCAATGTGGCTTGAACCTCATGGAGGATTCCTACGTACCATGCCTTGACATGGATCAAAGTCCTCTTAGTTCATTAAGATGGGTCGCAACAGCTTACCGCTGGACCAGAATGTAGTTTAACGTCATGCTGGACGTGGGTGAGACCCGACGTGAAATGACGGGTGGGCTTGAACCTCGTGGAGGCTTCCTACGTACCATGCCTTGACATGGATCAAAGTCCTCATAGTTCGTTAAGGGTAGGGGTCAGGGTCGGTGCGCACTCTAAGCCCACGTGAGTCATGCTCGGTGTGAGAAACAAGAGGTTACAAGGACCTGACGATCACGTCGTGAAGGATGCGTCCGTGAGAAGCGAAGAGGGGCTTACGCGTTAGGCGGACCATGGTGCTGGGACTTACTCTAGGATGGAGGCCCATGGCGACAAAGCGTGGGAATGATGGACCTTGGTCCAATGATGGGAGGTGCCTCGTTCCCTATCACACCCTCCACTGACCTTGGTAGTGGGGAAGTACGGATATGAAGAGGTGCAGCCATCCATTGGGTAACTGGGGTCGCCCTTCTCCTACGAACATACGCCACTCCGACAAGGAGGATCTCATCCCATGTAAATGGGTGATTCCATTCCCGTGGAGATGAGTGGTGTAAAAAATGTTCCACCTGGGGGGACCCTTCGTGAGGGAGACGAGGTCGGGTCACAGTTTAACGTCATGTGTTGAGGACGTGGTTCTTGGTAGTTTAACGTCCTACAGCTCGGACGAGGGGGGTTCACTCCACACCCCTAGGACTTACATAACCGGTACCATCTGGTCCTTGGGGAAGGGAAGGTACCAGTAAGGCCATGGTTAAGGGGGGTCGTGGAACGAACCATCGAGGGGTCCACGTTAGCGTGGCTATGCAAAGAAGCAATAGCCGTTAGTGTTCCTATGCGAAGAAGAATTAGGCGAAGAAACACTACGGGTAGTATTGTCCATGGGACTTTGAAATCACATCGTGCAAACCCGGAGGGTCGCACGGGAAGAGGAATCGCTAAGAAAAGCAGTGTGCTTTGCGAAGTGGAGTGCCTTGGCCTTAGCATGGGGCATAGGCGTGAGTGGAAGGTGCTTCGCGAAGTGGAACAGTGTTTGCGGAGCACTGCCTCGCGAAGAAGGGGTGCCTCACGAATCAGGGTACTGCGAAGCAGTGTGCTTCGCGATGTGTAGCGATCATGCCTTAGCATAGGGATCACTAGCATGGGTTGGGTGTTTCGCGAAGCATAAACGCTCTGCGGCTGCCCAGGTTCCCTTGAGAATCCCCTTCCATCGCGAATGCCCTTGAGCTTCGCGAAGGGCATCCCTCTCGGAAGAGGGGCTCAAAACGAGAAAATGCAGAGGAGTCTCGCGAAGTAGAAGTACCTCGTGGAGCTCATGATTCTCGGGGCAAAGCGTGCTTCACGATTCGGGAGAGGAGAAGCCGAAAGGTCGGATCGTCCATCCTCCGGGACTCAGGGGGAGTCCAGTATTTATAGGGAAGGGGCGCCGCGAAGCAGGGATCACGCGCCGCCTCCGGTGCTTCGCGGCGCGCTCGTGAACTTCAACGGCCTCCGCGGAGCATTACCGCCTCAGGAGCTTCGCGGCGGCTCGCGAACGTCAAATGCGTTCGCGGAGGATTATCGCCTCCGGAGCTTCGTAGTGGCTCGCGAATGTCAAATGCGTTCGCGGAGCATTACCGCCTCTGGAGCTTCGCGGCAGCTCGCGAACGTCAAATGCGTTCGCAGAGCATTACTGCCTCTGGAGCTTCGCGAGGCCGCCATGGTCGGGGCACTTCACGGCGGGGCTTCGCATGGGTGCTTCGCGGCGGTGCTTCGCGAGGGTTCTTCGCGGCGTTGCTTCGCGAGGGTGCTTCGCGGCGGTGCTTCGCGAGGCAGCGCGCCAGCCTTCTTCTTCGTTCTTTTCTTTCGGGCCATATTTTTGGCGCCAACAAATGCCACCCCTCAGACTTGGAGCCGCGGAGGGCAAAGGGTCGAAGTCTGAGGGAAAATCTCCAAAATTGTCGGCGTTTCGCGAAGTGGCTTCGCGAAGGGGGGCCGCGGTGCTGACCGGGGCCACCGATCCGGACGCGCCGCGATGCTCCGTACGGGTGAGCCGCGCCGCGATGCTTTAGGGTCGCCGCCTATAAATAGGGGGTGGACCTGTTTTGTCTTTACATGCCTTCCTTGTCTTTTTGTGCTCTCGACTTCGCGATGCTCCGCGTACTCCGTGACAGTCCTCCGCGAATCGAGCTTCGCGGCGAACCGCGGGTCTCCGACTCCGCGTCCACGCCAAGCAAACCTTTGCTTGTCGGCCTTGTCCAAACTTCGCAGCTTGGTCTTGTGACCGATCTTCGCGATCCGGCTTTGCGATTCAGCTTCACGGTCGAGCTTCGCGATCCAGCTGAAAGAATTATTTTCTGAGGGCCAGAGTTAAAATGGCCCATCAAGAGGCTGTATTGGGTGTCCTTACAGATGCTGCTCGCCGGGATGAGATGGCCAACTGTCCAGGCCTGGGGGAGATGATCCGAAGCCACTCGGACCACACTTCTTTGATGGATCTTCTATCGGAGGGTCAGAAGTATTACCCGCAATGAAAGAAACTACCATTGTACGGCTTCGAGCTGAGGGATGACGTCTTCATCCCTAAGGCGAGTAGGGACGAACCAGCTTGCTGGTTCAGGAGCACACCGTGCCAGCACCAATGGTTCAGGGCGGCTGATGGTCACACGCGGGAGGACTTCACACCCGTTACCGTTGACTGTCTCTACAACCATGTGAAGGACATTGATGGGAAGCCACTGCAGGCGGAGACTTCTCCTCCCCTCTACCGTACCATGCTGAAGGCGGCTTTACAGGATTCGAAGAAGGGATGGTCCGATGAGTGGGACCTGCGCCAGGGCGGAAACTTTACCGATGACTGGGCCCGGGCCTACTGGGTAGGAGCCTCATGCGAGGAGTTTGGGGCCAAGCTGAGGGGAGTGGGGTTGTATGAGGTGGCATGGGCCTCCCAATTCCACATTTACCAACCGAAGCAACTAATGACGGAGTTGCTGAGTAGATGGTCATCTAGGACCAACACTTTTCACCTGCGTCACGAGGAGGTGGGCATCAGCCTGTGGGATGTCCACCAGATTTCTGGGGTCCCAATCTTGGGGGCCATGTATGACGAATTCCTTCCCGTTGTCAGCACATGGGGAGATGCGGAGCAAATGCCGCGACTGGCATCAGTGCTGATTGCACTTGTCCCTGGAGAGGACAAGGAGGCAGTGAGGGACGTCCACTTCAGGAGGTGGTTCAAATTCTTCCTGAATTTCCCAGAGAATCGAGAGTTCCCTCCAAGGCCTCAGACTTGTCCAAGGGCAGCCCAACGGGGCAAGGGGCACTCGTATTGGCGGGTCTTGGAGGAAAGCCAATGGAAGACTTGGGGTTTCAGCGTCAGCACTGAACAACAGCCGATAGTCAGGTTGGCGGTGTTCATCGCGGCTCTCATCTGTGGCTGGATCCTTCCAGTGAGAGATACAAGCATGGGGGTGTGGCCTAGCTCGTTTATCATGGCGTCGATGTTGGCCATGGGGCAGCGGATCAATCTGGGGATTCCGATGCTCACCAAACTGTACAGAATGCTGCAGCATATTAGCGAGGGAAAGAAGCCGACAAGGATATGCGGGCCCTTCCACCTCCTGTATGGGTGGATCGCAGCGCATATCAGGGGGATTTATGAGTATCCAAACCCCATTTCACTACCGGGATCGAACTTCCGCCCCTCTATCCTGAACGCGGTCGGGAGCTTCCCGTTCAAATTAGTCGTTCCAATGGTGCTGAATCGGGTGTGGAGGGCGGATGAGTTCAATTTACACCCCTTCCCGTTGCCGACGGGAATGCTTACTGATGACGGACGGGGAACGGAAGAGCATAAGGCTTACCTCATGGCCTTCCAAGGTGGAGTTTTGGTGGCACGAATAGATCGTGAGCCGCTCTGTGAACCGTACACTCCGCATTGGTTTGCGAGGCAGTTCCGGTGCCTCCAGCGGCTGACCCCGCAGGTCTACTGGGAGGTGCGTCATGAGGAGCACTCGTGTGTGATGAGGCAGTTGTGGCTCATGTTCACATGGGAAGATGGAAAGATGCGGATTACATTGCCTCCATCAACCGATGCCTTCGGATTGGTGAAGGAGTACGCCATCAGTTGGGAGGCTGCTTATCCAGGGGAGATGCTGAAGCAGCCAACAATCCGGGTTGGTGATGGTGGGCCTCCTCTATCTCGAGGTCGGGGTCGGAGGGCAGCTAGGGCCACTCGCGGTGGCAGGGATGCCATGGGGTCGAGACCCGCACCGGCCGAGGGTATGGCCGCAGCGGTAGATCCGGTGATTCCGGAAGAGCAGGGTCATCCGGAAGGGCGGCCACCGAGGGGATTTCGTAGGATATCCACTCAGGCTCCGGGGAAGCACTTGCGTCACATTGACATGGCAGAGGATGCCGTCTTCCCAGAAGCTTAGGACATTTGGGATTTCAACCGGCAATTCCTCATCCCACCCGAGATATGGTCCCACCTGAATCGCCTCGGGATGGAATTACCGGGCATATGCCCAGTTCGGGCTGGATTCACGGCGTCTCCGGAGGAGGCAGCACAGTACCTGGACGAACTGGGGGATTACGTCCACTCCAGTGGTGTCCCTCGCCCAATAAAAGACCGGGTGAGGGTACTGTTGAATCAGACGGTCCCCCCGCAGTTATCGGCTGCAGATCTGAGGGAGCACTTCCCCCTGCCAGAGGAATCAGGGGACTCCTCTCGGGAGGATGAGGCTGGAGGAGGGAGCCCGCTGGAGGAGGGCGAGGTCATAGACCGGGTCTTAGAATCCGACGATTTCACGGAGGCACTCGAGGTAGCATTCTGAACTTCTCTCCTTACGATCTGTTCTTGAGTTTCTATGGACTTCTCACCAATGTTTGAGCCACGTAGGAGGAACTTTTTCGCAGGCCTCGTTCTCGCTCCTTAGCAGGTGATGATGCGAGACCTTCAGAACCCGCGCCTATGGCTGCGTCCAGTTCCGCGTCTGGTGGGAACAGGGCGCCCGAGGTGGCTCCTCCGGAATCTCCAGACCTTCCGACAGTATACGGGGGGCCTCGTCTCGGGGTCCCATCAGTACCTTCTCAAGAGCAGCACTCAGAGGTTGATCTCCGTAAGTCTCCTCCATTGGTCTCCTCGTTGTCACATATAGACCATGCCAACTAACGTTTATCCTTCTCTGTCGTACAGTTCTTCGACTGGCGTGGGCCGCCGCGGCAAGACTGGTCTGGATGTCTGTTGGCGTCCCTCCTAGGGGCATGCCGGTGATGGTGGCAATAGTCCCTCCATCTCCTCAAGCTGCGACGCACATCATCACTGGAGGGTCCTCCAGCAGCGCCGTACCCAAAGTCATCGAGGTGGACTCCGAGGAAGAGGATCAACCGGTCGGTCCCTGTCCTGTCACGCCCGCTTCATCGCCAGGTGTCGCACTGGATTCAACACCCGATTTTGATCCTGCTGAGGATTTCCTGCGGGCGTATCCCGCGTACGAGCCTGCCAATCGCGCAGACTGGGACGAAACGGCCTCCGACGAGGAAGACAGCAGCATAGTCCGCCGCCGGGCGTGGAAGCTGATCGCGCGCTTTATCAATGACACCCCCAAGCACAATGGATGGCCGAAATGGATAGGATTTGCTCACGGTTGCACGAACTGTGTGCTGGGGGAGTGGATACTCGACATCCTTCTGCACTCATCCGAGATCTTATGGCTGAGAAGATCCGGGAGCATGATCGCGGGCTCAGCGTGGGCTGGAAGCGGAGGAAAGCGACCAGCATCAATAAGCTCCAGGAGTCTGAAGGCGAGGTTCAACAGATGCAGACCCGAGCAGATGATATTTCAGCCTCTCTTGATGCACAAACTGAGCTGGTCTCACGGTTGAAGGCCCAGCTGGCGGAGGCAGAAGAGCATATGAGGCAGACCTCTGGAGAGATGGCTGTCGTTCAAGCTGGCGTGGAGAGGGCCAAAGCCAGGACTGACGAACTGCGCCCCGCCGCTGCGGAGGAGGAGCGGGAACTAGTTCAGCAGCAGCAATCCTTGGATGCCGCAAGTCAACGGGTGGCGGAGCTGCAACGCTCTTTTGACGGGGTCAACCCGTCCATGGGGGAAGTTAACCCCAGAGTATTGTAACAAACCCATAAACCTTTCATTGGTACTTTTGTGCTTCAAAAATGTTTTATTTGTTTTGAATGCCGTAGCACACACGATTTCCATTGTTGAACTGCCTTGTTACATCCCTACAATGTTTGCGGGACGTTCGGCGACAATTCCCCAAGCCCACGTGGGTCGAGCCCGATGTCCGAGATTCGGATTACCATTCCAGATTTCTGAGAGACGGGAGAGGCTTGATGGTAGAAGGAACTTTCAGGATGACCAAATTACCGTTTCTTCAACGTGCTCTTATGCACGAACGGGGAAACGCCAGGGGCGCTGAAATTGGTCCAGACAGATGAAAATGGGAAGCGTGAATCACGATACCCAAGATTCGAAACATTGTGAAGATGGCGTGACAATAAGGGACAACCGTTAACCTTGGAGGAGAAGCGGTACCCTTACTGCGTTAGCCTGAAATGGGGACAACAAATGAGCATTGACCGCTGACTGTATTCACAATGCGGGATTTTATCAATTTGTCATCAATCAATCTTCCGGGACGTTGGCCCAGGACAGTAGGCGGACCATAGGTCAAACATCCATACTGTTAGGGGGTCTTTCCAGGTATTACCCGTCTTCCGGAACGTTGGCCCAGGATGGTAAGTGAGCTGATGCAGCATGATACCAGGCCGTTAGGGGGTCCCTTTAGACATGAAAGAGGACGAGGGTCCGAATAAGGGGCACGCAAAGCGTGGAATATGGAGTGATGGTCTGTCCAAACAGAATCCAACACTTAGGTAGTTACACCACCATGGTGGGAGTATGCCAGATAGGCGCATCGGTTTGATCATGGATCTTTCCTTCTTTCAGACAGGGCCTCTCTGGCGAGGGGGTCTGTCACTTCCCAGTGGGATCTTAGGGCATCCTGAAATTGTTCAGGGTAGAACCACAGTTTAATGTCATGCGTTGAGGACACATAGAATCCTGTAGTTTAACGTCATACGATAGGACGTGGAATAAAAGGGAAGGAAGTGTGTGGCGCGGTAGATATGAAACCGACGTGAATGAGGACTTGGAGTCCAACTCATACCACATACCCCCGGAGGAAACTCTTCAGGTTGAGGGACCAGGAGTGAGGATTGGGATGGGCCCGAAGCAGAGTGGTCGGGCATTCCTACGTACCCCATGTGGATGAGAATCAAGCCATACGTAGTTCTCAAAGCACATTTTATCGTCATGCAGGACAAGCAGCCTGACCGCGTTGGTACACATCCCGCCAAAACTATTAAGCCCACGCGAGTCGTGCTCGGTGTGGGAAACAAGCAGTAGTGGTGGGGATTTCCCGACACATAAAGGGGCAGGTTAGGAAAAAGGGACGCTCGGTGAATACCGGCCCAGTGACACTAACACGATCATTGCGGCGCACCTAGATGCGCGAAGAGAAAGAGCCGAGTATGATGGAATTCCACATGAACATGAGGAAGTGGAAATGTCTGAATCATGGAGCTCGAGATTCAGATCACGATAATGGCGGCGTGAAGATGGAGGATAACTGTTGACCATGGCGGAAACCTAGCATCCTGTCGCATTAGCCTAGAATGGGGACAAACAAATGAGCATCGACTGCTGACCGTATTCTCAACGCGAGATTTTATCGATTTGTTGTCAAATATCCGTAGGGACGTTGGCCCGAAACGATTGAAGGTCCCTTAGGTCCAGCATTCATGAAGAGCCCTTAAGCTTAGTATCCATGTCGTCCGAGGGTCCTTTTGGATGTGGAAGAGGATGAGGATCCAAATAGCGAGCTCACGAAGCTTGGTCATGGGACGAGGGGAATGTCCCTGTGAAAATCCCACACTTCGGGCCCTTTGTCGAAATGCATCTAAATACGGCAACGAAACGTATTAGAGAGAGGGAGAATATTCCTTTCCCTTGAGGGGATCTTAGTTTAGGGTCGTAGAATTCGGATCATGAAAAGTTAGACTGGGCCCGCGGGGAACTGCCCGGGCGCTCCTACGTATCTCATAGGGATGAGAATCAAGCCTTACGTAGTTCTTGATGGACCTTAGACCATAAATGGGTAAAGGGAGCAGGGGATGCATGGCATCAAAACCCGACATGAAGGAGGACCTAAGCCCTACTTACCATGTATTCTCTGGGGAAATGCTCGAGTCGAGGGACCGAACACAAAGGTTAGGCTGGGCCCGCGGGGAAGACCCCGGGCACTCCTATGTATCTCATAAGGATAAGAATCAAGCCATACGTAGTTCTGGATGGTGACATGGTAGGATACTAGTGCCAGGGGAAAAGGGGAGTGGGGGCGTGGCCCTTGCACTAAAAGAAGCGGAATTTGATGTATCTTGTTTGTTCTTTTGGGTGAATGGTTTTTTTTGTGAAGCGGCAGGCCTAGAATAGTAGGCCGTGATGTCGCCACAAGGATCAAGCTGCGATGGGCGTTGACAAATGGCATGGCATGTGGCCAGTACCCAACGTGATGTCCTCTACAACGAGGTTACCACAATGCAGTGCCGTTTTTCGTCGTGCGGCCAGGACGATAATGTCACAGTTTAAGGTCGTATGATAGGACCAAGCATGCATTTTATCGTCATGCAGTGAAAACGTAGCAGAGACGATGCTAGGCGGGAAATGTGAGCAGTGTTGTAAAACAAAATTGACGGAGACATGATCCCACATCAGATTGTATGCCATTCAGAGAGGGAAACCTTAGGCCGAGGGGCCTATATAGAGGGGAAACAGGGGGAGAGACTGGTTTCCTGATTGGGTTGTACCCGGAGACAGGGCGTATCGGCGGTCCTACGTATCCCATGAGGGTGGGAATCAAGTTGAACATAGTCCCGAATGGATCTTAGTTTATGGTCTTAGAGCTCGGACCATGGATGGTGACAACTCCCGAGCAAGCATAGATGTCAACCCAATCCCTACGCCCGCGTGAGATAAACTCGGTGTGGGAAACAAGGGGGAAGATCCTTATCGCAATACTTGGGGTGTCCATCAAAGGGGAGTCGGTGGAGAGTTTTTAAGGACACCTTTGATGCAGCTTGTTCTCCCAACACGCAGATGTGCACGGAGGAAAAGTACCAAGAGTTCTGAGATTCTACTTGGACATGATGAAGTGATGAAGGGTGTGAATCGTGTACCCGACATTTTGGGCTTAATGGGTTGGCGTGGCGATAGAGGAAAACTGTTAACCATGGTGGAAACATAGCGTCCGTATCATGTTTGCCTGAGGTGGGAACAACAAACGAGCATCGACCGCTGACCATATTCGCAACGCGGGATTTTATCGATTTGTTGTCCGAAACCCTCGGGGGCGTTGGCTCGTAACGGTAGGAGAGCCCTTGGGCGTTGTATCCAGGCCATTCATGGGGGTCCCTCCGAGCGTGAAAGATGCTGAAAGCCCTGATGCAGGGAGACACAAATCCTGGAAAGCGGGTGCGGACGTGTCCGAGTAAAGCTTGGCGTTCCAGTTAATAAACCAGAGTACTCTTAAGCACATTGGTGAACCTCCGAAAAAGGGATCGACAAAATAGCTGAGTAGGGGGGGAAACATGGCGTGGTCATTACAAGACCGTCGTGAATGAGGAAATAATCCCACATCACACCATATAATCCTATCATGGAGGAAGGATAGGGAAAGGGGGCAAGATGGGATGAGGATTCCCGAGAGATGGGGCTGGACCCGAATCTTTGACATTCAAGTGGTCCTACGTATCCCATGAGGATGGTAATCAAGCCACACGTAGTTCTCAATATGTAGTTTAATGTCATACTGTATGAGAAGGGGAGCAATATACCCCTAAACAAGGGAGGTGTGTGGTATGGTGAAGAAGCCGACGTGAATGAGGACATAGTCCCACACCACACCGTACACTCCTATAATAGAGGACCTGGGTCGTGGCCCGGAAAGGCCAAGGGGCCTGATGGTTAGGCATTGGTCTGGAAGACCTGACCTACTTATAGTTTAACGTCTTGCAATGAGGACGAGGGTCGGGGACCCGAGGAGGCCAAGGGGCCTGAGGATGGGCCTCGTAAGGGGAGGGCGTACGACATGGTACATGATCCCGATGTGAATGAGGACATAGTCCCAAATCACTCCGTACACCCTTATGAGGAATCCTGGGCCATGGCCCGGAAAGGCCAAGGGGCCTAAGATCAGTCATCATTCAGGAAGGCCTGATTGGTTTGCAGTTTAACGTCTTACATGAGGACGAGGGTCGGGGAACCGAGAAGGCCAAGGGGCCTGAGGCTGGGCCTCGTAAAGGGAGGGCGTACGGCATGGTACATGATCCCGACGTGAATGAGTACATAGTCCCACATCACGCCGTACACCCTTATGAGGAATCGGGGTCGTGGGCCCGATCGCTAGCACCCCCTGGGGGAAGTTTGTCACCTCGGGATGGGGCAGAATGAATCACTGCACTCGATGTCTGGGACATCTCGGGGTGGACCCGAAGATCCAGGACACTGTTGACCATGTTCGAAACACATCATTCCTATGGTGACCCGCATGGGAGCAGCAAATGAGCGTCTACCACTGACCGAATTCACAATGCGGGACTTGTATCGGCTTGTAGCTTGAAAACCCTCGGGGGGCGTTGGCCCGTATCGGTAGGAGAGCCCTTGGGCATTGTATCCAGGCCGTCCTTGGGTGTTCCCATGGGTGTGAAAAATGATGGAATCCCAGTCAAGGAGTGGGTGAAGAATAACTGTATCCATCCACGAAAGGGGAAAACACCTCCAGGGCGGAATGTGCAGCCGGGTTGAGGCTTGCTCGATGCAGGTCGGGGCAGAAGTGTGCACCCTGCCATGTCTTGACCCGAGGGGAAGATTTTGGCTTTTGGGCTGGGCCAATGGATGAAATGTCCGGGAGTTCCTACGTATCTCATAAGGATGAGAATCAAGCCATACGTAGTTCTTGAAGACCATGCAGTTTAGCGTCATGCGGTGAGGACGTGGAAGGAATAGAAGAACGGGAGCGGGAACATGGTGCGACCCTTACAATCCTTGTGCGAGCAGGGTTGCATATGTGGGGCCAAGAAAGACTACTCCCTGCTACAAAAAGATCCTCCAAGGAAACTATTCCCAGGGGGAATAGTGGAAGAGAAAATCTTGGGGTTGGGCTCAAGACGAGGTGTCCGAGCGTTCCTACGTATCCCATGAAGATGAGAATCAAGCCACACGTAGTTCTAGAAATGCAGTTTAACGTCATGTGGGACGAAAAGAAGCATCTCATTTGGGGATACGTATGATACAAAGAGTAATATGACGTGAATGAGGACGTAGTCCTACACCATACCGTACAATCCCGCAGGAGAGTAAGTCGGGGACAACCAGGGGGCACATGGCCAGGCCGCGGTCAGGGAGACCTGACCAGCTTGCTGTTTAACGTCTCGCGGTGAAGACGGGGCCGGGGGCCCGAAGAGGCCAAGGGGCCTGAGGCTGAGCCTCGGTTAAGAAGGCCTGACCGGCTTGCAGTTTAACGTCTTGTAGTAAGGATGGAGATGCAGTTTATGGTCGTGCAGGACTTTACAGTTTAGAGTCATGTTGGACCATAACGTGCAGTTTAAGGTCATGTAGGACTATTTCACAGTTTATCGTCTTGCAGGACGAAGATGCAGTTTAAGGTCATGTGGGACCATTTTGCAGTTTAGGGTCATGCAGGACCCTGTTCGCCCTAGGCAAAGTATCGTTTGAGGAATTTGGCATTGGTGGGAGGGGTTATACGCTCTCCATCTGTGGTTACCAAGGAGTATTCTCCATTGGGGTAAACCTTATGGATGATATAAGGCCCTTCCCATTTGGGTTCCAACATGGGCGGTTTCCTACCGGGAATCATTGGCGCTCGAAGGGCCAGTACCAGGTCGCCCTGTAGAAAAGAGCGAAGACGAACCTTATTGTCAAAGGCTCTTGCTATATTGTCCTGATGCCTTTCCAGATTGTGCAGGGCACGAAGCCGGTTCTCGTCCAGTGCTTCTAGTTCAGCTAGACGGCTCTCGGCTACCTCATCTGATGTCTGGTGATCATAAACTGTAGTGCGTAGCGACGGCAGCTGGATCTCAATGGGTAGGATGGCCTCAGCTCCATACACCAGGGAATATGGGGTCACCTGGGTAGAGTTGCGAGTCGTCATCCGGTAAGTCCAGAGGGCATTGGGGAGCTTGTCCGGCCAACTTTTCTTGTTTTGACCAACCATCTTCTGTAGAATGTTAGAGAGGGTCTTGTTGAATGCCTGGATCTGTCCATTCGCCTGCGCGTGGTAGCGGGAGGTATGGCTCGACCGGATGTCGTACTTAGCGTACAATTTCTTCAATTCAGCTGCTCGGAAGATGGTGCCATTATCAGTGAGGACGGCGTGAGGTACCCCAAACCGGTGGATAATATTGGAGCTCACAAAGTCAATGATTGTACGGGCCTTGACCTCTTTGAGCGGAACTGCCTGTGCCCACTTGGAGAAGAAATCTGTAGCAGTCAGGATGAACCTACACTAGCGGGCTGTTGCCGGTGGATACGGTCCTACTACATCATGTCCCCATACCGCAAATGGCCAAGAGTACTTGGTGGGGTGGAGGGGCTCCGGCGGCCGATGTAAGAAGTTAGCGTGTACTTGGAACGTGTGGCATCTCTTGGCATATCCAATACAATTGTGGATCATAGAGGGCCAAATGTATCCTAACCTCCGGATTTGATGGGACAGTTTCAGCCCAGCTTGATGGCTGCCACAGGAACGGGCATGAAACTCTTGCATAACTTGAGGTATCTCTCCTCCTTGGAGGCAACAGAGAAGGAAACCATCTAAAATCCGCATATAAAGGATTTGTTCGAGACTGGAGCCACTCTGGAGGGTAAATTGCAGCGTGCGGCGTCGGATTCACTCGCGTTTGGCCCGGTCATCCGGGAGCTGACCATTTTGGAGATACTCAACAAAAGGTGCTCTCCAGTCTGGGGCGGTTTCAACCACTACGTCTGACGAACCCGTGACTCCCGATATGAAGGGTCCGGCGGTGAGATGGCTTACCTGCATGCCATCATGGTCCTCTTGGGTGACGGGGGCAATGACTCTCCGGTGTGCCACATGTATGATCAAGTCATCTTGCTCGGGTTCTGCGAGCGACGCGGCTAAACCAGCCAGGGCGTCTGCTTGGTCGTTCTGCGACCGTGGGACATGGGTTACCTCTGGTCGAGGGGAGAACTGGGACATTAGGTGGAGGGTGTACTCCAGAAACGGTGCGAGCTCCGGCATCCTGATGATGTAGTCGCCATTAATCTGTTTGATTACCAGCTCGGAATCTCCCTTCACATGTAGATGGGGCACATGGATCTCAAGGGCCAGCTCGAGGCCGGTGATGAGAGCTTGGTACTCTGCCTCGTTGTTCATACAGCCTTCTGACAACAGGAATGAGTATGGCAGGACGGCATGCGCCAGGGTAATAAAGACAATACCCAGGCCCACTCTGTTGAGCTTGGGATCGTTGAGCCTCCTACCGGTGGGGCTCCGGGAGGCGCCGTCGAAATGCATTTGCCAACACGGGGCATCATGATCGACGGAGAGGATCATCTCATCAGGGAAATCCAGGTCCAGGGATTGATCCGTGGAGGTAGGATGGGCAGCTAAAAAGTCTGCCAATGCATGTCCCTTAATGGCCTTCTGAGGTAAAAACCTAATATCAAACTGCTGGAGAATCACCGCCCACCGTGCTAGTCGGCCAGTCAGCATAGGGCGGTTCAGGATGTATTTTAGTGGGTCTACCCGGGAGACCAATTGCACCTCGTGGTGCTGCAGGTAATGTTGTAACTTCTGCACGGTGAAGATGAGCGCAAGGCAGCTCTTTTCGATAGGGGAGTATCTGACCTCTGTATCAAGAAGCATGCGGCTGAGATAGTAGAGACTGTTCTCAGTACCCTCATTATTCTTCTTGGCGAGCAGCGCACAGAGGGATCTCTCCAGGGCAGTCACATAATGGACCAGCGGCTTTCCGGATACGGGTGGCATCAAGACCGGAGGTTGGAGCAGATACTGCTTGATTTCCTCGAAGGCGGTCCGACACTCCTCATCCCATTCATAGGTGGCGCCCTTCTTCATGAGCCGGGAAAAGGGATTACACTTGCCGGCCAGATTCGTGATGAATCGACGTATATAGGCTAAGTGGCCTTGAAGGCCTCGAAGCTCCCGAATGTTGCTCGGGGGAGGCATTTGGCTAATGTCCTTGATCTTCTCTGGGTCGATCTCGATACCTCGGTATCTGACAACAAAGCCCAGAAACTTCCCGGAGGTGACCCCGAAGGCACACATCAGCGGGTTCATCTTCAGGTGACGGGAACGGAGGAAACTGAACACTTTCTCAAGGTCTTTGATATGGTCCTGGCACTGGCATGATTTGACTACGAGGTCATGCACGTAGCATTCCACAAATTTCCCAAGAATCGGTTTGAATATGCAATGCATGGACCTCTGATAAGTGGCATCTGCATTTTTCAAACCGAATGGCATTACCTGGTAGCAAAAGGTACCTTGGAGAGCCCTGAAGACAGTGGACTCCTTGTCTTCGGGGGCCATCCGGATCTGGTTATACCCGGAATACCCATCCATGAAAGAGAGGGCTTGGAACCCAGCCGTGGCGTCAATCAACAGCTCCGTCACCGGGAGTGGGAAGTAATCCTTTGGGCAATGGCGATTAAGATCGCGGAAGTCAATGCAGAATCTGATCTATCCATTCTTCTTCCTAACTGGCACAATGTTGGCAAGCCACTTGGGGTACTGGACCTCCTTGACGAAGTTGGCTTTGATTAGATTGTCAACTTCGGCCTCAACCATAGCACCATGCAAAGGGTGCATCTTCCTGGGAGGCTGCTTAAACCTGTTATGTTTTGCCGGGGGGCCCAGACGGTGAACGGCCACCTGGGGATCTAGCTCTGGCATCTCGTTGTAACTCCAAGAAAACACATCACGGTGCTGTTTGAGGAAGTCTACATACTGCTGCCACTCCTCGGGGGACATGGTTGCACTGATCAATGTGGGTTTCAGATCTGCCTCGCTACCAAGGTTCACCTGTACCAGTTCATCAACCGTGGTAGAGATTCCTTCTTCAAAGGCTGGGAGAGAATCCTCCAAGTCTTCCTCTCCACCCGTGGGGGGACTTCCTGCGACGGGGGGTACTTCTGGGCTATCAAAACTCGAGGGGAAGCTGGTGCCGGCTTGGACAGCAGCGGTCAGCACATCAGGAGACTCGCTTGCCATTGAGACCATAGCAATGAAGGCGGTCGACCCTATCCCATCTGGACTTCGGCCTAAAGGGCCACGTTTGATGACATCAAAGCAGTGGTGACGTTTCGGCCTGAGTCGGTTGATTCCAACTCGACGGAAGAGACACGTATGGCGCACCGCCGTTGTCATCAGCTTGACGTCCCGGTACCGTACATGGGTAGGATGTTCCGGGATGACTTGAGCCTGGTTGATGTAGGAGTACGAGGTGATTTTCCGTCGTTTCTTGGACACGGGAACAAGCCTTACTTGCGTACCCGAAACAACAAAACATTGTCCCATGTCGGGGGTCGTGACCTCCAACCGGTGGATCGGGTGTATGTAGGCGTCATCCATGCTTGCCCAGGGATCACTTGTGACTGGGGCGGGTTCATCCTCCCTTACCAGGATTTTCTTGTCCTTACTTTTGTAATAACCCGCATCCAGTTAGCGGGCCTCACAAGAAGAGAAAGGGGATGCGTCTCCTTGGAGCACGCCTACTCGACCGTTGAGCGAGTACTTAAGGCATTGGTGATATGAAGAAGGGACCGCTGCATGCAGATGGAGCCATGGCCTACCCATCAATGCGTTATAGGCGGTGTCCTGAGAGACAACCATGAACTCGGTGCTGGCAATTAAGCCACAGAACTGAGTCTTCAGGCGGATCTTGCAGACTGGGGTTTGCTCTGTCCGGTCGTACCCCTGGATCCTGAGGTCAGAGGGAGTTAAATCACCTTCAGACAGACCCAGCTTTCGCAACGTCCGGGTCGGAATTAGATTGATTCCGGAACCCGTGTCCACGAGGCAGCGGCGGACTTCTACACCATTGAAGTGGCCAGTGATGTACAATGGGCGAATGTGCCCCTGTATAGGAGGGTCCTCATCTTCACCGGAGAATGAGATAACCGCCTGACATTCGGCGTTTTCGATCATCTCGGTATGGAAGGCTTCCGCAGCTGCTACCTCCGTCTCGAACTCGAGGGGGCTCCATAGGGCCTCGGCAAGTGCCTCGCGCATTTCGGATGACAGGCGAAGGGCCTCAAGGATGGAGAGCCTCACCGGAATGCCGACCATGTGCTTCATAACGTCGTACTTTCGTGCCAAACGCGAGCCTCTGCTTACAGGAGGTCGTTCGGAATTTGGAGGCACAGCGGGTCCGGACGACTGAACCAGCGATTGACTAGTACTGGGTACATCTCGCTGCCTACTAGTAGAAGCCAGTAGAGTAGTCGTCGGAATAGGATCGGACAGCGGAGGCTGGCCTGTAGCCAGGAAAGAATGACCTTGATATGAACGAGGCAGCTCCCCCCGATCTAGTAGCACGAACGGCGGTGGAGGTAGAGCCGAGGGTGTTGGATGGGTTTGCGCGTGCTGAGATCTACACTGAGCATGCTGCCTGGTCACAGTAGCATGTACGGCTTGGCTAGAAGTGCCTGCTGATGTACCTCGCTGACCGGCGCGGTTGTGATTCCGCTGATGCTGACATCTGCTAGACACGTTGGGGAGGTCCGCCTGGCGTTCCCCCTCGTCGGGGGTCATATAGGGATTTACCAGCTCCACGGAGTTAAGCGAAGCGTACCCCTAGCTGTCGCTCGAGGAGTCATCCACCGCTTGGCAAATTCTGGGAGGAATCCCCATTTCAGGGGGCATAAAGTCGCCGAGAGTGCGGGATGACGACGACACTAGAGGTGCGTGTTTCTTCTTCTTGCGTCGCCGCTGCTTTCCTTTTTGGGCAGCGGTCGACTGTGAAGACGATGCAGAGGCACCGACTACTTCTTCTGAAGGTTCTGACTGATTCAGGCGCGCCCGGAGGATTCCATGGGCACGTATGATGGTTTTTCGAGCCATCCAATCGTCGTATTTCTGGGACCCGCGGCTGGGGACCTACTGCCACTCACCTTCACTGTCGCTGCCGATCTCTGATCCTGCAAAGACACCTTCCACTTGCGCTGGTGCTGGGCCCAACTTGACTATGTTTTTGTTGACCTGGTCCTGAAGCCAGTCTTTAAACACATAGCATTGCTTGAGGGTGTGCCCTAGGATCCGATGATAAGGGCAGTAGTTGGGGTGATCTGTGAGATGCGCATCTGTCGGCCTTCTGCTCTAAGGCAAGCGCACAATCCCTTGCTCTAAAGCACTTTGGAAGTAGCCAGGGACCTGATTTTCGTTGAACGAATAGGTCTGGTACCTTCTTTCCGGATAGGGGGCCCTGGGGTCCTGGCCCTGACGAGGGGCGGGAGGGGCCTGCCGAGGAGGCGGCGCCTGATTTTCTCGCCTAGGTGGCGGTGGTGCATTGCGCGGGGGAACCTGTCGGTTCTGAGGCGGTCGCTGCTGAGCAGGAGCCTGTGCTTGAGGTGGAGGACCTCTACGGGGTTGCGGGGGTGGTGCCGCCGGCAGCAACTCCAGCTACCTTGGGGCTTCTATTTGAGCCACCGCGGCGGGTTCAGCCCTGGCGGTCCTCCTGGCCGGGGATCATAGGGGGCAACAAACGTGCCTGATTGGCCTGTTGCAGGGCTTCTTCAAGGCGCTGAGCCTTATCTGAGAAATCCTTGAACCCTCCAGGGTAGTTCTAGGTGATCAGGGAGGGTACCAGCTCTGTCTTGACGTTCCCGACACACATCGTCAGTAGTTTCTCCGGAGTCTGTGGCATATCGAGGGAATACGTAAGTCCCTTCCACCGGGCGATGAAATCTGCAACCCGCTCATCAGGCCTCTGCATGCAGTTGAAGAGGTCTGTGATGCTGCTCTTTCGCGTGGTGGAGCTGAACTGGTATAAGAACTGCCGGCAAAGATCCTCCCAACCGGTCACCGATCCGATAGGGAGCTGGCTGTACCAGATGAATGCCAGACCTTCCAATGTCTGTACGAAACATCGGAGCTTGGCGGCTTCTTGCTGAGCCGGGGTCCCCAGCATGGGGACACACCAGGAAGAAAAATGAGCCAAGTGCTGCGGCGGGTCCCTTATACCGTTAAAAGGTTAGAAAGTGGGGTTCCCAAAACCCGGAGGTGCGGGCATATCATCCACCCATGCGGGATAAGGCTTGCCATCTGGTGGGACCGCCACCTGCCGCGTTTCCAACGCATCGAGGAGAGCTGTGAGCGCCGCAATAGGATCCTCCGGGTGGGTGTCCCTGTCTTGACGGGGATCCCTAACCACAAGTGCATTTCCAGGTTCTTCAACATGGTAGACGGCTTCGGCCGCTCGTGGGTCAACTAGCTGGACGACCTGCGGGGCGACTGGGGGAACCCGGATTGGATTCATCAGATTGCTTCATCGCTCGGGGGGATTCGGCGAGACGTATTGCGCCCTCTTGTCGTACGTTTCGGCTTCCGCCCTGTCTGTGGCAGTAGCATGATCAGGGTGGCCTGGAGGCATCTCACCGGGGGGAAATTGTTCCTGCCCCTGCTGCCCCGGCCTGGGATTACCATAGTTGGGTCGCCGCTCCGCGGCGCACTCAACCAAGAGTTCGTCAACCAGCTTTTTCTGCTTACCAAGCAGCTGGCGTAACGTGGCCTTCTCGGGATCTTCGTCCGTTTTCTGCACAGAGGCGGATGGGTCGGAGTGCTTGACTGTTCGGACGTGCTCCTTACCCTTGCTATTGTTTCGACCGAGTACCGGCGACTCGGTGGGTACGGGGAGACCTAGCAGGTTCCTCTGCTGACGGGTAACTCTCCCTGATGGGTCGAGCAGTGGTGGTACGCCCTCGGGTGGTAAGTCTCCATCAAGGAACTAAAGCTCATCTTCCTTATCCACAACGTCGGCCATGTGGACTGCGACCCCTCTTGAGGGCATATCCTCGATGTCGCATAGCGAATCAGGATGTCGTCGGATAGGGTCGAAGAGGAGAGTGGAATAGTGTCCCCAACCACGGACATGCACATGGGGGGTGGCTTCCCTGACGATTTTGCGGAGTGATTTAAGACTCTGAATGCATTTTTGTTGAAGGGAGCTCTGGTGGCCTAACGACTCAAGGTGTTGGTCCACAAGAAGTACGGCTGCATCGATCAGGCGGCACTGCTCGCCGATTTCTTCGAAGTGCTCTCGACTTCTGGGGTACACCACCCGTTCATAACGGAGGCGGAAGTGTGTCACCCACAGGGTTCGACAAAAGCACCCCACGTCTTCAGGGGTAAGAGACTCTGGTATGTGGAAATTCAGCGCCGCCGTCGGCCAGAACTTCTCCGGGAAGTAATCCGCTGCAAGGATACTCCAGAAGCTCCTGGGCTCGGACTCAGGGTCTGGCCCTGTGTTTCCCCACTCGTCAACCGGGGGCGGCGGAGGGACCGTTAGCGGTACCGAGGCGGACCTCTGAGATAGTAAGCTCAGCGGTGGAGAATAAGACAAACGAGCTGACTGTCCGCCGAATTCCGGGCCATCCTCTGAAGAGTGAGGTGACCTGGCCACGATGTCACGATACGACGGGCTGATAACCACAGCTTCCGGAACAGGAGCCGCGGCTACCAGCGACAGGTCGCGTCGTCGCTCTACCGTCGTTGGCCCCCAAAATAACTCTCAGTGATCTCTGGTAGAGGTAGAGGGCTCTTCTGGTGACAGAGTCGGTGATTGCGTGGTCGAGACCTGCGGAATTCCCAAGATTTCTTCTTCTTGGATGTACCTTCGGAGAGAGACGGGAATCTGGTGGACCTCAAATTCCGGGAGAATGAGGCTAACGTGTCTGGTTCCTGCCCCAGTCCTTGATACGAAGGAGGGAGGAGAAGGTTCCATCGCTGAATCGCATTCCGCTTCCGAGTCGGAGAAGCGGGCAGGTCTGATCTCCACCTGGGACTTCCCAGGATTCTTCTTGTTATGACGACGACCCGCTCTCCTGCCCCGGGGTGGCTCTTCGAGACAGGGTTGATCCCTATCAGGCAGCCTCGGGGCGGCGCTGGCGCCGTGGCGGAGAGGGCCCCCACTCGAGATAGCCGGGGTGCGAGGGGCACCGGGGTAGATGTCGAAGAATACATGGGGAGGAGTACCCATGTGGGCGGGGCCTCTGTTGGAACCGGCAGGAGCATGGGGAGGACCTCCATGGTCGGTGCGGGTGGAGCGAGGCTGACCTTCACTCCTCGAGTTGCTGGGGCGAGGAGGTCCTTCGCCGGTTGCAGAGAGGACGTAGGGAGGGCCCCCACGTTGGAGAAGGACTGGATGGACGGTGCCTTCAGGTTGTCATTCGGGGGTATGAGGATGGACTCCATACCCTGTATAGTGGGCGCGAGAAATGTTTCGGCGCTGAGCGTCATTGCCGCGGGGCAGGTCTTCCTGCGGGATGGGGGTAGCACGAGGCATGCCTCCATGACGAACCTCGGAGCGGGGAAGGCCCACGCTCTGTGGAGTAGTGGTATGAGGAGGACCTCCGTATGAGGTGACATTACCGCGGGTTAGCTCGCGGCGATGACCACTTGGGCCTGCAACCCGGAGAGTCAACCCAGCCTACCCGTGGGGAGGTTGAGGTCTCGATCCAGGTTGGGTGAAGGAGTGCCCCTGCTCAGTATGTGCAGGGGATTCACGTTGCACGTCTGCGGTGGCTCGGGCCACTGTAGCTGTCGACGTTGACGCGCCTGGGCGAGCGTCCTCAGCCCGGGCCCGACGCTGATGTCGGGTCAGGAGAACCGGTGCAGGTGGTGCAGGGACGTAGCCTGCCTGCTCTTCCTGCGGGGCCGGACGGTGGCGCTGACGCGGCCGGGCGTGATCTCTCGCCTGGAGCCCTTGGGTTGGGGCCCTGAGCAGGCTGAGCCGGATGGCACCCGCCTCTTCAGCGTAAGGCGAGGAGTCGTCAAGGCGTTCCGGAGACAGGCTCCTGAAACAGTTGAATGTTGGGGTGGGGAGCAGGGGCTCCCTGCGTGGCCTGTTAGGGCGGCGTTGACGGCGGGGCCTAGATGCCTCCAGGTCTAAGCGGGCCATATCCCGGGTTGGGATGACCCCTTCTTCCTCGTACCTGTGCATGAGGTTGTTGATCACCCTTCGCTGGATGACCTCTGATGGGGAAAGGGGACGTGGGCACCCCGTATTCCGCGATGTGGCAGCTGTCGTGGCGGTAGCGGCGCTACGTGGGGTGGTCGTGGCGGTGTTTCCCCTACCCCTGCGTGGGCGAGGAGAAGATGGCGACTGCGTCTCTGTAACAACAACCTGGTTCCTGGCAAACGAAGGGATAAACTCATCAGTACTGAGAGGAAAAGGATCGACAGCCAGTGCGCCAGCGTCCTTCCATTCTCCACGTGTATAAGAATGATACACTCCAACACGCAACAGAACGGAGTTCCCCACGTTCTACTGCCCCGACTTCCGGTGAGTTTCACGACAGGCCCGCTATTTTCTTGGTGGGACCAGGCACCAGATATCTGGATCCGGTTAACCATCAATCCACTGGTGTCTCGAACGCTACTAATCTCCATATGGAGGAGAAGAATTTCACGTCGGGTTAACCATTTCTGTTTCTGACGCTTTCTCCAGGGCGCGCACCCGTCCGTCCGTGGGGGAGGACGCGCGACGCTTTTGTTGCCCCGCATTCCCGCTTTCCAAAGGCGGGCGGCATTCACTCCTTATTAAGGGACGTCTGCTCCTTGATCGAAACAGGATGATGGGATGTCGGTTCTTCCTACTATGGATTCCTCCTCAGAACTCGTCACCTAGTCCAAGTCTCCCTCATAGATTTAATACGTAGTTCATGAAACTCTTCCCAGTTCCATGTTTCCATGGACGCCAGTTAATTACACTTCTTCTGTCGGGACATTCCAAAGGGTCCAGTCAGGGCAGCAACCTTCAGTCAGGGGAGTAATCACGTTGAGGAATCAGTAGCGTGTCTGGATGCTGGGGTACCTGGCATGTCTGTCTGTTATCCTTGGCCACAAGGATTCTCGAGGGCGTGGAGGCCCGAGGCATCCCACATCGAGAGCGGGGAATTATATGTCATAGAAACATAAATGAGGTTTTCCTTAGCTTCCCGTGTTTGACACAGGGTATGCCACAAGTTTAACGTCCAGTAGAGACGGATCAACCCAACCAGAGCATTAGCTAGGATAGATCAGATTGAGGGATCCTCCTTGAAGGGATGTCAATACTGGGGCCAGCCAATGGGCGGCTGTGAAGAAGAGCGTACCGACATGATCTCACCGGGATAAGACGGTCCGGACGAGAATTGGGATGGCTGATAGGTTGATGAATGGAGTGGAGGGAGAGCGAAATGGGACCATCGTAGGGGTGACAGTGATGTTGGGCTTGAGCCTTGACGAGGCTTCCTACATATCCCCGTGGCAGGGAATCAAAGTCCGCGTAGTTCGGGATGGTGCCGGTAAACCGACTTGAAGGTGGACCTTGGCCTGATGAATGTCGTCAGCGATCCAACGTGAAGGTGGACCATGGTCCGATGGGCATCGTCAGCGTACCGACGTGAAATTAGACCCGTGGGTCCACTAGTGGTGGGATTGAACCTTAGGAAGGTTTCCTACGTACCATGCCTTGACATGGATCAAAGTCCCCGTAGTTCAAATGATGGAATACAGTTTAACGTCTTGCGGGACGATAATGAACCCTGACGTGAATAGACGACGGGCAGTGGGTGTCGGCGAACCGATGTAAATGATGGACCTTGGTCCGATGGGAGTTGGGCTTGATCCTCAGGGAGGCTTCCTACGTACCATGCCTTGGCATGAATCAAAGTCCTCGTAGTTCGGATGAAAATTGTTGGGGGGGGGGCTTGGCACACCGACCAGGAGACGGTTTGGGCCAATGATTGTTGGGCTTGAACCTCAGAGAGGCTTCCTACATACCATGCCTTGACATGGATCAAAGACCTCGTAGTTCGGGTATGTGTGCAGTTTAATGTCATGTGGGACAAGGGGGCATACAGTTTAACACCATGATGGATGAGGGCGAAACTCGACGTGAATGAACGACCGAGCAAGGTGGCTTTGTCGACGAACCGACATGAATGATGGACCTTGGTCAAACAAGTGGTGGGATTGAGCCTCTGAAAGGCTTCCTACGTACCATGCCTTGACATGGATCAAAGACCTCGTAGTTCGGGTTAGTCACAACAGCTTGCCGTCGAACTAGAATTGCAGTTTAACATCGTGCTGGACATAGGTAGAACACGACGTGAATTGGATGATGGGTGGGCTTGAACCTCGTGGAGGCTTCCTACGTACCACGCCTTGACATGGATCAAAGTCCTCGTAGTTTGGGTTGGAGAATATAGTTTAACGTCATGCGGGACGGGGGTGAACCGACGTGAGTGAGGTCGAAACGACTGGATGATGGGTTGACTTGAACCTTAGGAAGGCTTCCTACGTACCACGCCTTGACATGGATCAAAGACCTCATAGTTCAGGTGGGGCTTTGTCTACGAACTGACGTGAAAGCGGACCTTGGTCCAATGAGTGGTGGGTCGCAACGGCTTGCCATTGGACTGGAATGCAGTTTAACATCATGCTGGACGAGGGCGAACTCGACGTGAATGAATGACCGAGAAATGTGGCTTGAACCTCATGGAGGCTTCCTACGTACCATGCCTTTACATGGATCAAAGTCCTCGTAGTTTGTTAAGATGGGTCACAACGGCTTACCGCTGGACCAGAATGCAGTTTAACGTCATGCTGGACGTGGGTGAGACCCGATGTGAAATGATGGGTGGGATTGAACCTCGTGGAGGCTTCCTACGTACCATGCCTTGACATGGATCAAAGTCCTCGTAGTTCGTTAAGGGTAGGGGTCAGGGTCGGTGCTCACTCTAAGCCCACGTGAGTCATGCTCGGTGTGAGAAACAAGAGGTTACAAGGACCTGACGATCACGTCGCGAAGGATGCGTCCGTGAGAAGCGAAGAGGGGCTTACGCGTTAGGCGGCCCATGGTGCTAGGACTTACTCCAGGATGGAGGCCCATGGCGACAAAGAGCAGGAAAGATGGACCTTGGTCCAATTATGGGAGGTTCCTCGTTCCCTATCATGCCCTCCACTGACCTTGGTTGTGGTGAAGTACGGAGATGCAGAGGTGCAGCCATCCGTTGGGGAACTATGGTCGCCCTTCTCCTACAAACATACGCCACTCCGACAAGGAGGATCTCATCCCATGTAAATGGGTGATTCCATTCCCGTGAAGACGAGTGGTGTAAAAAATGTTCAACCTGGGGGGACCCTTCGTGAGGGAGACGAGGTCGGGTCACTGTTTGACGTCATGTGTTGAGGACGTGGTGCTTGGAAGTTTAACGTCCTGCAGCTCGGACGAGGGGGGTTCACTCCACACCCCTAGGACTTACATAACCGGTACCCTCTGGTCCTCGGGGAAGGGAAGGTACCAGTAAGGCCATGGTTAAGGGGGGTCGTGGACCGAACCATCGAGGGGTCCATGTTAGCGTGGCTATGCGAAGAAGCAATAGCCGTTAGCGTGCCTATGCGAAGAAGCATTAGGCGAAGCAACGCTACGGGTAGTATTGTCCATGGGACTTTGAAATCACATCGTGCAAACCTGGAGGGTCGCACGGGAAGAGGAATCTCTAAGCAAAGCAGTGTGCTTCGCGAAGTGGAGGGCCTTGGGCTTAGCATGGGGCATAGGCGTGATTGGAAGGTAAATCGCGAAGTGGAACAGAGTTCGCGGAGCACTGCCTCGCGAAGAAGGGGTGCCTCGCGAAGCAGGGTCCTACGAAGTAGTGTGCTTCGTGATGTGTAGCGATCCTGCCTTAGCATAGGGATCACTAGCATGGGATGGGTGTTTCGCGAAGCATAAACGCTCCACGGCTGCCCGAGTTCCCTTGGGAATCCCCTTCCTTCGCGAATGCCCTTGAGCTTCGCGAAAGGCATCCCTCTCGGAAGAGGGGATCAAAACGAGACAATGCAGAGGAGTCTCGCGAAGTAGAAGTACCTCGCGGAGCTCATGATTCCCGGGGCAAAGCGTGCTTCGCGATTCGGGAGAGGAGAAGCCGAAAGGTCGGATCGTCCATCCTCCGGGACTCAGGGGGAGTCCAGTATTTATAGGGAAGGGGCGCCGCGAAGCAGGGCTTGCGCGCTGCCTCCAGTGCTTCGCAGCGCGCTCGCGAACGTCAATGGCCTCCACGGAGCATTACCGCCTCAGGAGCTTCACGGCGGCTCGCGAACGTCAAATGCGTTCGTGGAGGATTACCGCCTCTAGAGCTTCGCGGCGGCTCGCGAGTGTCAAATGCGTTCGCGGAGCATTACCACCTCTGGAGCATCGCGGCGGGTCGCGAACGTCAAATGCGTTCGCGGAGCATTACCGCCTCTGGAGCTTCACGACGGCTCATGAACGTCAAATGCATTCGCGGAGCATTACCGCCTCTGGAGCTTCGTGAGGCCGCCATGGTCGGGGCGCTTCGCGGCGGGGCTTCGCGTGGGTGCTTCGCGGCGGTGCTTCACGAGTCAGCGCACTGACCTTCTTTTTTGTTCCTTTCTTTCGGGCCATATTTTTGGCACCAACAGTATTGAAAAAAGATTTGATAATGGATTTTTTTATGTCAATATTTTTAAATGATATGTTGTCGTTGAAATGTGGAAATGTTATATTTCCTTTATATTTGTTTTATGTGTACTGAATATGTTACGGTTCTTAGGCATTGTGTATGTATATACATGGTTCCATGATAAACCTAGGGAAGGTGAGCCCAAGATTACTCTCAAATGAATTGGGTAACGTGATGGAGGAAAACATTAATGTTTATCCTAAGAGATTTAGAGAAGATAATGTGATGGGTATTCCAAATGTAACTCCCTACGTAGCTGTGAAAGCTAAATTATAAGTATGTTATGGATTCCACATGTTACGATTAAGATTTATCTTTTCTACGTGTTTTTCATAAATCCTATGATTTTATGAATAATTCTAAAGTGGTTACTCTCTGTATGGTTTTATTGACTAATATTCTCTTTCCGTTTTTTATAACCCTTAATGAGATTTTTATGCCCATCCAATTTTTTTAATTTTTATACATGACTTAGAGATGAATAATGTCAAGGATGGGATCACAGAAAAGTCATACTATATAAAACATGTAACTATACATTACTCTTTTTTAAGACTTTTTATTTTATGAAAAAATATAAACTGAGTAGAAGTGTCTACATTATAATTTTTCAAGTGGTTATGTATATTTCATTGATCAATTCTCTAAAAATAAAAACATGAAAAGATTCTTAATGTGAATTTTCAATTTAATTCAAGATAATGTAATGTTTTAAGGTTGGTGTAGTTAATTACTATAATCTATATCTTATTCTAGTGTAATGATCTCATGGATCATGTTATTTGATTCTAATATAATTCGTATCATATTACCTACCATGATATATTACATGACTCATTTGTATAATCAATGATATATAGTGTTTGGTTTATGAAATGTTATTCTCATTTTCATATACCCTTAATCTCTTGTTATCATTACATGATCTTTGATATTTACTTTATTTTATGATACTGATAATCTAACCTCATCCATTATAATGTTTTGTTTCACAGGCTGTGAATAATTTTTTTTGTATTTGAAATATCTTCAAAGGGTTTCAGATTTACAGATCCTATGGGGAGAGATATAGTTCCACAATGAACTGGTTGTTTATTTCTCCAATTTTCCAAAGGCACTATAACTAAATTATTTTGGGGTGGATCAATATGTTTTGTAATGAATAATAAAATATTACGATGAAATATTTATGTATGAGATGTTTGGGTATTTACATTATTCTTCATCACCATATGGATTCCCTTCGAGATGTAGTACATACCTCGAAAGCCACATTTGGAATTTAGGTCTCCCCTATATTCTATGATTCCTTATTTTCATTTGTGGTATGACCATTGAAGGTTAGAGATGTACTTATTAGGTCCTTTTTTCATGCTTTAGAATTATTTATGTACATAATATCTATAATATTGGTATTTATCACTAGTGTACATGTTAAATATAGTTGTGGAACTGTTATGGCTTACTCGAAGCTAGTTTCATAAGACACTTGTCGGTGACTTGTAGAGAAAAATGATGTTTGAAAATGGCGTGGATTATTTTGGAAGATGTATGACCTAGGATGTCTCACGGAAGAAAGAATATTCATAGTGCCTTTGGTTTCAAAAACTTGTAATAACATTTTCCCCTTTGTATTTATATCCCAGGATATATTTGTATCTCACTCATTCATTGTTTTCAGTTTAGTTATATATATATATTATATTTTTGTTATGGATTAAATGGTGTATTAATATTTTATTTTTATTTTCTTTTACCCGCAACGGGCTTTCAAATTTTGAGATAATTCTACTTAGTTCTAGTCACCATCCATTAGCCTATTAGTGGTGGCCATTGGCTGGCATAATCGACCTATCATAGGGCAGGGAAGGGCCTCAATTTGTTGGGTATTATGAAGATTTATCTCTTTGCATATGTTAATATTGTGTGAGTTCATTATTAATTAAAACAAAATTAATTTCATAAAATTTAAAGATAATCTCATGTGTGTATGAAAGGGATGATGAAGGAATTATAAATTCAATATAAAATAAATTATAATAACTCCCCCGTGGACAGATGTCACGACCCGTCCTCGGGGCCCGTGTCGTGACTACCCCAAGCTTGCCTTCCATAGGCCAGGGGATGGTGACTAGCACCAAGGCGTAATTCCCGTTAAAAAGGGAAGGCATTGCCTTTGTAAAGTAAACAAACACCACAGAGAAAGCAAGCAGAAGTAAACACTAAGTAAAAACTGGGTTCAACAGTAAGTGCGGAAAAGTAAGTGGGCCAGAATACGAACCCAAACTGAAAGTAAAGTACAACTAAAAAAGGGAGTACAACAACTGAAAATTAAAGCCGCAGCCTCGAGCCGTCCACTAGAATTCCCACCTGAAGGGTGGATACAGATAGCCTCCATAGCTCCTCGGGTGCAGCCGTCTGCTCCGAGTACGTCCCACCCAGTGGTCCACCTCCCGGTACCGACCTACTCTGCAAGCCCCAACCACGATCAGCACTGTCCGTCGTCTACATCCAACACAACGTAGTGCAGACATAGCCCGTGCATGGGTGAGTATAAGCTACTCAGTAGGGACCCCGAGACCCCCGAAGGTCTCCCAGAATCCACAAAGGATAATCCAAAATGGAAAGACATAATAACGAAGTAACATCCGACACTACTTAGGTATATTCCCATACATATACCTAAGCCCTCAATTCTCGTTCGACTCCAACATCCGAGCTCATGTACTACCCATTCCAAACAGGAAATCACAACCCAATCCATACAGGAAAGCATAACGAAATCCACACTGGATATGAAGTCAAACTTATCGATGATAAGGATTGAAAGTCTAGATTCAGCTCACACAGGTATAATTCTTCGTAAAACGATAGAGATGCTCAGATGTAGCCACTGATTCATCTAAGCCGTTAGTCCCAAACATGATCGATAGGTACTAACCCCTGCAATGACCCACAAAGGATCGATTGGTAACTAACCCCCGCAATGACCCACACAGGATCAGACCCGCATAGGATCTGTAGGCGCTGGCCCACACAGGACCACAGAGCACTGACCCACACAGGATCTGACCCACACAGGATCGGTAGCACTGATCCACATAGGATCGCTTAGTTCTGTAGTCATTGCCATAGAATCCACGGAGGATTTATATACAGTCGTCATCGTCGTCGCAGTCACAACCAGCTCTAGGGTTCCCGCACACAACAAGCTCGTTCGGGAGGGTCCGCTCCACGAGCCGAGGGGATGATACATCAACTGACACATAGTCCGAAGATGATGTATTCAAAAGTTTAGTATCGTCAAGAGGAACTCAACATCAGAGACAATGTGTCAATCGGACGCCCGGTCTGAGAGTTATTGGCTTTTTTCGTCCTAGGGGCCCGGTTGGTTTTTAAGTCAAAACCAACCCGAACGTACTCCAACTGCGTCCAGACCTCAAGAGGAGTAAGCCAAAAGGTCCATCTCACTAAGAGGAATCCATCAATGTCGACTACACATCAATCGGACGTTCGGAACTCAAGTTATAAGCGTTTCCGCTCCGAGGGCCCGGTTGGTTTTGCGTACGAACCAACCCGGCCGAACCCAAGGTACCCCGAAATTTTGAGTGTAATATAAAGAAATGACTGTCTCAATCCAAGGATCGCATCGCAGCTGACGGTGCATCGATCGGAGGTCCGCAGCCCATGTTATGGGCAAAAGACCATGAGGGGTCCGATATTAGGGCGTTCGGCCCCGGTCCGACCCGGCCCGATACCATATGGGTCGACCCGAATCGGGTTGACCTGACCCGGGTCTGGGTCCGTCCTACTTGGGCGTTGCCCGACCCGGCTGGCTTGGCCTGACCCGGCCTGGGTGCAGCCCGGCCTGGTGGCTCGGCCTGGCCAGGGTGGCCAGGCGGCCAGGCTGCTCGGCTGTTACGGCCGAGCGAAGAAGGGATGGGGGGGGGGGTGTGCTTCCCCCCACGTAGTGAAGCTACGGCCCCCATGTGGGGGGCCACACCTGCTGTCCAACCAGGGGTTACGAACCCTGGTTTTCCCCCTGACCGGCCGGCCCACTCTGGCCTGCCTGCTGCTGCCGCCCCGGGATCGGTATGGGCAGGTCCCCCTGCTCTGACGACGACGGCCCGGAACCGGCCGCCAATCCCTGCTCCGCCGCGGCCCCGCTCCGGCCGCGTTGCTCTTGTGATTCTTCTGTGTGGCGCGACGGTGCCACAGTTTAGTGCGTCTTCAACGGCATCGCGCTTCTCTGTCCTTCCTTTAATATTTTCCGTGTGGTGCTTCGGCATCGCGCCGCCTTACACGTTCCGCAACAAAATCAAACCAACACGGGGGAGGAGGGTCGGCCGTGTTCGTGCAGTCTAACCTCCTCCCGTTATTGTGATATCTGGTGGCTCAAATTGAAAAGGTGGAAACGATGGAAGTAATCACGAACATAAAAATAAAATAGACCCCTACCTTGAGCGTAGTCGTCGAACGAGGTTGTCGCGGAAGGGGACGTCGCAGAAAAAAGGTGGATCATCGTGTCGCGGAGGAACGATGTCTCCCTTCCATTGACACGGAAAGAAAGAACGAGAAGATGCATGTCGGGTCGTTGATCTCCGAGGAAGGCGTCTCTCACCGTCGTCCGTCGTCGGAGGTCGGCGTTCTTCGTGTTCTTCGCGTTCTTCGCATTCTTCGCGTTCTTCGTCAAGGAGGAAGAACTTCAAGATCTTGAGAAAATTCTCCCAAGCCTCTCACAACACAACAACCCTTAATAAAATTAGAGTTGTTTTATTTTATTTCTCAAGCAATGAATTTGAAATTCCAAAACAAAACAATCAATTAAATAGAATTAATTGAAACATTTTAACCGCCCAAATTAATTGAGGCATTTCATAAATAGAAAACGCAAGGGTTGAATTCCACTTAATAGTGGTGCGGGTGTGTTACTTTATTAAAGGATGGGGTTTAGGTAGAAAAGAAACTATTGGGTTCGTGTGGGCCCCACCTAAAAAATATCCTACATAGTGGGTAGGATATTATGGGTCCCACTCCAATCACTTAGCTTAGGTTAAGCAGCTCTAATTAAAATAAAAATTTGTCGCACCATTTTTATTTTATTCCATTACTTAGCCCAAAAACATAAAAACCTCACCCGAGAAAACATAACTCCAGAAATGGTGTTTCTAAGCAATTACCAGCGCTGTGATTCTATCGGTGCCCTTGGAATTCAATTCCGAGCACCGGTTAAAAGGTTAGAAAAACCCGCTCTTTCGTTCACTGAACGTACCCGAGCTAAACTTCGAAAAATGATTACGGGCACACCGGGCCTCGGAATCAGGTGCTGTCAGAAGTTGCGTTCTTCTAAAATCCCAAAAAAAAATTAAGAAAAAATTTCCCGTGAATTTTACAGGTCTTTACATTACTCCCACCTCAGGGCTTTACATCCCCCTAAAGATACATCATAAACTAAGAAAACAAAAGTGGGTACTGAGCACGCATCTGAGCCTCCTGTTCCCAAGTGCTCTTCTCGAGGTTCTCGTGCTGCCATATGATGTGCACTAGAGGAATTGACCGTCCATGCAGGACCCTCTCCTGTCTGTCCTCGATCTCCACCGGGACCTCCACAAAAGTCGCCCCATCATCAATGTCCAGCTCCCCATGGCCAATGATATTCGTTGGGTCATGCACGTATCTCCTCAGCTAGGATACGTGGAAGACGTCGTGCACCCGGTGCAATTGAGGTGGTAGAGCCAGGCGATAATCCCCCTCGCCATTCCTGCTGAGAACCTAGAATGGTCCGATGAAGCGTGGAGATAACTTGCCGCCTCGGCCAAATCTCTGTAATCCACGTTGAGGTGAGACCCGCAAGAAGATGTGGTCGCCATCCTCGAACTCTAGTGGCCTCCGCCTCCTGTCATCATAAGACTTATGATGGCTCTGAGCTGTCCTCATCTCCTCCTGGATGATCTGGACCTTCTCAGTCGTGGCCTGGAGCATCTCTGGTCCCACAAGTGCTGACTCCCCAGGGTCTGTCCAGCACAGAGGTGATCTGCAAGGTCGGACGTTAAACGCCTCGTATGGTACCATACCGATGGTGGAGTGGTAGCTGTTGTTGTACGTGAACTCCACCAAGGGTAGGTGTTCCTCCTAGATATGACCAAAGTCGAGGACACATGTGCGGAGCATGTCCTCGAGAGTCTGATTGGTCCTCTTTGTCAGATCATCTGTCTGAGGGTGAAAGGCGGTGCTCAGACGAAGCTGTGTCCCGAACGCCTCCTGCAACCCCTTCCAAAGTCGGGAAGTAAAGCGAGCATCTCGATCGAAGATGATAGATGATGGCACACCATGAAGTCGTACAATCTCATGAACGTAGAGACATCCCAAGATCTCTACTAAGCCCTGCTCTCTGATGGGTAAGATGTGAGCCGACGTGGTGAGTCGGTCGACAATCACCCAAATGGAGTCATGACCTTTGGAAGTGTGTTGAAGTCCAGTCACAAAGTCCATAGATATCCCTTCCCACTTCCACTCCGGGACCTCCAAGGGCTGTACCAAGCCTGCTGGTACCTGGTGCTCTGCCTTCACCTGCTGGTAGGTGAGGCATAGAGAAACAAACTCTGCCACAACCTTCTTCATGTCTGGCCACCAGTGCTGTCGTCTGAGATCCTAGTATATCTTCGCCACTCCAGGATGTACCACCAAAGGGGAAGCGTGAAACTCTCTCAGCACCTCCTCTCTTAAAGCGGCTGGCACCAAGGTACATCCTCTGAAAAGGACGTCGTGATCTCCTCCGATAGAGAAACCATCAGGTGCCTGTCCTGAGGATATCTGCACACGCCGAGTCTCACAGTCATCATCCCCACGCTGTGCCTCTCTGACCTGCTGCAGTAGTGAAGGAGTGACTGTGAGTGACTGAAGAAAGGCTGCTCCATCTCTATCCACGAAGGATATCTGCAAAGCGGCTAGCTTCTCTATCGCCTCCCCATGTAGCTGGATGTCCGTCCTCCTACTGAGAGCATCGTCTACTACGTTCCCCTTCCCAGGAGTATAGACTATCTCAATTTCATTTTCCTAGAGGAACTCGAGCCATCGCCGCTGTCTCAGGATCAGGTCCTTCTGCGAGAAGATGTACCTGACACTCTGATGGTCAGAATAGACTATAAATCGCTCGCCCATTAGATAGTGTCGCCTCATCTTCTGAGTGAAGACCACTGCTTCTAACTTCAGGTTATGGATAGCGTAGTTCTGCTCATGTTTCCTCAACTGACATAATCCATAGGTGATCAAGACCCACTCCTACATTAGGACACATCCGAATCCGGTCCCTGATGCATCGCAGTAAACTACGTTCCCAACTCCCTCCTCCAGTAGCCTCAAGATAGGCGCGCTAGTCAATCTATCTCTTAGCTCTTGGAAGCTCTTCTGACACCTGTTTGACCACAAAAATGGTTTCCCCTTCTTCTTCAAAGCTGAGAGTGGTGTCGCAACTATGGAGAAGTCTGGAACAAATCTTCGATAGTACCCAGCTTGTCCCAAGAAACTCCACACCTCTGTCACGCTCCTAGGTGACTCCCATGCTTGCACTACCTCGATCTTCACAGGATCCAACGCAACTCCCGCCTCAGTGATGATGTGTCCCAAGAAGTGGAACTCGCGTATCCATAACTGACACTTAGAGATCTTACCATAAAGCTGGTTCTCTCAGAGTGTGTCCAGTACAACCCGCAAGTGGTAGGCGTGCTCCTCCTCAGTCATCGAGTATATCAAAATGTCGTCAACGAAGACCACGAAAAATCGATCGAGGTATGGATGAAAGATCCTATTCATGAGGCCCATTAACACTGCTGGAGCATTGGTAACGCCGAATGGAATAACCATGAACTCATAGTGGCCATACTGACATTTGATGGCCGTCTTCTGCATGTCCTCATCCCAAAATCTGAGCTGATGATTTCCTGATCTAAGGTCTATCTTCGAGAACCACCGTGCTCCCTTGAGCTGATCGAAGAGGCCATCAATCCTCGGAAGTGGATACTTGTTCCTCACTATCACCTGGTTCATGAGACGATAGCCATCACAATGTCGCAAACTCCTGTCCACCTTCTTGGCGAACAATATCAGGGAAGCCGAGGGTGAAACACTGGGTCGGATAAATCCCTTGCCCTGCATGTCCTCCAACTGTACCTGTAGCTCTCGAAGCTCGGAGGGAGCCATCCGATATGCTGGGGTGGATATCGGGGCTATCCCGGGGTACAAGTCAATATAAAAGTCTACCTCTCTGCGAGGAGGTAGTCCTGGAACATCGTCGGGGAAAACGTCCGCATACTGATCCACCACTATAGGAAAACTAGGACTCCGCATGTCAACTGCTCCTAGGATGATGCTAGCCAACTAATGAGTAATGGGATGTCCTTTCCTCTACGAGTGTCCATCCTATGTTGCGAATTCTCCCTTCTCATCGGTGAAGGTGAACCTGCTCCCGTCGGTGCGTACACACCGCACCTTGTGACTAATACAGTCAATCTGAGCATGGATTGTAGATAACCAATCTGTGCCCAAGATGACGTCGCAAGGCCTCGACACCGCAACAAGAATATCCCAGCCAAAGATCTCGCATCCTAGAGTAATCTCACACTACCGGCAGTAGTTCGTAATCGTCGAGTCTGCTCCCATATGAGTCTCTAGCCATAAGGATCGAGCCAACGGCTCTGTCGGAATCTCCGAGATCCGAACAAGGGTAGTGGCTATGAAAGAATGACTCGCTCCTGTGTCTATACGAACTAAAACAAGGGTGGAATAGACAAAGATAGTACCTCGAATCCTCTCGGGCGTGCCGTGGTCGTAGGACTCCACTTCCTGAAGCTGTTCCTATCTCTGCCTTCCAGCTCCCTATGGTCGGGGTGGACCTCCTGGGGGTGGTGGTGGTAGAGGCTCAAAGCGTCGCCCACCACCTGCGGCTCAGCCAGCACCTCTGCCTCGTCCGCCTACTCAATGCGGACCGCCACGGTCAACCCTCTGCCTCTGCTTGGGTGGTCCCCCAAATGTCTGCTGCTCTTCCGCACAGCAGTTCGGGCAGTCATGAGCCATGTGGCCCTGACCGCCACATGCGTAGCACTATCTGACTCTCGAAAGACTGGCTCCGCGCTGTGTGCCCCGCACCACGGAGCCAGTGTTCTGAGGTTGTCTACCTGAGGGTCTGGTCTGCCTGGACCCATGAGTTATCTGTCAACTGCCAGCTGCAGAAGACACTGCTACGTGCCGCCCTGCCGTTGGTCTCACTGCTGATCTAGGTTCAGCAAGGAAGCTCTCGATGAGAAGGGCTTTCTCTTGTAACCCTACCTGTGTCAAAATGCTGAGGGAGATCAGCGATGCCCTGATCTCCTACCTCAATCCCTCCTCGACGGTCTGAGCCCAGAAGAATGGGTCATATACCATGTCCGCCAAATAGCACGAGAGATCTGTAAATCTTGCTGAGTAGTGGGCAACCTTCAAGATGCCTTTCCGCAGCTATAGAAGCTCCTGGATGCGCACCGCACGGAGGGTGGCTGGGACGTACTCCGAGCGAAAGAGGCTCTCAATGTCCGTCCAAAGGAAAGATGCCTCGTCGTGCCCCTAGAGCATCAAGCCCCACCATATTCATGCTGCCACGTGCAGGAGGCTCACTGCGAGGATCACCATGAGGTCTGCTGGTGTCCTCACTAACCTGAATACTCGTACAACTGCCTCCATCCAATCCTCGGCTGCCTGAGGGTCTGTCTCCCCACTGAACCTTGGAGGTCGCTAACGTTGAAACTCGTGCAGGGCACTAAGGAAACGTGCATCGTCAGTGGCTGAGGCTGGTATCATCGGTGGCTCGGCGGGTAGAGGTACCGCAGGTGCCTCTGCTGTCAAAGGGCCCTGTACCGAGGCCTTGTCGCTCGGTGGGTTGTCTTCACACACAATGCTCGGATCCCTAGCTGGCTGCCATCGTGGGGCCATCCTGAAAAGGAACAGGTGTGCCACGGTCAAACAGTATACCTGGTGAACTGACACAAAGTAATCACCAAGAAAACTTGAAACACACATGCAATCAATTTCTTCATGCATTAAGTCAGAAATCAGAAGTCAGGGTCCTAGTGTATGGATACGTTGGCCGCCACACCAACACTAGACTCCCTGGAATGATATCCACACTCAATACTCTTAACACTATTGCTTCAGATAGAAAACGAACAGAGTCCTATGTTCTGCAGTAGAACCGAACTCCTCTAATACCAATTTGTCACGACCCGTCCTCGGGTCCCGTGTCGTGACTACCCCAAGCCCGCCTTCCATACACCAGGGGATGGCAACTAGCACCAAGGTGTAATTCCTAGTAAAAAGGTAAGGAATTTCCTTTGTAAAGTAAACAAACACTACAAAGAAAACAAGTATATGTAAACACTAAGTAAAAACTGTGTACAACAGTAAGTGCAGAAAAGTAAGTGGGAAAAAATACAAACCCAAACTAAAATAGAGTACAACTGAAAAAGTGAGTACACCAACTGAAAAGTAAACCCACAACCTTGAGCCATCCACTAGAAGTACCACCTGAAGGGTGGGTATAGATAGCCTGTGCATCTCCTCGCGTCCATCCGTCTGCTCCGAGTACGTCCCGCCCTGTTGTCCACCTCCAGGTACCAACCTGCTCCGCAAGCCCCAACCACGATCAGCACTGTCCGTCGTCTGCAACCAACACAACATAGTGCGGGCATAGCCCGTGTAGGGGTGAGTATAAGCTACTCAGTAGGGACCCCGAGACCCCCAAAGGTCTCCCATAATCCACAAAGGATAATCCACAATGTAAAGATACAATCACGAAGTAACATCCGACACTACTTAGGTATATGACCATACATATACCTAAGTCATCAATTCTCATTCAGCTCCAACATCCAAGCTCAAGTACAACCCATTCCACACAGGAAATCACAACCCAATCCACACAGGAAAGCATAACGTAATCCACATAGGATATCAAGTCAAACGTATCGAAGATAAGGATTGGAAGTCAAGATTCAGCTGACACAGGTATACTTCTTCGTAAAAAGATGGAGATGATTAGATGTAGTCACTGATCATCTAAGCCATCAGACCCACACAGGATAGATAGGTACTAACCCCCGCAATGACCCAAAAAGGATCGATAGGTAACTAACCCCCGCAATGACCCACACAGGATCGGACCCACACAGGATCTGTAGGCGCTGGACCACACAGGATTGCTGAGTGCTGACCCACCCAGGATCTGACCCACATAGGATCGGTAGCACTGATCCATGTAGGATCGCTGAGTTCTGTAGTCATCGCCGTCGAATCCACGGAGGATTTCTGTACAATCGTCATCATATTCGCAGTCGCAGCTAGCTCTAGGGTTCCCGCACACAACACGCCTGTTCGGGAGGGTCCGCTACACGAGCCGAGGGGCTGATACATCAACTGAAACATAGTCTGGAGTTTATGTAACACCCCAAGATTTCATAGTGTGTTACTTCTTCAAAATAATTCAATAACTTTCACTACATGCAACACCAAGTTCAAGCACACCATGACTTACCAAACAAGCCGTTCAAAATAGGTTATGAATAGTATTAGATAATTTTTAATGTTTATATAATCCTTATAATTTTAGAATCCATATTATGAGTTTCTTAGATATAATGCAAGAACAAATTCATTTTCAGTATTGCAGTTTTATCAACTTTAATAGTGAACCATTTTTAAATACTATATTTTAAACTTTTTGACTAAATGGGGACATCAAAAATTTAAAATGAAACATCCCAAGCTTCTACGGTACGCTTCTCTTTGAATAATGTGATAGCGTGTGTTGTACGCAACACCGAGTTCTAACACACCATAACTAATCAAACTAGCCGTTATGAATAGTAATACCTACTTTTTGAAATCATATATATTTTATATTTCAAAATGGACTTCATTTTTGGATTCGTAATATCGAAATTATCCTAGGGTGAAATTTTGGTACTTTTCGGATAACTTTTATATTTTGATGAATAGTTAAAATTACTAAATTTTAATTAAAAACAACTTTTTTAATCAAAATAATTAATAGTGATAAATTATGAATTTGAGTGTTTTTAAAGTATATTTAGAATATATTTTTACCATTTAATATAATGTTGGTTATTGGACATAATTTTACAATTAAATCGAACATAAACAAGTATCAATCTTTTGATAGTTATTATCTCTTAAAAACACGCTTTTTGTTTTGACAGCGGGAATTAATTTTAAATTAATTTCTGCCACTTCTGTGTTTTGATTTTAGGAAAATGGATTCCATATTTGGAATCAGGATGTCCAAATTGTGTAAATAGGTAACTTTTATTTTTAGACATTTTGAATAATTACTGCGGTAAATATTTTATTTACCATGGTTAAAAGGTAAATCCGGTAAATAAGGGTTAAAAAAATAATATTATAATAATAAAAAATTACCCTAAAACGTGTCTTAACCCTATTGGTTGATACATGGTCGACCATGGGAATCTTTGGGTCTATTTTGGGACCCCATGGATCCACTTGTAAGTGATAATGACACATTATATTAATAAAGCTTAAATAAAAATAAAAATGGCATAAGCTTACATCTTTTAGAAGAACAATTTTTACATAGGGTTATACATGTTGGATTTTCGATTATAAATATTCATTAGAAAGATAAAAAGATTTACTACATAATGATATTTTATTTATAATTTTTAGACATTAAATAAGTTATTTTATTTATGACACAATGATGATGCAGTAATTACTATAATAGTGAAAAATTAAAATAATTGATATTATAAATACCCAAATAAATATAATATGAAACTTTTAATGAATTAAACTAATTTTCTAGGATAATATGATATATTAGGATTGATTTAATTGATTTTTTTCGAAGTAATAAATCTGTTATGAGTTTCACAAAAATCAACTATTGAATAGTGTCAAAATTGACAAAAAAGAGTTCTTAAAACAAATATTATATTATTAATTGATATTAAATTCCTAAAAAATCTACGGTTCGGCCAAGAGACTTATAGTATGATAGGTTAATCATTAATGGACCACTTGGGGGTCTCTTGGATGTATATAGTATGTTTATTAACCATATTATATAAAAATACAAAGAGACATTGTAAAAGTGAAACTAATTAACTTAGAGTTAATACTTAAAGATAAGGTTAATATGAGTACCCAAACCTGTCTAAATTCTACTGGATGAGTTGTTTTCGACCTATCCCCACCTCATCCTTTTAATATTAAACTTTGGAGCCTTTGGAAACCTAATATGAATTTATTATAAATTAATATTTCTAGCTTTTCCAAAGGTGCCCCTCACCTCTCTTATAAAAGGGCACTCCTCCTTCTCATTTCTTCACACATCTAAAGCCTTTTGGTTCGGCCAAACTCTTCCCAAATACTCTCCCAACATCCCTCAATACAACCTAGAGGCCTTATTTTGATCAGAAAGCCAACCTAAGGAGCCCTTTTGATCAAATCAAAAGGAAGAACCCGAAGAAGAGGTAATGATTTCACCACCCTTTTCTAAGTTTCTTTCTTCTTCCACTTCCTCTTTCTTTGTTCTTACCATTCTAAAATAATAACTCCAGTATCTTACATATACTGTGATGTTATTATAAATATGGTACAACCATATTCAGTATTCTATCCACCCTTTGAATAACATGTCACCATACGTGTGTACGTACGACTTACCGTCTCCACGTCGTGGTGTAAATGTTATTCAATATATTATTATTTGGATGGGTATAATAATGATGTGTAACTCATGTAAATAATAAATATAACATGTTAATGATTCTGTATATATGATATACCATCCATTTATATATTATTTTAATATCAAAAGAATGATATTGTCGCTCGTGCGTACGTACGGACTACCGTCTCCACGAACGCGATGAGATTCATTCTCCATCGTAACCATTAAAGTATAATTATCATTTGATGATTTAAAAATGATGTTTAAGGACTTGATATCATTCTGGATATGAATAATATACAACCTATCCTTTACAAAGATGTCTTACGTAACAAAACATATGAAAGAAAACAAGTAAGTTAACACCCGAAACAACGATAATACTAAGATATCAATATTAAAAGATCATATATGATATCAAATTAATGTATATGATTCTTGTATAATTTAATAACAATTATTTCACCATTATACAGGAGGTTAACCAACCCCAACAAAGGAAAAGTACAAGGTAAGGGTTATTTCACAATCTCTTCATTATCCGAGGTTGTTTATACGTAATAATCTACTGGGATATATTTATCATCCACATCCATGTTTCTTAAAAATGTATTTCAAAACATTTTTACTATTTACAAGAATATGGGTTAAATTCATTTATACCCTTGTTTGACTTTTTATAAGAGGTTTATAAAGGAATCATTCCGTCGTTTTCAAAACAAGGTCCTTTTTAACCTTTTCGACAGAATTGAGGTAAGAATGTTTTTTTTAACTTATACGGCGGGTGCGGTTATTTTACGCCGTTATAAAATCTTCAAAGTTTTCCTTACAATCATATAAGAATATTTTCAAAGAAAATGTTTTATTTTATATGGATATTAAATGATTTCAAAATAAAAGGAGATATTTCTTTAAAATGAATTTTGATTTCATCTACGTCAACATCCTTTGATGGATTTTAAGATTATTTGAAGTTGATTTATTATGATACAAAACTTCTATATTGTATTGAAGGTTTTGTGATACGTTTGACTATGGATGTGCTATTTTTATACCATTCATAGTTTATGGTGAAATTATTGACATTTCGTATGCTAGTTTTAATCCGAATGTTTATGTTATATTTCAAACTTTTCTTCAGATGAATGTGCTAAACAAGTATGTTCCAGGTTGGGGACCGGTAAAAGTAAGCCCTCCAGGTTGGGGACTGGTAAAAGTAAGCCCTCCAGGTTGGGGACTGGTTAAAGTAAGCCCTCCAGGTTAGGGACTGGTAAAAGTATGCCCTCCGGGTTGGTGTCCGGTTATTAGAGGCACTCCGGGTTGGTGTCCGGTTATTAGAGGCACTCCGGGTTGGTGTCCGGTTATTAGAGGCACTCCGGGTTGGGTTCCGGTTAGAAGTAACCCCTAGGTCTTGGGATGAGGCCTAGACAAAGAAATTAACGTTTAGCATTATGCATTCCAACATTATGAAAGTGGTTATTGATATTGCATGTGATTATTCGATTAGTAGAATATCCATGTGAATAAGTAAATGGCATTATTTCATTTTACTTTTGCCATACTATGTTGAAGTTCAATTTTAAAAGGCTTTTGTTTTAGTAATTCATTGCCTTAAATGTTTATGATTATTTTGAATGTTCCGCTATATTGTTATCCTTACTGGGCATTTGAGCTCACCCCTTTTCTACGTTTTATTTTTCCCAGGTAGTGAAGAAGTAAATTATGAATGACTTGCAGGGATATTATGAGGGGTTAATAGTGTGGATATGAAGACTTTGTTGTTGTATTAGTTTTTCACTTTGAAATGTAATGTAAAACTTTATGATTATATCTAGTGTTTCCAAGGCTACTAAACCAATCGGTCTTTCGGGATTTGATCTTTCTTGTGATCATGCCAATGTTACGAAGTAATGCACCGACTCTGGGCAGCTGGGGTCGGGGTGTTACAGTTTATGTATCCAAAAGTTTCGTATAATAAAAATGAACACAACATCATAGACGGCGAATCAATCGGACACCCAGTCTAAGAGTTATTGGCTTTTTTTCGTCCCAAGGGCCCGTTTGGTTTTTAAGCCAAATCCAACCTGACTGTACACCAAATGCATCCAAACCTTGAGCGGAGCAAGCCAAAAGGTCCGTCTCACTAAGAGGAATCCATCAATGTCGATGGGATGTCAATCAGATGTCCGAAACTCATGTTACAAGCGTTTCAGCTCCGAGGGCCCGGATGGTTTCGTGTACGAACCAACTTGGTCGAACCCAAAGTACTCCGAAACCTTGAGTGTAATATACCGAATCGTCCTTCTTGATCCAAGGATCGCATCGCAACAGACGGTGCATTGATCGGTGGTCTGCAGGCCATGTTATGAGCAAAAGACCGTGAGGGGTCCGGTATTAGGGGGTTCGGGCCCTGTCTGACCCGGCCCAATATCCTCTGGGTCGGCCCGACCCCAGTCCGGGTCCAGCCTGCTTGGGCACAGCAGGGCCTACGTGGCCCAGCCCGGCCTGGGTGTGGCCCGGCCCGGCCTGGTCGCGGCCCGGCCTGGCCAGGGTGGCCAGGCGGCTTGGCCGTTACGGTCGACTGAAGAGGGGGGGGGGGGGTGCTACCCCTCGCGTAGTGAAGCCGGGGCCCCCATGTGGGGGGCCGCACCGGCTGACCAATCGGGGGTTATGAACCCCCGGTTTTCCCCCTGACCGGCTGGCTCGCTCCGGCCAGCCGGCTGCGGCCGCCACGGGACCGGCATGGGCCGGTCCCCCTGCTCCGACACCGGCGGCCCAGAATCGGCCGCCGGTCCCTACTCCGCCGCGGCCTTGGTCCGTCTGGCGTAGCGCAAGGACACCGCGCCCCTCCGTCGTGGCCCCGCTCAGGCCGTAGTGCTTTTGTGATTCTTCGGCATGGCACGATGGCACCGCGGTTTAGTTCGTCTTCAATGGCGCGGCGCGACAGCGCCACGCTTCTCCGTCCTTCCTTTAATATTTTCCATGCGGTGCTTCGACACCGAGCCGCCTTACACATGCCGTAGCAAAATCAAACCAACAAGGGGGAGGAGGGTCGGCCATGTTCGTGCGGTCTGACCTCCTCCCGTTATTGCGATATCAGGCGGCTCAAATTGAAAAGGAGGAAACGACAGAAGTAATCACGAACAAACAAATAAAATAAACCCCTACCTCGAGCGTAGTTGTCGAACGAGGTTGTCGCGGAAAGGGACGTCGTGGAAAAAGGCGGATCGTCGCGTCGCGGAGGAATGGTGTCTCCCTTCCTTTGATGCGGAAAGAAAGAACGAAGAGATGCGCGTCGGGTTGTTGATCTCCGAGGAAGGCATCTCTCACCGCCGTCCGTCATTGGAGGTCAGTGTTTTTTGCATTCTTCGCGTTTTTCGCGTTCTTCATCGAGGAGGAAGAACTTCAAGATCTTAAGCAAATTATCTTATGCCTCCCACAACCCAATAACTCTTAATAAAATAAGAGTTGTCTTATTTTATTTCTCAAGCCATGCGTTTGAAATTAAAAAATGAAATAATCAGTTAAAATGAATTAATTGCAACGTTGTAACCATCTAAATTAATTGATGCGTTTCATAAAAAAAACACAAAGGTTGACTTCCACTTAATAGTGGTGTGGGTGAGTTACTTTATTAAAGGAGGGGGTCTACGATGAAACGAAACGGTGGGGCTCGTGTGGGCCCCACCTCACAAATATCCTACCTAGTGGGTAAGATATTCTGGGTCCCACTCCAATCACTTAGCTTAGGTTAAGTAGCTTTAAGTCAAATAAAAATTGGTTGCACTATTTTTATTTTATTCCATTACTTAGCCCAAAAACTTAAAAACCACACCCAAGCAAACAAAACTCCGGAAATGGTGTTTCTAAGCAATTACTGGCACTGCGATTCCATCGGTGCCCTCAGAATTCGATTCCGAGCACTAGTTTAAAAATTAGAAAAACCCACTCGTTCGTCCACTGAACGTACCCGAGCTAAACTTCGGAAAAAGATTCCGGGAACACCGGGCCTCGGAATCAGGTGCTGTCAGAAACTGCGTTCTTGTAAAATCCCAAAGAAAATTAAGAAAAAATTTCTCTTGAATTTTATGGGTCTTTACAACAGAGTTGTCACTGTTGAAACACATATAATAAAGAATTGGTTTTATGTGTAAAACCCAATATCATTTCCTTTATTATATTATATTAAAACAAAGTAAAATAAATTGAATATATAATAAATAAAATATTATTATATTAGTGAAAAGCTATATTATATGCACTATAATAGTGAAATAAGAAGAATTAATAATTGAGGAGTGACTTCTTTGAATAGATACTTATTAAAATCCTTTAGTATTAAAAATGGTTAGAGAGGATGGATGTTACATTTATATTTTTTCAAACTCTCTAGAATCAAAGGACGACTCTCCAAATATAGGGAGAAATAAAATAAATATAGTAAGGGGTATCAGGGTGTTAAATTTCCAAAAAAGGGTCAATAATAAAATATTACTCCATGATTACTTTACATTGATCCATGTTTTAAACTATTTTAATACAAAACCATCCTTCATACCATTTGAATTAAAATATAAAAATTTATTCCACTAATTGTTTCAAATAATTACTCAATATACGAAATAATGAATAAATAATGAACTGAATGGTGGGGAAAGGCCCAATAATTGAAATACATCTTAGAATTGTCTTCATAGGCAGTTTTAGACCTTCCAATGCGAGGCACTGATTGAAAATTTTCAATAGAGAATATATCAAATTTAATTCAATATTTATCTAAAGTCGTTATATTTAATATTTGAAAAAAATGAAAAAAAATACTTGATTGATCTTAAAACAGAAAATATAAAATTTTGAAAGAACTCACAAAACCTAAATCAGAATTTGATTTAGATTTAATAATCTTATAAATTAATATGTTGGGAAATTATATCAATAACTATAAATAAGATATTCAACAAAAATATGATTTATTAACTCTCTGAAACTTATCAATATTTAAAAAAAGAAAAATTCCCTTATCATGTAATCAAGAAGATAATACATGTTGACACTTCTCAATCGATGATGATTATATGAGAAAATAATTAATTAGAAAAGAAGTCAATATCACATATTCTGAATGACTTTGTCACAAAAATTGTATCAAAAAATATTTAGTGAGATTAATGAAATTAATAATGTTCAAACTAGTTATGAGTGTATTATGACAAAAATTTCTTATTAATGTGTACAATAAACATTTCAATATAATATCAAAAACTTATATTTAGTATAATCAAGTCATGTAAAACATTTTTTCTTACATGATTTTGTTCCACCCAACCAGTTCAATATCCATTACAATCAGATTTCTAATTAAGGGAACATAAGAACTCATAAAATATGAACATTAATCCCATAAATGAGATATCACAATAAGTTATTCATTTCATAACTCTTCTATTTATTGATTTTTTATTGAATTTTTTTATGGGAATATAATATTCCTATATTATGGAAATAGGAAGACTTCGTAGTCTTGGGAAAATTCACTTGTTATGTATTCCTTACGACGATGCATGTTGACACTTATTATTCTATTAATGAAATATAAAAAATAAAGAATAAGAATAATAATTCAATGTAATTTTTATCTTTAAATCCACACTATTATAAACTTAATCAAATAAAACCATAATAATTAGGTTTAAAAATGTTATGAGTCCACTCTACAAATAATCTCATACGTGTGTGTATGTAAACAGTTTTAACTTAGTCTCTCTACCCATTATTCCGTATAATGAAGACAAGAAAAAAATTTATTCTTAACTAATTATATTACATGAAACCAATTCTACATCCTTTTCAATAAAATTTAATTTCCCACCCACATAATCATTCTTATAAGTCAAATGTAGGATCACAAACATATCCCAAAATGTTGTACATTTCATCAGTCCCATTTTTATCAAATATATATTTTATTTTTAAGGTAGTAAAATAATTTTAAATTATGTAAACTCAAATATCTCAGTCCACTACTATAATTAAATTGATCATAATAGAAATTATTTAACTAAAAGACCACTATCATAAGTGAAAAATCCATTATCTGGTTTTATATAATAAAATGAGTAAGAAACACTCACAATTCATTGTTTTCTATGAAATTATGTTGAGAGAGTTAATAATATATTTTCTCAAAAAAATTATTTCAATGATTTTTTTTTATAATCACAGAGTTTTCATAAAGGAATAATCAATAATATGATGGGTCAAATTAAATTTTCACTAAAATCACTCTTTAATGATGCAACATTTATCATGATTACCATCCTTCCCAAGAGATTAAAAAAATTAAAAAATCTATTTTAATATGTTACAAAAAATTAACGATAAAATGAAATAATTGTTTCTTGTGTTAATTATTTAGAAATAGTAATTAAAATGGAAAAAAGACAAAAAAATACTAATGAACCTACCCAAAATTACATCCACAACACCAAAAATAATATATTAATTTCTCCTTAATTAGATCCTATAAATTTCAATATTTACATGATATTAACTATTAAATTTAGGATAAATAAAAAAATATTTTATAATAAGGGATATAATGTTTTTATTGAATAACTATGAGCTCATATAGTGTGATGACACCAACTAATTGTGTGGGGTTCCCCACAGAGAACCTCTTAAATCAAACCCATTGAATCATAAATATACTACTAATCACCACTTTTGTGATCTACATTAAATAATATCGAAAAACTAGTGAAATATTATATTCACTTAAAAATATAGCGAAAAACTTATCATGTATATTCATTAATCATGAACATTATATTAGGGCTTTGGATCCCACATAAAACTAATTTTTTTGGGTCATTTAATCATGGTCCCCTTTTGATTTTTCATCATAGATCTATGATCTATCATTTGATGTACATCGAATATCTTTATGATATTGTAGTTGTAGAATTCATTTTTAGAGAATGTTTTTATCACTATTGCATTTAATTGTTTCCAAATATGATCATTCACAACTTCCCTTGGGGGATGTAATGCCATCCCAAAAACAATCTAATTAGAGGATACGATAATGATTGCCTTCAATCGTCTCTAATTATTCCGTGGTGAGTCATCTATGATCTTTCTAAAATATTTCCAATTTTTTTAAACTAATTCCACTCATATATTTTAGCTCTTGTTTTGAATCATCAGCCGTTCTATTTGTTTTATGGTGGTATAGAGTTAATATTTTATTATCACCTAATATATCTATAGAAGGTAATAAAATTTATTGTTTCAAATAGGTGACCTTTTGTTATAAATAAGGGTATTCAATAATTCAAACCTATAAAAAATGTGTTCGATTATAAAATCCACTATATCATGAGAATCACCAGTCTGGTTATCCGTAGTATCTTCCTATTTTCAATCATAATCAACAAAGTCCCATATCGTGGAAACTGGATGTATTGGAAACTGAATGTATAGGATATTAGATTGTATAAAGAAAAATATCATAATGTCAATTCACTATACATTGAAATTATAACATAATAAAAGAGATGTTAGTGTATATCATTTATTGTAGAAATGTGGCCATTTTATTTGAAATGTGAATATGACACACAAAATACATGGGAATCATGCAACCACATTGGAAAATATATTACAAAAGATAAAACCTTAATATGTATCTTTTTGGACCAGCATGTTCTCCACAAGAAAGTGAATAAAATAAAAATAAAAAACTAACTCTGACTCCTGATTAGAGACACATCTCCTTTTAAATTGTTCACTATAAAATTTTCAAAGATAAGGATCATAATAAACATAAAAGATGACTCAACCATCAATTTTTTAACATGAGGTTTATTTTTGTTTCTAATTATTTCAAAATAACCCATATAATTCACTAAAATAGACTTACAATTATTTTAATATGATATGGAATATGGATTATCATCACAAATAGTATACAACATCTGTACTTTCTTTGGGTTATTATACTCTAATATGTAATTGATCACACACATGTGGTCGACTAGCCAGTTCTACAACCTCAAATTATCCTTTATCTAAATATAAAAATATTTTAAATTGATCATACAATGAATTAGAATAATCTTCAATTATTCATGATCCATATAAAATATTCATGTTTTGAGAAAGTAACATCATTAGACATCAATATATAGAAACAAAATCTATCTAAATAAAATAATGAAATAATAAAATCATTATATGTTGTGTTATAAATTTTATTGTATTAATCCAATGTCTATGACATATAGTGAATCACATTGGAATTCACATTCAATATTCTGACATAAGAACACTCCTACTACAATGTTCTAAGTTCCTCACTTAATTTAAATTGGTAGAACTTGTTGTTTGGGTTGTATGATTGGTTGAGTGATAATGAATTTTGATACATAATCCTTAGGAACTTTTCATGAATCATAAAAAAATATTCATTTGGATGTATTCTAAAAAATGGAATAGAAACGCCAAAAAATATCTGATGCATCATAGATAAAAGCCTACATGTCATATAAATGATCTGACATCGCCCAAGCATATCATATATGGGCATCATGAATTTACAACATCCATATATCTATCACACTCTATTTTATTATATTAATCTAAAATAACTATGTAAATTCCATGCCCAATAATGAAATTAGATTTCAAAGAATTGAAAAATTATATTATTCTCAATGAAATAATGATATAAATTATACAAACTCAATAATAAGTCATCAAATGATGACACAAACATTGTAAATTAATACTTATATACCACCAAGTATGTATAAATAAGAAAACAATACTCCCCATGAATCTCTAGACGGTACATGTGGCATTATAATGTCTATATATCCTCATTAAATAAGAAAATGTACCACATTTTCAAGTGAATATTGTGTTATCCTAATCATACAGAGAAATATGAATATAAAAATATCTAGATATTCCATGCTATAAATAATATTTTGCCTTATCATTAAGTCTCTCAATAATCCAATAAATAAGAGCGAGGTGGGAAATGATCACTAGAATTGGATTTAGTTTTTTTTCATATGATCAATTCACACATTCCTATATTATTTTTTCCCTTAATGTAACTAACAAGTCCATATAATTTCTCACAATCGTAACAAAACTATTCAATGACCAAACCAAAATAATACTAACCCACTCAGAATAAAATACTGGATAAATGATATCCACATTGAAATTTTTTTACATCAATTTTTTCAAAAACATACAAATGAGTGGGATTATGTTTCCTTTATGTATTGCTTACTAGTTTAACCCCATCCACCACTTGAATCTTATTCATGAAAATCTAGGGGACAGAATCACGATATGTTAGAAAATGTGCACCCAATTTCTATAATGTCATCCCTTAACATATAAATTTGTTTATCTTTATATCATAAATGTGAACATGTTTGCAATTATAATAGGTAATGTGTTCCTAGAATTGGTGGTAGTTGATTAAATACTAATGTAGATGATTTATTTATTGATTAATACTTTGATTTAACAACATATTAGGAACAATTCACATCTATTGTAGAGTAGAAATCACGAAAAATATTGAATATAGTATAAAAATCATCACTATATTCAATATCCATGTCATAATTAAAAAATAAAAATATGATAATCACATTATGAATCCACATCATAATCATAATCGATAGAGGTGTGATAATAAAAAACAATCATTGAAATAATAAAAGACATCAAACCAGAGTAAATTCTCATAATATATTCAGTAATAGAAAAATCCAAATCTAAATGGGTTTTTTAGGTAGAGTAAAAATGGGAATTGAAAATAGTATAATGATAAATCTAATTACATCATGTAGACTATAATAATAAATCTAAAAAATTCAACCCCGAACATCTTAGAAAAAATACTATAATATAAAAATATAATTGTTTTTTATGTTTTTTGGAAGGAACTTCTAAATATTTTGGGAGAATGTGAATTTAAATTATCTTACACCATTTAAGATATTACAAATCATCGTAAATGTTCAAGATCTTACCCAATCATTATATCCTCATAGAATCCCACTGGATATGTCATAGCTCCATTTTTATGCTAACACCCAAAACCTATTACATTTAACTCTATAACATGAAAGGGGGAGAAAAAAAGAAAAAATCATGATATTAATATAATAAACATAATTGTATAAATCTTCAATAATGTGTTGAAAACCTATGTTTCATGGGATGGTGAATGTCCCAGGTTCCTTTCATATCATAGGAATTTCCTGATAACGTTTAATGAATGTTTGAACAGTCTTTCTGTGACTGATCAACTCATTTACCTTGATCAAACTCTAGTTTTCATAATTTCTATTCAATAATTTATCTTACCATCTGAAATATTTAATTGTACTATGAAGGTGTATTTTTTATCTCTATTCTACTAAATGTGTCCAATATTTCTTTTCTAATTTTCACATATTATATATTCATTGTTTTAACTACACTATAATGAAAGGGATGTGGTCTTGATGATACATTAAAAATATTTTCCTTTTCTCTATCCCATGGTTTCTCAATAAATGGTCATAAATAGAGCTAATTTGGTGTTGTGATGAATCCAATGTAAATTATAGGAGAACATGTATCATCATATAAAATTCCAATTCTTAGTGTAATTTTACTAATATTAACATTGGGATTATACGTAGGTTTGGGAAGGAATGCATTCAAGGTTATTATTCACTATTTTAGAGATGGTGCTGTTAATATGAATAATATGATTTTGTATCTCTCCCAACATCATTTGATAACTCTTATGTTCAATTGAATGATTAATAATTACATGTTTTAAAAGGAAATTAGTACAATAATTTACAATTTATTCATAATTACCTTGAATTTGTTGACATGTTGATGCATGGACATTGAATATCATTTTATGTGGTTTAAAATTGTGTTGGTTTGGATGAGATTTATAAGATTTTTTTGGAAGAGGGATTATGTATATTCTATATCCATACCTCATTTTTATGTGATATTTCCATTCTTTTTTGTATGGTGTTGTGAATGGGTGATTGATATTTTGTATGGGATAGTGTTATTCTCATTGAAATTTAACCCTTAGGAAAATGGACTACACGTTCCCCTATCACTTGTAATTATGGGCAACAACCATTTATATGGTTTGGTGTAGTAAAGATTCCAAAAATATTTTCTATACTTATTAGTTATTCATTTCGGTAAACGGAGGCCTTTCATGAGAATGTAGTTAAGTTACCCAATTTTGAACCAATTAATTGATTTTCAAGAGAAAAAGGACTTACCTTTTATACTCCGCTTATAAACATAATACCCTTATCACTTTGTTATTTAATGTTTTATACCATCATTGTAATCAATGATTGATAATACATTAGGGTATTCTCCTATTTTCTCCCCTACCATTACATCTACCATGAATCTCTCTAGGAAAGTGATACATTTATACATGTATTTGATAGATGAGTTTCTCACTAATTTAGTGACTTGGGAATATGACACATAAATTTTTGAAGTATTTCTATTACTCATAAACCAAATATGTTTATTCATGATTGATTTATGATATATACTTTTGAGTTATAATTATCCATGATGAATGAAATAATCTCTATATTAAAAGAATTTACAAATCATTAGACCTTGTAACATCTTCAAGTAGTATGTAATATAGCTGATCTTTTGTTTTTAAATTTTATTAAATGTAAATAATCTTAATTTTATTCAGTATTCATATGCATTCCAATGGTTTAATTTCGGGAAAAAAATAATGAATTATTTTAAATGTTTATTTGGATCCTCATTAAAGAGGAAACATAATTTAGGAAGATGGTGAATTAAACCATATTTTAGTTCAATGATTTAATTTACAGTTGGATTTCCATTAAATATTGATTTAAAATTAACATCCAAAGATACTATATCTGAATTTTTTTTTGAAGGTCATGGTTTTTTGTATCCATTTATGTGAATAAGTTTTTGGTTGAGTCAAGGAGCCACGATCATGACGATTAGAATGTTGTAAATAATAATATGGTTGAATTGGGATTCTTAATAAATTTATATATTATATAATTCAATACATAAACCTTCATATTCCTTGGTTTTAGATCACAATGCACACTGGGGTTGGATTATGTCCTTAATTATAGTGAGAAATTTATTAAATCAAATTAAATTGACCATAATATCATCAGGAGTGGTTTAAATTTAATGTTTTAAAAAGATTATTTGATTATGGAAAATAAATAAAATATGATTAATAAGAAAATAATTTCATAATAATGATAAAAGAACATAACTAAATTAGTTTTGAATAACACCCTTACATCTTAATGAACAATGCCAATATAATGAACATTCTTGTGCGTGATCCCAAATTTTTTTATTTTATTAAGTGAATAATAGTTGAGGACATATGTCATTATCTTGACGATTATGTGAATTAAAAACACTGAATTGTATGATAAATTAAGGAACGCAATAAAATTTATATCAAAAGATTAGCGGGAAGGTGGTGTGGGGGGGGGGGTGTTTTGATATGTGACTATGAAAAAAAGGGAAAAATAATTATTTTTTTAATTAAAAACACAAATATTATATGACATAATAAAAATAATCAGCCCATTATTTATTTATTTCCCATTATCCATCATATTTAAATCCATTTAATTATGATAACAAAATAAATCTAACCCCAAAACCTATAGAAATTATCATGACTACAATGACTAGGAGAAATGAACCATATATAAACTTCACAGGATACAATATTGGCACACATCATAGATTGTGTTCTATAATCCCACATATCATTATAAGGAAATTATGGAATTAACTATACCATTAGAAATGATAATTATTTAAATTTAGTGATAAAACTTATAGCCATAAATTCAATCTTAAGTTGATTGAATTTAGATATTAATGTGTCCATATAATTTTAGTCATAATCAAGAATCGCTATCTATGTGAATATAAGTACATATCATTATAAATTAAACCTCAATTAATTAAAAAAATTAATTTTAATTAGTTCATGTATGAAATTTAAATAAGGTAATGGAGTATAAATTAGATAAAATAATAATTTGAAATACTCTTCTTGGAGAGGTGTTCCAATCGAGTTAACAACTATCATAATAAAAATGTTCAATGGTTAAATACAAATATCATCTAAAATCATAGATTATAGGAAAAAAGTAAAATAAAATAATTTTTAAAGATGATAAATTAAATTTTATTGACCAAAAATTCAGATTACATGCCCAATAAAAAATAGTGACAAGATATAAAAAAAATATGAACATATTCTTGGAAAAGATCCTTTCAAAAATCATTCCATATTCTAAATGGATATAGATGTTAAATTAAAACTCTCTCTAGGAAAACCCTATTAAATTAATGAAGAAACCTCTCTGAGTTTTATAATGTCAAAAAATATAGTGGGGTGGGGCTATTTTTTGAATTTTCAATATGAGTACCTGAAAAAATACGCCTCTGAAGTTTAATCCACATGGATATACCTTTTAAACCATGTTTCCAAGATAATTAGTTATCACTAAAGTTGAACAAAATTATCAATTACTATTTCTGAAACATATTAGAAAATTTCACCAAATCTCTGTATGGATTGAGTTGTTATGGATTCAATGGTGAGGCAAGGCACAATATGTTAAACCTGTACTTGATTTGACTTCAATTCCACTTTTATAATTTCAAACATGACATAAAACCAAAATGGTTTATTGATAAGTATAAACTATTTAGTTTATCATCCTTATATTTAATATAATTTTATAAAATTTTACAGAAATATTATTTTGATAAAAATAAATGATTGAATTTATGTATGCGAAAACAGTTAATTCAAGGTATTTCAAAATTATTACTAAATTAATTTTAATTAAATATTCAAATAAAGATAATTTTTGGGATATTATATAAAAACTATCAGAAAACAATTCAAAAAAATGTATGTTTATCAATAAAATATTTTTTAGCAAGACAATATGTAAAGGATAATATTAAACTTCTCAATTGATCTAGGAAACATTCTCTAATACCAAAGTTGATGTGGGATAATATTAGTACAAATTGAACCATTAGGTAACAAATAAATACAAGGGGTATAATGTAATAAGGTTCAATATTGATCATATGGAAAATATGACTCATTTAAAAGAAATTAAATAATATTTTTCGTTGAATTTTCATTCTACTGTTTATATAAATGATGTTAGGGGACTCCACGATATGCCTTAATCAATATAATCTTATCATGATCCATGATTCACCAAAATATATTGATGGATACATCAAAATGATTTTGTTAATTGTTATGTAACTTGTTATAAATATCAATATGAATATGTTGAAATAACCCTCTATACATTATAAGTCATTCTACGGATATACAAACTTGACTTAAAAGGAAGTAGGTGGTCGTTATTTTACAATAGTAGTCATTACAAACAATAATAGTTACCAAACTTCTGTAAAATAGAACTATATATGTAATTTTATAATAATAGATTCTAGAATATAATATGATGAGATAATGATAGATAAAGGATGGTATTGGTTCTAGAGTTTATTGCAGAAGTGTTAAAGATAACAAGATCCATTTGAAATCATATAATGAAAGTGTAAAGTAGGTATAATTTTCATTCTCATAACCCGAGGTAGGATAATAAATTTTAAGCATGAGACATATTAATATTCAATATATCTCTATGGGATGGGGTTATGAGACTTGGAAATAAAAGTATGTTATTTCTAGGGTGTATCCAATCATTATAAATATTATTGTAAATAGGAGTAATTTGATGTAATTTATAAATTATAGAAAAACATTCTCAAGTTCTATATTTCATCCATATATCACATCAAAAGATGTATATAATCACCTGTCATATGTTTATGAGAGATATCGAGTTTATTTGGTTCCAATTATTTCATATCATAATTTTCCAATTCATATTTTTGATAGAACATATAAAGAGAAATGAAATTAGAATTTTGTTTGGTGAATGTTATTTAGAAAAATCCCCAATTATAGGAGGGAATAAGGGAACCTGAAGATAAGATAAATTTTTTTTCCTAATTACACCACAAATTGATGTATAATTATTGTGATGAAATTATTATATACAGGGATGAATATAATTCCAACAAAATTTTAGTAATAATTAAAACAATTCTTATTAGAAAATTATTCATAAAATTAAGATTCATATTTTATAAGACAATTATTGTTTATTTGTAAAAATTGAAGATCTGAATTGGCATCCCTAATCATACCCCTCAAAAATATGTTAACAAAATTAAATTTTAGATTGAAAACATGAGGTTCATATATTTTCAAACAAAAATAAATTAAAATAGATTTTATACATAAATGTGATCCAATGCCAACCAATAAAGAGAGAACCAGAGATGGTCTTCCTCAGGATCCTCCCATCCATTGAAAAAATTCGTACCATCCAAAGCATTACATCTCCATATCTAGGTCCATATGAAAAAATTTCAGAAGATGGATATCTCAGCATCATGATATCCTTAAATCATCAAATCAATGGTGAAAGAGGATGTGCATCGTCCTACAACAAATTGAATTCAAAATCCTCAAATAAATATTCAACCAAGAGGGATTCCCCAATAATTGTTTGGAAAAGCATTCCATCTATTTCTAATCATTTCAATAGTTTAGGATCTATTTATTGTATGTGAACCACTAGATTTTGAAATATGAAAAATATTTAAATATATACCATACCATTAAAAATTCAATCCTAATGAATATGAATAACAATAGAGCCTTTGTCCAAAATCTTTCAATTTCAACAGCTTCCATGAAAAAACTCGAGAATTTCGAATACCGTTCATTCCTGTAAAAAAATAATGATATAAAAAACACTGATAACTACTAGGAAAATAATATTATATCCAATATAAACCACCACTAAAATCAATAACAGAAAGATAAAATCAGCTTCAGAATCATAACGAAAATAATATATAAATCCTATAATTTCAATAAACTAAAATCGAAATATTTTTCACCATTAAAACTTATTTATCCCTATTATATATCCATTTTAAAATTCACATGAATCCAAAAAAAAAAGAATAGGTATGTAAATCCATTTCCATGGAATTTTCCTATAATTAAAATTAAGATTTTGTTTATATTTCTCCAATTATTTTGAATCCATACATTAACTAGTTTTTAGATAAAATTATGCCATGACTCACCATAATTGAATATTTGGAAGAGATATGTATCCTAATAATCCATACAAAGTCATCATTTCCACCCCTAAATCATTTATAATTATATACAAATCTTATCATGACATTATTTCCAGAGTATGTAAAATAAATATTATAATCAATTGGTTGTGGTATGTAATCTTTTTTTGGCTTAGCGATCACAAAGAAAATCATGGAAATAGAAAATTTTATATTAGAATAGTCTCTACATTTATGAGTCTTCCTGGTATTTGAAGTGTTAAAAATATCTGATTCAGTAATTGTATTCTGACCTTTCATAGAACTAAAATTCATGTAATCATACTCAATCTAAAAGCTAGGGTCACCAATATAATTTAAATATTCATTATAATTAGATTGGAAATTTTCATCCTCATGTTCGGCTGCCTCATAAGGTATAATATGTTCCTTATGATATCCTATCCAAGTATTATAATTTATGGTGGAACTCATGGAAATGTTGATTGGATCAATACAACTAGATATATTTTTGACCTCTAAAAAATGAATCACATAATTTATAGGATGTACATTATCAACATCTAAATATTTATCCTAAATGGGATACAAAACAACATAATATATCATCCAATATGGTCATGAACATTAGACGGACCAACATCAACTCTGTTAAATTCATTAAACTCTATTATGTCCATTTTTTTGTTTTAATTTTCAATCAATGTATCATTATGATCTAGAGGTCATGCTACCCCATTATCATAATCGTTAGATGGATTGAAAACCTTAAGGCAATGGATACAATAATTTGGGAGTTTCCCATATACTAATTCATGAATGAATCCATTATTACCTTTCTGAATCCATATTTTTTATAGAAGAGCCTTATAAAATCAATCTTAGTACCTACTCTAGAAATAAATGGTCTTGTGAAATATTTTATTACAAATTTCATCTTTAATAGACTTCCAATAATGCTAGAAATCGAAAATAGTGTGTGTTGTTTGAATATGTGAAGTATTAGTCAAGGGATACTGATCTATACCGAATCAATGGGAGATTCAGTGTAAATATTAAAATATGGGGACCATTAATGAACATTAATAGAACTTCCCCAAAATGACCATAACCACCACCCCCAATGCATGTAGTAATCATCTACTGAAGAGTATCAATATAATACATCAGAAGAGTTAAAATAACATTATAACTTGGAAATAAAAATATTCAAAATATATCAATATTATTGATGTAAATGTCACCAAGAGTGTGTTATCTAATAAACATCTTGTTCATATCAACTATTAAAAAACATTTTGGTCAGAGTGGGCACTCAATAGGGGGTGAATTGAGTTCTAATTAAAAATTTCTGTCAAAAAGATTTCTCTTAAAGTGCCCCAATTGAAAACCAAAGTTAAACTGTAGTTAATTTATATAGATTGAAAATGTTCAATTGGATTCTTAATGATTGATTGGATCTCAGTCAATTAAATCACATGATTAAATTGGATTTTGAAGCTAATCTACTGGTTCACAACAAGAATAACACTTACTATTTTAACTATCAATGTAAATTTAAAATAGTTTGGTATTTCAAAATCATAAGGAGCAGAATATAAATTAGATACTCTATAGTTTGAACTTATACTAAGAATGCACAACAGATATAACCAAGAGGTTCAGTCTCAAGCTGAGACTCAGTCCTCTCAAATTTATATATAAATTTTATCTACACCCTAGATCAGGGTTAACAAAAGTACAAGACTGTCCATGCCATGCAGGGACCTCTACCACTGTTCTTCATGGGTATCAAAAATAAAAACCAGGCCTCACAAGGACCTCTTATATAGTTATCGTGGGTAAACAAGAGTAAGGAGCTTTGGTGTGAGGATTGTGATATCATCCAATTCAGAATAGGAGACAGTGTGTGTGTAATATAAACATGATACACACACTGCTCAAAAATAGATAATAAATCACTTTGAGATAGTATATGACAGTTAAGAAAGCTCTAGTGATTGGTAGTGTAGCTCTGGACTCATTGGATTCAATAGAAATGCTTTTGAGTCCTCTCTTTTTTTTTCTGTTAAAAAACAGAGTGTCATGGTTCAGCTTTTGTTTCTCGAGGAGAGAAGATGTTCTCTTGACTCCAAATTACTTCATTTGTTCTTCAGTAATGTAGTATTTCTTGTGTGGAACTCCTTTTGGGATCGTGCAATGTGTTCTTCATAGTTGTGCTCAGGATTCTTCTTCGGTTCAGTACAGAGCTTGCGTGTATTGTAGTATGTGTGTTGAGATGTTTCAAGCGCACGTGTATCCTCTACTGCAACTCAATATTCTTTATATTCAACGAATTCCGGCAATAGGAATGATTTCCTTTCCATAGGTACATGATACAGTTTCTTGAAAAAACAACAACTATCATTAAATATCATTAATTTCATTAAAAACATCATATATGACCGTTAGTATAATTTAAATAATATTTACAAAAAGGTTAGGTAACGGTGTCACAGTAGTTGTGCAAACAGTGTCTCCTTGAACCAGTTTCTACTTCACGGTATGTGCATTACAGTGTGTCCATGTCACGGTGTCTAGATCACGGTGTTTGAGTCATGGTGTGTCTGTCACGGTGTCTGGGTCACAGTGTGTCCCTCACGGTGTCTGTGTCACGGTGTGTCCTTCACAGTGTCTGGGTCACGCTGTGTCCTTCACGGTGTCTGGGTCACGGTGTGTCCTGCACAGTGTCAGGCTCACTGTCACGGTGTGTTGAAGTCACAATGTATCACTGGTCACGGTTTCTGAGACTTAGGCTTCACGGTGTCTCTTTGACTGTGACTGTGTCTTGCACACAATCTGTCTTACTATGTCAGACTTCACGGTGTCTTAATACTTAGACAAAAATATGTATTCAAACTTAAAAAGTAATATGCATAAAATGAATTAGCCTTAACCATTATAAAATAAATACAGAGGTTCGATACAATAAGTGTGATTTATGGTCATGCATAATATTTTTAAATAATAAAGAGATTGATTGATTGTAATAATATTTCTACTCATTAAATCCTAGGTAATACATGAGGAGTCCAACAATCTCCCCCTTTTTTTGATCACAAATCATGCATAGGAAGAATATAAATTAAATGCAACGTTAGTGAAAATAACACATAGAATAACAGAGTTAGAGAATAACAGATTCTACAAAAACATATCTCATTAGAATACTAATACTTTTACCTTTTCTCCCCATTTTGGGATTATAAAAAATTTAAATTGAAATAATGGGGTGAAACAGTGTATTATTCCTTTAAAAACATCTAGAATACATGAAAAAAAAGAAAATACATCCCATCAAAAAGAGAGTAGTCACTGGAATCGTCATGGATCGAACTTTTCCTTTCCATTATCAGCAGCAGGAGCTGGTGCTAATGTAGAATAAGTCATGGAGGTAGTAGACAATAATGGTAATGGTAGACCATCAAATATTGAGGGAGACAAGGTAGGAGCTGTAGAAGATCTATTCTGTGGTTGATCAAGAATGACTGGTCTGATCTGAGAGAGGGCTTGGCTGACTGACATAGCAGTTGAGGCTAGGGCAGGTAAACCAGGTCTAAGGGGTGAAATAGCTGGAGCAATGATATATGTACTCTTAACATGAAGATACGGCTTCAAAAGATTGATAAAATCATTAATGATTTCTCCTCCATATTGCATAGGCTTTTCAAAATTGCCCTTATTCTCCATGAACTTCTCCAAAAATCTGGCGAACTATGTAAGCTTTTGAACCTGAGCTTTAAAAGATTGAGTTACTGGAGGGATTTTTAGGTTTTCCACAAGATACATAAAGTGATTTGTCATGTCACTTTTAGAGAAAATCCGGGTGAGATAAAGCCTATCTTCTTGGTGATCTCTTGTTGATCATCATTGGAAATCTTCGAATGAATTATAACCAGGTCCAAAGCTCGATCACTGTTTATAACCACTTCTGAAAAAGGAGACATATCCAAGCCACTAAAAGCATTCTGAATTACTTCATTGATTATGGATCTAAGAACAGAATCATCCAAAAGGGAACATATGTCTGACTAGAGGGAGGAGAAGCCTTGACAGCTTCGGTTAGAACTTTGATCTGTTTCGAAACATTTTACAGACATCCATTGTACTCATCTGTGAGCTTATTCAGATTTTCTACAAGCTCTCTCATGCATTGCATCATTTTTGTGTGTTTGGTTCCAATATTTTAATCAGAAGATAATATATAACGATGCACTTGGGAAACAATCTCGCTAGAAAGGTTGGAAACATCTGTTTCATGAGAAGAAGTATCAGGGAAAAGAGCAGAAATAGGAGCAAGCTCTGGTCTTTAAGATAATTCTGTTTGCAGGTTTTCCACCAAACCATTCAAATTTTAAACATCAGCACTAAGAAACTTATTTTCAACTCTGAATTCTTTTATTTCACGGATCATCCTTGGATGAATATGTAGAATAATATTTTCCAAAAGAATCGAGGCATCTTCTTGACTTAGTTGAATCACTGGACGAGGTTGATAGGATATAATCTTCTCAACTCCAGCTAAGATAGTCTCTCCAAAGGCTTTCAAGTCACCCTTAGTTAAAAAATATTGTTTCTCGGGTTTGAAATTAGATGAAGGTAGTGGTACATGTTCTGATGTAGATTCTTGTTGTTGTTCAGAATTAGTTTCAGTTTCAAATTCAGATTGAGGTTGAGGTTGAAGCTCTAGTTCTTGTTCTGGTTCTGGGTGAGCTACTAACATCTGTTTAAACAGAGAAGATAGATCTATACCATTTTCACTCACATGATGTTATTCACTCACATAATAAATTCATTGAAATTTATATCAAGTATACACAGAATATGTGATAGTTGGTTGAAAAGCTTCAGTAGATACATCTTCTACAATCTCGAGGTTCTGTGTTTCCTCCCCCTCAAAATGTGCTTCCATTTCAGATTCTTGAGGCACAACCTCATGATCAAGATCCACAAGATCAGGTCTAATTTCTTTAGAAAATTCTTGCCTTGCCAGCTGAAAGGAAATTTCCATCCTCTCTTCAGCAAAGGGTATGTACTCAAGAACCGACTGTTCCACTGGTTGTGCTTTCAGACTTGCTTCGTTTTCAATAGGGAGATCTTCTTCAACAGGATCTGTCTCTTCGATGGCTTGCTGCTCCAAAACATGGAAAACCAATTCTCTTGTAGCCTTTGGATGAGTTTCTGGATCAACATCCTCAATAGAAGCAGGATCTTCTTCCTCTCCAAGAACAGAAGGAGATTCTTCTTCTCTAAAAACATCAACACCTTCCTCTCTAAGAGATATTTCAGTAGGAACATCAGTAGGGACAACAATCCATTCTTTTTCAACAGGAGCTGCTTCCTCTTGAGGTATTTTAGCCTCTTCTCTAGGTGGTACATCAGCTTCCACTTCCTCTTCTTATGCTTATTCTGAATACTCAGCCACTTCATCTAGTTACAAACCTAGATCAGTAATGTTTTTTGGCCTTCTTGGATAATCAATAGGATTATATTTCTTATAATGTTGATCATTATCCTCAACCCACTACTTCTTCCAAGGGTTCCAATTAATTTTCATCCTTCTAATTATAAGCATGGATAAATTGAAATCAAAATCTTCTAGCTTTTCTTCATTCGTTCCAGCCACTCCTTTGGCAACTGACATGGCCGAAATCATCCTTGAGTAAAACAAGGAGGTGGACTTGGAAGTGACTTTAATCATCTCACATATATGGTTAATGACATATTTGAAAATATTGATCATTTATCCATTGTTCAATAGGTGAATCAGTAAAAAATCCAGATACTTCATCACAACAAAATCTCATTTTCATAGACTAATCAAATTCTGAACAAATTTTAATAGCAATCTTGTATCCCCATCCAATTCAGTTGCTATGACCCTTTGATTGGTTCCATTTTCAATGATTATTTCCAAAGCATTCTCTAGGTCAAATATGTCAGTTGAAGGAGGAGGGTCTCTCTAGTAATCATCACAGACTCCTTCATGTGGAATCCTCAGACATGCAGCCCATAACCTTGAATAAGATGAACACTTTTGTCGATTGACCCAACTTTTTACCACATATCTTTCTCCAGCATCAAAGGAAAACATTACATACTTCTAAAATTGAGATACCATCCTCGGATAAATTGGTCTATCATGTATAGAGAACCATTTGAGCCATCTTTGTTCTCTTATGATTTTCAGGACCAAAGACTTTCTAGACAGTAGCCACTCAGGGAAAATATCTTTTTAGGTACTACGGTACGACTTACAAGGTTCGGATTCAAGGTTCCATTGGGTTCTATCCTTGGTTCCCTCTTCTTTTTCTTAGAGTGGCGCTTCATAGAAGAGGGTGAAGATGGACAATTCATCCTTGGCATTCATGGAAGGTTTGAGTGAGACAGAAAGAGAGAAGGTTTTCACGGTATAGAGGGTTTGAGAGAGTGAGCAGGAGAGTGCTCAGGTGAGGAACCATGTGAAAACCCTTATGTTTTATAATTTTGGAATGTCAAGTGTCATAAAAAAATGCGGGAAATTAAACATCAGTGAAATAAAAATTACCATGATATGGGTTGAAATAAATATATAACGAATCTTCACAGTGATACTGTGAATAGGCTTTACGGTGCGATGAGAAACAGTCATCACGGTGAGACAGTTAAGTGATAGACCGTCAACACAAGGTGTTAACTGTGAGACCGTAAGCATAAAACAATAACTGAGAAACAATGAACATGAAACCGTAAAGTAAAATATAGAAAAATAGTAAACAGTAAGATATTTAAGAGTTCTATTTCTGATTAATCATACCAAGATCATGTATGATGTAGTCCAATCACTCATAATTTAATGGTTTAGTGAATATATCACAAAGTTGAAAGTCAGTACCAATGAATTCCAAAGTGATATCACCTTTTTGATAATGATATATCAAAAAGTGATGTCTTACATCAATATGCTTTATTCAAGAATGTGAAATAGGATTATTTGAAATGTTAATAACACTTGTGTTGTCTCACTTTATTGTTACATGCCTGAATTGATATCCATAGTCTAGTAAAGTGTGTTTTATCCACAAAATTTGTGCAAAACAACTGCCAGCCGCTATGTTTTCAGCTTATGTTGTAGATAATGCAACAAAATTTTGTTTCTTACTACACCATGATACTAGTAACTTGCCTAAAAAGTGACATGTTCTAGAGGTTCTTTTTTCTATCTAACTTACACCATGAAAAATATTCATCAGAATAACTAACTAGTTCAAAAGATGGCACTTTTTGATAGAACAGACCTAAATTGGGAGTGTGCTTGAGGTATTTGAAAATTATTTTTATAGCCTTTAAATGTGACTCATTAGGGTTTGATTGATAACGAGCACACATACACACACTAAATATAATATCAGGATGATTAGTAGTCAAGTAGAGTAGACTTCCAATCATTCCTCTATAAGTGATTTGATCAACAGATTTTCAATCTTCATCAAGATCCAACATACACGTGGTGCTCATGGGAGTGTCACTTCATTTAGTTCTATCCAATCCAAAACGTTTTAAAAGATCTCTACTATATTTACTTTGAGTTAAAATAATCCCATCATTGTTTTAAAAGATATGAAATCCAAGAAAGAACTTATTTTCACTGATTAAACTCATTTCAAATTTGTTTTGCATCATTTTAGAAAAATTAGTGCATAAATAAGTTTTTGAAGATCCAAAAAATATCTTCTACATAAATTTGTACAACTAAAACATATTTAGAAATTCGTTTTATAAAAAGATTAGGATAATCAATTCCTTTTGTAAAACCATTAGAATTAGAAAAGTACTTAATCTATCGTACCAAGCTCTTGGAGCTTTCTTTAAACCATATAAAGATTTTGATAATTGGAAAATATGATTTGGAAAATGAGGGTTTGTAAATCCAGGTGGTTGTTCAACAAAAACATCCTTAGCTCTAAACCCATTTAAGAATGCACTCTTGACATCAATATGATATAGTTTGAAATTTTGATGTGCATCATAAGCAAGTAAGATCATAATGGATTCTAGTATGGATACTGGAGCAAACGTTTCCTCATAGTCAATTCCTTCTTCTTGACTATAGCCTTGTGCAACTAATTTTTCCTTGTTTCTAACTATATTTCCAGCTTTATCTACTTTATTTCTGAACACCCATTTAATTCCTATGGTGAAAGTGTCCTTAGGTCTTTCTACTAGTTTCCAAACATTATTCCTTTCAAACTGATTGAGTTCTTCTTGCATAGAAATTACCCAAAATTCATCATTAATAGCATCATCAATGTTTTTATGGTCATGATGTGAAAAGAATGCTTGATGTTCAACCTTATTTCTGAGAGAAGCACCAGTCTGTGTCCCTCTGTCAAGATTACCAACAACACCATCTAAAGGATGATTATTTAGAATCCTAGTTGATCTAGTAAGGGTAGGGCTAGAAATTTTAGGTTCTTCTCTAGGTTCGGGTTCATTAGGAGCAGATTCTGAAATATTTTCAGAACTGGCTGTCTTTACAGCAGGTTCATTTATTTTATCAATAAGGTTCATAATAGATAAATCTTCTTCAATATTTTCAAGAGATGACTTAGGTTCATGTGGATCAATATCATAAAATTTGATATGAATATATTCTTCCACACACTTGGTTCTCTTATTTAAAACTCTATAGTCTTTTCTAGTTATATAATATCCAAAAAAGATTCCTTCATCAATATTAGAAGAAAACTTATTAAGATTATCCTTGGTATTAATAATAAAGACATTAAAGCCAAAAAAATTAATGTAATTGACCTTAGGATTTCTATTATTCCATAGTTCATAAGGGGTCTTCTTGGGAATAGGTTTGACTAAGACTCTATTGATGATATAACAAGCTGTATTTATAGATTCAACCCAAAAATAAATTAGCAGGTCATACTCATTAAGCATGGTTCTTGCTATTTATTAAAGGGTTCTATTCCTTATTTCTACTACACCATTTTGTTGTGGTGTCCTAGGAGAAGAAAAGTTGTGACTATAGCCATTGTGTGAGCAATAAGATTCAAATTCTTGATTTTCAAACTCACGATCATGATCACTTCTCAGGGATTTAATCTTAAGTCCACTATGGTTTTCTATAGACATGGAGTACTTAACAAAGTAAGATAAAGCTTCACTTTTTGGGATAAAAAATATACCAATGTATATCTAGAAATATCACCCACTAAGACATAGACATAGTGCTTACCATTTAAGCCATAATCTATCGATGGTCTAAACAAGTCCACGTGAACCAACTCGAGAGGTTGATAAGTTGAAATTTATATCTTTGATTTGAACGATATTTTGTGTTGTTTTCCCTTTTTACAGTGATTACAAACTTTTTCATTTGGAAAATCTAGTTTGGGTAAGTATCTAACTAAGTTATTCCTAGTTAGTTTTCTAAGTGAGTGTATATTGCAGTGCCCTAATATCCTATGCCATAAACAAGACTCTTTATGAAATGCATTTAAACAAGTTACATTTTACTCAGCTAAAGAATTTAAATCAACAACATAAACATTTTCATTTCTCCAAGCAGAAAATACTAAAACATTTGTAGAATTAAAAAATTACAAGAATCATTTTCAAACATAACATTAATTACATCATCACATAATTGAGAAATATTTAACAGATTATATTTTATTCAATCAAAAAATAGAACTTTAGAAATTAGAACTGAATCAATGTTACCAATATGGCCTAGGCCGATGATTTTTCCCTTAGAATTATCACCAATGGTGACATGGCCTCTATATATCTTGATTAGGATCATGAAGCATGAGTAATCCCCAAACATATATCTTGAACATCCACTATCCAAATACCATGTCTTCTTGTGGAAACCCTTCAAACAGGTTTCCTACAAAACAGATTTTGATTGGAAATGACTTTGGTACCCAGATTTTCATGGGTCCATACAGGTTATAAATCAATGATTTTGGTACCCAAATTTGTCTTATGGGTCAATAATCAATAGATTCAACATATTTTGAAAGATAAACTCTATTTGATCTATAACTATGTGAGTAACTAGTTGAAGCACGTGAATTTCCAGCACTAGAACTAGTAATATTTTGTCCAGATTTAGGAATAAATATAGTGTTAGTAAATTATCTTTTTCCAGGTTGGTAGCCTATTCTAGTAGTGTATTTTGGTGCCACATTCTTTCCTATCATTTGAGTTAGAGTATCCTTTACATTTGTGAACTTTTCTAAGTCCTTTCTACGTTGCTCATTAGACATTTTCAGTTATGTATTTTCCTTTAATAGTCGGGAATTATTTTCTTTATCTATATCAAGGGCAGATTTAACATTGGCAGTAAGAGAATGTTGTTTCTTTAATGACTTATATTTTTACTTATATTCATCGCATGATTCCTCCAGCATGTTACAGTATTCATATCATTTAACTTTAGAATTATCTTCAGAATTATAATTAGATTCAGCATCAACTCCAGAATAATATGAATTTAAAACAAGAGTATCTAAGGTTACCTCGGATATTTTGGTCATGAAACACATGTTGGTACGATTATTTTCAGAATCAGAAATTTCAGATTCTCTTGTGCTATCTTCTGAAGCACTCCAAGTAGCTTTCATAGACTTCTTGTACTTCTTATCCTTATAATCATGTTTCTTTTTGAATTTAAATTTTGGACAGTTAGCCTTGATGTGTCCTTCCCTTTTTCATTCATAGCATACTATATCATCTTCCTTATCAGACTTCTTCCAGTCGTTTTTCCAGTGACTTTTGTTGTCATAATTTCCATTGTAGTTTGTTTTTTTGAAGAATTTCTTCTTCCTACAGAATTTCTTAAACCACCTGGCTATCTATTCCATTTCAGCATCACTGTCAGAGTATGAACTTTCACTTGTTGAACATTCAATTTGTATTTGAACCTTTCCTTTTTCTTTGATCTTTGAAGAAATAGACTTAAATGCCATGGATTTTCTCTTGGGTTCATCATCTTCTTCCTTATTCACCTTGAGTTATTCCTCATACATCATAATCTTACCAATAAGCTCTTTGAAAGGAAGAGCTCCAATGTCACATGATTCTCTGATTGAAATAGAAGTTTCTCTCCATCTATCTGGAAAACATCTCAGTATCCTCATGATTTGTTCCTTTGCTGGAACAACCTTTCCAAGTGAACTCATTGTGTTGACTATCTCATTGAACCTAAGATACATATCAGCAATAGGTTCATCTGTTTTCATTTTAAAATTATTATATTTAATAGTATATTTATTTAATCTCATTTCATTAACATTAGTTGTTCCCTCATGATAAACACCTATAGTATCCCAAATTTCATAAGCTGTTTTACAAGAAGATATTCAATTGAATTATGCTTCTCCTAAAGGACAATATAAAGCATTCATAGATTTACAATTATAATTGTAAGCATTTTTTGTTGGTTCATCCCAAGTTGTTCGTTCAGTTTCTGGAAATTTATATTGAGATTCTATAGTAGTCCAGATATCGAAACCCATGCTTTCTAAATGAATTTTCATCTTAAGTTTCCACTGGGCATAGTTTGTACCATTAAAGAAAGGTGGCATGTTAGTAGCCGCACTTTCAAGTGTATTTTCCATAGCAAGATTTTAGAAAACATATTTAAAGAGATAAAATATAGAACTAACAAAAATTCATGATCTTTAAATATGAAACTAAAATCACAGTTGTAAAGTAGAGTATTTTGAAATTCTTTAACAAAAATAAATCCTCTAATACCAAATGTTGGTCGGGGTGGACACTCAAGAGGGGGGGTGAATTGAGTTCCAATTAAAAATTTTTGTTAAAAAGATTTATCTTAAAGTCACCCAATTTAAAACATATGTTAAACTGTAGTGAATTTATATAGATTTAAAATGTTCAATTGGATTCTTAATGATTGATTATATATTAGTCAATTTAATCACATGATTGAAATGGATTTTGAAGCTAATATACTGGTTCACAACAAGAATAAACACTTTCTAATTTAAATATCAAAGTAACTTTAAAATAGTTTTTTATTTCAATGTAATAATAAGAGGAATATAAATTAGATACTATATTAATTGAACTTAATCTAAAAATGCAGAGCAGATATAACCAAGAGGTTCAGTCTAAAGCCGAGACATAGTCCTCTCAAATTTATATATAAATTTTATCCACACCCTGGATCGGGGTTAACAACAGTACAAGACTGTCCATGCCACGCATGGACCTCTACCACTATTCTTCATGGGTAAGAAAAATAAATACCAGGCCTCACAAGGACCTCTTCCACAGTTGTCGTGGGTAAAAAAGGGCATGGATTTTTGGTGTGAGAATTGTGATATCCTCTAGTTCAGCGTAGAAGATAGTGTGTGTGTAAAATAAACAGGATACACACACTACTCATAAATAGATAATAAATCACTTAGAGATAGTATATGAAATTTAAGAAAGATCTAGTGAATGGTATGCAGCTTTGGACCCATTGGATTCAGTGAAAAAGCTTCTGATTGTTTATCTGTTTTTTTGTTGAAAAGCAGAGTGTCGTGGATTAGATTTTGTTTCTCCAGGACATAAGTTGTTCTCATGACTCCATAGTACTCTGTGTGTTCTTCAGTAATGTAGGATTTCATGTGTGGAACTTTTTTGAGGATCGTGAAATGTGTTCTTCACAGTTTTTCTCAGGATTGTTCTTCGGTTTAGTACAGAGATCGCATGTATTATAGTATGTGTGTCGAGATGTGTCAAGCGTGGATGTGTCCTATACTACAACTAAATCTTCTTTATATTCCATGAGATCCGGCAATAGTAATGATTTCCTTTCAATAGGTATGAGATATGGTTTCCTGACAGACCAAAAACTATCACTAAATAACATTAATTGCATTAAAAACATCATATATGACTGTTAGTATTATTTAAATAATATTGAAAAAAAGGTTAGGAAACAGTGTCACAGTTGTTGTTCAAACGTTGTCTCTTTGAACTGGTGTCTCCTTCACGGCATGTTCTTCATGGTTTGTCCACACCATAGTGTCTATCTCACGGTGTATGAGGCACGATGTCGTGGTCACGGTGTGTCCTTCATGGTGTCTGGGTCATGGTGTGTCCTTCACTGTGTCTTGGTCACGGTGTGTCCTTCACGGTGTTTGGGTCATGGTGTGTCATTCACGGTGTCAGGCTTACTGTCACGGTGGGTTGAAGTCACTGTGTCTCACTGGTCATGGTGTCTGAGACTTAGGCTTCATGGTGTCAGGATGACTATGACTGTGTCTTGCACACAGTCTGTCTTACTGTGTCAAACATCATGGTGACTTAATACTTAGACAAATATCTGTATTCAAACATTAATAGAAATATGCATAAAATTAATTAATCTTAACCATTATAAGATAAATATAGATATTTGATATAATAAGTGAGATTTATGGTCATGCATAATATTTTTAAATAATAAAGAGATTACTAGACAATAATAAGATTTTTTATCATTAAAAAATGATTAATACATGAGGAGTCCAAAAAATTTATATAATAAAATCAACATGAATGAAATTTTAAAAAAATTTAAAATGAGATATATTAATTAATATAGTTAATATTTGTATTTCTAATAACTAAAAGTAAATATGGGCTTTATATGGCCATTATGCACTATGATCATTGGTGATATAGAAATTACAATTATTTACTCTAATTGTTAAGTCAAGGAAATGATAATACTTAACTTTTGTTAAAAGAATAAACAAATGAATCAATTAGTAGGAAGATACCTTATGAAATATATTAATCATATATTTATAAGGAGAAATTTTCACTTGGGGTTTCCCTTCACCACACCCATGATTAACATATACCATGTGTTTTAATAATATTTATCTTTTTGAGAAGTTATAGCTAGTGAAAATTACTACTTTATCAATGTTAGGAGAACATCCCTGTGAATATTCTACCATTTTGATCCCTACCCAAAAGGATTAAACTATTGTAATAAAGGGTTAATAATCTAGTGGTTCAGAGGTTTATAACATGATAATTCATTTAGTAATGACATGGTTATTACTTTGACACCACATTTGTATTAAATCCATCATCCTTATTGAAAATTTAAAATGATTAAAATTTATAAAATTAGAGAATTATTTTTATATAATTCCTTCTATATTTGGAATCAGGATTCTCTAAGTATCTAATGGGTATAAGTTTTTATTTTCTTAAAAAATGGAAATAATGATAAAATAGTGGCATATGGTTAATTTAATGTATAAATATAAAAGTATGAATTAACACATTAAATGTACTAATATTTTACTAATTTCTATAACAACCACTATATTAGAAAAATAAACAAAGTAACAGGAAACATTGGGTAGAATTGGGGGATCTCCGATATGATAAATGAAAATGTAATGGTTTATTACATTGGAATTCACTACCCACACTTATAAATAGCCACCGATATTACATTAATTACACACACCAATTTCAAATTATATCTTCATATATCAAAATAAATTTATATCCTATATAAAACTCTTTAATCTTGATGTGTTTAGTTGATTATAATGGTTTTATATAGACTAGGCATCTCAAGAGAGGTAATAATGTTTTAGTCTCTCTTTTTTGTTTCCTTTTACATTTTCATTGTTCTAAATTTGTCAATATCAAATTTATATTTTGAATATATTTTTTATACCATTTTATTTATTGACTTTATGGTATCATATACACACGAGACACTATTTCACTCTCATTAAACATCATTCATTATTTCTTACAATACCAAAACACTCTCAATAGGTATAAAACTCTATATTTTCCAATGATAAAAAATCCCTATGTAATCATTACATTTATTATATTAATTAAATTACTAATTTTTTATTTATTAAATAAATCATTATCTATGTAAGGATGAGATAGATGAAGATGAAGTATTCTTTATTTGTTCCAAAGTGGGTTATATTATACTTTCACACATGTTTAACATATAAACACATTTCCTATATTTGTCACTTTCTATGTGTACTTCTTTTAACAGTGTGAATCAATATATTATTCCAAATAAGTTTTAAAGAAATTAAAATATAAATCCTTATAAATTCATTGATTGGGGATACTATTAACATTCTGCTATAATTCATTTATTAATTTATAAATTATTTGTAAAATTATAATTATCAATAAATTTTTCTAATTATTTCTAATTTATTTATTTTCGAACAGTATTCCATGTATTTCCTTTTCAAACTAATTATATTATGAAATGAATTAAAATTTACTGTGATGCATGGGTCACAAAATAATATATCCCCCCATTGTACTATCTGATTCCGTGAGACAAGTAATATTGGGTAATGGAAGAACCTTCTACTTTGTATTATTTATTAGATCAATGAATCGATTATTTTATTTTAATTTTCTACATTATTCTTTTAAATGATTTCAATCATTATGATAGCATTGAGTTTTATAATTTCTTTAATTATCTCCATGAAATCAAGGGATTATGTTATACTTATGCATTCAATGATATGGAATCATTTTTTGATTGTATTTTAAATTCAATTTTTATTAAATCTCATAATATCTTATACGATATCCCTTACTGATTTTGTAAAATAACCATTTTCTTACATTTCCCATTTCCTATGGTAATGTGTAGGAACATGATGAATTATTTGATCTATGGAGAACATTATGTAATAATGTTGTGAACTCAAATGATGTAATTTTTTATGTTATAATGTAATGTTAATGTATCATTTCTCTTGATGATTAGTGAACCTATATCTCAGGTATGTAATATCAGGTAATTTTAACTCCTCATAATAAAAATCCTATAAACTCTAAATGATTGTGGACACGGGTGTTACATTATTTATCACTTTAAATTAAATATGTGTGTGAATCAGTAGATATAGTATCTAATAAAAAAATAAAGAATATATTTATGATTTTTTAAATTGAATTTTCAAAGGAGTAAATTTTATAACTAATTGAATAAAATAAATCATTTTTCATGGTTTCTTATTTGAATAAAATTTACATTCATGTTTTTATTGTTGTAAATATGTGTATTACACATTTTATAAAACATGCTAAAAACATCCCACCCATGAATGATTCAAGAATTTATTATATTTATCAATATTTTTTCACTAATGTTTTTTTAAGAATTATAAAAGAAAATTTAGACATATTAATCTTGATGTATGGATTTTTCTATACTTAGTTTCATTCTTTTAGGATGTCGAACATTAAAACTTTCTCAGTTATTATTTTTATGTTAAAATTAATCAATATTTTCTAGGTCACCATATTATTTTTCCTTTTATATTATTCCCATACACAATAAATAATGATGCTAAATAAAACATCAAAACCCATGTTCCATGATGAAATAAAAATATAATAATTATATAAGATTTATAAATTAGGTTATAGAGGAATCGTTTTTGAATTCCATTAATTATAAGGATGAGTATTCTTCTTCTGATGTAAATGAATTTTATTCCACACATAAAACAATGTTTTATTCATTAAATTAGTATTTAATATATCTTTAAAAATATTATGATAATACTATTATTGATTTTCTCTATTAATAAAGATTTATGATATTAAATGAAAATTTGTTATTGTTTATAATTATTAAAATGATATTAGAATTAATTATCCTATAATTATGATTGAAATATTTTATTGGTAATTAAAAAGTTTAATCAATAATTGAATAACATGAAAATGTTTCATAATAGTCAAAATCACAGTAAAATCAAAAAGCAGCTGGCTACTCGTGTCCATATCCAATACTATATATGAATTATTTAATTCTTGAGTCATGTCTAATATTAATCTATTATAGAATATATTGATACTATTATTTCATTTTTTACATTATTATTATTATTTCATTAAAAAATTTACTCAATATACTAGTAGGAAGAATGCTTAATTTAAAAAAAATTAAATTTGGATATCATTTTATATAATATATTATTTATACTATTATCTAGGCTCCCAAATCTATTATTTATAATATTTATTGACCCAAAATTATATGTGTTCTAAAGTATAATGTTTTGTAAATATATACAATGAAAAATTCATTTATCTAATAATGAAACAAAATATAAATAATTTATATTCATGAAATATGAGTGCTGATTTTTCAATTTTTTCATTCTTGTTGAATTCCATGTATTGATATTAATGGGGGATTTTTTCCCTCTATCAATTTTAGATATCATTCTCCCTCAATTCAAAATTTTTATTTTCCCTTCAATATTAATGGACATAGTATAACATTCATTGTTATAAAAACTACATTATTGTTAGAGTTTGATATATTGAAAATATTAAGACGAATATTATAAGAAATATTATATTGGAAATTATATTATAATATAATATGATACATATATATATAAATTATGATCATTTTTATGAAATATATTTTTATTGAAATAATCTTTAAAAATTAATTTAAGCATATTTAAGAGGAATATGATGTTGAATATTCTGTAACTATAGAACTAGAGAATATAATGCCTATAAATGATGATATATCATATAATGAATTTTAAAACTATGAAAATATAGAACAGAAAGAAATTTATGGAGTTGTTTTTTTATAAATTCATGTGTTAACATAGATTTATTATATTGATAATAAATATCCATATTTTAAAGGGAAATATTTTTATAACATATGATGTTTAAAGTGAAGTAAATATGTTGACCAGTCAAAAAATTTCATAAAACAATAATTTATTTTCATTATAGTTCTTTATCAGGCTCCATATTAAAATTTAGGAATGTTCTAGATTAGTTGAATATTTTTTAAAAATGAATTTTTATTTTCTTATAGGTATACATTATTGAGTAAAACACACTACTACCCTAAATGGGCTGAGATATGATGGTTGAATGTCTCTTTATGACAGATCATGGAAATGAATAATTTTAAAGGGTTGTAAACACAATGAATATTTTTAAATTGTTAACATATAATATGAAATGGGATATTTATCAAAATTACAATATGATTGTAAGAAATATAGGAAGAGATGTTATGTTTAGTTACTATATGAACTAGGATACTCATATTATCAAACATCTATTTATGTGGAATATTAAAACATGATGATTACATTAATAAAATCTTACATGATGGGAAAAGGAGAGCCAAACCATTGCCAGTTCTTTTTCTTGGGGAAATTAATTGTCAATATGATAAATTGGCTGTGTAACTAGTGTTATGGAATGAAAATCTTGATCTATATAACCACACTGTGGTCACTCTAAACCTTACCGTAGTTTATATGATAAAGAATAATATTTAAATATGTAAAGGAAATAAAATCGATGCTGATAAATATGACACACCAAATATCATAGAGTTAATGTATATCTATTTAAATAATGATTCCATCTAATAATATTGAACTATGGTTTTTTGGATGATAGTAGAAATCACTTTCTTTTATCTTATTTGATTTTGGATATATGTGAGATATCTATATTGAAGTAAATTAAAATTCCACGATTGTTTTGTAACATAATGTTATGTCGAAAGTGGAATAAGATATATTAGATATTGGATAAAATTAGAATATGAAACATCTATTATAGGACTGGGTTTAGTAATTATTTAATTTATAAAAGAGAAATGAATAAATAATTTCATTATTAAGTATAAAACAAAATTTTTAAATTTAATATATGAAAATTAATGAAGATTAACATGGTATATATTGTGAAACAAAGAAAATCTGACACACCATATATTTGATGGTGTTATTGAAAATTTATATCTTTATTATAATGAAATTTATAATAAAAAATTAGAGAATTCTATTTTTAAAATACCTAATTTAACAAAGAATATGTTAGATTTATTAACAGTATTAATATTCATCAAATTGATAACATTATAATAGAAAATAATATATTTTTAATATTAATAGAGTCATTTTTTATGTTTTCTCCAATTAGTAACCCCATTTCATGATCTAATTAAATTTTTTTTCCCATTAACTAAAAATTTTATTTAATTTTTATGATTATCTCTTTTGATGATTTGTAGATTTACTATTTTTGATAAAGGAATAATTTTTAATTAATTTAATGGGTTCAAATATGACAGACCATGGCACACCTATATTTTAGGGGGTTTCAATAAAATCTAAAAATGAATAGTATTATATAGCAATAGTCCATTTATAGAAATAAATTCATTCAAATTGGATATAAATTTGAAATTATCTTATCCTATGTAATTTTTTGAATATAAGAACGTTTAAAAATTTAATTGGTTGAGTTATGAGTTATGGACCAATTAGATAAGATCACATATATGGTAAATTCTGTTGGATTTTTAAACTATAGCTATACATGAAATTCAGATCAGTTATTAAATAGTTATATCCTTGAATGAATAAGATAATAATTAAAAAATCAAGATTCAATGGCTAATATTACGGTAATTTTATCTATCTCAAATAAATTATATTATGTTAAAGATATGAAGAAATCTTAACAAATGTGATAATAACTTTCTTATTATTATTATTATTATAAAAATATAAATTAAACTAAAATTTTTATGTCACACAAGATAAATAATGGTTTTAATGAAGCATTTAAATGAAATTATTATTACATTATTCAATAGAATATCTGATATAGAAGAGGCTTACACGTCTATTTAGAGTTTGGTTCATTTTTGAATTTATTTTTTGGTTCCATTTTTTATTTTATTTTTCTCATTGAATGGAATTTTATTTTTCATGTGTTGTGTTGGATTGGTATACTGGGGTGACAAAGTTTTTAAAAGTCATTCTTTTCTTTCTGAAAAAAATATAGATTGTGTTACTGCATGTAATCATTGTTTATACATTAGAAGAATGTAATTTGAATGATATTTTTAGTTACAATTCACTCCCTTTAGTTTGAGGAATTTGGTTTGGTTGTTTATGTTTATTTCAGATAAGTAAGGGAGAAGTAGTGTTTAGATTTTCATCATGTGGTATAAGGATGGCCTTGTTGGGATTGAAATTGTTTCCATTTATATGGTCCATTTTTTGATATTGTTTATGTAATACAATTCATTTTATTAATGTATTAATCTCTCTATGTCTCATTATTTCATTATAACCTTTTTTCTTTAATAAAACATTCAGAGGTATGAGTTGGGTTTCAAACGTAGTTATCAATTTTCATTAAAAAGTATAATATTTAACAATATAACATTATATGATTAGAAGTCAAGGTTTATTTCTTATGATATATTATTAATGTAATTTGAAATTTCAATCCATTAATATAAATATATTAGGTTCTATTATTTGGAAAATTTATAGTTAAGTGATAAAAAATGAAATTAAATTGGTGAGTGTTGCTGTTCTATCACTAGTTTCAATAAAAGTTAGAAGTTAAAAAAATGAATATTAAAGGTAACATAAAATTGGTATGAATTAATTTTGTAAAATTTTCACATGGTCTAATTTATTCAAAAAGAAAACAATGAAAAATAATTTTTTTAAAACTTTCACACCAAAATGGGAATAACATTTCCTATATAATTTTCTATACATATTTATTTTATAATACAACATGAAGAATAAATTTTATGATAAATATAGTAATAAAATAAAAGGATGATATAAAATATTAATTTAAATAATAGGAATATGGGTTAAAATAAGACATAGAAGATATCTTGGTGAAAGCAATTAACAAAAGTAAAACTATAATCAAGTAAAAACAAAAATTAGATGAAACATATTTAAAACTAGATATTTAAGGATCTCTTGGGGAATATGAATCCTAATTTAGGAAGGAAAAAATATTTTTAAATTTTTAATGACTTTATAAATAATTTCAATGATCTTGATTCATAAATTTCATTACTAGATCCCATGGATGAGGGGAACTATGTTGTTAAACAATCATAGATAGTAGATAATTTAATAAAAATATTAAACAAATAGAAAATATAATAGAATAAATTGGTGATCATTAAAAAAAAGAATGGTAATTGATTCACTTTATAAAAATTGTTAGATATTAAGATATGGATTGAATTTGATTAATAATATGAAATATTGATAAGAATTTATAATTTTGAAGCAATAATAGTGACATGGTTGAATATAGAGATGACCTATTATTTAGATATTTTGGGGATTTCTTGATAAATCAAAGAAATTTTGTCATATGAAATAATAGAAGTGTAGATAATTAATAATCATCTAATTCAGAAACTATATTTGGTAAAAATGTATGTTTAATGATGAAATGGAATTTAATGATTAAACAATAAATTAAAACATTATTTAGAGTATTACGAGGATCTTTAATTTGTTTTACAATAATTAATAAAGGATCTAAGAAGACACATACTTTTATGAAATTTCAATTATCTCCACATGTATTTCTCATGAATACATATTATTATGGAAGGGTGTTACATTTAATATATTGTTTTTGGAAGAAATAAATTGAGAACAAGAAACCATCTAACCCAACATATTATAAATAATTTAATATGTATGGCTTCATGTAATCTATTTATGGATACAATTGATTTTTTTGAGGAATAGTATAAGAATATATTTGTTAAGAAATTATCAAAGGATAAATAATAGTTGCATCATTAATGCAATTTAATGGATGAAATATTCTCTCAAATAAATGAAAAAATTGTTAATGAAAATGAAAACATGAAATGGTGAGATCCAAACCTGAAAAAAATCATAACGGAATTTTATTATATCAAATAACAATAAATTTAAATAAAATTTGTTTTGTGAATCAATAAAGGAATGAAAATAAAATCTTATATGGATTAATTATAGTAGGTTTCAATTCCACATGAATGAAAATAGAAGAATTCTAAATGCATGTATGAGTGATATGGTCTGCTTTTTAAATGATGGAGATTTAATGATGAAAGGAATTGAAAATAAGTTTAAAAAATAGTATAGTGTATGAAAACAAATATTATATTTTGTGAGAGAATTTATCAAAATATATTAAGTGTGAGTAAAAATTTGAATATATTATTGAATTTTCAATCAATTTTAGGGGATAAAAGTCAAAGCTGGAATTAAAAAGGTTTCGATCTAATTTTAGAGGACCAATGAAAATATATTTCAATTAGATTAAATTAATGACAGTTGATTAATTTGTATAAAAGAATAATGAAATTGTGGACCAATATCATGGTTTAGATAATTTAAAATGTATGAATATTATCCCTATTCAAAAAAGAAAATTTTAATTATTTTTTATGAGATATAGGTAGGATGTTGGTGTTGACTTATTAAGAAAAATCGGTTGATTCAAATACATATAAAATAATAAGTGCATATAAATTATAAATGAATTTTTTTTCATCCCAATATACATAGTTTCATGATATACAAAGAAACTATTGGTGTAAGGTACAAGATTTATATTTTTTTTATTAAAATTGATTGAGAGAAAGAAATATGGTGATAATTTAAAATAAATAGGTTATGAATTTTATGAAGTGGTCTTATTGTGTTTCTAAATATCAATTTTCTTATTATTATTAGAATATTGTGATTATATAATGGTTTAGAGTTAACATAAATTGAAATAGAAAATTAGTTGGTTAAAATAGAATGAAACATGGTGTTTCAGATGTAATGTCTACCAAAAAAATAAGGAGGCCAAAATAAGAAATACCATATCTATAAAATAGATTAATCCTTATATTTTATTTATCAAGGAACTATTATAATTAATTGGTGAACATTTTGGAAGTTGTTTAATACAAGAACGTACCATACATGATAGAGAAATTAAATTCATATGATATGTGTTATAGAATAAAGGTTACAATTATTCATTTTAGAGAGTTTAGAGGTAATTAAATTTTTAAAAAAATAAGAAATTATCTCAAAGAAAATTTAAAAAAATAAATAAATAAAATGAAAATTTCATGAATATCATTATAAGAGAGGTGAGTACGTATGTCCTAATTTGATACTCAATAAATTTTTTAAGAAGAAATATTGTAATGGTGATTGAAGAATAACTTCTTTTTCTAACAAATAGTTTTTATCTATAGTTAAAAATGGGAAAAAAATAATATAATCTTTATGTAGCTCACTAATTATATAATTGTTATTTTATTTGTTTTGATTCGGATGACAACGATAGAGTTTGGGTGAATAAATCACCATATCATACATAAAATAAACATATATTGAAAAATGTTAAGAATTCCAATAACATATGTTTTATATAATCATCCACACATACCTTATGATTGATAAAAAATTTAGAGGAAAATTTTATTAAAAAATTTGGAACATTTAATATTAAGGGATTATAAAAATATTGAATTTTATATCCATATGATGAGTAGGATGATATATGAAATTAAAAAAAATTCACATAATCTTGTGACGACAGCATATGATAAAAAATTTAATTAAAAATCCATACTCCATAATAAAATTTGTTAACATAGAAACATGATTGTAAAAATGTGTCAACTTGTAAGCATAATATATGTAATAATATTATATTTAATTTAATAAATTTGGTTAATTATGGTTATAGTAAAAAAAATGGTTCAAATCTACAAAATGGATTTGAGGATTGAATTTTAGAAATGATTACATATAGATGATGAATATATTAATTAGATTGTGTCATTTTAGGTAGACAACGATTCTATTATGGAATTCCATCTAATGAATACTATCTATGGATAAATTAAATAAAAACATAAAGATATTCACCAAATAAACCTTTTTATGAGAGATGGAATTCAATGAGTTGGTTTTGACAACAATATAAAAGTGGAGATAAAAAAACCAAAATTATAATACACATCTATTTTGGTGATAGCATATTCATTTTTAATGATTCATGAAATTGGTGTGATAAATTTCAATTATAAATGAACTCACCAACCTTTTAGTTTTAAAAAAAACCAACCAAGTGTGTATACCACATTATCTCAAGTGAGTTATTCAAATATTTTGTGAAAAATGAAGGGCTAAAAGATATTATGGCTGTTTTGACACATATTATTATTGAAACTAAACATAGAAATAAATATATAGAGAATGTTTTCTTTAAAATATTATTCTAACGTATGATTTAAAATTTTCATTCCACAAAAAAAAAATTAGAAATTTTTTAAGTAGAAAATTTAGTAGATTATTTTTATGAGAATATATTGAATGAAAAATTCTTTTTTAAGAGAAAATGGTTCCTGTTAAATCCACTATTGATTATTTTTTTTATATAATATAGGGAATAAAACCAAATTAAATACAGATATTAATGTATATGGAGGATGAGATATAGTTTAACATGAATAAATTTGTCATGGAACATTTAAAATTGGTGAAAAATGATTTGGTTGTATGAGTAAGGAATAAGAGAGTACATCCATTAGACTACGTTTCATTAATCATATAATATACCTAATTGATTTCTATGCCGATTTCTTTCTAGAATCATGATGAGGATATAAAAATGGATCCTCTTATCTTTTATGTAAATAAATTTGATATAAATATTTTATTACATATTATCATATCTAATATTACATATTATTTATTGTGATTTTTGGAATACTAATTCCAAAATACTATATATAAAAATTGATAACATGTTTTGGGTTTCAAATTATAGTTTTTGAATATGTGTTTTTAAATTCTAAATCTGTGTTATTTTTTATATTATTTGATTAATTACTTTTTATCATTAATTTTATACAAGAATATGTTTTCCCATGAGATAATTAACGTTAATAATAATTTTAAAATATTATCAATTTTATTGTTAAATATTGTTTTAAACATGTATATATTTTAATGATTCATTTATTTATTCTTTTTTATATTTTAGAATTATTTTAATATCTTATTACTATTAGGATAACAAGGATAATTGAAGGATTATAGAATTCATGGACATTTTTGAGATATTTAATAATGAACATATTTCTAAACTAATTTATATGATAAAACCGTTTCTCACATCAATTTATCATGAAAATTTGATAACCATGCATGATATACTTTTTTTGTCCTTGGTATGTAATTATGTTTAGATATTCTCATACAAATAATTAAGAAATATTCGTTTTCCTATAATAGTTTCCCAACCACTATAGACATTATATAAGAAAATAACACATTTTCCAATGAATGAAGTTATAAATATATATTTAATATTAATGAAAATATAATTGAGGATATGTAATATTAAATACTATATATTTAACAATAATATACACCTATGATAAAATTTACCAACACCAAGGAGTATGTGTAAGAATAACATGGAGAATGCACATGTTATGTAAGACCAAAATCTCATTATAATAGAGTAAATATGAATAAAACACTATAGAAAAAATCATTTAAGAATGAATAATTCATAAAATTTAATGACATGGTTGGTCATGTGATGAAGAAATAAATCAAATCAATATGTGAAAAATGAACTTTATAACAAACTCCTGAAACCGATGGAGACAAATAATTTAATCCATGATCAACCCTTTAAACCAAATAAAAATTTCCAATATCAATAAATCTAGTTAGAAGATGGTTTTTGTGAGAGATGAAATGTATTCCTTGGAACATACTTTTATAAAAAACCAAAATTGAATAAACCCCAGTATGAGTTCAGTAATCAACCTAATGAACTCCTTACACTTGGAATCTATACGAGAATCACATGGAATAATGGTACAAGAATTATATTGTTGAATTAGAAGTGTGAATAATATAGGGTATTGACTTCCTGAATGATCTAGGGAACATTGGATAGATAATTAGTGTATTTCTGAATCATAATAATGGATTTAAAGAAGTTTTAATTAAACTATAGTTACGTATTTCGTTTTGGTGGTTACTGATAAAAATTATACCATCAGGACTTAGTGATAATTATTCTCATGTGTATAATGATTTTATATTAGATATATAATTTATTATGGATGTTATTTAAAATAAAAGTTGTGTTTTAATTTATTTTTTATTTGGTCACTTCATTTTTTTAAACTGCATGCATCTTTTATTATTTGATAAATCATAATAGTCATCCATTTACATGTTTTTGCGAATATAGTAATTTATGTCGATGTTATCAAGTGAAAGGTAAAAAAAAAATATACTTTATAGGTTCATGATATGTTGGATTATATGGGAAGATAATGTTGATGTTATCTATATTTTTAGGATATAGTAATATGTTACTCAAATAAGGGCGGTTTGTAGTAAAACTATAAAATTGTTGGGTGAAATCTCATTTTGAAATTTGAATTCTTGTAATAGTGGTGGCAGAAACACACCATCCAACATGAGAATTAATTATTCAAAATTTATATTTTTAGGATACCTCATGTGGAACTACTAATGTGTTATGAAGGAATGGGGTTGTATTCAAATAATATATTTGATTACATTGTGAAGGATAATGGTTTTAACTAAAAAGATTAGATGACATGCTTGTGTGAGAATTTGAGTGTAAATTAAAAATTAATGAGATACAATTTATTAGATAATATATCCACAAATTTTCAAAACTCATGTGAGGTAATTTTATATATTCCCAAAAAAATTATTATATATCCACCTCACAACTCTTTTTTAGATCATTTATTTAAATTTAGGGAAAAAACTAGTAAAAATAATATATCTCTATTATTTTACCAGAAATACCAGTAAAAATTATAAATAATGATTTAAAATAATGAAAAAATAAAATTATGTTAATGTTATGAATAAATTATTCAATTAACTAGTTTTCTAGGAACATTAACAAAAAACGTCTAAAAATTCGAAATAAATAAAAAATACAATTTAGAATTATATAAAATTTATATTCCATAAATAATAAACATATTAAAAACCCTAACAATTAAAAAACACTAATAGAATTAATTATTTTATACCTAATGATAGTAATTATTAAATATTATCCATCATTTAAATTTATTCATACAGCAATTTTAATTTAGTTGTTTTTATATTATTTACAAATAATGGTAGGATAGTGTTAGATTTTCAACAGGATTAATTATATTTCATTTTTGTTATAATATGGATGTCATTACTAGTATTGTGTAATTAGAATGATGGGTGAAACAAAATTTAATTAATAAATAGAAGAAAGGTAGTACTGGTTCAAGGAATATATATAAATCAGTGAGAAACATTACAGAATCAAGTATGAAATAATGTTTAAAATGGAATTTCTAGTGTATGTATCCAATCATGATATTGAAGATGAGACTAATAAAACGTATTAAAATAGGAAATCATTTTTAGATGAAATATAGGAGAGGATCTATATTTCAAATGAAGGAATCAATTTTTTTGGAATCACAATGGAATATAAACAACATGAATTTTGTTTAGAAATGTCCACATCATGGGCGATCACCTTAGAAAATGACATCAATAGTGTTATTTTTGAAGAATAAGAAGAACCCCCCCCATTTTTAACCTATATGTAAAAATATAATAACCAACTAATAGTGGTGGGTGTGGATGGAAGTGGAATATACTACATTGGTTGAAATTTATAGATTCATTATAGCTGTTGAAGAATATTTGAATATTGAGATGATAAAATTTAATGAGAATGATATAAAACATAAGAAGAAATACCATATATTATCAAACACCACCCTAGTAAATAAAAAATTTTATATCATTATATATGAGGTGGACAAAAAAAAACATTTCTAGATATGGGTAAATCCAAGCGTAACAGTTAGATATTTTAATAGGTATACATCATTAATTAATAAATAATTCAATAAATTCTATCAGACACATCACCAAACTAATTTTTTGAGACTTATTAGATGAATATGATTATAAAAATTACAATAATAATAAAACATCTAGAAAAAAGTAATCAATTGGAAAGTTATACATTTACTGGTATATATTTAGTATAAAAAATGTTTATTTATCAAATATTTGTTTGTAAATTATTGGTTATTATATATAATTAACACTTCTAAAATATAATTATTATAATAGATAAAATTTTAATGAATGAACTAATTTATGATATTTCATTATGTTGTTAAATGATATGAAATAAGTTTTAAAAAAATTTATGATTAAAGTGTATTTTTTATGTTAAATTGATTTTTCAATATATATTGAATTTTGGTTTTAAGAATTAATTATAAACATTATAAATTTATTTTAATAAATTGAACATAATATTTCTATTTATTTTTTTCAAATTATCTTATTTTATGTTTTTGAGTTTTTTTGAGAATAATGATTTCTTCTATGAATAATAATTATTACTATCATGTTTAAAATATTTTTATGATTTGACAATGAATTCTAATTTTATGAAACAATTTTAAAGAACATATATATTTAAAGATTAATATAATTATTCTACAATGTTATACTGAACAATAAAATATACACATGACATTCTTTAATTCTATGCAATGTTTTTAATAAAATAAAAACTATTTTTTTATCATCTCTTTTCATAAAGTATTTATAAAGACTAATTTGGTATTTGATTTCATAGAAATTTTAATAAGTATTATTTATTAATTATAATCCACTAAATTCCAATAAAATAAATATTATAAATTTTTTTTGACTATAATAATTATTAAGCTCAAAAAAGGCATTTCTAAAAGAAGGGTTTATATTCTCATTGAGAACATATTTTACAAGTAATCCCAATGAATTATTGAAATTTAATTCTAAAATATTTATTCCATATTTTAGAAAATAATTATAATATTCGGTAATGTGGTTATTTTTATTTTTTATTCATAATGTGTTGTAACAATGGAAGAATTTACCATAGAACAATAAAATGGGTTAAACGAGGAGAAAACTACGTGATAAGGTATAAATATATACAAAAATGTTCTCTTACAAAATTTTATGATGGTATTTCAAAACTAATCAGACAATGATTGAAAATAAGAAATTTCTTTTCAAAAATTCCATGATGATGATATTTAGTATATTTTTGAAACATAAAAATTAACAATATTCACATTATTTCACTAAATGTCTCTCATATGTATTCATTGGAATAAAAAGATAATTTTACTAATTATTGAAGATAACTGTAGTTAATAACATATTAATTTTTTGAAATTTATGTATGTTTAATTTTCAATGATGATATAATGACCATGAATGCTTACATATCATCAATGTAGGGCTTATGAAAACAATTTAAAAATCTAGTAATGGATTTTAAAAGTAAAAAAATGATATAATTTACCTTAATTATGATGTTTAAATAATTTAATGGTTAATATTAAATTATTAATGAATGTTATAGTATTTATATTCTAATTCACTTTCTATAACAATGTCACCAAAGTAAAATAATATTAATAGTCTTGAAATTGAAATTTTGAATAATTTTTTCCAAAATAATATTTTATTAATTGATTGATAAACGAAAAAAATAATTTATCTAATTGGTGTTAAATGGTTTATAAATGCATAAATATACCAATTATAAGTTACTTATAATTAAAAAAGATAAATGTTTAACCCATATTGAATAAATATTTCTCAAAATGCCATTGATTTATGTTTATAAAATGGTGTTTATTCTATCCTTTCCAAATACTCATTTGAGTTCATTATTTTGTAAAGAATATGAAAAAAGTTATTAATTAAACTTATTATTCCACATTGAATTTTCATCATATTTATCACGTATATCTTATCCACATGAACTAAATTCTAATGAAAAGTGTTTTATCAATCATTGAGGTAAGGTTTTCCTATCCTTTATCACTATTCAAAATTATGTTACATTATCTTGAAATCTAATTAATACATCAAATAAATAGCATCTAGATTCCATTCCCATAGAAAATGACTATATTTCAACAATTTATGATGGGGGATAACGTGTTACCTATTAAATAACTCTTCCATATAAGACATTATTATGTTAAATTGTGGGGTTTTGAAAAAAAATCATTTCATTTCATATTTTCCACATACATTTTCAATAATGATTTTAATTACTAAAAATTTATTCTAATCCTGTTTTCTATGTATGTTAAAATTTAATTTAGAATATGTTTTTACATTTTTTCTCATCTTTTTAACAATTTTGAATATCAATGGTCACCTTGGAGGTTCTATGAAACCTGTATGAATGATGTTTTTTCATGAATTTATGTTTTTATGGGTATTAATCAATACAAATTTTTTTTGAATGAATATAAAATTTATATTAAATACGTTTTATGATTATGAAATTTCAATGTTACCTTTTCAATTATAGAATTAAAAAAATATAAATAAACAATGTTATTTTTAACCATAAAAATGTGATTGTTAAGGAAGGAATATGGGATGGTAATAATTTTATAGCATATTAAACATCAATCATTATAATTTATATTTAACCTATATGAAAATAGTTAAATATTAATTCTTATTATTATATTGAAACTATTTGGAGATTATGAAGTAAATGTCTTTTTTGAAATATATTGATTAAATATATGTAAAAACATGTAACTAATGGATAATGACATGTGAATAAAAGTGAACTATATTCTGAATGAAGAATATAATTAATATATTATTATTATTTAGGAATGTAGAAGATGTAGTATGAAATTATGGAGTTTAGGTAAGCTGTTTCATAACTCAATTATGTTTCGTATGCTAACATAACTTCTTCATTAACCAGGTTATATAGAGATTATGTGTGTATTGAAATATGGTGTTTGTTCTATTTTACTTACTAATATTTTATACGGATATAATTCTTCGCATCATAGGAATAATAAAACATCAAAGTTTGCGAGCTCAGGTGCTCAGTAAGGATAACAATATCGCAGAAACTTTTATAAATATGAATAAAAATTTAATACAATGTATAAGACTAAAACAAAAGATGTTTATACTTAAACATCAGCATAATATGGCAAATATAAATCAAATAATTCCATTTAATTATTCCCATGGATATTCTACTAGTCTAATAATCACATGCAATATCAATATCCAATTTCATAATGATGGAATTCCTAATATTGGACATCATAACTACATATTCAAGGCCTCATTCCGAGACTACAAATGTGATTTTTTCAGGGCTTGTTCCAAGACACTAAATTGTATCATGAGACATATCAAAGCATCGAGAGGTTGTAGAGAGCTCCACCCATTATTTACTATGTCTAATGCATTCCTCATATAAAAAGTTTGAAACATAACATAAATATTTGGATTAAAACTAGCATACGAAAGGTCAATACTTTAACCATATACCATGAATGGTATAAAAATAACACATCTATATTCAGAAAAATCACAAAACATTTAATACGATTTTGAAGGTTATATCATAATAAATCAACTTCAAACAATTGTAAAATCCATCAATGGATGTTGACATAGATTAAATCCAAACTATTTGAGTGAAATATCTCCTTCTATGCGGAAATCAATTAAAATTCAGATAATTATAAAATAAAATTGTTAATTTGAAAATAATTAAAATTTTAAGGTATGATTCAATGGTGTTTCAATGGATGGAAAATAGCCACGTCTACCACATAACTTAAAAAACATTCCTTCCTTATTTTTTTTGAAATGGTCATAATGTACCTTTTTTGGAAAATGACTGAAATATTCCAATATAAAAAACTCGTAAAAAATCACACAGGGGAATAAATTTATTTAACCCCTATTCTAGGGAATATTAATTTTTTTCAAGTATATTTTATGAAACACCAATTTGGATGATAAAGAGGACCCAGTAAATACTCACATATTAACAACATCAGATAATGAAAAGATTGTAGAATTAACACTTACCTTGTACTATTCCATGATAAAGGGTAAATTAAACTCCATTATAATAGTTAAATCACTGTTTTTATATTATACAAGAAACAGATTCATAAATATGAAATCATATATAACCTTCTAATATTACTCTGTTAATAATATTTTTAGTGGTATCATTATTTCATGTGTTAATTGATTCGTTTTCCTTTATTTGATTGGTCACATAAGACATGTTTGTTATAGATAGAATCGATTTTATTCATATCCAGAATAATATTAAATCATTTAACATTATTTTTATTCATAAAATAAGAATTCTTCTTGAATGGTTATGATGGGGAATTAATTTCATCGTGTTCGTGGAGACGATAATATGTATGTACGCATGAATGACAATATAATTGTATTGATGGTGAAATTGTATGTAATTGGATGTTATATCATATATAAATAATCCTTAACATGTTATATTTATTATTTACATCAGTTATAAACATTATTATATACATTCATATAATGATGTTTTTGAATAACAAACTACACCCCGACGTGGAGACAGTAAGTCGTACGTACGCATGTATGGTGACTTGTCATTCATAGTATGGATAGAATAATGAATATAGTTGAAACATATTTATAATAACATCATAGTATGTATAGGAAAAAATTGTAATTAGTTGGGTATGGAATCAACAAGGAAAGAGGAAGTGGAAAAAGAAATGAACTTTGAAAGAGGTGGTGAAATTATTACGTCTTCTTCAGGTGTTTCTTTTTGAGTTGATAAAAACAGCTTCATTGGTTGGATTTCTGATCAAATAAATGCCTCTAAAGGGAATTTAGGGTAGTTGGGAAGATATTTCAGTAGGTATTTCCTGATCAAAATGGATTTCAAGGTATGATTTAGAGAGGAGGGAAGTACACTTTTATAAGAGAGGTGGGCGTCACATTGGGAAAAGAATGAAATATTATATTATCATACAATCATATTCAGTTTATAATGGCCCCAAAATTATTTTTTTCCAGGATAAGATAGGGATGGGTTAAAAACCTCTCAACTAATAGGTTTTAGATTGGTTTAGGTCACCATATAAACAATATAATTTTGATTTAACTCTTTGTAAAATAGTTTATCTTTTACCATGTATTCTTTTATTATTATAGTAAATGGTTAATAAAATAACTATAAAATTCCAAGGGAACCCCATGTGGTTAAATATTGATATATCTAACCTTATATATGTTATTTGGAAGAACATTAGATTTTTAGAAATAGTATATCAATTAATAATATTTTATTAGTTTTAAAAAAACATTTATTTCAATTTCGACAATATTTATTATATGATTTTTGTTAAAGTCCTAACAACATGATTACATCAAAAAAAATAATCTACCCAAACATGTCATATTAACATATATATGTTTTTTAATTCATAAAAAGTCTCAATTTACATTTATTTAGAAATTTATGATATCAATTGTTTTGATCATTCATTAATAAGAAAATTACTACATAATGATTGTGTCATATATAAATTTAATTATTTAATGTATAAAAATTATAAAATTAAATCTAATTATGTCGGAAGGATTTATATCTTTCTAATTAATATTTATAGTCAAATTTAACTTATGAATAACCCTATATTAAATTTTTATAGGTTATTAAACTTTGCATTTAACACATTTAACACTTCTTTCAATAAAATAATAATAAATGTCCTAATGTAATCCATGTGAAAAAAGGGGATCATATTTTGTTCCTAATATTTTTTTTGGTCGAACTAAACTTGTCCAAATATAATTAAGAAATGTTTTAGGGTAATTATAATATCATTTTAACCTTTAATTACCCTATTTACTATTAACTGTGGTAAATAAAAGGAAAATTTACTATTCACCAACAATTATTTTCATCTTGTTAAACCACATTTTACATACTGATATCATCCATTTCACTTTGATTTTTTATATTTTATTTGCATAAGCAGTAAAATTACGTTTAATGAAAATTTTCAAATTCCCCTAGAAGGTGGATAAAAGAAGGCAAAAATTTCAATAAAATGTTATATGTCTAATATTGTTATAAAATGACTCCAATGAAATACATTGAACATTTATAGGTATTATGTATCTATTTTTGTCTAATATAAATTTAAATAAAATAACTAATTATTTAAATAAAAATTACGTTTTAACCAATAATGCAATTTTCAGCACTATTAATAAAAAATTGAATGTTTTCAGAAAAATACCAAAAATTCACCCGAAGCTATTTTTGCAAATATGAATCTAATAATGAAGTTCATTTTGAAAAAGAAAATTCATAAAATTTAAAAAATTGGTTATTACTATTCATAACCGCTATTATGATTGGTCATGGTGTGTTCAAAATCCAGGTTGCGTACAACAAAATTTATTGGATTATTCAAAGGGAAACACACCCTAGAAGATTGGGGTGTTACATTCTCCCCTTCTTTCAAATAATTTCATCCTCAAAATTTCAAGAATAATCCTACATAAAAATATCTGGGTGGTTTTTTATCACAAGTTCCTCAGGTTCTCATGATTCCTCTTCCATCTTATGATTTCTCCATAGAACTTTTACCAGACGTGTCATCTGGTTTCTCAAAACATGTTCTCTGGTATTAATAATTCTCATAGGCTCATATCAATAAGACTGGTCAGGTTCTAGTTCTATTTCTTCATAGGTGGGTACATGCATTGTGTAAGGTAGGTATTTTCTTAACAGTGATACGTGGAACATGTCATGAACGTTTTAGAGAATTATCTGCATTTCCGAATGATAAGTTGAAACTCCAAATATATATAGAATATTGAAAGGTCTGATGTACTTGGGAATTAATATTCTCTTCTTACAAAATCATATAACACCCTTCCCTGGATATACTTTCAAGAAAACATGATCCCCTCCTTGAAATTATAAATTTTTCCATCGGTTGTCAACATAGCTCTTTTTCCTTCTTTGAAATGCTTTGATGTGGATTTTGGTAACCCTAACCATTTCCATTGTTTCATCAACTAGTTCTAGGCCTATGATTTTTCTTTCCCCAATGTTAACTGAACAAAATGGTGTGCGACATCTCTATCCATATAATGCTTCATATGGTTCCATCTGAATACTTGAATGGAAGCTATTATTATAGGAAAAATACTACCATAGGTAAATATTGATCCCAAATACCTTGAATGTCATGTGATCAAGATCTCAACATGTATTCTAATGTTTTAATAGTCCATGCTTATTTTCCATCAGTTTGAGGGTGGTAGGAAGTGCTCAAATGATGTTTTGTATCAATTGCCTTTTGAATACATTTCCGGAATCTTGATTAAAATGGGGATCATGATAAAAAACAATAGATATGGTTACTCCATGAAGTATTTCATCTTCATTAATATATAGTATTTCTAAACATTCATGTGGTAAATATTATCTTATTACAAGAAAATGTGATGACTTTGTAAGACGATCAACAATGATCTATATTTCGTCATTCCTTATAGGAGTCTTTGGAAGCCCTATATCAAAGTCATTCGTAATATCATCCCATTTCCACTGATGTATGGGAAAGGGATTCTTGACTCCTTTAGGATGTTGTCTTCCAGCCTTTACCTGTTGACAAACCATACATCTTGACACATAATTAGCAATATCTCTCTTCATGTTGTCCCCCCAAAAGTGATACTCTAGATATCTATACATCTTTGTGGTACCAGAGTGTATTGAGAAATTGGAGTAAGGACCATCATCCAACAATTCCCTTTTTAGATCAGGTATATCTGGAACACAAATCCTCTTACCAAATTTAAACATTCCAACTTCATATATGATCTTGATCATTCTACCATCAGTCACAACTTTAGTTTTCTTTTGAAACTCCTCATCATGAGTCTAAGAACATTTTATCCTTTCTAGTAATGTTGGATTGGAAACCATTTGGAAAAGTCTTAATGTTTCACCTTCCATGATTATTCCTATATCCATCTTTACTAGATCCATGAACATAGGATCCCTTTCAACTGTCATCTTGTAAAAAACTCCATGATATTTTCATCTCATAGTATTGTCCACCTTATTAGACTTCCCCGAGTGGGACTGTATAGTGCAATAAAAATCATTGAGTAGTTCAAACCATTGTCTTTGCCTCATTTTGAGTTCCTAATGTGAGAAAATATACCTCAAACTCTTGTGATTGGAATATATCAAACATTATTCACCATAGATATAGTGCGTCCATATTTGAAATGCAAATATTATAGCTTCCAACATAAGATCATGAGTGGTATAGTTTTGGTCCTGAATTTATAGCTATCGTGATGCATAGGCAATAACTCTATCATTATGCATAAGGACACGTCCAACTCCTATCATTGAAGCATCACTATAAATAACTAACCCATAATTCCTTGATGGAAGAGTCAATATAATACCATTGAATAATCATCTATTCAATTCTTCAAAACATTTTTCACACTCTTTTTTCCAATGAAATTTAACCCCTTTACATGTGATTTTAGATAAATGTTTTTCTAATCAGAAAAGATTCTGATGGAAGCACCGATAATAGACTTTTAAATAAATAAAACTATGTAACTCAGTTATACTCATTAGTGTTGGCCATTGACTGATTTCCTTGGTCTTTGAATGATCAATAGAGATTCCATCCATAGATATAGTATGACCACAAAAAGACATCTCTTGAATCCCAAATTCACACTTCTTAAACATCTAATATAATTCATTTCTTCTGAGGGTTTCCAGAATAGTGCTCAAGTGATTTTCATGATCTTCATAGATTATTGAATATAGAAAGATATAATAAATAAATACTAAAACAAAGTCATCAAGATATTCCTTAAAAATATATTCATTAAATCCATGAAAACCGATGGTGCATTAGTCTATCCAAAAGAAATTATTGTAAACTCGTAATGCTCATACCTATTACTAAATTTTTCCTTCAAAATGTCTTATTTCTTCACACACAACTAATGATATCTAGATCAAAGGACAATTTTTTTAAAATATTGAGATCCATGATGTTGATCGAATAAATCATCAATGTACGGTAGAGGATACATGTTCTTTATTGTTATAGATCTGATCTCCCTATAGTCAATTCATAACCTCAAAAATTCATCTTTTTCTTTACAAAAAGAGCATGGTATCCCCATGGAGTAACACTAGGGAGAATAAATCCTTTATTAATCAATTCCTCTACTTGATTCTTTAGTTACAGTAATTTCACAGTGTCTATTCTGTAAGGGGTATTCGATGTGGACCATGAACCTAAAATTTAATCAATAGAAAACACAATTTCTTGTTCTGGGGGATGTCCAGGTAAATCCTATGGAATCACATCAACATATTATTGTACAATAGGTACGTCATCTATACGAACATTCTTTTCCTCACCTAGAGTTATTTCATTCTTGTCATCCATAATAATTTAATTTTTAATGGCTATTGGGGTTGGATCTAGATATGAATCAGATGGAGATTTTTCTACTCGAAAGATAAGGTATTCCTTATCATTACAAAAATTTATAACATCCTTTCTCATGCAATAATGTTTTGCATCATGGTCTGAAAGACAATCCATTCCAAAAAATATATCAAATTCAATCATGGGTATGATGCTGATATGAGCAGATAAATAACATTTATATTCCATAGTGGTAATTGATTCAAAAAACATTGTTTCAATGATACATCCCATATGAGTTTTTACAGAAAACTCCCTTGTTGAATCAAATTGGAAATATCTAATTTTCTTAGCAAACTGGGAAAATATGAAACATTGTGATAATTCAGAATCAAATAAAGAATTGGATAAAATTGAGGAAACCATTAAATTACCGGCCACCACATCTTTCAGAGCTTTATCCTCGATAGTAGTGATCTCATAAGCTTTGCCTTTTCTGAGGTATGTTTCCTTGGAGCTTAAGACATTCAATTACATAATACCCCATTTCTCTAAAATTGTATCATTTAACAATGACAACCTTTTCTTTCCTATGTAATCATTAGTTTGGTGGACTTCTTAACCGCACGTTTAACAGACACTCGTTCCCATCAGGCATGTACCAGGGTGTTTCTTTCCACATTTACCGCAGAATGGAAATTCAAATTTTCCCTTCATCTACTTATTTCTTTTTCTAGAGTGTTCAAAATATATATTGTTCTCTTTATTTTCGTTAATGTTATAAGGATTATTGAATTACTTTTCTATCTTGATAGCACATGACAAAATATATTCATATAATGAGAATGATTGTGAGACTAATTCTCGACAGAGAAATGGTTTTAACCCATTAAAGAATTTATCAATCTGACTCCTTGGGTTAAACTTCCATGACAACATTTTTCCCTTTCTCTACTCCCAAATCATGAAAACTATTCTCTAAGTAAATAATCCATCGAACAACTACAAATGGATTTTTAGTCCCATTGAATGTTATTGGTTGTTGGCTCATGAAGCGGCCTAGCATTGGCCATCTGCATTGTGGATCATGGTACTCCATATGGGTAAAGTTATTATTCATAACACGAGTGACTTGTCTAATTATGTTAATAAGATGATCATCACAAGTGGCATCACTATCTCTACTATAATTATCTTGAGTAGGATGGAAATCACTACATGGATTACGTGCATTGATATGGGTTCCATTCCATAAACTAGGCTCCATTTATAAACAATGGAACACAATAGATTAGTTTATGAATTAAAATACATAATTTCAAACTTGTAAAACACTTAACATGAATTTAATAGTTTATGGATATAATCTATAATAAAAAAATATCTGATAAGTTATATACTCATAAGTCATTCATAATTGTTTGTAAATAAAATGTGAACTATCTTAAGCATATCTCATGGGAGTGTCATAACCAAGAGTGAAAAAAGGCATGTTGTCTTGCACCAAGATACCATGGGTTAAGCCCAAAACTTTTTGTCGTAGTTTTTACATCTAGGTACGACTGCACCAGATCTACCTCTACCGACATGTATCCAGACATGGATGTATTTCTTGTAAAATACACAAAATATCTAAATTACCAAAATTTTAGGAAGTTATTATATACCAATCTTCAATGTCTATCTTTGGGTAATGTTATATAATCATAGTTCTTCTAAATCATGGCCCCAAGGTTTGTACTAGACTTCCTCTAATACCATCAATAATTCCCCGACCCCAGTTAACCGTAGTTGGTGCAATATTTCATAACATTGGCATGATCACATGGGATTAAATGTAGAAAGGCCGAACGGTTTAGTTTCCTTGGAAGTACTAGAAACATACACAAGTTTTACATTACATTTTTAAGTGAAAAACAGAAACATTGTATCTCCACTTATTAAATTCATCTCAAATAGACTATCTATGCAGATCATCCATAATATACTTATTTTCATGTTGGGAAATATGAATCATTTAAAGGGGTGAGCTCATGTGCTCAGTAAGGATAACAATATAGCAGAATCATTCAAAAATAAGCATAAAAATTTAAGGTAATGTATAAAACTAAAACACTAGACATTTAATCATAAATTTTTCATAACATGGAAAAGTTAAATAAAATAATTCCATTTAAATATTCACATGGATATTATACATGTCAAATAATCACATACAATATCAATAACCAATTTCATAATGATTGAATGCATAATGTCAGACATCAAAACAACATAGTCAAGGCCTCATCCCAATACTACAAATAATAATTTTTACGGCCTTAGGACAAGACACTAGTTTGTCTCACGAGACCTACCAATTCATCGATGAGCTATAGCGGGATCCACCATTCACTTACTAATTCCAATGCATTCCTCATATGAAATGGTCGAAACATAACATAAACATTCGTATTGAAACTAACATACGAATTGTTAAACCTTTAACCATAATCCATGAATGCAATAAAAATACCACATCTATAGTCAGACATATCAAAAAACCTTATATACAATATAGAAGATTTTATTAAAATAAATCAACTTCAAACAAGGGTAAAATCAATCAAAGGATGATGACATATATGAAATCAAAACTATTTGAGAGAAATATATCTTTATTTTATGAAATCATTTAGAAGTCACATAATTATAAAATAAAACATTTATATTTGAAAATACTGTTATAATCTTGTATGGTATGCTTCGAAGGTGTTACAAAGGTGGAAAATAGCGGCACCCACTGTAAAAGTTAAAGATACATTCATTCAATAATTTTGTCGAAAAGGTTATAAAGGACCTTGTTTGGAAAATGACAGAATGATTCCATTATAAAAATATCTTAAAAAATTAAACAAGTTAATCAATTACTTTACCCTATATTATAGTAAATAGTAAAAAAATTGAAATATATTTTAAGAAACAAGAATTTGGTTGATAAAGAGGTCCTAGTAGATAATCATGAATAAACAACGTCGGATAATGAAGAGATTGTATAATTAACCAATATCGTGACATTTACTTGATCGGGGGTACATTAACCTCCTATATTATAATTAAAACATTTTTATTAAATTATTAAATAACCACATACATAAATATGATATTATATATGATCTTCTAATATTTCTTTTGTAATAATATTTTGGAAGTATGATAGTTTCAGGTGTTAACTAATTCGTTTTCCTTTTTATGATTGGTTACATAAGCCATGTTTTCTATGGATAGGATGTATTTGAATAATATACAAAATGATATTAAGTTTGGAATCATTATTTATAATCCCAAAATGAAAATTATACTTGAATGGTTAGGATGGGGAATGAATTTCATCTCATTCGTGGAGACGGTAATCCATACGTACGCACGAGCGAAATTATCATTCTATTGATGTAGAAATCGTATGTAATGGTATGGTATATCATTTATACTGAATCCTTAACATGTTATATTTACTATTTATAGACATATACTAATTATTATACCCATCCAAATATTGAATTGTTAATAACAAACTACACCATGACGTGGAGATGGTAAGTCGTACGTACGCACGTTTGAGGACTTGTCATTCATAGTATGGATAGAATAATGAATATGGTTGTTCCATATTTATAATATCATCACTATATGTATAAGGTAAGAGAGTTATTATTTTGGTATGGAAATAGAAAAGAATTTGGAAGTGGAAGATGAAAATAACTCTGAAAGAGGTTGTGAAATTAATTTATCTTCTTCGGATGTTACCTTTTGAGTTGATAAAAATTGCTCTATAGGTTGGATTTATGATGAAAGTAAGGCCTCTAGGTAGAATTGAGGATAGTTGGGAAGATATTTTAGCAGGGGATGGCTGATCCAAATAGCTTTGGAGATGTGATTTAGAAATAAGGGGATGTACCCTTTTATAAGAGATGTGAGGGTCACTTTAGGAAAAGCTTGAAAAATTATTTTAGTATACAATAATATTAATCTTATAGTAGATCCAAAATGAATTAATCTAGGATATAGTAGGTATTGGTCGAAAACCTCTCAACTAATAGATTTTAGATAGGTTTCTGTTACCATATTATCCTTATCTTTTATATTAATCTCTTAGTTAAATAGTTTACCTATTACAAGGTATTTTAGTATTATTATAATAAATGGGCAATAAACATACTATAAAAATCCATAAGAACCACAAGTAGTTCATTATTGATATATATAAACTTATCTAAGTCTTTTTGACTAAAAATATATTTTATATAATATTACATCAATTAATAAAATAGTATTTGTTTTCAAAACTCAATTTTTTCAATTTTAACACTATTTGGTATTTTCTTTTTGTGAAAGTCAGAAAAAAAATATCACCTCAAACAAATTTTTTTTTATAACCCCAAACAAGAAATATTGACATATATTGTTAGTTAAATTCATCATAAGTCACAATTTTCATTTATTTATATGTTTTTAATATCAATTATTTTAATCTTTTATTAATAAGGTAATTACTACATCATCATTGTGTCATAAATAAATTTCATTATTTAATGTCTAGATCTTTTTTAAAAAAAATACCATTATTTAGGAAATATTTTTATCTTCATAATGATTATATATAGTATTATTTATATTATATATTACGCAACATTAAAAATGGTTTATTTGTTAAACTTTGAATTCAACACTTTTAACTATTCTTTTAATAAAACAATAATAATTGTCATAATCTAATCCAACTGAACAAAAAAGATCAAATTTTATTCCTAAGTTTGATTTTGGTCGAAATACCCTTATAAATTAAAATAAGGACTTATGTTATGGTAATTATAATATCATTTTTACTTTTAATTACTCTATTTAATTTTAACAGTGGTAAATAAAAGTTAAAAGATTCTATTCACCAAAATTTAGTTTTATATTATTGAACCAAATTTTACATAATTATAAAAACTATTTTTCATTTAATTTAGAAATTCAATTCACAGAAGCAGTAAAATTACTTTTAATGAAAATTTACAACTGCACCTAGAAGGTGGGTAAAAGATGGTAAGAAGTTCAATAAAATTTTATATATCTTATATTATAATAAAATGAATCCAATGAATTACATTAAACATTTATAGGTATTATGTATCTATTTTTACCAAATATTAATTTAAATAAAATAACTAATTATTTAAATAAAAGGCATTTTAACCAATAACGCAGTGTTTTTCACTATCCATCAAAAGGTGAATGTTTTTATAAAATACTAAATATTCTCCTTAAACTATTTTTGATATTCCGAATCCAAAAATTAAGTCCATTTGAATTAATAAAATTCATAAAATTTCAAACAGTTGGTATTACTATTCATAACGGCTAGTTTGATTTGTCGTGGTGTGTTAAAACTCCAAGTCGCGTACAACACAAGCTATTACATTATTCAAAGGGAAACGTACCATGGAGGAATAGGGTGTTACACTATGCACCCCAAAATAGTAGAGTCCCATTCTTAGGGTGGATAGATCCTTAATGTACCTATCTTGCTAGAAAAATGTTTGCGTGGATAATAAATTTCATGAAAATTATTGTCAACATTCCCAAGACCCCTGATTTAAAAACTACACACCCCCTAATATAATTTTATCTTTACGTAAAATTTTCCCATGACTAATGAAGACACTCCTTTTCAATTATTGGATGAATTATTCATTCTTGGTGGATCACATTGAGGTATATTGTGTTTTTGATCAAGTATCTTTCCACTTGGAACATCATCATTAGATCTCTTATACTCTTATCTTGTTGGACCCCAATTTGATTAAAATAATAGATATAAAATTTCAATAGAGGAATGATGTTATTTATAATGGATCTAGTGTTTTGAGGACCTAATATACTCTTCCCAAATCTACAATTTTAATGGAAATTTGTTTCACCACATTGCTTGTGTTATGTAACCCTTTATAAGGATTAACACTCATGAATTGATTAATGATATCGTAAATTCATCTAGTTATGTACCTTAAATGGTTATATGTGTGTTCATAGTGATATTTTTGGTTTATAGACTTATATTTAAAGGAGATATGATTTAAATACATATTTGTGCACAAAAAGTGTCAAATTAAATGACTGTGCTGTGATTTTGGTTCTAAAATTGGTTTTTGATACTTGGAAGAGGAAATTATTTTTAGTGAAAATAATTTATGTAATTATCATAATTGGTTTAAGTGGTTTTTATCAATCAGTGAATGTTGGGTAACTGTGGATTCATTTGGAAATATAATTATCAGTCACTGTATGTGTAATTTCATAAGAGATTTTATGTCACATTAGTCTACCTATGGAACTAGAGGTCATATTGGTCAGATCAATCGTAGTTTTTGATTGTAGATTTTATTTATGCCTAGCTTCTATTTACATGGACTATATCCCAAATGTTTTTCTTTGTGATTTATGATTGGTTTATCAAATTTAGGTATTTTAGTGTTATTATGTTACATTCTTATTATATGGTGTACCCATGGCTGGATTGCCTAATTTTATATATTTTATGTAATAGTTTTAATATAACATCATTTTGTGAGTATGGTACACTTTTATAAAAACCTATGGGATTTAATAAAATGGGATTTATTTTATAAAAATTCGTTGTAAACTATATTTTTAAAAAGATATAGTTATTTCATTCTTGGTATCATAAAAAGTATAAATTTGGTATGGAAATCCTATAGGGATATCTGACCATGTCATAATTTTTCAATTTTGTGGAAGAAGATGTCTTTTTTAGTACTAAGGAAAATGGAATATATTCTTTTTGGCATTTCAGTTTCTCATTTTATCCTCATCTTTATATAAGTATGGTTTGATTGTGATTAATAGCTGCAAAGGGACTTTTTATACTCATAATGATTTTTCTTTCTAGATTGGATGATTTGAGTAGAAATTTTATGTATCATAGTTATTTACACATTATGAAATTTTTAATCTATTATTTATTTAGTTATTTACATGGCCCTTAAATATTTTTTTATTCTCATAATATGGATGGCCATGTTAGGTAAATTTCAAGTTGACCCAATCTGGTTTGTAAAAAATTCACATCAAATGGAATTACCATTTGGATGTTTTATGGATCTTCATGGGATTGGATCACATTTTTTGGTATGCCAGATTTAAGACCCTCAAAATTCATATTTTAACTTGATAGAGGGTCTAGGATAGATAAAAAAACGTTTCTATGGGTTGTTTGGGAATTATTTCCATGATTGAGACATAGTGTTTGAGTTTTTCTAAATAACCTAGATTTGTCTTAAATTTAAATATTTTTTTCCTTGTAAATACATTCCATTTCATGAAAATAATAAATTATTTCATTATTATATTTTTTATTGATGGAGTTATTATATATTCTAGATAATTGAATTAGCATTTTATAATTCACTCATAAGTTAATTGGTTAACATCTAATCTTTATTTGAAAATGAATCAATGAATATATATTCTAAATATAAGAGGGAAATAAATGAGTAATTTGGTATATGTGAATCCTCCATTTCGACCTTTTTTATTGCAATTAGTGTTCTTCACTATTCATACATAGGGCTTGGTGGGTCTTGAGAACCTAAAACAAGTAGTGGATCATCATTCAAAATATACTAAGTAGAATCCACCCATCTACCAGAGTGACCAAGGACTCAAAAAATAATAGGAGTGCATTTATAAGATTTATAGGGTTGTCCACTTTCGGATGACTCATAATGAATGTATGGAGGTTTTTTACATATACAATCTTATGTGACTAGTAAGAAGATAGTGGTACTCTATTGTGCTAGAAAAGTGGCATGATGATCTTACCTTTGATTCCTTCAAGAAAAATTTTAACCATTTCTTTTACAATGATATATTATATATAGAAAATAACTAAATTTTTTTAGCCTTATAAATGGAAAAGCATTAAATTCTAGAATATTCTACACTCTTTTATCTATTGGTGCACATGGAAATGAAACATTCCACTAATGGTTACCTGAATGCTTGATGGTTTGAGATCGAGATGAGGGCTGATATTTGGTCAATTATAATTCTCATGTACCTTCTACCGATTGTGGAATATTAAGATAACGATACCAAGGTAGTGGAAGAAAAAAAATAAACATTTTGTTGGAGCATAATTTTGTATAGATATTTACAAGGGTGTGTCTTCTGGAAAAAAATAGAAGTGAAACAGTTTCTTGTTTTCTTCAGGACCAATTTCAGAAGATTATTCAAGGAAGAAACTTGTTTATTTTTAATTTTTGGAAGGCTGGGTCATGCCAAGCCATATTTCTTAGAGGCCCTAAATATTGTTTTATCATTCTAAACAATCATTCCATTTGTTTATATTTTTAGATGGACATCCCATGGAAAAAGGTAGGATCAACTCTCACCATGGTATATCTGGTTCATTGTGATGTTTCTAAGGTTTCTTGGTATTATCCTCAGGCCAAGGAGAATGTTCAATAGGATATGAAATCGTATGGATGATCAAGACTTGATGACTTTATATAGTGTATTTTGTACCACAGAAAAATGATGTTAGGTAATCAACTATTTGTGATATGATGTTTTTTTCATCTTTTATATTACAATATTTATTTGATACAAGTACTAGTTATTAATTTATGTCATCAAAACCAATTTTCTTGTTAGAATTTTATTAAAATATTATCCCATTATCTTTCAATCATTCCAAACCATTCAATATTAGCTCCGTACAAGGTTTCAAATATCCCTCAGGTCTAATGATGATAGCTGAATTCAAAGTAGTGTTGTATTAAAAAGTAATAAATCTTAATATATTCGACCTGCTTATTAGAATTTATTATATGATTTATGTAAGGTCCCATATAAATTTTTATCATCATCGTGTTCTGTATTTAATTCCTATTGGATTTGCTCATTTTATTCTTGGATGATTATGATTCTACTATAGGGAGAGTATGGAATTTTTTCCCATATATATAGTTAATCACATGCAAGTTATCCGAATTGTTCCAAGTTGAAATTGATCCCAATTTTGGACATACACATCCCAATGTTTTTCTTGAATACCCTAAAGTATTCTCATATGACTTTTCTAGTTTACGCCAATAGGCAGAGGTTGAGCTTAATACTAACCTACTCCCACGTATGATTCCAATTTCTATTCCATCTTACCAGATAGATAATACAATGTTAGTGAAACCCAATTCCCAACATTCTGACCTTGATGCTATGGGATTTATTCATCCTAGCATGTCACCATAGGCATTATCTACCCAATTTTCAAGGAAGTTCAACATGTGACTCAATTTTTCCATGGGTTACTAAAAGATAAATTAGTTTACCATTATGAATAAGTATAATTGTCCAATGACTAATTATATTTTTGATTTACTCTTGGTGGGAATGTTGATCACCAAATATTGGCCTCGGGTTAGGGTGCCAAAAGTTGAAATTCCAAGAAGAATATTCACTAAAGGAAATATTTGGGTGCCAATATAGGAATTTTTAGTTTCTAGTTATTACTATCCGTCTAAAAACATTTCATGTGGTACTTTATTGAATTTATATACATGAAATTTCACTAATTTTTGGACACTTTCATTGTTATGTTCATGGATAATATTTTTTGTCTCCGAGTCAAAGGATGGGAACATGGAATATTTGGAAATCATTTATACAACCATGAGGGTAAGTTTTATATATGATAACCCTTCCAAATGTCATTTTTGGATCTATTAAGTGAACACTCAAAAGAATTTCATATATCAAAAGAAAATCATATTAGATCTAGAAAAAATATGACATGATTTCATCAGAGAATACCAAAAAGGAGTTTTATATCATGGGGATATTTGTTTTGGAAATATTTTACCGATAGTTTGTTTAAGACATCAATATGCATGAATTTATGTTGATAGATATTATACATAAAGGTATAATGGTAGATTGTAATGCGAAATTTCAGTGATATTTTGAGGAACTGAATACAAGGTCAACTTCAGCACTAATTTTGATTCGATTGAAACCAGGTTTGTGTTTGGATGTCCTTTGAGATTCTTATCATGTTGGTTTGGTGGGTGTATTATTTTAATGAAAAATTGGTGGTCTCCTAGGGATCTTTCCCGATATTAAATCATGAGAATTACTACCCTACCTATGATATTTTGTTGTATGTAGTTATGATTTCCATAAAAATTTGGTTCCAATATCCCTTTATGGGGACAACATAAAATATATTCTGATCATAAGAGGATGAAGTGATTTTTTACTCAGAGGGGTTATAATGTGTTGTATATATACTAGGATATTGTATTCCTACTTTTGATATTTATATTACATACAATATAAGGTATGGGGATGTGGTTTTGAGATATATTGTACTGGAAATTAGTGACACGAGCATGGAAGGAATCAATGGATGAGTGGTCAATAACATGTTTGTTTACTAATATGTTTTTGGGTGATGAAAAATACGGTGGAAAAGTTTAATTTTTTGATATAATGGATATCATGTGATTTTAGAAGAGGGGTTAGCTCAGTAATGTACTTGACACTAACAGACATCACATTATTTAAAGAAATCATGTTGGATAGACCTTGGGTTAGTGGTATTGGTCTTCCAGTTGAGAAATTTATTTATAAATCTTATTAGTAGATCCATTATAAATGAGGATTAAATTGTTGTAAAAATAACACTAGTCTATAGAGTATTTAAACCATAGGAATACAAACAGGAATCAGTATTTTAAATGTTTCTATTGGTTTCTAGGGAGGAAACAATTGATTTTAGAATTTCTATCATGGTGCCTAACTTGTCATAGAATATAGGCTGATCACTATATACATGTAGGTTTCTTATGTTCATTTATAATTCCAATATAGAAGTGGTAATAGACTTAAATGTTATTCATTATTGGTTAACCACTGACTATTGGTGGAATGGATGACATTTTAGTGGTCATTGATTGAATTATGAAATCTTATAATTTCCTCCCTATCATTAAGACAAAGAATGAATAATTTCTCAGAAACATTTATATCCTAAATGTGTTGAGGCATCATGGGGTTACCTCTATGATTATTTAGTACATGACCCATGGTTCCAATAGAGGTTATGTAATGGTTTTTAAGATGAAATGGGTTCACAATTGTGATATTGAACTGTATATCATCCAAAAACAAATGGGGAGAAAATTAAGGCTATCCATGTTATTGAGGATATGCTCATGTATTATGTGTTGAACATTAATAGTTCTTGGAAAAATCAGTAACCTCTGATGGAACATGCATATAACAATAGTTATCAGGATTCCATTAATATGTCTCCCTTAGAGAGTTTTATGGAAAGCCACGTTGGTCTCCCTTATAATAGGAAGTGTTGGGATAAAAATACCTAGTTTTACTGACCCATGAAGAAGAATCATAAAAATTGAATTTTTTGATTTGAAATAGATTAGTCACAACATGTAGTCTTTATAAATCCTATGCATACCATCATCATCAGCTGTTGAAGTTTTAGGTAATTTATATGTTTTTTCTCAGAGATTCAACACACTTGGTAAATCATTTGTTAGGTTCGTAGGGTAAGTTATCCTCATGTTTTCTAGACCCCTTTGAGATCATATAAAATACTGAAAAAGTGGAATTTCAGTTGACCATACTACCTCATTTGAATTTGATTCATGATTTGATTATTTTTCCCAATCTTGGATGATTCAAAAAGGTCTGTCACAATTTATTTAAAATGATGAGGTTGATTTTAATCATGAAAAACCCATTTTTTAAAAAAAGGTTAAAATTATCTATATCCCAGATAAGGAACTATGTATTAAAATATTTCCACTTGTTTGTGTTATATGGTAGTAGAGGTGGGATACATATGAGTCGTCAGAGAGGGAATAGATGATGAGGTAGTACTGGCCAACTATTTTTTTGAATATTGAAATTTTTTGATACAATTGTTTTTCATATATTGGGTTCATGGTGGGGTGTTTGTAACATTCGATTACACATTTTTAGTACTTTCTGGCCCTTATTTTTGTGGACTTATTGCGGGCTAATCTAGGGTTATTTTTGGGAAATTGATTAATTTTTTTGGATATTATAGGAATTTTATGTTTGAATTATCGTTTTCAAAAATCATGAACCAAACCAATGTAAAACCAGAACCCAAAAGGTGTTGGGGAACAAGGTAATCATGAAAACTAATTTTAACCATAATTCACGTCATATAAACTATGTTTATTGAATTTTAATTCCAGGATAATTATCATTAATATTTCAAGGACCCCCTATTTTACACCTAATAACCTAGAATATCATTTTTATTGACCTAAAGTATCCCCAACATTGAATTGGATTCTCCTCTTGGATTCAGGGAGGAATTCCATCATTCTTGGCAACTCTCATCTATTTATGTTTCTCTTTTGACCTGGTTTCCATCCTCTATGGAGATCCTAGATAGATATCTACACCTATTGTCTTGTATGAACCCAATTTGGATATTGATGCTATATATATATATGTTATACTATGTATTTATGTTTATAATTATGGATCTAGAATAACGAGGTCAAATTCTACTCTTCCTTGATATATACATTCAAATTTTATTATTTCCCCCAACATTCATGAGGTATGGTACTCCTTAATATGGTTTTGACCCATGAATTAAATAATATAAATTTAAATTTGTTTAGTTTATTTCATGAATTTTATTTTATTATGGTTCATATTGTTATTTTTTAAGAGTCATGTTTTTGAAGGATTAAAAAAAGGCATTGTGCATACCATGTGTTTGGTGAAATGATTCAATGGGGTTTTTGATTATAAAGAAACTTTTTATGGATGGAATGGAAAGTATTTATATTGAAAATTCTACATATAATTTGAATCATGTTTTTAAATGGTTTTTTAGAAGCATATAAAATTGGGTAACAATGGGTGGATCCGGAAATAGACTAGTCACCCATTGTGTGTGCAATGCCACAATAGGCCTTATGTCTCTTTATGTTGTGTACTTCAACTCGATGATATACTAGTTGTAAGGAAATTATTCATGTATTGGGGGATATATTTAATATCCATCACATATTCTCTTAAGTTATATCCCAATCTATTTTATTTTTAATTTATGATTAGTTTATCACTTGATCATATTTTTGTGTTTATTTGATCACATGTATATGATATGGTGTATCCATGGTTATATTTATACAGATACATATTTTCATTCATACTGGGAATATTCTTATATTCATTGAATATGGTATTGGATTATTATTTTTTGAAATATATGGTTTAAATTTTATAAAATTTATTTGTAAAATGGATAAATGTTGTGATATGAATTCTGGTGTTTAGTACTTACATATTTTTTTTCTGAAATAATTCTAGGAATTATGCTCACACCCAAAATTTTCATTTTGAAAACTATAGATTTTGTTTTTTAGGACTCATGTAATGGGAAAAGAATTTTTTAGCATGATGGTTTTTTTCCTTGTATTGGTAGTAGGATGGTTTGTTGTTAGTTGATAGTGACACATAAGAATTTTTAGAATCATGAGGTCTTATATTTCATGATTGGATGATTTGGAGATTTATTTATATGTCTAATATTTATTTACTCATTCTTCCAATTTTTATAATGTGTTCCATTTTTAAACAATATACATTTATTTATTTTATAAATTACACAAAATGGTGGGCCAAGTTTGGTAACCTCTCTAGCTGACCCATTATGGTTTATTAAATTTACCCCACAAACATGTCAAATCATTATTATTATGATACCTTTTTATATTTTGATATTAATATAAATAAAACACTTTATCCATGTATCTTTTTAGTTTTTTACATGGCCACCAAATATAAATTATATTCCATCTTTATTTTGATAATTATAATTCAAAATGCCTTTGAAAAATAGGTTTCCTTCCATTTGACCATATTTTAAATTATTACAATAATTCCTTATTGATATTCTCTAATTATTCTTTTCACCAATTTTTTGATGGATTATAATTATTTTTAATTATTAATTTCCTAAAACCATTTTTCCATGAGTTAATCGTGCTTTGAATTCAATGACAACTTTTAATTTGAGTTTTGAGATTAATGTTTTCATTTATGTTCCATATTCATATTTGAGTTTTATCAAATTGTGGATGATGGTGTCTTATCCTAATATAGATGTAAAAGATTGTGTGATTCCAATATATGAATCCATTGAATTGGCTAATGATGATAGTTTTAAATTGATATAACTTACTCAAAATATATTGGAGATATCATGTTTGGATACAACTATCGGGAATAAGTAATATTATTTATTCCAAAATTTGTAAAATAAGAGTGAACATGGGTGATTAAGACAATTTCCCACGAATAAAATATTATTTCATAATTCCTAAAATGAGTTCTACTGGTTCCTCTGAATTATGATTGATTTCACATGGATCATTATTGTTGACTCATAAAAATAATGTAGTGTGAAAATGTTTTAGAGCATGTATCATGATATATTATTCAATATTTAATTATTTTGAAATCTATTTTATTAAACTCATTAAATCATTTAATGTTATCATTTTTTCATGCTCATATTTTGTTCAATGATGATATTATATTTCCAATTGTTATGTTTCCCCATACAAATATTATGATCTCTCCATTTTTATTATTACATTTATCAAGGGTATGAAGAATGATGTTTTGTATGGTATGTTGTAATGAGTCATATTTTTTATTTTTTTCAAAAAATTTATAGAAACATTCTATGACAAGGCACTGAGACAACATGTGATTCTGCGGACATGTGTGGCCTGAATTGTCTGTAATGAAAGTTATGGTTTTAAATAGTTTGTGTGAGGGGTTTTCTAGAAAATGTATAATAACTCTAAAATGGGTGACCATATCATAAACTGAAGCCACAATTTTTTTTGTATGGTGGGTTTAACAATTCTGTCACATAACATTATTCGGCAACGGTCTCCAGTGTGAAAAATGAAAATTGGCATAATTGTAAATAAAATTACTAAATAAAATTATTTTATTTTTCAAATACTAATAACTCACGAAAGGTGACTCAGATTGAAAATTTGAGAACACTAAAGAGATCATGATGGAGTTCTTTCTTTAGGTGGAACCTAACAAATGTCGGCAGAGGCTAGCTGTGGAAATTAGGTTTTGGGACATGACCATAAATAAAATAATTAAAAAAGTCAATTTTATTTTTCGATATCTCATTAAAGGTAACTCATATTGAAAAAATGAGAGAACCATTGAGATCGTGGTTATTTTTTTACCATATGGGAGGTTTATCTTTGGACGACATAGTTCAATAGTAAAGGGTATTTTTTGGGAATATAAATAAAAATTAAATAAAAATATAAAATTTTATTATATTTAATAATGTTTCACTAAAATGCAACACCGGGATATATGTTTCATTTAAAAATTAAAATACTGTAACAATGATCAGTGTCATGCATAACAGAAATTTTATTTCATTTCATTAATGAAATAGCATAACGATGCAATGAATCTGTTTAATTGAAACACTGAAATGTGTTTCCTCCATTAAGGTGATTAATATGAGATACATTATCTAGGGATGATGTGAAGAGTTTTCCCTAAATCATTGGATGAAATTTGTTTGCGAATGACAAGTGGAGATGAAAGATGAATTAGGACTGATTAATGAACGAATTCAACTCAATCATTGGTAGATTGATGAAAGATGACTGCAACATTCAACAATCATCAATGATCGATCCAAAGCAGGTAGGGTTTTATTTTCCTATGTGTTCTCCCTTTCCCCATTATTCATTCTAAATAACTAACCTGGGTAAATCTATTGATAGATTGAGCCATAGATCGGCCGTCTTTATGAGACATGATAATTTGTATACAGAGAATTAGGGAAAGTTGGATTCATGTTTTCAGTATCCTTCGTTAATCCTCCTAACAAGGACATATCACAATGAAATGAAAAATGGTCATGGTTCATCCATTGAGTGTTATTTTCACATTCATCTACTCCACCCTTTTCTTCATGAGGTGACGACAACCCCATACTCGGGAGGAAAACATCAATTGATAAACCTATGTATGAATCCCATCGAGATAGCGACATTGGGTGGACGGCCCCCAGCATGGGGTTTGATATTTGTGGAGGGATAACCACAACTAGTTTGGTCGTGAGGATGATGAAAGGCCAGGACTTGGAGGGTCGCGACAGTGGAAAGGCTCGCCTTGTCGAAGACCAGCAGTGGTGGAACCCACGGAAGCTGTCACAAATTGTGGATTAGGGACACTGGCACGCAGCTCGCGTCATCGGTGCATCACAATAATAGGGGAGTCTAGCGGAAGAGCTACGAGCAGCAGATGCAGGCTGCAATGGGGAAAAGACATTTGGTCGATGGAATTCGTGTAGGGAGGCGGTTGGCCAATCCGGATATGTGACATAGAACAGACATTATTCCTACAACATTCATGCTGGACCGAACATCCCACCAACATGGGGTGGGAAAGAGGCTGACCGAGGCTGTTGGGCGGCCCTGACAGACAAAAACGTGTCTACCATCATAGTTTGGGCCAGAGGAAGGTGACCAGGCTACTGGGTGGCCCATGGGGGGTGGGGGTGGGGCTAGGCACTCTGCATAATGGGCTAGGCCAGACCGGGTCGGCCCAGACCCAACTAGGTCGAATCGAGTTGGACAAATTGAACCGAGTCAGTCGGTTCGGGTCAGCCCAAACCCAAACCCGACCATCCCCTTTTCACTAAAAGAGTCACAACGTTCAAACTGTACATCCTATTGAGGAGAAATTTCTGCATTTGGGACACTCATGATGAGACAGTCCTGTTGAAATACTTTAAGTTGAATTTTTAGGATTTTAGATATGACCGATGGGTTCAGGAGTAGATTCTAACAAGATCATGCATTTTACAAGAGAGTATCTTGTTTGTGGTTGTAATGAGAAAAAAGTGACAAGAAGACCTCAGTGGACCAACCGACCTTTGTGATGTGTAGACCTCAATGGTCTAACAGACCAGAGTGACATGCGAAACTCAACTGCTGAGCAGACCACAGTGACGCATGGACCTTAGTGACCTAGCTGACCTTATTTATGAGTGGACCTCAATGTCCAAGCATACCTCGGTGACCGATCAAGGATGATTCCCTCTACAGTACATGATGTTCAACATTATGTCTAATAGTTTTTATTTCAATACTTTAGGTTGTACATGTGTGAGTTGACTCCACTGACTCTCTTGAATGTAATTATATAAGGCTACACATCATTTAACATCTTCTATTCTTCTTTTGGTATTTCTTTATGGTATACCTTAGTTGTTGGGGGTCCCAAATGAGTATTGTTTTACTTATCCCGACACGAGATCTTCTTGCATGTGTTGTGTCTTGGATAGATGATCAATGAATTGATGGATTCCATGGTGGACTAGGGCCCGATGGTTCTTAGTGTGACCCCATAGATGATACGTGCTTTTGGGACTTCATAAATATGTTTTCTATACATACCATTCAAGTAGGGTTTTCTATAGTAGATTTCTAGAGACTTGTACTTTTAAATTTCTATTTTAGTTAGTCTTGTATTCTAGCCTAGTTTGTTTTTAGTTTTCTATAATCATACCATGTGTTTGTTTACATAAGGTTTTCACATTCCATAATCTGGGTATTGGAGTTTTGTGCATGTCAAGGAGGTCAGATCTACATTAAGAACCCAGAATTTATGGGTTTTGAGTGGGGAAAACTACTTTGTGTTTCGAGATTGGATTTTAGGACAATAAAACTAGAATTGGTGTATAAGCTGACATATCCATACACCTAGACCCTGAATCCTACTTTTTGACATAGTACATGGAAATAGTATTTGTCAGGAGAAAAATGATGGTACATGAATCCTATAGGAATGGTTTGAGTTTTTCATGTCTCTGTTGAGTCCTATCACAAGGTATACTCTCCTAATCGTGTTGAATCATTTTTTGTTTCAAGATTATTCTATGTAGATAGCCATCTATGAATCCACTGCCTAATCACAAGGATGATATGTGGGGTGACGATATTGGTACATGGGTTCATACTAGAGACAACACCACGGTGTGGTGTTCCAGCTATTCCACAACATGTGGAGTAGAAAATGTTACTCATAGTTCCATTGGGTGAGATGTCTGGGATGAGTGCACTTCATGAGTTTCAGTGACAGAGAGCCCTCATGTTACCAGGTGATAATGAATCTTAGCCGACTACAGATGGTCATGAGGTGTTAACTGTAACACCAAGAGATTTTATGAGAATTATTCTTTTTAATTTCTTTGATGTATTTTTTTGTATGCTCTACCAAGATTATCTTACACTATACACAACACTATATTTTCTTGTAGTATATGCAACACTATTCTTGTCTTACGTTTCACACAAGATCAACCTTCCTTGATAGATTTCGTTGTACACAATACCGAGTTTCACTAAACAACGATATGTTATTAAAATATTATATAAACAAGCCATTATGAATGGTAATACCTCACTTTTTTAAATTTTATAAATTTTATCATTCAAAATGCAATTCATTTTTGGATTCGGAATATCGAAATTAGACTAGGGATATTTTTTGGTATTTTTCTGAAAACTTTAAGTTTTTGATGAACAATTAAAACACTAGGTTATTGGTTAAAACTAAATTTTTATGTAAATAATAATTTATTTTATTTTAATTAACTTTAGATCAAAATAGATACATAATACCTATATAAATTAAATTTAATTCATTGGAGTCATTTTATAAAAATTTTAGATATATAAAAATTTTATTGAACTTTTTACCGTCTTTTTCCAACCACCTAGGAGAATTTGAAGATTTACATAAAAAATAATTCTACCACTTATGTGATTTAAATTTAGAAACTATGAGAGACACAGTTCTTATCAAAGATTAAAATGTGGTTCAATAAGATAAAAATAATTTTTGGTGAATAGTAACTTTTTACTTTTATTTACCATGATGAAAAGTAAATAGGGTAATTACGGCTAAAAATAATAATATTATTACCCTAACACATGTCCTAATTATATTGGATAATTATAATTCGACCAAAAAAGCCTTATAAATAAAATATGATCCTCTTTGGTCCACTTGGATTAGATTAGGACACTTATTATAATTTTATTTAAAGAAGAGTTAAAGGAGATAAAATAAATGTTTAATAACTAAAACTTTTTTAATATAGGGTTATAAATAAGATAAATTAATCTATAAATATTAATTAGAAAGATAAAATTATTTCCTACATAATGATATTTTATTTATAGTTTTTAGACATTATATAATGTAATTTATTTATGACACAATGATGATGCAGTAATTACCTTATTAATGAAATATTAATATAATTGATATTATAAATACCCAAATAAATTTAATTTGAGATTTTCATGAATTAGACTAATTTTATATGTTTAAATAACATATTACTGTAGTTTAGATGAATTTTTTTGAAGTAATAATGCTTTTATGAATTTAGATAAAACAAAATACCAAATAGTGTCAAAATTGACGTAAAAGTGATTTAAAAACAAATGTTATATTAACAATTTATATAATGGTTGTAAAAATCTAAATTTCTTCCAAAATACTTATATAATAATATATATGACATTAAAGAACCAATTGGGGCTCTATTTTCAGTTTATTGTAATCTTGATAACCATATAGTGTAAGAATACAAGAAGACACGGTAAACGTTAAATTATTTAACATAGAGTTAAATCTAAATGATATGATTAAAATGGTAACCTAAACTTGTATAAAACATATTTATTGGGAGGTTTTTGACTCATACCCACCATAGAATGTAAATATGTAACTTTGGAGACATTATAAACTGAATATAAATTTATTATACAATAATATTTTATGTTTTTCCTAAGGTTCCCCTCACCCCTCTTATAAAAGGGAAATCCCACTTCTCTCTAATTCACACCTTCAAATCCATTTTTCCCAGACAAACCTGCCAAAATACCCTATAAAATTTCGTAACTTCATCTTGGAGTCCTTCCTTTTGTCAAACATCCATCCTAAGGAGACCTTTTGATCAAATCAAAAGGAAGAACCCGAAGTAGAGGTAAATCTCTCACCAACTATTTCAAGTTACTTTCTTCTTCCACTTCCTCCTTATTTGTTTTTTCCATTCTAAAATAATGAATCCATTATGTTCTATATACCGTGATGTTATTATAAAAATGGTACAACCATATTAGTTATTCTATCCATCTTATTAACGAAAAAGTCACCAAACGTTCGTACGTACGGCTTACCGTCTCCACATCGTGGTGTAGTTTGTTATTCAAAAATTTCATCATTTGGATGGGTATAATAATTAGTATAAATGATATAAATAATAAATATAAGATTATGATGATTCTTTATATATGATATACCATCCAATTATATACTATTTTAATATCAAAAAAATGATATTGTCGCTCGTGCTTACGTACAGACTACCGTCTCCACGAACGTGGTGTGATTCATTGTCCATGATTAACCATTAATGTATGATTATAAAGTATATATAATAAATAATCAGACTAGAATTATGTACATAATGTTTCATTTACATAATTCCATTTAATTTAATAAGGAAATGAAAACAGCGTTCATGTGTACGTACGGCCTACCGTCTCCATGAACTGTGTATTTCATTCCATTTATCAATTTCTTATATATATTATATTATGAATATATATTATTTATAAATATTGTTTTAAATTCTAGATGTAAGTAAATCATGATATAAGTAATGATATTAAGAACAAAAATTCCAAACACGTAAGATAAATCAAACGATTTTACCCAAAACACTACTTTAACATGGAATTGGAAAATGAGAAGGTAATATAAAGTCATAAGTGAATCATATATAAAATAATAAATATATTATAGTTTTTTACAAGTTAATAATATGTTTAAACCCACTATACAGAAGTCTCTGACACATATATAAGTAATTGGAAATAAGGTAATGGATTATTTCATCTCACTTTTATTTCTGTGAGACATATGCCTTAATGACCAACTATTTATTTTGTTTTGTGTTTTCGATTCCCATGAATGTTTTATGTTTTTATTATAAATGATATTATATTTACATATTCATGTAATTTTCTTTATTTTATGACACATATGATTCCGCCTATTATAAATTGTAAGGGATAATTTTGTAATCTCATTTTTTTCTGAGATTTCTTATTCGTAAGTATTTATTGGGTTTGTGTTTATCATCCATGTCCATGTTTTATCAAAATGTTTTCAGAAAATCATTAATATTCATCCATGAATTTTTAAGGTCAGTTTTACCCTTTTTTTACTTTTTATCACATGGTATGGAAGGAATCTTTCTTTTATTTACCATATGATGTAGTTTTTGAATTTTCCATCAAAAGTACGAGAAGAATGTTTTTTAAACTTAAAATGAGTGAATGGATTTTTAGGGTTTTATAATGCCTTATTACCATGAAGATTCCTCTACAAGATTTCGTAATTATTTTCAATAAAATTCGTTTCATTTAAAATCGTTCTGCATTTTTAGAAAAGAAAATGATTTTGAAGAACAAATGTTATTTTCCTCAAGAATTCATTTCAAGTGTTTTATCAAAACCATTTTCCATCTAAGATGACATTATTTAGTATGTTTATGTTTCAAGTATAATGTCTCTATTATTTACATGGTTTGATTTTTCTTATGATGAAATGATATCCATTTTTTTATATGGATTGTTTTATGAAGGGATGATGTTTATGAAACCCATTTAATTCTTTGGGTTATTATGAATGATTTATGACTATTTTGTGGCACACATAAGATTGATTTCAATATGAGATCGGTGGGACCTATATATCCCTCTAATGCATTGAGTAATGATTTATAACTCCTGAGATAGACAAGGGTGGAACGGAAACTGAATCTGGTTATGTAATATAGGGTTAGAATGCCAAGTAAATCGGGTTCAGTAATGGACTTTTTCTACTATGATGATATTGGAAGCAATGCCTTGGCTACTATGGAAATTATAACAGGTTCTTAATTATTTATAAAATTACATGTTTTATTCTCATTCAATTTTATCATAGTTAATGTTCCATTATGATCTATGCCTTATGCACTACAATGATATATTTCATTACTCATGGTTTTGATGTTTTATGGTCATGTTCTTACATTCAAATGTTTATGGATTGTTTTGTGTTCTCCATGTTTACCCATACTAAGCATTTTAGCTCACCATTTTTATGTTTTCTTTTACACATGATATAAAGAATGATTTTTAGGTAATAAAACAAAAGGGGAATATCTTATAGGATATGTTGAAGATCATTCCCCACAATTAGAAGATTATGTTTCTGAGTATCCAAAGATAGTAACCTAATATGGTCTTTATTTATCTCTTTTGTCATGTATTAACTACTCTTCAAAAGTAATTTAATGTCTATGTAGGTCAAGCTTTGGGTATCTACAGTTGGTATTAGAGAGAAGGTTTAATTAACCTTTGAAAACTAGGATGAAAAAATGTTAGTGAGATCCCTATGGATATTTCTAAGGTATGTCTAGGGATGAGCCTAAGGATAAGTATAAGTATAGGTTATAGTCCTAGGATTACGGTAGAAGTCATAGAATTAAACCTAATATATTAGATATTTAATGTATTCCCACTTTATTATGTTGTTTTCCTAGCATGAATGTTTCCTCTTACACTATTGTTTTTGCATTTTAGATGATGGATGGATCCCGAAGGAACCATGTTGATCAATATAATGGGAAATGCAATGATTGTTCTTCTATAAAAACCAATGTTATGGGAGATGGAGTGAAAAATCTTATTGCTATACTTACACAAGCTATGAATCATTTTGGACTTCTGAATGAGCAGAGAATAGAACAATATTCTATTGAATCCATCATGAGGCAACGTCCACCTTCTTTCAGTGGGTCTTCTGATCCACTTGTAACTGAACAATGGATCAGTACCATTGAAAATATATTTTTCATAATTCAATGTTCAGAACATGAAAATTTCATTCTAGTTTTCTTCTATTTAGAAGGTTATGCAGACCGGTGGTGGACTCTAATTAAGAATACATGGCCTGAAGATGAAATTGAGTCAATGTAATGGGAAGAGTTTAAGAACTTGTATTCAATAAGTACATCCGTCGTATTCTTCGAACAAATATGGAAAAGGTGTTCCTTGAGCTTAAGAAGAAGGAAGATGAATTTGTTGGTATATATGAATCAAATTTTACTAGGCCTGCTAGGTATGCATCTGGGTTCATCATCCAACCTGGAAGTAAAGTTGATCGTTTCTTCAGTGGATTAAAACCATGTATTTGAAGGGACTTAGCTACTAGATACTTTCGTATCTATTAATAAACTATGTTTTGTTCAATCAAGGTAGATATAGAAGTTGGTGTTACATATTAGTCTCATGTTTTTGACAAGAAACAAAAGATGGAGTTCAAGGAAAAATCCCAGAACAATGGTGAAAAGAAGGTGAATGTTTCTTTATGCTCAAAGTGCGGAAATAAGTATGGTGGAGATTTTATAAAAGGTACTATAAAATGTTTCAAGTGTTGAAAAGATGGTCATCGAGCATCTGAGTGCCAAAGTAATGGGAAGAAGGTTTCTAATGACGTGAATAGAGAAAATACTTCAGAGAATTATCCACCAACACTTCAATGCTACATGTGTAGGGAAATGATGCATTATACTAACCAATTCCCTAATCCAAGGGTTAATGATGATTGAAATCATAAACTCTTAAGGAAAATGACAAATGGAAGTCATATGTGGTCACTATTCGCGATGTTGAATATGACAAAAATGTGGTGGAATGATTAAGTGCTTATGTAAAGGGATTCCAAAATAGTGTTATGGAATCTCTTTTTTAGTATTGTTTAATATTGGAATATCTATGTATTCGTTTATTGTGGTTTTCAAAAATTATATGGTACTGGTAACCATGAAATGTGATTAAAATATTTTTTGGAAGGTAGATGATATGCGCATAATGATGGAATAAAGATAAAATAATATGTTTGATATTATTAATGAGCTCAAGACTGATATAAGGACAAAGTGACATCATGGTTTGATTATAAAGAATTTTTGGGATTTTGGAATGTGGAAATAGTTATCTTTTGATAGCATTCATGTTTTCACTAATGTTTAATGGGTATTAATTTTTCAAGAGAATACATGATTAAGGTATTCACATGTTTGGAATGTGACAAACAAGATATATCTTTTGATATATGGTCTATAAATGATGGTATTCAATGCTTGGTTGATGACATTTATAGTAATCATTTTCATTAGACTACGAGTGCAATGCCCCGAACATTTTGGTATGCTTTTCTTGAATACATTCTATTCACAACCTATTCATCACTATGTTCATTTGAAACAACACTAGGATATTTAGGAGAGAGCCAAAACCATTCCATTAAATATAAATTTTCCACTTCTATGTTTTGATTTTCGAAAAATGGTCATCTAGAGTTCTGATCAGTAAGTCATTTGGAGTCTGATAGAAAACACATGATTTTTGGTGAATAGTAACATACCCTTTTGAATAGTAATATGACCCTTATGAATAGTAAATAATAATAATATTTTATTTTTTAAGGCAATAAGATAATAGGATCTTAATTACTTTTTCAATGTCACATAAAACTAACTGCACTTCAAGATTGTAATTTTTCAAATTAACTATCACCTAATTTAAAATTTAAATTAATAATATTTATAAAATTATTTTTGAAAAATGGATTTCACTTTTTAATTATACATGTCTAAAAATAGTAGGGGTGAAGTTTTGGGATTTTTATGAAATTCTTAAATTTTTGATGAATACTGAAATACGGTAAAATACCGTATATTCAATTTATTAGTAAAATACACTATTTATGACATCATAAGTGATGAAAGGACACTTTGTTCGAAATCACATTCCATTATTACTATTAGGGGTCACATGAAACATTACTATTGGTTGTATTGATGGAAATAATAAAATAATGAAATTAAATATTCAATATTTACCACTCTCCTCCACTATAAACCCCCCCACCTCTTCTCTTCACTCCTCTAAGCCTTGAAGATCCTAAAATTTATGCCCAATAATCCTTCCAAGTCTCTTCCCCACGTCCTGGAGCTACTGGGATCACCAAAAGACCAAAACCAAATCCCTTAAGAAGGATCACAAAGAGAAGAGATCAAGAGGTAAACAACCTATTTTATTTTCATTCATTTCATTCATTTTATGTTATTCTCTTCCATTGAATTTGGATTAGGTTGGGATATTTAATTAAATATTTCCCCTTACAGTCCATATTATTTATGAATAATGAGATATTTCATTCCTCTCAACAAACTATTTTTATGAAATTTTAAGAGATGTCGTTAGGCTGCCGAATTTTCGTGAGAAATTTATCAAGTTTTCATTCGTTTTAAGATTCCTTTAATTTCTTCTTCTTTACTCACCTCATCTTAACAAAGAGTCATGTATGCTCCAGAATCTTGTGTATTATGTATGTATCATGTTTATGGAAAATTACTCATCATTAGTCATCTACTCTCCCACTTATTTAAGGAATAAAAGCATTGCCCATGATGTGTCCAATTACCGACAACGTGGACGATGTAATTTCAATTTCCATTAATCATTTATAGAATGGTTATGAAACAAAATATATGGTTGAACCAGATCATAATATATTTATTTTATCTTGATTAATGTTTTGTAATCTTTACACATTCATAATATGGAATAAAAATACAAGAAAAAATTTATTTAGCACAAAACTGCCAAGCCAAATTCAAGCGTTTATCTTTAAATCATCAAATGAGTCATTATCATAATATATAACCAGAATCATTATAAAATAATTTATATATATTTAATTTAACTAATAATTTATATTAAAAATATTGATTTTTAAACATATTTCAAACCAACATCCATTCATGAATACAAGTAAACAAATCATGAAACCAAGGAAGAAAATGTTTCCAAAACACAGAAATTAAACCAATTGAACCCCTAGAAAGGGCCCTGAATGAACCTAATAGGGTTATAATAGATCAGTTAATATTATAGGGGGTTCTGGAAATATTAACTAATGATGATAAATTTTATTATTCATGTCATTAAAACAAACGAAGAACACAATCGAGCATAAGGCAAGGGGTTGCTCATCTCACATTCATTTCTGTGAGATTTCCATTGTTCGCCAATTATTCCTTATATTTGGTATATGTGTACTTTCATTTGATATATAATAACATTATTCTATTTATATTCATGTTATTTAATGATTCACTTGATGTTTATTTGGTTCTGGTCATACGGTTCGACTGATTAAATAGTGGTAAGGGACATTGTCTCAGCTGCCATATTCATTATGACTATCTTTGTATTGTGCACCAAATAATCCTTGTGTGGTGTACCTACTGACCATTTGAGATAAAATTTAATTTGAAATTATGTTTATATTAAATATCCATAAACTCATATCATGGATATGTTTCTTATCTAAACTGTATATCATTTTACATACGTTTTTTATTTGGAATGTTATTATGGAAATATTGTTGAATCTGTATACTCCAATCTATACGTATATTTAAAAGGCATATTGATCTTGTCATGAATAAATGTATAAATAAATATTGGGCATGTAGTGGCGGGTGGGTCCTGCGATAGCCCCTCAATGCATCGGTAGGTCTCATTAGACAGAACACTTAGAGACAAACCCATCGAGTTTGTTTCCAAAAATCAGACATGTTTCTACCCACAGAACTAAACCATTTTTACGTTATTATGGTTTCATGTACTTGATACATGACGTCCAATTAATAATCCTTCTCTTTATTCATTATCAATTATTATTATTATCCATGAGATTTTCAGTATGACAAAATATATGGATGCACTTTCATTTTCAGTTTATTAATGGAATTGGTTATTCATTTACTCACTATGCCATATTGATTTTGTTATATTATATGTGATTCACTTATTAATGTACTCATTATTCCTAAATTTGTAACCCTTACTGAGTATTTGAGCTCAGCCCTTTAATTATCTACCTGCAATAGGTGATGAAGAGAACATCTTCATTTGATTTCCTATGGATGCAGATTTTAATTTTTGTTATGTATTGTATTTTGTAACCTTTCCCAATGTAATTGGGGTTACATATATGAATCTAGTTTAATCAAAACAACTAAACTGATCATTCCTTTGGGATTTTCATTCCTTCCAACTATGCCAATATCACAAGTAATTCCCTGGCTTCAGCCTAGTGGGGTCGGGGTGTTACAGTTGGTATCAAATAAAGTTTAGAAGAACACTAGGAAACTAGACTGGGAAATTTATACAAGGGAACAAATCCCTAAGGTATTATTTGAGGATAAACATATAAGAACATCCTGATATTTTGGTAAGGAATAGATTATGTGGAATTTTCAGGCAATACATCCCTGTCTGGATACGAGCAGGTAGAGGTGGCTATGGCACATATGTATCTTGGGGTAAAACTCGAAAACACTGCTTTGAGATAGACTCGAATGGGAACTTGGACACGGCAACAGGCCTTGATGAACTCTTGGTTAGTACACTCCTGAGGGATATGCTTAGGATAATTCATGTTTTCCTTATATGCCATTATAATGGAGTTACTGTAATTTTTTCCTTAGAGGAACCATGTTTGTAAGATTAGCTATCCATATAATTTCAATCTATGTTGAGTTATTTTCAATTTGAGATTCATAAACTAATCTAGTGTATCCCACTATTTAGAAATGGAATCTAATGGAAGAATAGGAATCAATACTCATGGACAAGGTAGGGATCTCCCTACATAGCAAGTCATCACATTCAATGTTGGAGCATATCAGATCCTGACCATATTGGGACAACATACTCAAGTTGTAACAAATAACCATTCAAAACCTATGTTGGATCATTTCATGTGGAAGAAGCCCCCATCTTTCAGTGGGACTACTAATCCAGTGGTTTCTGAGAAATGGATCAAGTCCCTTGAAAAGATATTCATGGCGTTAAGATGTAATGAAAATGAAAACATCGTATTGGCAGTATTTTTTCTCAATGGAGATGTTGATCAATGGTGGTCCTTGATTCAAAATACCACGGAGGAAGAAGAGATAGAGGATATGGAATGGAGGACTTTTAAGGAAATATTATACGAAAAATATTTCCCTCGTGAGAAACAAACTTAAATGAAGAGGAAATTCCTGAGCATAAAACAAAGGGAAGAAGATAGTGTTGCAAAGTATGAGTCTACTTTTACAAGGCTGGCTAGGTATGCTGTAGATTACATACGTGACTCGGCAGACAAGATTGATCATTTATTTGAATGTCTTAAGCCAAGTCATCGGAGGGAACTGGATTCTCAAACATTTTCATCATATGATGTAATTTTATCAAGTTCCATTAAAACAGAGATGGAATTTTCTAGATCAAATCTTTTCAAAAGTAAACAAGATAAGAAGTGGTACTCTGATAACAAAGGAAAACGAGAAGAACCAAAGAAGATCAAGTGAAAAAATAGTTTCCCATTATGCGAGAAATGTGGAAAGAATCATCTCAGGAAATGATTTAAATGCATGGGAGTCTGTTATAACTATGGAGAAAAGGGTCATCGATCCGATGAATGCAAGGGGAAGAAACAATTCAATGATGTTCAATGCTAAAATTACAGAGAGATGGGACACTATGAAAATGAGTGTCCTAAGCTCCAAGGAAACATTCCTTAGAAAAATACAAGAGAGAAAGGAGGAGCCTATGTGATTACAACCACGGAGGTTGATGTTCCTTGTGATGTGGTGGCAGGTACATTAATTGTTTCCTAAAACTTATCCAACACTTTATTTGATTCTGGATCATCGAATTAATTTATATCCTCTTAGTTTGCCAAGAAAATTATATATGTCTAATTTGATTTAAGAAAGGAGTTGTCAGTCAAAACTCCCATGGGATGTATCATTGCAACAAAGGAATGTCGACTAGTCCCCCTCCAAGAACCAAAACATTCCTTAGTTTATAGCCTTGTCATCATACCCATGACTAAATTTGATATAATTCATGGTATGGATTTTCTGTCAAATTATGATGCGAGGATTTATTGCAAGAAAAAAGAAGTTACAATTTTTGAAAATGGTGTAGAATTCCTCATCTTTAGGGAAGAAACATCGCCGCCAGATTCTTATCTAGAACCACCCCAAGTAGCTCTATTGAGTGCAATACTTGGAGAGGAAGATAAACCAATATCTAGGGGAGAAGAAAGATATCCTAAAATAAAAGATGTGCACATAGTGGAAGAGTAAATTAATGTATTTCCAGTGGATTTACATAGACATCCTCCAGAGTGGGAAATTGAGTTTTCCGTTGACTTAATTCCTACTGCAAGACATTTATCAAAGAACCCATATAGAATGGCCACTGTGGAGCTAGTGCAGCTGAGTAAACAACTATAAGAGTTGAGTGAGAAATGATTTATTCGGCATAGTGTTTCTCCAGGGGGAGCCCTGGTCTTGATTGTAAATAAGAAAGATGAATCCATGAGGCTATGCATTGATTACAGAGAAATCAATGATATTATAATAAAGAATAAGTATCATCTACCCCGTATTGATGATTTATTTAACCAAAATCATGGAGCTCAATACGTTTCAATGATTGAACTTCGATCTGGATATCATCTATTGAATGTGAGGAAGGAAGATATCCAAAGAAAACATTTCTAACCAGGTATGGGCATTACGAGTTTAGAGTGATGCCTTTTGGGCTGACGAATGTACCATCTGTTTTCATGGATTTAATGAATAGTGTTTTCAAGGAATATCTTGATAACTTTTTTGTGATATTCATCAATGATATCCTCATATAATCAAAGAGATATAGCGACCATGAGAGTCACTTTAGTGTTATTATGGGAACACTTAGAAGAAATCAATTATATGGGAAGTCTAGCAAGTGCGAATTATGGATTCAGTCAGTTTCATTTCTTGGTAATATTGGCTCGAAGGATGGAATCATAGTTTACCCTACGAAGACTAAGGCAATCCAAGATTGTCCAACACCAACAAACACAACCGAGGTATGCCATTTTATTAGCTTAGTAGGTCACTATCGGCGCTTTGTTCAGAACATTCCCCAACTTGCTAACCCGCTAACGAAGCTCACATGTAAAGTGGTTAAATTTGTTTGGAAAAAATATTGTGAAGAATGTTTCGAATAACTGAAGAGAATATTATTAAATTCTCATATATTGAATCTACCATCAAGGAATGTCATGTTGGATATTTATACTGATGCTTTAAAGAAAGGACTTGGTTGTGTCCTTATGAAATATGATAGGGTTATTTATTATGCATCATGATAACTAATAATTCATTATAAAAACTATCTTACACATGATCTTGAGTTAGCCGCTGTAATAGTTTCCTTGAAGATATGGAGACATTATCTCTATGGTGAAAAATGTGAGATTTATACTGATAACAAGAGTTTGAAGTATATTTTCTCACAGAAAGAACTCAACATGAGGCAACAGAGATGACTTTAACTACTCAAGGATTATGACTGCACGATACACTACCACCCAGGGAAGGAAAATAAGGTGGAAGATGCTTTGAGCAGAAATGATCATGGTGTTTTGAACAAGATGAGAGTTGAAAGGGATCCTATTTTCATGGATCTAGTAAATATGGAAATGGGAATAACCACGGAAGGTGAAACATCAATGCCTTTCAAATGGTTGCCAAACCATCTTTACTAGAAAGGACAAAAAGATCTCAAGCTGATAATGAGGAGTTTCAAAAGAAGATTAAATCTTTGAATGATGGGAGATTGGGTGACTTCGTATATGAAGATGGAATTTTGAAATTTGGGAAGAGACTTTGTGTTCCCAATATACCTGATCTAAAAAAGGAATTGTTGGATAATGCTAATAGTTCCAATTTCTCTATACACCCTGGTAGTACTAATATGTATAAAGATTTGAAGGAACATTTTTGGTGGGACAACATGAAGAAGGAGATTGCTGATTTTGTGTCATGATGTCTAGTTTGTCAACAAGTGAAAGCATGAAAGAAAAAACCTGGAGGGGTATTGTAACATCTTCCCATACCTGAGTGGAAATGGGATAATATCACGATGGACATTGTCATGGGACTACCAATGACTCCTAGAAGGAATGATGCAATATGGGTCAATGTTGATCGTCTTACCATGTCAGAACATTTTCTTTCTATAAGAGAAGATCTACAACTTGAACGTCTAGAAAGACTATATATTAATGATGTTTTGAGACTTCATAGAGTACCCCTATCGATTGTTTCTGATCGTGATCCACGTTTTACATCAAGATTCTGGAAAATTCTTCAGAAATCCCTAGATACTGATCTTCATTTGAGCACTGCCTACCACCCACAAACTAATGTACAATCATAACGGACTATTAAAACATTAGAAGACATGTTGATGTCTTGTTATATTTATTTTCAAGGAATGTGGGATCAGTATTTACCTCTCATGAAATTTTTATTCAACAACAGCTTTCATTCAAGTATTCAGATTGCACCATATGAAGCATTATATGGGAGGAGATGTCGTACACTAACTTACTGGTATGCAGTTGGTGAATGAATAATCATGGGCCCATAACTTGTTGATGAAGCAACCTAAAAGGTGAAGATTATCCCAAACTATATCAAAATAGCTCAAAGTTGGCAAAACTTCTATGCAGATAACTGAAGGAATGATTTAGAGTTTCAAGAAGGTGATCACATTTTCTTAAAGGTATCTCCATGGAAGGGTATTATACAATTCTGTAATAAGGGAAATTAAAGTCCCAGGTACATCGGACCATTTTATATTTTGGACCGAATTGGAGCCGTAGCTTACCATTTGGAAATACCGCCAAGACTCTCCAAGGTTCACAATGTGTTCCACGTGTCTATGTACTCACTTATGAATAAGTAGAACATGATCCTGATCTATCTTATTGTGAAGATCCTATCAAGATTCTTGATACAAGAGAACATGTATTGAGAAATCGAACGACTCATCTGGTAAAGGTTCTTTGGAGGAACCATAACATGGAGGAAGCAATGTGGGAACCTGAAGATGTTATGAATAAGAAAAAACCCACATATTTTTGGTGGTCTTTATACATGAAATTTCCATAACGAATTTTTCGAAGGACAGAATAATGTAATGCCCCGAACATTTTGGTATGATTATATTGAATACATTCTAATAACAACCTATTAATCAATGTGTTTCTTTGAAAAAACACTATGATATTTAGGAGATAGTCAAAACCAAGCCATTATATATAAATTTTCCAATTCTATGTTTTGAATTTTGAAAAATGGTCATCTAGAGTTGTGATCATCAAGTCATTTGGAGTCTGATAGAACAAATATGATTTTTTTAAATAGTAACATACCCTTATTAATAGTAATATGACCCTTATGAATAGTAAATAATAATATTATTTTATTTTCTTAAGGAAATAGGATAATTGGATCTTAATTAATTTATCAATGTCACATAACACTAACTGCATTCAAGATTGTTATTTTTCGAAATAACTATGAACTTATTTCAAAATTAAATTAACAATATTTAGAAATTTAATTTTGATAAATGGATTTGACTTTTTAATTGTAAACTTAGAAAAATGGTAGGGATGAATTTTTGGGATTTTAATAAATTTTTTGAATTTTTGATGAATAGGGAAATACGGTAAAATACTGTATATTCAATTTATCTGTAAAATAAACTATTTATGACATCATAAGTGATTCAAGGACACTGGGTTAGAAATAACATTCCATTATTACTATTAGGGGTCACATTAAAGAATACTATTGGTTGTGTTAATGTAAATAATACAACAATGAAATTAAATATTAAAACTTTACCCCTCTCCTCCACTATAACCCGCCCTCCTCCACCACCTCTTATCTTCACTCTTCTAAGCCATGAATCTCCTCAAAGTACATCCCAAAAATCCTCCCAATTCTCTTCCCACGTCCTATAGCTTCGGGTCTCACCAAACGACCAAAACCAAAGCCCTTAAAAAGGATCTCAACGAGAAGAGATCAAGAGGTAAACAACCTCTTTTATTTTCTTTATTTTCATTCATTTTCTGTTATTCTCTTCCATTCCCATTGGATGGTGTAGGGAAATTTAATTAAATATTCCCCCTTACTATCCATATTATGTATGAATAATGAGATATTCCATTCCTCTCATCAACCTATTATTATCAAATTTTAAGAGACGCTGTTAGACTGCCGAATTTTCGTGAGAAATTTATCATGTTTTCATTAATTTTAGGATCTATTTAATTTCTTCATCTTTCCTCACCTCATCTTAACCAAGAGTCATGTATGATATAGAATCTTTTATATTATTTATTTTCTCATTTTTATGTAAAATTCCTCAAAATTATTCATCTCCTTTCCCACTTATTTAAGGAATATTAACATTGTCCGTGATGTGCCCAATTACCAACATCGTGGCAGATGTAATTTCAATTTTCATTAATTCTTTCTATTATGGTCATGAAACCAAATATATGGTTGAACCAGATCATAATATATGTATTTTATCTTGATTAATGTTTTATAATCTTTACATATTCATTATATGGAATAAAAATACAAAACAATTTTATTTAGCACAAAATTGCCAAGCCAAATTCAAGCGTTTATCTTTAACTCATCGAATGAGTCATAATCACAGTATATAACCAGAATCATTATAAGATCATTTATGTCTCTTTAATTTAACTAATAATTTATATTAATAATTCTGTATTTTTAACCATATTTCAAACCAACTTCCATTCATGAATACAACTAAACAAAACATGAAACCAAGGATGAAAATGCTTCCAAAGCATGAAATTTTTTCCAAATGCACCCATATAAAGGGCCATCAATGAACCTAATAAGGACATAATAGATAAATTACATGTATTGGAGGTTCTGTAAATATTAATTAAGGAAGATATGTATGATTATTCAGGACATTAAAACAAACAAAGAACACACTCAAGCATAAGGTAAGGGGTTTCTCATCTCACTTTCATTTCTGTGAGATTTCCATTGTTCGCCAATTATTACTTATATATGGATTATGGGGTTTTAAATCTGATATATAATAACATTATTCTATTTATATTCATGTTATTTAATGATTCACTTGATGGTTATTATGTTCTGGTCATATAGTTTGACCGATTAAATTGTGGTAAGGGACTTTGTCTCAGCTGCCGTTTTCGTTGCGACTATCATTGTATTGTGAACATAATAATCTTTATGTGGTGTAACTAATAAACATTCTAGATCACTTTTCATTTGGAATTATATTTATATTAAATATCCATAAGCTCATATCATGGATATGTTTGTTTTCTATACCGTATATCATTTTACATCCGGTGTTTATTTGGAATGTTATTATGGAAATATTGTTGAAGCTGTATACTATACTCTATTAGAATATTTAAAAGGCATATTGATCTTTTATTTAATCTATGTATAAATAATTATTGGACATGCAGTGGAGGGTGGGTTCCGCTATAGCCCCTTGATGCATTAGTGGGTCTAATGAGACAAAACAGTTGGCGACAAACCCTTCGAGTTTGTTTCAAAAATAAGATGGGTTTCTACCCATAGAACTAATCTGTTTTTACGGTATTATGGTTTCATATGCTAGTTACATGAAGTCCAATTAATAATAATTATCTTTATTCATTATCAGTTATTATTATTTTACATGATATTTCCTCTATGAAAAAATATATGTATGCAGTTTCATTTTCAGTTTATTAATGGAATTGGTAATTCATTTATTCAATATGCCATATTGATTGTGTCAGATTATTTGTGATTCAATTATTATTGTACTCAGGATTTTTGTAACACCCCAGGTAAATAAAGAATATGACATTTTCATATTTATCCCTATTTGTGAATAAAATATTAATATGACTTTAAAGGGGACGCTATGCTCGATGGCGTACCCAACACGCAACAACGAGTTTCTTGGGAATCTTACGTTGCACTCTAATAATATTATTTTAAATGGTAGTTAACATGTAGCTGTTGTATAGGCGGGAATGGATAAAAATAACTAAAATATGATTATATATGTTTTTAAATGTTTTTACATTTATCCAATAAAGGATAGAGGCTTAAAATACGGAAAGAATTCAATTTTAGGCATATATGCCCTAGTTTTCACTAAAGGTTCACTTATCGCCTTTTGATGGAAAACCATCATTAAATATAGTTTTGTTCACTCTTATACATTCAATTTGACCAAATAAAACTCTTCTTAAGAATCGGGACATCAAAATTTACTTTGTGTAAATTTTTGGTATCTTTCCGATAATGTTCATTTTTTTTAATGAATAGTGTAAAATGTTGTATTTTAATTCAAAACCTCTTTTTAATCTAATTTATTTATATGATTATATTATATTTTGAATTGTTTTTAAATTGAAATTAGAAAATATTTTTAACATTAAATCCAATAGTGGTCGTTGGAATTAATTTCACTTTGAAATCAGACTTAAACTAGTGTCAATCTTTTGATACTTATTGTTTTATAAAAACACGCTATTTGCTCAGACAGTGGGAATTAATTATTAAATTAATTAATGTGACTAATATGTTTTGAATTTTGTAAAACGGACTTCATTTTTGAATTCGGAATATCAAATATAGCTTAGGGTGACGTTTTGGTATTTTTCTGAAAAACTCCAATTTTTGATGAATAGTGAAACCACTAAGTGGTAATCAAGCAAACTGATTTTTCAGTTAAATGAAAGTTTACCACTAATGTGTATTGAATTTTGAAAATCCGACATACATGGTTGTCATTAGTATGTAAAATGTGGTTCAATGGGATGAAAATAATTTTTTTGGTGAATAGTAACTTATTAAGTTTTTAATCGCGATTAGTGGTAATTAGTGTAATTTAAGGTAAAAATGATATTATAAGAATGTGAAAACACCATGACACTTGTCCTACACCTATTTGGTGAGTCATGGCCGACCAAGACAAGCCATGGGAAAACTTGGGGACCCCATGGATCCACTTTGGTTGGGAAATGACATAAATAACTTTTATTTAATGTAAAAGTAAAATTGACACAAACATGATATGTTTTACTAAAACAATTTTGAAGTAGGGTTATACAAGTCATATTTTTTATTATAAATAGTCATTGGAAATCTAAAAAGATTTAATACATCATTTTAATTTTTTTATAATATTTAGACATTAAATAAATTAAATTATTTATGACATCATAATGATGCAGTGATGACATCATTATTTAACGATTAAAATAAAATGGAAATATAATGTAATATATGAACTACACATGTCTAAAACATATTGTATGGGTGGATTTCGAACCCTTATAACCTTATCCACGAATTATATCAATGTGGGACCTTTTAAAACCTAAACACATTTTCAAATAAAGTAATATTTCCTTACTTTCCCAAAGTGCCCCTCCTCTCCTCTTATAAAAGGCCCCCACCTCTACCTCTTTTCACACACTCATCAAGCCTTTTTCTCGGCCAACCCCTGCCCATTTACTCTCTCTCCATCCCTCTACTCATCCTAGGGGATTCCCTTTGGGAAGAATCCTTTCAAAGGAAGCCATTAGGCTCAAATCAAAAGGAGTTACACTTTTAAAGGTAATTCTTTCTCTCATGTTCATTTGTTTTATTTTTCTTCTCCAACCCCCTAAACTCTTTTTATTTTATTTTTTGTAACAACAACAGTATCTTAAATATACTAGGATGTTTTTATAAGATTTATTCGAGCTACACTCTCACACAACTACATCAAATAGTTAAAGAACATACGGTTTCCGTGGAGGGTGAAATTCTGCCTCCTGAAACGATGATTGTTCAATACTCATTTAACACCTTCAATGGTGGCCATTATGATGTCACTATTTTTATATATGATATATAATATGTTTATGTTTTCCTTATGCTTCTGTATTTTTCATTTTTTTCTTACCATTATGGCTTCCATTATGGGTATACGCAATATCTTCATTTAAGGAAGTGCGGACTACCGCCCCCTCAAAGTGATTTGATTCGTTAAATACCATATGTGGGATGTATAAAGGATGGAAATATGATATTATATATGATATTATACTGGAATTATAATATACATTTATATCATTATTATTACATTCTATAAAATACGAAATAGAAATGAAAGTAGCGTTCATGCGTATGTACGGCTTACCGTCTCCATGAACGGTGCATTTCATTTCTTACCTCTAAATGATTATGTAATGTTATAAATGCATGAATGTACTGGATATATATGACATATATGATATCTACATCATTAATAAAATTCTGGATATAATAAACATTTGGCCACACGAACAACATGTAATAGTAAGAAGTCCACTTTCGACTTAAGAACCAAATATCGGCAAAACAAATATTATTAACTTAAATGATTACATAATGTTTATGACATGGTAATAAGTGGTATAAAAGGAATAATGAACTTGAAAAAGGTTCTTAAGGAAGTAGAAATTAACTCAAGTTTATTATTCAGGAGATTAAAGAACGATCGAGTCAAGTCGGACCCGAGGTAAGGGATCCTACAACTCTCTTTCTTTTTAAGTACACTCTTTTATGTCATTTATTCTAAGCGCATATTTCTTATGATTCGGATGTTCTTTTATATTAAATTTACTGTAATTTTTATTTTCATGTGATGAGAGACCCTATTCTCTCTCATCAATCCATTTTGGAAGTTTTGAGTGGCGCTGTTAGGCTACCGAACTTTCGTAAGAGATCTAACCTCTCTCTTTCTTTTTAAGTACTCTCCGTTACGTCACTTCTTTTAAACTCCTCCTTGCAATGTTGGGGGATTTTATTTTATATTCCACTTGCTGTAAATTCTATTGTAATATGATGGGATACTCTATTTGATCTCATCAATCCATATTCGGAAGTTTTATGTGGCGTCGTTAGGCTGCCGAGTTTTCGTAAGGGATTTTTCATCTCACTTTTATTCCCGTGAGATTTATGCTACATTCGCCACAAATTCCATTGAGTGGTGTATGTAATGCCCATTATTATACTCTTTGTGTAATATACTTTCGTTTATGAGTATTTACATCAATGACCTATTGTCTTTCTTTCATGGTGTTTATGTTTTGAAAGATACCCAAGTCGTTAAGGGAACCTTTCACCCTCCTCTTTTTTAAAAGACTTCTTTTATTGGGTCTTTTAATTTACATATTTTTATGTTGGGATATGTTCTCGTACAACCTTATTGATGTAAATTTTATGTCCAAGTTATGAGATAAACTTTTTATCTCTCATCAACTCATTTTGATGTGATGTCGTTAGGCTGTTAAGGGAACTTTTTAACCCAATTTCGATTTCTTTGGGTTCAACTTGTAGTCATTGAATATGTCATCCATTGAATATGTGTGAATGACATTTTATTTTTTTACACTTAATATCCACTTATATTGGGTGTATATATATTTGTCACACATATTTTTGAGATTTATTTGTCCTTAATTTAAGGATACCTTCTTTATAAGGGATTTCATCACATTTGACATTTCTATTGAGGGTTCATTGTTGTTATGCACCAATTCACTCTTATATGGTGTATATACTGTCCTTTGGAGTATTATATCATGAATCATTTTATTCTCATGATATTATAAAGTTCTGACTAAATGTTATTCCTCTATTATTGTATTCAAGTGTCTATAATTTTGGTAAAACCCCTTTAACCAAAATATCGTTTTAAATGTTTTAATTATTTGTTCTTATTAATATCCATGTTTTCAAAATGGTTTTAAGGATTTATTTATATGGATATTAATGGTTTAAAATGTTAATAGCTTTAAGGTGGTATGGGACACTTTGATTCAAAAATCTCTTTATTAAATGTTTTAAATGGTTTTGGAAATGGTTTCTTTTTGAATGGATTCATTATTTCAATATCCTAAAATGTTATATTGTGATTGAAATGTGGAAATGTTATGTTTCCTTTATTCATGTTTATGTGATATGATTATGTTATGGTTCTTGGGCATTGTTATGATGAACGGGTTGTTCCGTGATAAACTAAGGGCGGGTGGGCCCGATATAGCTCTCCAATGCATTGGGTAACGCGAAGGAGTGAAACGTTAAGGTTTCTCCGAAGAGATTTAGGGAATATACTGTGATGGGTATTCCAAACATAACCAAGAGGGTTACTCCCTACGTAAGAATGTTATGAATGCCTCAAGTTACATTTTTGTCTTATGATTTCTATGATTTATTCATGGTTTGATGAGGTATGAAAGTGCCTTTGTTTTATGGGTAAAGTATGATTTCATTCTTATGTATATATGAACTCATGTTTCCTTTCCATATTTTTATAACCCTTACTGAGCTTTTTATGCTCATCCCAAGTTTTTGAAATGTTTTTCACAGGTCAAGGGAAAGGTACATGATGTGATGATAGTGTCAAGGATGTGTCAAGAAAGAATCTGTGTTTAATTTTAAATAGGTTCCTATTGATGGGAAGAATGAATATTGTCTTTTATGTATCCAATTTGTTTAAATGTGGAATGTAATGAATGTTTCATGATCTAATTCTCTAAAACTATAATCCTGAAAAGATCTGCAATGTGTAATCTTGTAATAACTCAAGATTAAGTAAGGTTTAAGGCTGGGCCTTATAGTTGGTATCAAAGGTCGGTTTAGATAACTTTAGAGGTTAGGGTATTCTTTAAGCATAAGTGACATTACCATAATGGTTAGGATTTTAGAAAGAGTCCTAGTTTTAGATAAAGTGAATGAGTAAGTGTATCTTAGTGTTTACCTTTCTCATTAGTACATGATGGTTTTGTTGATATACTCACACTGACCTTTTTGGTTTTAGTAAATGGCTGGATCTAGCAGGCACCAAATTGACAATGGGTTTCAAGGAAACTGTGGTGGTTCTCTGATTAAGATACTGGATGAGATGGGGGATTCAATTAGGAATCTCATAGTTGTTCTAAACAAACTATCAAGGAGTCATGATCAACCACTTCAACCTTGGTGAGTTCTCTAATGCATCATGTACGAGATGGCCAACTCGATGTGGAAATTCAGGTAATAATTATTAAGGTAACCATTAGGGTTTATATGATCCTTACTTTTTAGGTAATTGTGGGTTACTCTATGATATGATGGAAAATGAAAGGAATGAGATAAACATGAGGTTAAAATATGTTATGATTATTCTTGAAGATTCTATATCATTTTGGGGAATGTTTTAAGAATTATATTGTTTTGGAAAAAGGACAACACGCAGACCGTGTGACATCCCGTCGCATCGGACAAAGCTGCGGGAGTCGAACCCACAACCAAAGTGCGACTGGTATTTATCGCCTACCACTGGACTACGTGAAGTCCCTGGTTAGTTTGAATGATTATTTCTGGTTATATGATTTTATGAATTAGGAGTAAGATTATTTTGGGTTATTTATGAAAATGATTAACCTATCATGGAGGATATGTGATTAGGTTAATTACTTTTCAATACGGGACTTTAGGAGCAACTGATGTTGTTTGGAGATAAATGTTACGATTTAACTAGGAAGACTATGTGACTAAATCCTTAAAAATGTTTGGGTTTCAATCTTAGATTGGTTTACTTTGAGGAATTTTTATGGACAAATTTTTTTATCAGATGGTCCTCATTGAACTTTGGATTTTGTTGGACAAATTTTGGAGATTAAGAATAGATTTTCTTTTTATAAAGGGTTATCCTTTTTTGGATTATCTGACCTTGTACTAACCTTTTTGGTTTTGGTTATGGTTAAGGTCTAATGATATGGGATGTATATAGTTCCCTTTTGTGGATTAGGTGATTCTCTAGAAGTTTATTATAGTACTCTTAATGTGAACAAGTCTTCCTAAATACTCGTCTTTTGGAGAAAATATGAGTTTGTGTAAGAAATCTAATAAAAGTTGAAATTCAATATGATAAGTGATTATGTTTCCTTATGAATAAATTCCTCAATAAAAAGTAACTTAAAACAAAAATGTTTTCTATTAACTTTTCATACTGGGGAATCAAATACCGTTTAACCCATCACAAGTTTGTGATTTTCTCATGGTTAACTTTCTCCTTAACATGTTTTCTATCACTCTCCATCAGAACATGACCCTTTGTTTTTTCCTCCATGTCCATATTTTCATACTTGTAATCCTAGTATGGGTTAACTCGGGTGACCTTTATACTTATCTCTCTTTATTTTAAAGTGTTTGTTTTACCAACTCTTGTTCCCATGTGGGACTTTCAAGGATGTTTCCAAGGGCAATTTTAAAATTGCGAGGACGCAATTCCCAAAAGGGGGGAAGGATGTAACACCCCAGGTAAATAAAGAATATGACATTTTCATATTTATCCCTATTTGTGAATAAAATATTAATATGACTTTATAGGGGACGCTATGCTCGATGGCGTACCCAACACGCAACAACGAGTTTCTTGGGAATCTTACGTTGCACTCTAATAATATTATTTTAAATAGTAGTTAACATGTAGCCGTTGTATAGGCGGGAATGGATAGAAATAACTAAAATATGATTATATATGTTTTTAAATGTTTTTACATTTATCCAATAAAGGATAGAGGCTTAAAATAAGGAAAGAATTCAATTTTAGGCATATATGCCCTAGTTTTCATTAAATGTTCACTTATCGCCTTTTGATGGCGAACCATAATTAAATATAGTTTTGTTCACTCTTATAAATTCTATTTGACCAAATAAAACTCTTATTATGAATCGGGACATCAAAATTTACTTTGTGTAAATTTTTGGTATCTTTCCGATAATGTTCATTTTTTTTAATGAATAGTGTAAAATGTTGTATTTTAATTCAAAACCTCTTTTTAATATAATTTATTTATACGATTAGATTATATTTTGAATTGTTTTTAAAGTGAAATTAGAAAATATTTTTACCATTAAATCCAATAGTGGTCATTGGAATTAATTTCACTTTGAAATCAGACTTAAAGTAGTGTCAATCTTTTGATACTTATTGTTTTATAAAAACACGCTATTTGCTCTGACAGCGAGAATTAATTATTAAATTAATTAATGTGACTAATATGTTTTTAATTTTGTAAAACGGACTTCATTTTTGAATTCCGAATATCAAATATAGCTTAGGGTGAAGTTTTGGTATTTTTCTGAAAAACGCCAATTTTTTATGAATAGTGAAACCACTATGTGGTAATCAAGCAAACTGATTTTTCAGTTAAATGAAAGTTTACCACTAATGTGTATTGAATTTTGAAAATCCGACATACATGTTTGTCATTAGTATGTAAAATGTGGTTCAATGGGATGAAAATAATTTTTCAGTGAATAGTAACTTATTAAGTTTTTAATCGCGATTAGTGGTAATTAGTGTAATTTAAGGTAAAAATGATATTATAATAATTTGAAAACACCATGACACTTGTCCTAGACCTATTGGGTGAGTCATGGCCGACCAAGACAAGCCATGGGCCAACTTGGGGACCCCATGTATCCACTTTGGTTTGGAAATGACATAAATAACTTTTATTTAATGTAAAAGTAAAATTGACACAATCATGATATGTTTTACTAAAACAATTTTTAAGTAGGTTTATACAAGTCATATGTTTTATTATAAATAGTCATTGGAAAGCTAAAAATATTTCCTACATCATATTAATTTTTTTATAATTTTTAGACATTAAATAGATTAAATTATATATGACATCATAATGATGCAGTGATGACATCATTATTTAACGATTAAAATAAAATGGAAATATAATGTAATATCTATGAACTACACATGTCTAAAACTTATGGAATGGGTGGATTTATAACCCGTATAACCTTATCCACGAATTATATCAATGTGGGACCTTTTAAAACCGAAACACATTTTCAAATAAAGTAATATTTTCTTACTTTCCCAAAGTGCCCCTCCTCTCCTCTTATAAAAGGCCCCCACCTCTACCTCTTTTCACACACTCATCAAGCCTTTGGCTCGGCCAACACCTGCCCATTTACTCTCTATCCATCCCTCTCCTCATCCTAGAGGATTCCCTTTGGGTAGAACCCTTTCAAAGGAAGCCTTTAGGCTCAAATCAAAAGGAGTTACACTTTTAAAGGTAATTCTTTCTCTCATGTTCATTTGTTTTATTTTTCTTCTCCGACCCCCTAAACTCTTTTTATTTATTTTTTTTGTAACAACACCAGTATCTTCAATATAATAGGATGTTGTTATAAGATTTATTCGAGCTACACTCTCACACGACTACATAAAATGGTTAAAGAACATACGGTTTCTGTGGATGGTGAAATTCTGCCTCCTGAAACGATGATTGTTCAATACTCATTTAACACCTTCAAAGGTGGCCATTATGATGTCACTATTTTTATATATGATATATAATATGTTTATGTTTTCCTTATGCTTCTGTATTTTTCATTTTTTTCTTACCTTTATGGCTTCCATTATGGGTATACGCGATATCTTCATTTAAGGAAGTGCGGACTACCGCCCCCTCAAAGTGATTTGATTCGTTAAATACCATATGTGGGATGTATAAAGGATGGAAATATGATATTATATATGATATTATACTGGAATTATAATATACCTATATATCATTATTATTCCATTCTATAAAATACGAAATAGAAATGAAAGTAGCGTTCATGCGTACGTACGACTTAACGTCTCCATGAACGGTGCATTTCATTTCTTACCTCTAAATGATTATGTAATGTTATAAATGCATGCATGTACTGGATATATATGACATATATGATATCTAAATCATGAATACAATTCTGGATATAATAAACATTTGGCCTCACGAACAACATGTAATTGTAAGAAGTCCACTTTCGACTTAAGAACCAAATATCGGCAAAACAAATATTATTAACTTAAATGATTACATAATGTTTATGACATGGTAATAAGTGGTATAAAAGGAATAATGAACTTGAAAAAGGTTCTTAAGGATGTGGAAATTAACTCAAGTTTATTATTCAGTAGATTAAAGAACGATCAAGTCAAGTCGGACCCGAGGTAAGGGATCCTACAACTCTCTTTCTTTTTAAGTACACTCTTTTATGTCATTTATTTTAAGCTCATATTTCTTATGATTGGGATGTTCTTTTATATTAAATTTACTGTAATTTTTATTTTCATGTGATGAGAGACCCTATTCTCTCTCATCAATCCATTTTGGAAGTTTTGAGTGGCGCCGTTAGGCTGCCGAACTTTCGTAAGAGATCTAACCTCTCTCTTTCTTTTTAAATACTCTCTGTTACGTCACTTCTTTTAAACTCCTCCTTGCAATGTTGGGGGATTTTCTTCTATATTACACTTTCTGTAAATTCTATTGTAATATGATGGGATACTCTATTTGATCTCATCAATCCATATTCGGAAGTTTTATGTGGCGCCGTTAGGCTGCCGAGTTTTCGTAAGGGATTTTTCATCTCACTTTTATTCCCGTGAGATTTATGCTACATTCGCCACAAATTCCATTGAGTGGTGTATGTACTGCCCATTATTATACTCTTTGTGTAATATAATTTCTTTTATGAGTATTTACATCAATGACCTATTGTCTTTCTTTCATGGGGTGTATGTTTTGAAAGATACCCAAGTCGGTAAGGGAACCTTTCACCCTCCTCTTTTTTAAAAGACTTCTTTTATTGGGTCTTTTAATTTATATATTTTTATGTTGGGACATGTTCTCATACATCCTTATTGATGTAAATTTTATGTCCAAGTAATGAGATACACTTTTTATCTCTCATCAACTCATTTTGATGTGATGTCGTTAGGCTGTCAAGGGAACTTTTTAACCCAATTTCGATTTCTTTGGGTTCAACTTGTAGTCATTGAATATGTCATCCATTGAATATGTGTGAATGAAATTTTATTGTTTTACACTTAATATCCACTTATATTGGGTGTATATATATTTTTCACACATATTTTTGAGATTTATTTGTCCTTAATTTAAGGATACCTTCTTTATAAGGGATTTCATCACATTTGACATTTCTATTGAGGGTACATTGTTGTTATGCACCAATTCACTCTTATATGGTGTATATACTGTCCTTTGGATTATTATATCATGAATCATTTTATTCTCATGATATTATAATGTTCTGACTAAATGTTATTCCTCTATTATTGTATTCAAGTGTCTATAATTTTGGTAAAACCCCTTTAACCAAAATATCGTTTTAAATGTTTTAATTATTTGTTCTTATTAATATCCATGTTTTCAAAATGGTTTTAAGGATTTATTTATATGTATATTAATGGATTAAAATGTTAAAATCATCAAGGTGGTATGGGACACTTTGATTCAAAAATCTCTTTATTAAATGTTTTAAATGGTTTTGGAAATGGTTTCTTTTTGAATGGATTCATTATTTTAATATCCTAAAATGTTATATTGTGATTGAAATGTGGAAATGTTATGTTTCCTTTATTCATGTTTATGTGATACGATTATGTTATGGTTCTTGTGCATTGTTATGAAGAATGGGTTGTTCCGTGATAAACTAAGGGCGGGTGAGCCCGATATAGCTCTCCAATGCATTGGGTAACGCGATGGAGTGAAACGTTAAGGTTTCTCCGAAGAGATTTAGGGAATATACTGTGATGGGTATTTCAAATGTAACCAAGAGGGTTACTCCCTACGTAAGAATGTTATGAATTCCTCAAGTTACCTTTTTGTCTTATGATTTATATGATTTATTCATGGTTTGATGAGGTATGAAAGTGCCTTTGTTTTAGGGGTAAAGTATGATTTCATTCTTATGTATATATGAAATCATGTTTCCTTTCCATATTTTTATAACCCTTACTGAGCTTTTATGCTCATCCCAAGTTTTTGAAATGTTTTTCACAGGTCAAGGGAAAGGTACATGATGTGATGATAGTGTCAAGGATGTGTCAAGAAAGAATCTTTGTTTAATTTTAAATAGGTTTCCGTTGATGGGAAGAATGAATATTGTCTTTTATGTAACCACTTTGTTTAAATGTGGAATGTAATGAATGTTTCATGATCTAATTCTCTAAAACTCTAAACCTGAAAAGATCCTCAATGTGTAATCCTGTAATAACTCAAGATTAAGTAAGGTTTAAGGCTGGGGCCTTATAGTTGGTATCAATGGTCGGTTTAGATAACTTTAGAGGTTAGGGTATTCTTTAAGCATAAGTGACATTATAATAATGGTTAGGATTTCAGAAAGAGTCCTAGTTTTAGATAAAGTGAATGAGTAAGTGTATCTTAGTGTTTACCTTTCTCATTAGTACATGATGGTTTTGTTGATATACTCACACTGACCTTTTTGGTTTTAGTAAATGGCTGGATCTAGCAGGCACCAAAGTGACAATGGGTTTCAAGGAAACTGTGGTGGTTCTCTGATTAAGATACTGGATGAGATGGGGGATTCAATGAGGAATCTCATAGTTGTTCTAAACAAATTATCAAGGAGTCATGATCAACCACTTCAACCTTGGTGAGTTCTCTAATGCATCATGTACGAGATGGCCAACTCGATGTGGAAATTCAGGTAATAATTATTTAGGTAACCATTAGGGTTTATATGATCCTTAATTTTTAGGTAATTGTGGGTTACTCTATGATATGATGGAAAATGAAAGGAATGAGATAAACTTGAGGTTAAAATATGTTATGATTATTCTTGAAGATTTTATCTCATTTTGGGGAATGTTTTAAGAATTATATAGTTTTGGAAAAAGGACAACACGCAGACTGTGTGACATCCCGTCGCATCGGACAAAGCTGCGGGAATCAAACCCACAACCAAAGTGCGACTGGTATTTATCGCCTACCACTGGACTACGTGAAGTCCCTGGTCAGTTTGAATGATTCTTTCTGGTTATATGATTTTATGAATTAGGAGTAAGTTGATTTTGGGTTATTTATGAAAATTATTAACCTATCATGGAGGATATGTGATTAGGTTAATTACTTTTCAATACGGGACTTTAGGAGCAACTGATGTTGTTTGGAGATAAATGTTACGATTTAACTTGGAAGACTATGTGACTAAATCCTTAAAATTTTAGGGTTTCAATCTTATATTGGTTTACTTTGAGGAATTTTTATGGACAAATTTGTTTATCAGATGGTCCTCATTGAACTTGGATTTTGTTGGACAAATTTTGGAGATTAAGAATAGATTTTCTTTTTATAAAGGGTTATCCTTTTCTGGATTATCTGACCTTGTACTAACCTTTTTGGTTTTGGTTATGGTTAAGGTCTAATGATATGGGAAGTATATAGTTCTCTTTTGTGGTTTAGGTGATTCTCTAGAAGTTGATTATAGTACTCTTAATGTGAACAAGTCTTCCTAAATACTCGTCTTTTGGAGAAAATATGAGTTTGTGTAAGGAATCTAATAAAAGTTGAAAGTCAATATGATAAGTGATTATGTTTCCTTATGAATAAATTCCTCAATAAAAAGTAACTTAAAACAAAAATGTTGTCTATTAACTTTTCATACTGGGGAATCGAATACCGTTTAACCCATCACAAGTTTATGATTTTCTCATGGTTAACATTCTCCTTAACATGTTTTCTATCACTCTCCATCAGAACATGACCCTTTTTTTCCTCCATGTCCATATTTTCATACTTGGAATCCTAGTATGGGTTAACTCGGGTGACCATTATACTTATCTCTCTTTATTTTAAAGTGTTTGTTTTACCAACTCTTGTTCTGATGTGGGACATTCAAGGATGTTTCCAAGCGCAATTTTAAAATTGCGAGGACGCAATTCCCAAAAGGGGGGAAGGATGTAACACCCCAGGTAAATAAAGAATATGACATTTTCATATTTATCCCTATTTGTGAATAAAATATTAATATGACTTTAAAGGGGGAGCTATGCTCGATGGCGTACCCAACACGCAACAACAAGTTTCTTGGGAATCTTACGTTGCACTCTAATAATATTATTTTAAATGGTAGTTAACATGTAGCCGTTGTATAGGTGAGAATGGATAGAAATAACTAAAATATGATTATATATGTTTTTAAATGTTTTTACATTTATCCAATAAAGGATAGAGGCTTAAAATACGGAAAGAATTCAATTTTAGGCATATATGCCCTAGTTTTCACTAAAGGTTCACTTATCGCCTTTTGATGGCGAACCATCATTAAATATAGTTTTGTTCAGTCTTATACATTCCATTTGACCAAATAAAACTCTTCTTAAGAATCGGGACATCAAAATTTACTTTGTGTAAATTTTTGGTATCTTTCTGATAATGTTCATTTTTTTTAATGAATAGTGTAAAATGTTGTATTTTAATTCAAAACCTCTTTTTAATATAATTTATTTATATGATTAGATTATATTTTGAATTGTTTTTAAAGTGAAATTAGAAAATATTTTTACCATTAAATCCAATAGTGGTCGTTGGAATTAATTTAACTTTGAAATCACACTTAAACTAGTGTCAATCTTTTGATACTTATTGTTTTATAAAAACACGCTATTTGCTCTGACAGCAGGAATTAATTATTAAATTAATTAATGTGACTAATATGTTTTGAATTTTGTAAAACGGACTTCATTTTTGAATTCAGAATATCAAATATAGCTTAGGGTGATGTTTTGGTATTTTTCTGAAAAAATCCAATTTTTTATGAATAGTGAAACCACTAAGTGGTAATCAAGCAAACTGATTTTTCAGTTAAATGAAAGTTTACCACTAATGTGTATTGAATTTTGAAAATCCGACATACATGGTTGTCATTAGTATGTAAAATGTTGTTCAATGGGATGAAAATAATTTTTTGGTGAATAGTAACTTATTATGTTTTTAATCGTGATTAGTGGTAATTAGTGTAATTTAAGGTAAAAATGATATTATAAGAATGTGAAAACACCATGACACTTGTCCTACACCTATTGGGTGAGTCATGTCCGACCAAGACATGCCATGGGCCAACTTGGGGACCCCATGGATCCACTTTGGTTGGGAAATGACATAAATAACTTTTATTTAATGTAAAAGTAAAATTGACACAAACATGATATGTTTTACGAAAACAATTTTTAAGTAGGGTTATACACGTCATATTTTTGATTATAAATAGTAATTGGAAAGATAAAAAGATTTCCTACATCATAGTAATTTTTTTATAATTTTCAGACATTAAATAAATTAAATTATTTATGACATCATAATGATGCAGTGATGACATCATTATTTAACGATTAAAATAAAATGGAAATATAATGTAATATATATGAACTAAACATGTCTAAAACTTATTGGATGGGTGGGTTTCGAACCCTTATAACCTTATCCACGAATGATATCAATGTGGGACCTTTTAAAACCGAAACACATTTTCAAATAAAGTAATATTACCTTACTTTCCAAAAGTGCCCCTCCTCTCCTCTTATAAAAGGCCCCCACCTCTACCTCTTTTCACACACTCATCAAGCCTTTGGCTCGACCAACCCCTGCCCATTTACTCTCTCTCAATCCCTCTACTCATCCTAGAGGAATCCCTTTGGGAAGAATCTTTTCAAAGGAAGCCTTTAGGCTCAAATCAAAAGGAGTTACACTTTTAAAGGTAATTCTTTCTCTCATGTTCATTTGTTTTATTTTGCTTCTCCAACCCCATAAACTCTTTTTATTTATTTTTTTGTAACAACACCAGTATCTTCAGTATACTAGGATGTTGTTATAATATTTATTCGAGCTACACTCTCACACAAATACATAAAATGGTTAAAGAACATACGGTTTCCGTGGATGGTGAAATTCTGCCTCCCGAAACGATGATTGTTCAATACTTATTTAACACCTTCAAAGGTGGCCATTATGATGTCACTATTTTTATATATGATATATGATATGTTTATGTTTTCCTTATGCTTCTGTATTTTTCATTTTTGTCTTACCTTTATGGCTTCCATTATGGGTATACGCGATATCTTCATTTAAGGAAGTGCGGACTACCGCCCCCTCAAAGTGATTTGATTCGTTAAATACCATATGTGGGATGTATAAAAGATGAAAATATGATATTATATATGATATTATACTGGAATTATAATATACCTTTATATAATTATTATTCCATTTTATAAAATACGATATGGAAATGAAAGTAGCGTTCATGCGTACGTACGGCTTACCGTCTCCATGAACGGTGCATTTCATTTATTACCTCTAAATGATTATGTAATGTTATAAATGCATGCATGTACTGGATATATATGACATATATGATATCTACATCATGAATAAAATTCTGGATATAATAAACATTTGGCCACACGAACAACATGTAATTGTAAGAAGTCCACTTTCGACTTAAGAACCAAATATCGGCAAAACAAATATTATTAACTTAAATGATTACATAATGTTTATGACATGGTAATAAGTGGTATAAAAGGAATAATGAACTTGAAAAAGGTTCATAAAGAAGTATAAATTAACTCATGTTTATTATTCAGGAGATTAAAGAACGATCGAGTCAAGTCAGACCCGAGGTAAGGGATCCTACAACTCTCTTTCTTTTTAAGTACACTCTTTTATGTCATTTATTTTAAGCTCATATTTCTTATGATTGGGATGTTCTTTTATATTACATTAACTGTAATTTTTATTTTCATGTGATGAGAGACCCTATTCTCTCTCATCAATCCATTTTGGAAGTTTTGAGTGGCGCCGTTAGGCTGCCGAACTTTCGTAAGAGATCTAACCTCTCTCTTTCTTTTTAAGTACTCTCCGTTACGTCACTTCTTTTAAACTCCTCCTTGAAATGTTGGGGGATTTTCTTTTATATTACACTTGCTGTAAATTCTATTGTATTATTATGGGATACTCTATTTGATCTCATCAATCCATATTCGGAAGTTTTATGTGGCGCCGTTAGGCTGCCGAGTTTTCGTAAGGGATTTTTCATCTCACTTTTATTCCCGTGAGATTTATGCTACATTCGCCACAAATTCCATTGAGTGGTGTATTTACTGCCCATTATTCTACTCTTTGTGTAATATACTTTCGTTTATGAGTATTTACATCAATGACCTATTGACTTTCGTTCATGGGGTGTATGTTTTGAAAGATACCCAAGTCGGTAAGGGAACCTTTCACCCTCCTCTTTTTTAAAAGACTTCTTTTATTGGGTATTTTAATTTACATATTTTTATGTTGGGATATGTTATCACACATCCTTATTGATGTAAAATTTATGTCCAAGTGATGAGATACACTTTTTATCTCTCATCAACTCATTTTGATGTGATGTCGTTAGGCTGTCAAGGGAACTTTTTAACCGAATTTCGATTTCTTTGGGTTCAACTTGTAGTCATTGAATATGTCATCCATTGAATATGTGTGAATGACCTTTTATTGTTTTACACTTAATATCCACTTATATTGGGTGTATATATATTTTTCACACATATTTTTGAGATTTATTTGTCCTTAATTTAAGGATACCTTCTTTATAAGGGATTTCATCACATTTGACATTTCTATTGAGGGTTCATTGTTGTTATGCACCAATTCACTCTTATATGGTGTATATACTGTCCTTTGGAGTATTATATCATGAATCCTTTTATTCTCATGATATTATAAAGTTCTGACTGAATGTTATTCCTCTATTATTGTATTCAAGTGTCTATTATTTTGGTAAAACCCCTTTAACCAAAATATCGTTTTAAATGTTTTAATTATTTGTTCTTATTAATATCCATGTTTTCAAAATGGTTTTAAGGATTTATTTATATGGATATTAATGGTTTAAAATGTTAAAAGCATCAAGGTGGTATGGGACACTTTGATTCAAAAAACTCTTTATTAAATGTTTTAAATGGTTTTGGAAATGGTTTCTTTTTGAATGGATTCATTATTTCAATATCCAAAAATGTTATATTGTGATTGAAATGTGGAAATGTTATGTTTCCTTTATTCATGTTTATGTGATAAGATTATGTTATGGTTCTTGGGCATTGTTATGAAGAACGAGTGGTTCCGTGATAAAATAAGGGCGGGTGATCCCGATATAGCTCTCCAATGCATTGGGTAACGCGAAGGAGTGAAACGTTAAGGTTTCTCCGAAGAGATTTAGGGAATATACTGTGATAGGTATTCCAAACGTAACAAAGAGGGTTACTCCCTACGTAAGAATGTTATGAATGCCTCAAGTTACCTTTTTGTCTTATGATTTCTATGATTTATTCATGGTCTGATGAGGCATGAAAGTGCCTTTGTTTTATGGGTAAAGTATGATTTCATTCTTATGTATATATGAAGTCATGTTTCCTTTCCATATTTTTATTACCCTTACTGAGCTTCTTATGCTCATCCCAAGTTTTTGAAATGTTTTTCACAGGTCAAGGGAAAGGTACATGATGTTATGATAGTGTCAAGGATGTGTCAAGAAAGAATCTGTGTTTAATTTTAAATAGGTTTCTGTTGATGGGAAGAATGAATATTGTCTTTTATGTAACCACTTTGTTTAAATGTGGAATGTAATGAATGTTTCATGATCTAATTCTCTAAAACTCTAAACCTGAAAAGATCCTCAATGTGTAATCTTGTAATAACTCAAGATTAAGTATGTTTTAAGGCTGGGGCCTTATACTTTTGCTATTTGTAACCCTTACTGAGAATTTTAACGCACCCATTTCATTGTCTAACTTTGATAGGTGATTAAGATAAGGTCTTCTTTTGAGTTCATGTGGATGCAGATTTTAGTTTTTATTATGTATTTTATTTTATAACCTTTCCCAATGTAATTGGAGTTACATCTATGTATCTAGATTCTTCAAGACTACTAAACTGATCCTTCCTTTGGGATTTTAATTCCTTCCAACCGTTCCAATATCACACGTAATGCACTGTCTCTAGCCTAGTGGGGTCGGGTTGTTACAATGAGATTGGATAGAAGTATTTTGGATAAGACTAAAGATTTGAAATGGATTATGTTGGACATAAGATAATATTGTTTAAGGATGGAACCTTTTTTTATTTCTAGAATGTCCTAATAGTGTATTTTTTGAAAAAGGACAACCTACAGGATGGGTGACAACCTGTTGCGTCGGACAAGGCTGCGTGAATCAAACCAACAAACAAAGTGAGACATGCCTTTTCCACCTACCACTGGCCTACAGGAAGTCCCTGGTTTTTAGAAATTAGTTTTATTTTATTATGTGTTATGATAGATGAAGTATAAGTCCATTTTTGGAACCATATACGATTAAACTCACCATATATGGATGTATGTATATTTAATATCTTATTCTAATCTTCTTTGTGGTAGAGAAAGATGGAAGAACCTATCATTTTATCGCATGATCTTCTACTACTTCAATAATGAAAAAATCAACTTCATATCATTAAAAAAGAGATGAAGCCGAAATTGTTCACGGAATGACCAACAAATATTTTGCACTGAAATCATGTAAGTATTTATCCATATGCAAAAATTCATCAACATTAGGGAAATGATCTTAAAAACCAAAAATGTTGTCTGAGTACTCTCATATCCGATGAATCAGATGGTACCCTAGATCATCACAAATTTATGGCTTTGTGATTGTTGGATTTTTTATAGCCATGTTCTCTAACACTCTCTATAAGAACATGATGGTTAGATTTCTCTTCCATATCCATATTTTCACTTATATTCTCCAATGTGGAAAACTAGTTATGTGTTACATTAGGTACCTTCTATGTTTCTAACGTTCTAGTTTAAATTGATGATTTTGTATTACTTTTTACTATGTGGGTTTCTATGATAGAAACATTGAAGTAGAAAACCATTCATAACCACGATGATTTTTGAGGGCGAAATTCATTTTATGGGGGGTAGAATGTAACACCCTGGGATTTTATGAGAATTATTCATTTTAATTTCTTTGTATCATTTGTTTGTATGCTACACCAAGATTATCTTGCACTATTCACAACATCGTATTATCTTTTAGTATAAGCAACACTATTCTTGGATTGTGTTACACGCAAGATCAACCTTCCTCGTTAGCTTGCGTTGTACGCAATACCGAGTTTCGCTAAACAATGATATGTTATTAAAATATTATATAAACAAGCAGTTATGAATAGTAATACCAACTTTTTGAAATTTTATTAATTTTATAATTCAAAATGGTCTTCATTTATGGAATCGGAATATCAAAATTCGCCTAGGGTGAATTTTTTGTATTTTCTTGAAAAATTTCAATTTTTGTTGAACAGTGAAAACACTAAGTTATTGGTTAAAACCGACTTTTTATTTAAATAATAATTTATTTTATTTAAATTTATTTTATTTCAAAATAGATAAATAATACCTATATAAGTTCAATTTAATTTATTGGAGTCATTTTATAATAATTTTAGATATATAAAAATTTTATTGAACTTTTTACCGTCTTTTACCCACCTCGTAGGAGAATTCACAAATTTACATAAAACATAATTTTAATGCTTCTGTGAGTTTAATTTCTAAAATCCTAGTGTCATAATTAATATCAAGGAGTAAAATGTGGTTCAATAAGATCACAATAATTTTTTTTGAATTGTAGTTTTTTCTTTTATTTACCACGGTTAAAAGTAAATTGGGTAATTAATGATAAAAATGATATTATTATTATCGTAAAACATATCCTAATTCTATTGTAGAAGTATAATTGGACCAAAAACAACCTTAGGAATAAAATATGAACCTATTATGTTCACTTCAATTAGATTAGGACACTTATTATTATTTTATTTAATGATGAGTTAAAAGAGTTAAAATCAATGTTAAATACCTAAAACATTTTTAATATTGGGTTATACATAAGATAAATTTGACTATAAATATTCTTTAGAAATATAAATATCTTTCATATATAATGGTATTTTATTTGTATTTTTTAGATATTAAATAATATAATTTATTTATGACACAATGATGAATCATTAATTACCTTATAAATGAAATATTAACATAATTGATATTATAAATACCAAAATAAATTTAATTTGATATTTTTATGAATTAAAATAATTTTCTAGGTTAAAATAACATATTAGGATTTGTTAAATATATTTTTTCGAGGTTATAATGCTGTCATAAATTTAGAGAAAACAAAATACCAAATAGTGTAAAAATTGACATAAATGAGTATTTAAAACAAATAATATATAATTAATTATTATAATGGTCCTAAAAATCTATGGATCGGCCAAAATTCATATATAATTATATATATGTCATAAATTAACCAATTATAGTTCAATTTCCAGTTTATAGTATGTTTATTAACCATATAGTGTAAAAATACAAGAAGACACGGTAAAAAATAAATTATTTAACTTAGAGTTAAATCTAAATGGTATGGTTAAAATGGTAACCTAAACTTTTCTAAAAACTATTTTTTGTGAGGATTTAGACCCATACCCACCATAGACTCTACATAAGTCACATTGGAGCCATTAAAAACGAATATTAATTTATTATATAATAAAAGTTTCTGTTTTTCCTACGGTACCCCTCACCCCTCTTATAAAAGGGCACTCCCCCTTCTCTCTAATTCGCACCTCCAAAACCATTTGGCTCTACCAAAACCTGACCAAATACCATATAAATTATCCTAGATTCATTATAGAGGCATTACTTTAGTCAGAAATCCATCCTAAGGGTCCCCTTTGATCAAATCAAAAGAAAGAACACGGAGAAGTGGTAAATATCTCACCAACTATTTCATGTTCCTTTCTTCTTCCAGTTCCTCCTTCTTTGTTGGTTCCATTATAAATTAATAAATCCCTTATCTTCTATATACAATTATGTTATTATAAAAATGGTACTACCATGTTAGTTATTTTATCCATCCTATTAATGAAAAATTCACCACACGTGCGTACGTACGACTTACCATCTCCACGTCGTGGTGTAGTTTGTCATTCCCACATTTCATCATTTGGATGGGTATAATAATATGTATAAATGATATAAATAATAAATATAACAATATTATTATTATTTATATATGATATATGATTTAATTATATACGATTTTAATATCAAAAGAATGATATTGTCGATCGTGTGTACGTATGGACTACCGTCTCCACGAATGCGATGAGATTAATTCTCCATGATTAACCATTCATGTATGATTATAATGTATATATAATAAATAATCATTCTGTATTTATGTACATATATGATTCATTTACTTAATTCCATTCAATTCAGTAAGGAAACGAAAACAACGTTCAAGCATACGTACGTCCTACCGTCTCCATGAACAGTGTATTTCATTCCATTTATCGATCTATTATATATATTATATTCTGAATATATATTAATTTTGAATCAGGTTTTAAATTTTGGATGTAAGTAAATCATGATATACGTAATTATATCAATAACAACAAGTCCAAACACATACGATAAATGAAAATATTTTACCCAAAAAATTGCTTTAACATGGAATTGACAAATGAGCAGGTAATATAGAGTCATAAGTGAATCATATATGATATCATAATTATTATTATGGTTCTGTTATAAGTTAATAATATGTTTTAACCCACTATACTGGAGTCTCATACAAATACAGGAGAAATTGTACATAATGTAAGGGATTATTTCATCTCACTTTTATTTCCGTGAGACATATGCCTTAATCACTAACTAAATCTTTTGTATGGTGTTTACGCTTCGCATCAATGTTTTATGATTTTTTATTATGAATGATATGATATTTGAATATGCATGTAATTTTCTTTATTTGATGAAATGTATGATTCCACCGATTATAAATTATAAGGGATAATTTATCAATCTCATTTTTATCCGAGATTGCTTATTTAGAAGTATTTACTGGGGTTATGTTTATCAACCATGTCCATGTTTTCTCAAAAAAATTTCATAAATTGTTTACTATTCTTCCATATATTTCTAAAGACATTTTTACCATTTCTTGAATTTTTACCACATGGTATGGAAGGAATCTTTCTTTTATTTACCATACAATGTAATTTTTGACTATTCCAGCAAAAGTATGAGAAGAATGTTTTTTAACATATATGACAGGAATGGATTTTTACAGTTTTATAACGCCTTATATCCATGAAGATTACTCTAAAAAATTTCATTATTATTTTAAAAAAAATCAGTACTTTTAAAATCACATGACATTTTTGTAAAAGAAAATGATTTTGAATAAGAAAGTATATTTTCCTCAAGATTCATTTCAAGTGTTTTATCAAAAAAAATTTCCATCTCACATATCATTATTTAGTATGACTATGTTTCATGTACAATGTCATTTTTATTTACATGGTTTGATTTTTCTTATGAGGAAATGATATCCATTTGTTTTATATGGATTATGTTATGAAGGGATGATGTTTAGGAATCCCATTTTATTGTTTGGGTTATGATGAATGATTTATGACTATTTTGTGGCACATGTAAGAATGATTTCAATATGATATTGTTGGGGCGTATCTCCCTCAAATGCATTGAGTAATTATTTATATCTCATGAGATAGACATCGCTGGAATGGAAAGTGAATCTGGTTTAGTAATACTGGGATGGAACGTCAAGTAAACCTGGTTCAGTAATGGACTTTCTCCACTATGATGGTCTTGGCAGCAATGCCTTGGCTACTTTGGAAATAATAACATGTACTTAATGGTTGACACAATTACATGGTTTATTCCCATTATATTTTATCATGGTTAAGGTTCATTTATGATCTATGCCTTATTCATTTCCATGATTTACGTCATTACTCATGATATTGATGTCATATGTTCATTTTCAAAAGATAAAATATTTAGGGATTTTTTTTGTGTTCTCCATGTTTACCCTTACTGAGAATTTGATCTCACCCTTTTTATGTTTTATTTTCCCCATGATATAAATAAAGGTTTTTAGGTAAGAAAACAAAAGTGTAATATCTTATGGGAGATGTTGAAGATCTTTCACAGCAATTATAAGATTATGTTTCCGAGATTCCAAAGACACTAAACTATTACGGTCTGTGGTCATCTTTTTTGTCATGTATTAAGTATTCCTCAAAAGTAATGTATTGTCTATGTACGTCAATCTTTGGGTCTCTATAGTGGTTGAGGTTTCAACCTAGGAATGACATTATTAGAACAGATGGTGGTCCAGGAAGTGAGCCTTCTATGTGGATCAGCCTAGCGGTGGTGGGGTTTAGAATACTCAATCTTATGATGAGGTTATTGTTTCATGGATAGAGCTTGATAATCTTGTTCAGAGAAGGGTAATATCGCCAATAACTCTAAGCGCTATGTGTTTCAATGAGCTTCTATATCTTTGGCAGGATAACACGATAGTAGGTGAGTATTCATCACGGTGCTCCGACATTTCCAAGTACTCGATGCATATGATACAACCAGTGCATTAGAGCTCGGACCTCTAGATTAGGTGTGTTAATGGAAATCATAGCCAGCACTACTCTAAGTTCATTTCAACATACTCCAAGTTTCTAGAGAAATCCTTTGGGGTTTATTTTGATTTGGATGAGCAAAAACTACTAGTGGATTCCAGTAGTGGGAAAGAAGGAAGAAGATGTGAGTCTTAGTGACATGGACATGTGAGACATTCTAAGAAGTGGTTCTAAGTAAATGTATCTATATCTTAGGGATTTTAGATTGATTCAAGTTAGCCTATGAAAAGGAAATGATTTTCAAAATACGGTAGGGGACATCTCACTAGAGATTGTCCAGCCCATTGTGCTAATAGTAAAATGGTGGATGGGCCACCAAGAAAGAGCAAATGAAATTAACAAACAAATATGTAGGGTATTATATGTGGAAAAATAGATAAGAGATAAATAAGGGATGTTATACATTTTGACTTTCTATATCCACCACCCCAATGTGAGAGTTTGGATTCGAACCTCTTAGTGGCAGCATCAAGGCTTTCCAAAATTAGTTTGGGTAAGGAATGGTCATCCTTATTTCATGCTCATATTGAGTGTTTTAATAAAAAGGATGTAGTATGTCCTCAATGTTGGAATGGGGTTTCACTTGGTTTAAAAAAGGAAACCTAGGCATCATGGGATAAACACAAGAATAGGAGGGTGCAGTGGATCACTCTTGAGTTGGATAACCTTACCCTCTTGGAAGTGGATATTTTGAGTTCACAATTACCAATAGTAGTTGTATAGTGCGAGGATATCCTTCCAAGAAGATGTTACTAGGTTTGACTCTACATAGAGATATGAACATCTACATCGTTCTACACCACGAAATGCCACCGATACAAGCATCGATATATTGTATCGCTTTCTTATAGATTTGCAAGCTGTGGGTGTAAGTGGAAGGCATTCATATGAAGGGTTTAGTAACACACAGGGTTCGAGTTTATGCGTGGATTAAAAGAACTTTAAGCAAGTGGACCCGGTGTACGAGTATCCACTAACAAAGTATTTATGAACACATATATCAGTTAGAAGGTGCATCCTTTTATAGGGATAAAGGTCCCCATATGATTTTTAGTTGTGAAGGAAGTGTTTGACGAGCAGCCTGATCTTGACTTTTCCTGAGGAAGGAGTCGAGTGCATAGTGTTTGGTGATGAATAAGGAACCAAAATTGGTTTTGTCATGATGTAAATGGAAGTGGTAATTGCATATGGGTCATGTATTTTGAGACAACATGAGTAGAACCACAAAAACCATGAACATGAGTTGGCAACGGTTGTCTTCACATTGAATATGTAGTGATTCTGCCATAAGGGAAAACAATTTACAATCTACTCTAACCTTATGAGTCTCAAGTATATATTCTCTCAGAAGTATTTTAACTTGATATAGGGAATACATAGCTTACCTACAATCATTGGTTGTTACCCCTCCACTCTTAATGATTTTTTAGGAGGCACAACTCAATGATACTGACTGTGAGTCTCTAAATGCTTAGTTTCCCATAGGGAATACCCCAGATTGATATTAAAAAGATGGGGAGCACTTCGTTTCACTCAGAAAATGAACATTTGTAAAATTGGACACCTTGAGTGATGAGAATCATTGAGATATGAATATGGGTGTTAAGGTGGACACTAGGGATGTCAGAACTGGTTAAAGATGGGTTTACTTGTTGATATAAAAGAAGAGATCTTGTTTAATCAGTTTCATGGTTGACCAACTCACAATGCCAGTCACGTTTTAGCTTTTTGGGAATAGATACCCATAGTGTGCCTAGGACGTCTGTATGTGCAAGGGATAGTTCAACTGCATGGAGTCCAATCAAATATTGACATAGATCCAGGTGCACGATTTTCGTCTAATTTTTGGATAATTTTCAGGAGGTTTATGGGACTCATCTATGTAAGAGAATTGTTTGAGTCCATGTATGGGTGACCCAATAGGTTTCCATATTATCCATATTGACTCCGGAGGGTCAGTAATCATAGGCTCATTGTTGGTTCAAGTTAAAATAGAGAAAGTACAGGTTGTATAGGAGTAGATAAAGACTAAACCAAGTCTTTAGAAGTCTTATTATGGAAGGTGACGAAGACCCATGGAGTTCGAGGAGGGAGACAATGTGTTTCTTTAGGTATCAACATTATTTGGGATATATAGATTTAGCTGGGAAGGCAAGCTTTCTCTATGTTCCATTTGATTTTTTATGATACTATGTAGAGTGGGTATAGTGTCATACCTCTTGTATCTATCTCTGCAGTTAGATCAGGGGAAGGTCATCTTCCACATATCCCAACATAGGATATACTTACATGACCCATAACACTTCATCGAATGCGGAATGATAGACATTGAAAATAGGGTAAATTCTAGTAGAGTTTCCAGTAGGGATCAACAGTGGACAAGAGAGGACCCCGGGGTGTGATCAATTCATGTATTTCACATTAAGTGAAAACACATGAATCTCCATGAGAGCACATTGTAGTGGGAGTCATAAGATTGAGGTCATACCCTCATCTATTTTGTAATCACATGGATTTGATTTTTGGTACGTAAATACATAAGGTGTAGAGAATGTAATGACACATATTTTCACCATTTATATTTTTGGGAAATTTCTGGGAACATTTTGAGACTAAGAGATGAAATGTGGTGTGATATTGAGGCCCTGTGTGACTGATGTTTTTTTATAAAAAATGAAATGTTTCTAAATTGCACGTTTGAGCAGTTTACAAGATAAATTAGAATAAATATCAAATGGGTGCCTAAATTATAAATCTAATGTCACTGTTCAATTTTTAATGGCATGTTTCCCTATGAAGGACATACCATTAGTTGGTGTGGGTCTCAGTGAGAAAACCCAGAATTAGCATAACTATAAATAAAATAAGTATATACAATTTTTATTTTTTTAGATCCTTATAACTAATGATTGGTTAATTAGTAGGAAAATATGAGACCACCGCTGATCTTGTGAGGGCATGATTTACTTAGGTATACACTGACCTTGGATGGTGCGGGCAAACAATGGAATGTAATTTTTGGGATGTGACAGTAAATAAAATAATTAATTCAATATTATTTTATTTTCTTATTACTCGGGAACGGTATCTCGGATTGGAAATTCAAGGGTATCATTGATCTCGTGAGGGTGTACTTTCTTTAGGCGGGGCCTAACCACGACTGGTTTGAGTCGAAAGTAAAATTTAATTTTAGTTCATTTAATGAAAAATAAAAATAAACTTAAGAAATTTAATTTTATTAGAAGTATTTTTATCCAACTCAATGTCGAGTGAGCTGTTTCATTTCAAATATTAAATAGCGTAACGACGTTGCAACTGAAACATAATAGAAACACTATTTCATTTCCTAAATTAAAAATCATAATGCCATAGTGATTCAGTGTAACCAAAAATCTAAAATGTGTTTCCTCTATTAAATTAATTAGATAGAGATATGAGAATAGGGATGGATCCTATGAGTTTTTTTGAAACTTTATAGAAAATATGTTGGCCAATGATGAGAGGAGATGAATGAAGAACAACTAATAATCAAAGAATATATTCAGATCAGATGTTGGAGGATTGAAGAATAATGAAATAATGATTCAACATTCACAAATGATCGATACAAACCCATTTATGGGTTTATTTATCTGTGTGGTCTCCCTACCATCATTCTTATTATTGAATGACAAACACTAGTCAAAGCACTAATAGATTAAACCACAAATTGGTTGTCTTTGTGAGACATAAAAATTTTCAATTGATAAATTTAGGGAATTTGGATTCATGTTTTGATTATCCTTCAATAAACCACCGAACAAGGACAATTCACACTGAAACAAACAATGGTCCTAAATCATACTTTGTGTGTTATTTGTGCATCCTTATACAGCTCTATTTTCTTATATTATTCATGTTGTTATGGAAAAGTGGTCCAAGAATTACTGTAGTGGTGGATCAACCGGTACATGAGGCTCGGGAAGATGAAAAAAACTTGCATTAGAACTGCTGGTGATGGAGGGAGAGATGCATCCTGGAAAGACAAAACTGTGATGGATGGTTAGGGCCTAGAAGGCCGCTAGATCGAAGACCGATAGTGGTGGAACCCATGGAATTCACGGGGGTGGTGTACTAAGCCCGAAGGTGGTAGCACGTAGCTATTACCACTTGCCAGAGGTGGTACACACCGACTATGCAACGCAGCAGCAAAGGAGGGCTGCCAAAGAGGATCATGCAGAGGCTAAGGCTACAGCTAGGGCCAGCAGTGGTAGGGTGACGACCTGAGATTAACATAACACATAAAGGGAGGTGGATAATTACATTATGAAAAGCGTACATGACATATTCCGTGTCAGATCTTGACCAACCCGGCTTTCCATCCTAGGCCGGGGTGAAGGGTGAACTAGCCTGCTGGGTGGCTCGGTTGGATAGAAAATATCTCTCCAGCATGGGTAAGTCCAGAGGAAGGGGACTGGGCCAATTAGAGGCCGGAAGAGCTAGACTCTTGGATCAATAGTTCTAGCCATTGGGCCAGGCTAGACAGAGTCGGCCCAATCCCGACCATGTCATGTCGGGTCGTAAAACCATGTGGTTTCAGGTTGGTCTGACTGGGTCGGACCATGGCAGGACCCGATCATGACATTTTCTTTAGAAGACTGATAACCTTAAAACCAAAATATTGATTGACGAACAGTTTCTGGAGTTGGGACCCTTGTTGTGAGATGGTCCTTTTGTCATTCTATAAGTGGAATTTTATGAATGTTGAGATTCAACCAATGGATTTAGGAGTAGATTTACCTAGAATCAAGCATGATAATAGTGGGAATCATGTAACTGGTTATGATTAGATAAAATTGATCTACGAACCTCAGTGGTATATCAGACCTCAGGGACATGCAGTCCTCAGTGGCATAGTAGACCACAATGACATGTGGACATTAGTGGCCCAAAATAATATAGTGATGAGAGGATCTCAGTAGCTCAGAATACCAGAGTCACTCATTGGATATGAGTCCCATAGGAGTAGAATATGTTCATCATTATGAATTATATTCATTATTTATATCCTTTAGGTTATACTTTTTAAGATGACTCTATTGACTCTCATGACAATAGTTAATAGGGGATACACATTGTGCACCACTATGGTATTATGATTTTTATATTTCTTCGTGTTATACCTTAGATATTTCAGGTCACAATGTATTGTTTTACATACCCCTTCATGGGATTCACCCACCTGTGTTGTGTCTTATGCAGACGATTGACACTTTGACAGAGTCCTTGGTGGACTGGGGCTTAGCGGCTCTTAGAGTGACTGAACAAATGAGAAGTTCTTCAATGACTTCATACATGTATTTTCTATACCTACCCTTATTGTAGTGTTTTCTTGTGGAGGAGTTCAAGAGACATGTAATTATACATTTATATTTTAGTTGGTCTTGTATTCCATATCTGTTAACTTTAGTTTTCTACTATCATTCATTTTGTTTATTTACTTCGTATTTTTACTTTCCAATATCTTTGGAACATAGTTTTGTGTGTGGGTACACTTACCAAGGAAAATTCCATCAATTTGTTTGGGATAATCCTACTCGGTGATAGTCTCCAGCCCCTGGTCTATGGGAGGCAGGAAAGGGGTAGTCAATGTATGGGCCCCTGGGGACGAGTCATGTCATATTTATAGAAATGATTCATGTGTGCAAAATTTTATGGGACATGATTAAGAATTATTATTAGATAAATTGGGTATAGTGGAAAACATTATCACTTGAAGACATATTCTATGTTACATAATGATATTTTTTTCAAATTCACTGTTACACTAACTAAAAAAATTCCTTGTGTATGTAAGTGACTCAATCTTTCCTTATGAAATTTAAATTATATATGGTTAAAATGGAGTCACTTCTATAGGTGTCAATTCTAGAATTGTAAAGCGTTTTTTTAACATTTTATTTTGGAGTTGGTGTTTTGGGTGTTGTAGTTGGTATCATGGAAAGGGTTTGTATAAAATTTTAACTTAGGATGATACATATTTATGTTAATTTATGAGTTATATATTTCATTATGGGCATTGATATTGAATATCAATCACAACAATAAAGGAATATAATCCCTTTTAATGTTTTACGTGATGGTATTTTAAGGTGATGAATCATATTTGGGTGATATATTATTGGGATTCAATAGAGGGATGAGGTATATGAAAACCTTAATATGAAATATTTTTATATTGAAGGTTAATAAGGAATAATAATATTACAATCATAGAGATATAAGATTAATGGTATAACATATCCTCTAAGGATAATTTGTTAATTAATTATTAGGAAATTATAGTTTGTTGGGATATATTATTAGATAATTATTCGAAATATTTAAGATGAAACTCTAGTATTGTGGAATAAAATTTATAGATTATTGTCTTATTTTTTCACATGATGGTTTCTTAATTTTGGATTATATAATACCTTGTTCTAAATACATGGGTTTTAGAGAAGACATTAATAAAAGATTTTAATTATTTTCTAGATCTTGTGATGTACTAGAAGAATATTTTCATGATTTAGAAATTAGAATGATTTATCTCTGTAACACCACTAGTATTTGCTACATTACCTTTTTATTTTGTCTCTTGAAGATATATAATAAAATATATTATTTGTTTTTATTTTCAAAATTGTTTTGGGATGCCTTTGATGTTTTTAAAGATGCAAAATTTGAGTATGGTTATGGGAAACAATGTGGTTATCTTTTGGAGACCATGTGAAAGGATTAAGAAGATGGGAGGGGAACATAGATTATCTGATCCATGTGTGATCCAAAGATAAATCATGCGAGTACTGATAGAGGGAAAATCATGGTTGTTGTAATTATTTTATGATAGTGAAAACTAACCTTGTAAGAGTGTTTTTCAGTGGAAGTATAATATCCATAGATCACACATTATATCCCAAACTGTGTGGACTTACTATTCCATATGTATTTCATGATCCAAAAGAGAGACCTTTTATTGTATTTTAATCCCAAAAATCCTCAATCATAACATCCCTCTTATCCTCTTAATTTTTACTCATCTCATATGATTTTAGGGTGGTTGCCTTTGACAAAGATGCTATACTTGATGGATATATGAATATTTCAGATCTAGAATAGAAATAAATCTATGCAATTATATCTAGTTTTCTCATATCATATGTAATTATTAATATAATCATATATGGAAAGATCTATCATCTAGGATTTGTTTTCATGAGTTCTTGATTTTATTTATTGAATTAATGATGTTTTGAGAATGTATTTAGATGTTTCATTATGTCATTATTAATTTTTTCACCCTTGATAGGTAGGTGTATTCTGTATCCTCTAAAAATTTTATAGAACAAAAAGAGTTAATAACCACTCCTACAAGAAGGAAAGACCAAAATTGATTGTCACCCACCATTTTTAATATCTATGTTTTTGAGAGTAGGGGTCAATATCATGGGGAATGAGTTGAAAGAAGTGCATGGGTATGTCTATGAGTGTTGGAAAATTATCCAAGTATATAAAATTTGGGCAAGGATAAAGAATAAAGTGATGAAAATTTATTTGATGAATGTAATAACACATATTTCTTTTGTCCATTACTTTGTGAAAATCCTACATATAGGGTGTTTTGGGAGGCAACGATCGCTCGTTTCCAGAGTTTTCCAAATTTCCATATGTTCCCTTTTTTCCATTGGTGACATAGGGCATTGTCGTTGGCATGTAAATTCGTCAGAATGTCAATGTGTAGGCACGTTAGTGCATTAGTGATTAAGGGGAATCAGAATTAGTGAGTCAAAAGCATATATGTTAGTGAGTCATGGCGTCTGTAGGTCAAGGCTTTGGCGAGTCAAGGCGTCAGACGTTCATTTCATTGGTAGGTCATTGCATTGGTTGTTCAATGTCGATGTCTCAATGTTGTTAGGCCCCGTCGGTTTCTCACCCGTTGGTGACTCAACATCTGTGACTCACCCATCGGTGACTTATTTCTAACTATTGTTATTTTTCATAGTATTTATAGTTTCATCCTTCTTATGACTTATTTAACATGAATCAGGTTAAAAGCATTTAATGGGTGGTTTTAAGGGTTTTTCAAAGGATTGAATTTATACCTTTAATATCATAACGTTCTGGGGGATTTGAGATACTCAAACTCTATGCTCTTTACCATGATCCCACAATTAATGTCTTTTGAAATCGTTCTTCCTTTAATATAGTATATGACACATCAATGTCGGGATCATCCCTTCCAAATATGTTCTCCGTTCCCTCTTGGTGTTCCCAAAGTGTTCCTCCCTATACGAGTCATGTACCTCTTCTATATCTCTCATGAATAGTTTTCATGGAGTTCTTCCATACCACTCACTCAATCCCCAGTTCTTGGAGCAAGGAGGAGTTTTGTTCCCCTGTTGTTTCATGTAATGGTTTCTTAAACCAATATTTATTTTTACATCTTGAGGGGTCAGTGTAATAATGATTACTTCTTTTGAAAAGAAGTAAATATTTCATTAAAAAATAAATAAATAAGAAAGGGAATATGATCATAAGAAAACGGGGTAACAGTATAATGGGATGGGAGTTTATTGATGTTTGATCATCTATATTATTTTATTATACTTATTCTGTTAATGATTTTTTGGCTGTATGACTTTGTAAAATCAAAGTCGTATGTGGTCAGTTCTTATACAATGGTTTAGATATGTTTGTTTTTTCGTGCTATTTGATAATTGGTTGTAACCTGAAATCTTCTTAATCACATATAATTGGTTAATTAAATTGTTTACCTAGGATGAAAATACACGTGTGATCACCCTTGTTAATCATGTTGACATTATGAATAGTGTTCAACAAATCTAAATATATATCATGTTTAGAGGTGTGGTTTATTGTTCTGTTCTGTTGGGTTTTGTGACTTTGGGGGAGTGATGTGGTGCTGTTGTTTGGAGCATAGTTTTTGGTACATGGGTGGGCAATGGAGTTGGTTCTGTGATAATGGAGAGGTATGTGTGTTCATAGGGGCTATGGTTTAATGGTGGTTACAATGAGCTTTGTGTGTTTTGGGTGGTATGTGTGGTGTGTTGGTATCTGAGTTTGAAAGACCGATTGATTACGGAATAGATGGATTTGTAGGCAGCAAAATTTCCTTTGTTGTGTAGTGGTCATTGAGTAATGTTGGGTAGTGGGACTGCTGTGTGCTTATGGGATTATTGTGAAGTTGGACTGCATTTGGGAAATTTTAGGGAAATAGGGATATAATATTTTTTTCAAGGGAATAATTGTGCGGTATAATCTTGAAGAATGATAGTTGGCAGTTGGTTGGTTGTTGTGTTTCAAGTTAATGATGATCTTCGCCTTCTAAGGTTCTTGTAGATGTTGTGCTTGGTAGTCTCCTTGGGTAGTGCTGGAATAAATTTAAGTGGACACATAAAACTGAAATGTAAAATGGTTGGATGAAAAGAGGGATTTTGATTATTCTTTGGTAGTGGTTGTTGTGTTGTTGTGCATATAGGGGTAGCGGAAATTGTGGTTCTGTATGAGTTGGTTGTTTTTGTGGGGTCTCGTAGGTTGGGCTGAGTTTTTTCATACCTATGCACACAAACACATAGACAGAAATATATATATATATATATATATATATACTAGTTCCTTGTGATATCTATTCGCACACCACCATTGTTGAGGTTACGAACACCTCCATTCCATGGATTAAAATGTATTTCCCAACGTATACATGGGAGGATGGAGGTTTGGTTAATAAATTTCTTACTCGCACCCTCTTCTAGGTTCTAACCACTTAAGCATATTTTGGCAGTTTGTAATGGATTGAGGCTTACCATAGTCCAAGAACCGTTAGTAAGGTGGGTTGTGGATGAGGGGAGGAAGTGTTTTTGGGATAGTATTCTTTCAATATTGATTTCGGAATGAGCCTCATGTGTCTTTGGGAGAGTTGTTTGGTTGTTGTGTCCCAGGTGTCTGTTAGTGAGATGTGTGGTGTGGTTTTTGGCATAGGTACATATAGGTGGGGTTTGTGTGTGGTTTGAGGCCCACATATGTGCAGGTAGGTTGTGGTAGTGGGATTGTGTTTGGAATAGTGGTAGTGTTAAGATGTTAACTATAAAAATGGAGTAGTTAACCAATGGGAAGTGGGGCGGGGTACCCAAAATATCGATGTTCTTTTACTACTACTTTACTTGACTTCCTCTATTTAGTGAGTGAGCGTTCATGAGGTTGCGCTGGTTATTATTCTTTGTTAGGTGGCTTGAGGTTCTACTATTTTCTCATAGGGGCATTAGTATGTTCCCCCACATGTGCATGAGTGGCTTTAATTTTTCCACTGGGTATACCTGTATACTCACCCTACACATGTAAAATAATTTTTAGGTTTCTAGGAGGAAATTAATGATCTTTAAGGACTTTACTAGATCGATGTTGGGATAGTTGTTATGATGCTACTTAGTCTCATTTCATTTAGTACTTTTTTATTAATTTTGTCATACTTGTGTCATAGTTACATTTGAACATGAATGTGGGAGTGGATTTTGGAATTACTTATTCTTATTGAATTTGGAAAATCTTGATATTTACAAATATATATCCTGATATTATTATATAAAAAGGGTAATGACTTCTATATTATGGGATATTTTATATCCTTGGTGCTAGTCAGTATTCTGGGGACTATAGAAGGGGCGAATCAGGTGGTCATTTTCTCTCTATTATCTAGAGGATGGAAGGTCATGGAACTTTGTTGTCCCTTCCATCATCTTGAATATGGAAGGTCTTGACAAAGTGGTATTAAAGCCAGGTTGAGAGATATAATGGAGTTTAGAGCTAGTCATAATGAGGACTGCATGGGATAGTAGGGAAATGGTGTTATAAAATCATGGTGTATGAAATGGGCTAGATAATACTTGCTAGGAAACATGATTTTTGGGCACCCCATGATCTAATGCAAGGACTTTGGACCTTCTGAAAAACGAAGTGTGGCTACACTGATTGTAGGGAAGAGACTCTAGAAAATTTACATACATCATAATGGCTTCAATTCTTGTGTGTATTGGGTGTTTTGGGAAAATAATTTAACTAAAGAGTTAATATAAATATTAATAATTACTTTTTATACTATTGAGGCATAAGATTTCCTTGATTACCCAACTTAGCTATGGAACACGGGTGTTAGCCATTTGTATTATTAGAATTTGATTGCCACCAAATTGAACTGGTAGATTAGCAGAGTGCCCATAAAGAGGAGGATGATGACCTGTGGTAGAAGACCCTTCGTAAATTCCAGTGGCTAACTCTGGGGATGTACAAAGTAGAGTTTCATAAATAGACATGGAGATATGGCATGAGGAGTTGACAGTCACATTAACATTGACTAGTGCTTTGTGGGAGTAATGGGATCCCCTGTTAGTGATCCAGATATGGTGAGTATCCCATCTTTGGTGGGTGCCTTACCTAGGGATGAGGAAGGAGACTGATGTTTCATGTGGTGACATTGAGAAGGAGGTCTATGCGGAATGCCTTTCTTCCACGATGAGGGCCGAGAAGAGATAGAAGCTATTCTCCCTCCAGTAGTTGAGTATGTTGGTAAGGAAAAAGGGGAGAAAGTTTAAGAATCTCCAAATCTTTACCTTGGATCACTTTTCAGATGAGGATCCCTAAGAGAGACAATTAGAGGATTCACTCCAACCTTACCTTTTATATGTTGTTACTACATTAACTCTACTGAAAAACATTGAGGTTTAGAAGGAGGATTGGGTAGTGGAATGTTCTTACTCTCTTGGAGGTGTACTGTGAGAGAGGATCCAACTATGTTCCACCAAGGGAATGGTCGTCTGCAGTTGTTCTATTGAATTATGGCCTTCCATGTTTTGGCCAGCAGGGAGTAGGCCTTAGTAGATCAAATTTTGATCTCATAGTCCTCACCCATTCCACATGGGATCATGACTGAGGTTTTTCTCTATGGATGTTCTAAATATATTTAGTATCAGTTCCTAGTTTGAGAACATAATGTTGGGGGAAGGCAGGTTCTGCGCCCACCCTAGAAATAGCAGTAGCCGGTCATGACCTTCCAGCCACAGGGGAAGCGAGCTCCCACTCCATCGAGGGTAGATAGTGATTGAAGAGGTTGACCTCAGGGTGTACCTGAGGGACATTGACCAGGTCATGGTTGGGGATGTGATCAATTTCAGTGGGGTAGAGGAGCTGGTATTGAGAAGTTGCATGCCACTGAGGTAGTAGTTCAAGCAGGTTTGGGGGTTGTTCGAAGTAAGATCAGTCTGTTTAGCCCTCATGCTTGCGCTTTTGTTAATTCAAGATATTTTAACTCATTTGTTGTACCTAATCTATCACATTATATGGGACAATAAATAATGGGACTTCCGATTAAAATGGTGTTGAGTACGCCAATCTGAGGTTAGATTAATTTGTCTGATGTTCATTGGGGATAAAAACCAATGTTGGGGCCACATCTTTCCTTTAGGTATCTTATTCAGCTACAGATTCAGACATGAATTGTTATTCTTGTTATTAATTGGTTGTTCTCTATGAATATTGTCTTAAAATACTCCTGAAGAAGAGTCGTGATTGCATATAGAAATAGACTAAGTGTAGTTTTCATTGGTGAGAGAAGTTGACAGGTTGGAAGTCAGTGTGTGAAGCCTCTTCTCTCATTTTTGACCGAGCTATCAGTGGGATCAATATTCATTGAGATGGTGGGGGTTATGGGGGTTGTCAGAGAGTTACTAGATGACTTTTTGGTGGAGTTTTTGACCCTACCGCCTCAATGTGATTTTGATTTCTGAATACACTTTCAACCTGATGCTTGCTCTTTTTCAATGGCTCCCAATCATATGGTGCCCTTTGAGTTATAGGAGTTTCGAATACAGGTTGATGACATGATGTATAAGGGATATATATGGACGAGGGTGTCACTGTGTGGTTCTCCAGTATTGTTCATGAATTGGAATGATGGTCATCTAAGACTTTTCATAGACTGCCAGAGACCAAATCATGTGACGATCAATAAGATCATTAATATGTTCGACCAGTTAAAGGGAGAATACATGTTCTCTAATATCGATATCTTGTATGGATATAACCAGTTATTTTTATGGATGTTAACATTTTAAAGGCTTCTTCTAGATTTAGGTATGGGATCTTCGAGTTCACGGTCATGCCTTTCGGTGTCACGATTGCTCCAGCCATGTTCATGGGGTCATGGAATCTCTTTTTAGAGAGTTTCAAGAATAGTTTGTATTCATGTTTATCAATGACATCCTGATATACTCATGGTCAGATGTGGTGCATGACGAGGATATAAGGATTATCATTGAGGTCCTATGGAACCACCATATCTATTGGATATTGTCCAAGTGAATTTTATAGAACCAATAGGTGCCCTTCGTTGGACTTGTTCTGTCTCAGTAAGGGATAGTAGTTGACCCATAATAGGTCTAGGTGGTTGAATCATGGGAGGAACCCAAGAATGCGGAAGAGTAATCTAGCTTCCTGGATCTAGAAGTATTTTTTCGGAGGTTCGTACCTGACTTCTCTTGAGTTGTGGAGTCGTTGAAGTCATTAACTAGAAAAGGGCTGCCATTATTATGGAGTGAGTAGTGTCAAGAATATTTTAGCAACCTGTCGAGGAAGTTAGTTAGTTCCCCATAGATTAGGTTTCTATAAGAAGGGGTAGTGTTTGAGGTGTTCTTTGACATTTTCAGCCAATTATTGGGATGTGTTTTGATGCTTTAGTAGGGATTAATATCGAATGGGACTAGGATGTTATTTCCTCATTAATGTAACTATGCCACCCATGATCTGGAGCTTGTAGTAGTCATGTTTGTGATAATGTTATGGTAGCATTACCACATCATGGAGCACTTTGTGGTCTCTACGGAGCACAAGAGCCTGAGTTATGTCCTTTCCCAAAGAGAGATGTACTTTTGACAATGATGTTGGTTCGAGTTTCATTAATACTATGATTTTGAAACTGCTTACACCCCTGGAAATGAGAATTTGGTGGCTGATTCCTCAAGTAGGAATTCGTACAACGGGGTGGTTCATGAATATAGAGATTCTTGAAAGTAATGTAGTAGTTGGCCTCTTTGCATCTTGATGTGAGAGTGGATGGAGGTAGAGGCTACACATTTAAGATTATAGTTTTGCCTTCCTTAATATAGTAGTTCGAGGATTCTCAGTGGGGAGGCTCAGTGTCTGATGTAATGCATGATCGCGTTGTCCTGGGTGATGCTCCGAAAGGATGGTTGGAGGAAATTCTAAATCAAAGGTTGTTCTGTGGGAAGCTGTTTTTCCCAGTTGAAATTGGCGTGGGAGTTTTTTGTGAGTTCCATAGTTCACCCTTGGTGGTGCATGCAGGAGTTTCTAAAATTTACATAGGTCTAAAGGAATAGTTTTGGTGGCCTGTTCTGATGTGGGAAGTGGCAATGTTTCTATCAAGGTTCCTAGTGTGTCCAAAGGTGAAGGATAAGCACCATATTCTTGATAGTATATTTCATCCCTTAGACATTCCTGACTAGAACTGGGATGACATATTGATAGATTTTTTCATAGCATTACCTATGTATTAGGGAGGATTTTATGCCATATATGACATAGTGTACTAGTTGACAAAGTCATATAAATTAATGGTCATCAAGGAGTCTAGCATAGTGGACGCCTTACCAATGATTTTTGTTGATGAGGTAGTGTATCTTCCTAGGGTTCCAAGATGCATTATCTTGGATTGAGATACTCATTTTACATCGTGTGTCTGGATGGGATTGCGTCATTCCCATGGCACCCAGTTAGGACTCATCACTACTTTCCACCCTCGTATGGATGTGTTGACCTGGAAAACCATCCAAACATTAGAGGACATGTTAATATCATGTGGTCTATACTTTATTGGGTCATGGGTGTGACATTTTACCTTCGTTGTGTTTTCTTTCCATAATAAAAATCACTCATCCATTAGTATGTCCCCATTTTAATTTCTATATGGGCGTTTTTTCGTTCACCATTGTGTTGGGAAGAGGTTGTATAATTAGCTATTCTTGGACTGGATAGGGTACTGAGTACCATAGAAAATAGGAATCTTGTCTATGGGAGGATGAATACAGCACATGATCTACAAAAGTTGTATGCCGATCATAGTAGGTGGCCATTTCAGTTCTAGATTGGGGCCCATGTTTTCATAAATTATTCCTCTTAGCGTGGGTAGTAGATTTTTATTAAGGGAAGAGAATTTTTTCATATATTCTTGAGACCTTCCGAGGTGTTGTGATGAGTATGAAAGGTGGCATATCAGATATCATTTCCACAACGGTTGGAGAGGAACCATGATGTATTCCATGTCTCTTTGCTTCATTGGTACCTACATGATGACTCCCACATCCTTGATGGGGAAATTTGGATACCGAGGATGACGTGTCATTCATAGAGCAACAAGTAAGAATCATGGATCAGTGGGAGAAGTTGTCCCGTTTATGAACCATTGCCTTGGTTCAGATGTTATGGAGTCATGCTGGCAGAGGAGATTAATTTAGAGTGGTAGGCATAGATTCATGCCCGGTACCCAACACTATTCTGAGTTTTCAACCATTGTTATGTTATTACCTATATTATGATGTAATTTATGACCTATTTTTCTATAAGATAAGATGTTTCCATGTTCTCTGAATATGTGATAATTGTCCTAAATATTGGGAGGGGGACCTGATCCCTAATCTAGATGCATTAATGTGGATGTGATTAAAGGTGTGTGGCTAGTTAGTGCCTCCAAAAGTGGATAATATCTTCACATGAATGAAATATCTTCCCAATTCATAGGTCTGGACAGTGTGACAATTGGTGTTTTCATGGTTATTTAGGGAAGTGGGGACTTAGTGTTTTTACAGTTGTTCTGGTGATTGAAGATAGGGATGTGTCCTGGGTGTCAGTATTTTAACTCCGATTTTAGAGAAACATGTGGTGGATTCTTTATGACAATATTCGTAATGGATAGTTGTTCAGTCCTCTTTTCATTTGGATTAGTTTAGAATTATTGGGGATGAGCATATTTTGAGAGGTATATGATGTAATAGCCCAGATATCCCTAGGCCATACTTATGTGAATATCTAGTGTCTTGGGTGTTCTAGGAGGCAATAGTAACTCATTTCAAGAGTTTTCCAATATTTCTATTTGTGACATAGGGCATCGACATCGACATGTAATTGAGTTGGAATGTAATTGTTTCACAATGTCAGTGAATAAGTGAGTCAGGGGGTCAACATCAGTGATCCAAGAGAATCAATGTTGGAGATTTAGGGAATCGGTGGGATAAGGCATCGGTAGGTCAAGAAACTGGTATGTCATTGATTCAGTAGGTCATTGATCTAGTAGGAAATTGTCAGAAGGTCAGGTTGGTTGCTAAGCCTTCAATGTCATAGTGTCGATGACTCACCAATCGGTGACTCAACCATCAATGACCCATTTCTGGATTTTCCAGTTTTCAACGTATTCCAGTTTAAGCCCACATACGTATTATTTAACATGAAATAAGTTTATATCCTTTTTGGAGTTTTAAGAGAAATTGAAGATGATATTATGTATATCTTTAATATCCTATCATTCTAAGGGGTTTGAGATATTCAAATCACGTGATCTTGATCATTATCCCATGATTAATTTCATTTGATACCAGTATTCCTTTAATATAGTGTCAGCCTCTTCAAAGCTGGGATCTTCACCTCAAAAATAGCTCTCCATTCCCTCTTATTGTTCCTAAAGTGTTCCTCACTCAATGTGTTGTGAGCCTATGCTACAGCCCTCTTAGTCATTTTTCCATGGGTTTTTTCTACTACATGCACGATCCATTTTTCTAGGGCCATGGAATAGATTTTTAATATTGTTATTTAAAGAAGGGATTTCTTCTACCTCTCTTTAATTGTGAATCTTTTGGGGTGGTTGTACTATTGATTCATTTTGAAAAACAAAAGAACACTTTTCTTAAAACATGAAATAAATAATTAGGTAATATGATGAGAAGATAAAAAGGTAACTATATTAGTGGATGAGAGTGGATTGATGTTTGATAATATATTTTTTTTTATCCTTGTTTCATTATTTTTTTTTTCAATGTTTCTTTTGAAAATAATGGTCTTTGGTCGTCCATTCATGCACACTAGTTATGTTCTATTTTTTATGTGTTAGATAATTAGCTGAAACATGATATCTGCTTAATAATTTTTACATGGTTAATAAAATGGATTCCCTATGATTATAAAACTTGTGTGATCACCCATATTAATTAAGTGGACTTCTAGAATAGTTTTTACCAGATTTGAATAATATATCATGTTGATAGGTGTGGCTGCGTGTGGTGTTCTTTTGTGTTTTTTGAATTTGTGTGAGTTGTGTGGTGCTGATGCTGGGAGAATAGATATGGGTACATGGGTAGACAGTGGAGTTGGTTTTGTGAGAATGGAGTGGTTGTAACACCCAAAGATTCCACAATATGCTTCTCTTTTAATAATAGAGTAGCGTGTGTTGTACGCAACATCGAGTTCTAACACACCACAACCAATCAAACAAGCCATTATGAATAGTAATGCCCACTTTTTGAAATTTTATAAATATTATATTTTAAAATGGACAACAGTTTTGGATTCATTATATCAAAATTATATTAGGGAGGATTTTTGGTACTTTTCTGATAACATTCATATTTTGATGAATAGTGAAAATTAATAAATTTTATTTTAAAACAAATTTTTTAATCGAAATACTTAACAGTGATAAATTATTAATTTGAGTGATTTAAAAATATAATTAGATTATATTTTTACCATTTAATCCAATGTTTGTCATTTGACATAATTTCACTTTTAAACTGCACATAAGAAACTGCCAATTTTTTGATAGTTATTATTTCTTAAAAACACGCTCTTTGTTTCGACAACAGGAATTAATTTTAATTTAATTTTTGTCACGTCTATGTTTTGAATTTTGAAAAATGGATTCCATATTTATAATAATGATTTACAAATTGTGTAAATAGGTAACTTATATTTTTATACATTATGAATAATTACTTCGGAAAATATTTTATTTACCATGGTTAAAGGGTAAATCAGGTCAATAAGGGTAAAAAATAATACTATAATAATATTACATTACCCGAAAACGTGTCCTAACCCTTTTGGTTGTTACATGTCCGACCATGGGCATCTTTGGGTGGATTTTGGGACTCCATGGAGCCACTTGTAAAAGATAATGACACTTAATATTAATTAAGTTAAAGTAAATACAAACATGACTAAGGATATATCATTTAGAAAAAAAAAATTTACATAGGGATACTTATGTTATATATTAGACTATAAATATTCATTATAAAGATAAAAATATTTCCTATGTAATGGTATTTTATTTATAATTTTTATACATTTAATAAATAAATTTATTTTTGACACAATAATGATGCAATATTTCCTTTATTAATGAAAGAATAAAATAATTTGTATTATAAATGATTAAATAAATATAATTTGAAATTTCTGATGACATACACGAATTTTATTGGTTAATATGATATGTTAGGATTTCTTAAATGAATGTATTTCAAATTAATATAGTATTAAGACTTTAACAAAAAACAAATATTAAGTAGTGTCAAAATTGACATAATGTTGTTTTTAAAACAAATATTATATTATAAATTGATATAATTTTCATAAAATATACGGTTCGGCCAAATAAATTATATAATGATAGGTGGATCATTAATTAACCACTTTGGTGTCGATTTAAAGTTTATATAAGGTTTATTAACCATATAATATTAAAATACAAAAAGACATGTTAAATTTCAAACTAATTAACTAGGAATTAAAACTAAATGATAATGTTAATAATGTGACGCAAACTTGTCTAAAACCTATTGGTTGAGTTTTTGTGGACCCATAACCACCTTAGCATCGAAATAAATCAGTTTGGATCCATTAGACACCGAATATGAATTTATTATAAAATAATATTTCTATCTTTTATTAAGGTCCCCCTCACCCATCTTTTAAAAGGGTACCCCCCTTATCTCTAATTTACACCTTCAAATCCATTTTTATCGCCCGTACACTACCCAAATATCATCTCAACATCCCTAAATCCATCCTAGAGGCCCTCCTTTGGTCAAAAAGCCATCATAAATTCCCTTTTGATCAAATCAAAAGAAAGAACCCGAAGAAGAGGTAATGATTTCACCACCCTCTTTCACGTTCTTTTCTTCTTCAACTTCTTCTGTCTTTGTTATTTCCATTCTAAAATAATAACTCCAGTATCTTATATATACTGTGATGTTATTATAAATTTTGTGCAACCATATTCATTATTCTATCCATCCTTTGAATGACATGTCACCATACATGCGTACGTACAGCCTACTGTCTCCACCTCGTGGTGTAATTGTTATTCAATATATTATTATTTGTATGGTTATAATAATGATGTGTAATTCAAGTAAATAATTAATTTAACATGATAATTATTCTTTATATATGATATAACATCCAATTATATATTATTTTAATATCAAAAGAATGATATTTTCGATCGTGCGTACGTACGGACTACAGTCTCGACGAACACGATGAGTTTCATTCCCCATCGTATCCATTCAAGAATAATTTTTATTTGATGATTAAAAATAATTTTTAAGTACTTTATATCATTAGGGATATGAATAAGATACAACCAATCCATAACAAATATGGCTCACATAACAAAGAATATAAAGGAAAACGAATCTGTTAACACCCGAAACGACGATAATACTAAGATATTATCAACAAATCAATGTTAAAAGATCATATATGATATCATATTAATGTATATGATTACTATATAATTAATTAACAATTATTTCACCATTATACAGTAGTTTAACCTTCCCTCGACAAAGGAAAAAGTAAAAAGTAATCAGTTTCTTATCTAACTTTTAATTCCGTGAGATTTCCATTGTTCGCCACTCATTTATTTCATGTGGTGTATTGTGTAATACGATATGATATTGCACAAGGCCATGACTATGTGGTTATGATAGTCTGGAATTATGCATTCCATTATTTTGAAAGTGTTTATTGATATTACATGTGATTATCAACTAATATAATATTCATGTGAATAAGTAAATGGAATTATTTCGTTTTATCTTGGGCATATTATGATGATGTTCGAGTTTAAAAGGATTTTGTTTTATTTATACATTTCCTTAAAAGTTTATGATTATTTATGAAATTTTCCTCTATATTTTCATCCTTACTAAGCATATGAGCTCACCCCTTTCTATGTTTTATTTTTTCCATGATGTGGAAAGTATTTTATGAATGACCTGCATGGATCGAATGAGGATATGTGTGTGGTCTATGAAGACAAGATGTTGTTGTAGTTTTTAGCTTTATGATGTCATGTAATATTTATGAATGTATCTAGTGATTCCAAAGCTAATAAATTAATCGGTCTTTTGAGACTTGATCTTTTGTGATCATGCCAATGATACGTAATAATGCTCTGGCTCTGGGTAACTGGGGTCGGGGCGTTACAGTGGAATGTGTGTGAATCAGGTTTGTGGGTTAATGGTGGATGATATGGATTTTCTATGTGTGGGGTGGTATGGGTGGCGTGTCAGTGTCCCAGTTTGAGAGACTGATTTATTGCAGAATAGTTGGAATTATAGGCAATTGAACTGCCATTTTAGTTTTGTTTCCATCGAGAGACGTTGGGTAGTATGAATGGAATATTTATAGGGGATTTTTTTGTAGTGGGACTATGTATGGTAATTATTTGAGTTGTGGGGAAGCAGGTTCGGTTTTGAGGGTAGGATTTTGTGGCATTACCTTGAAGAATCATAGTTTGCAGTTTGTTGGTTGATGTATGATTAGCTAATCCAGATATTCACCTTCTGAGGTAGTTGTAGAATTTTGTTCATGGTAGTTTCCCTGAGTAGTGGTGGGAAAAATTTATGTAAACCCTTAATAAATAAATGTCAAATGGTTAAATGAAAACAAGGGTTGGGAATATTATTTGGAAATTGAATTTGTGTGGTTGTGCATATAGGGGTAGCAGAAAATGTGGTTCTATATGAGCTACTTTTCTATTTTGGGGACCTGTATGTTGGGAGGAATGCTGGCTTACCTATACACACACAAATATATATATTGTAGTACCCTGTGATCTCTATATTAACCCTGACCTTGTTGATCAATACATGTCGAACTCCTCTGTTACATTGAGGAGGGTGTCTTCTCTAAAATCTTAGTGTGAGGATGGCTGTCTGGTTTCTAATATTCTTCAAAACACCATTTTCAATGTTCATACCACTTGAGTGTATCTGGGGAGGCTTTAATGGATTCATGCATACCATAGAGAAACATCCTTTTTTTAGGATTGTTTTGGATGTGGTGCTTAGCTTTTTTGTGGGCCATGATTTGTTTCCCAATTATATTTGGGATGAGGCCCATGTGTATTCAGAAGAAAGGTGTGGCTGTTATGGCCCAGGTGTCTATGGGCGAGATGTGTGGTGTGGTTGTGGTACATGTGTCTATGGGTAATATTTGTTTGTTGTTTGAGGCCCAAGAGTGTATGAGTATGTGGTGGAAGTTGTACTACATTTGGATGAGTGGTAGCGCCAATACATTAGCCACTGAGATCAAGTGGTCAACATGTGGGAGAGTGGTTCTTGGTACCCAAATGTCGATGTTCTTATACTACTAGATTACTTGACTTGTGAGATTTTGTGAGTGTGCCATGGTGAGGTTATGTTGGTTTTTATTCATTGTAAGGTGATTTTAGGTTCTATATAAAGATAATGCCTCCATATATTTAATGCATAAATTTCCACAATTAAATCCAAATAATTTGTTTGGTAAATGTTCTCAGGAACCATCAATTTTAATGGGGAATAATCTATAACCATATGATTCTCTATGAAAGTGAAACCCAATTAATTTTTTAAATCATTAGAATATATTATACCCCATTGCCCCCTATAGGGTAATGCACACATAATAGTGATGATCAACCTTCTCTTTAGTTGCTTTAAATATTCCTCACATTCATATAAGCAAGGGGCCATGGCTCCATTCCATGAAAAGATGACGAATGGATTAAAAAATTACGATAATTTATTCAAAATTAATAGATAATATACAACGAAACCCAGTAATCAATAGATCTGAGTAAAATTTATTTATCCGGTAAATTTCATAATAACTTCTATATTTGAAGGATCCAAAAATACCCTCATAGGCTATTATGTGATCCATTAATTAAACATTCCATCACAAAAAATCAAACATGATAATTTTTTATGAAACGTTTCCTTCCTTAGGGTCTGAAATAAAATATTAATTGAACTCAATACTCTTCCACTCCCATTGAATATATGAGAATACCATATTTTAAAACTACCACAAACTGACCAAGGTAATTTATGAAAAGTCATTTTATTAAATATATGATGATATTAATAAAATTTTAAAGTAAAAATAGAATAACTATAAATTCATAGATTCCATACATTGTATGAAGGTTGTTTTGGTATATCATCACTTTTGATACATAATTGATGGTTCATGGGTCAATGATTAATGTTTCAAATGTATTTAGCTCTATATAATTGATCAAAAAAATCATCGACATGGGGTATATGATACAAATTCATGATACTGATCTTGTCAGGTTCCCGATGAATAATGAAGAGTCACATTGAAATAATTTAAAAAAATAATTGGTATAACAAAAGGTTAGGAACATGTCTATATACAGTTTCTTTATCGCGATTCCTTAATAGTTTCACCTTTAATTACTAAAAATCAATTGGGTATATTCTATGTGGAGTCTATGTAATTGTTGTAGCACAATGTATGTATTCCACTAGAAACTCAACATTAAATCTCAGAGGTATAGAAGGAAATTCTTCTATAATGAATTATAAAAAATCCAAGAAAAATAATCATCTCCATGATGTTGAGTTTCTCACAATCCATATAAGATAAATATCCTTTATATATTTGAATTAACACATATAATATATAATTAATTTTTATCAGAGGTTTTTTTTCATCCTCACACTGATAAATGAGAAAGGGTTCATTTATACTAAGATATATGACATCCCTTAAATAGAAATTTATATTAGCTCAACATATAGAAATCATATCCAGTTATAGTATCTGATTAGTCTTCCTTAGTACATGTGTTCTAGTTGTGGACCACTATTTCTGGTCAGTTTCCATTTTATTTATTTGTTGAATTGGAAACATCCAATAGTTCATTATCCAAAGGGGTCTCTTTTCCAAGGGTAGGAATTCATTAGGATTATACCAATGATACTTAAGAACATGCATTTTTCAATATGATGGGTGGTCATATTCTTTATATACTATTGGGGGGAATTATTTCCTACTCCAGGACTCTCTTATATCATTTGATATATTTTCATGAATCCTTATTAATTCACCAATTATAATGTCTGGTGGCAAGTAAATCCATGAAAAATGGGCTCAGTTAATATTTGGTGTGGGACTTATGTGTAAGAAGCTTGAGGAACCTAAAAAAGATATGAGTTTCCATGTTGGATTAGGAACTATTAGGAATGTGGCATAGGAAAACTTTGGTTGTTTTGGAGTGTGGGGTTTGAACCTCGGAGAGGCTTCTTACATATCCCATTATGATGGGAATCAAATCCCGCACAGTTCAGCGTGTCTCTTAGGGGTATATGACCCATTAAGAGAAATAGTATGGGGCTTACTCTGAATAAGAATTCCTGAATTAAGGTCATAAGGGGTAGATTTCTATATAAGATAAACAATTTTCTCAAGCCATGGTGATGGATTCTAAGGAATCCTAGTATTGATGGGAATCACAGTTCTCTTAGTTCATTCGAATCTCATAAAAGAGTGTAATACTTTGATAGAAATTAGATTGGGATTACTACCTAAAATGGATGTGATTTATGGATGAAATTATATTGATCTCTGGGCTTAGGATAGCTTCCTACATATCCCAGTTTTGATTTGAATCAGAGTTCTCATAGTTCATTAAGTGGATTAAGTGGATGTTGTGATCATTAAAATTCTATAATCCCATGTGATTCATACATTGTTTGAGAAAAAATGGGATTTTAATGATTCAACAAAACACACACCCTCTCTTACATTGAGTGGAAAGCTTGGACCTACGATAAAATATTTTTGAGGGGAAGATGGTCGAGGGAGATAAGAGATGAACCATTCAATGTGGGATAATATTAAGGATATTGTCGCTCAGATCTTGGAGGATTAGGTACATACCGCAATGGTAGTTCCCTTGTAGGATACCAGAAAATTAGGGTGAATTCCCATTTGTTTGAATGGAAAATAATGTGTGACCCCCACTCTCCTAATTTGGAACTGGGGGCCCTGGGTCATAGAGATGATAAATGGAGGTCCTAGTCCCATTACCAAAATCTAAGATATGGAACTTCCCTAAATTATTCCTAGGGTATGTATATAAGTGATTGTAGATAAAAAACCTACAAACATCACAATAATCCTAAATACCATTGATGAAGAATGTGGGAAAACTCTTAATATATATATACAAACCCAAATAGGGGACACACTGAGGTGCCTTTCCCCCAGGATTGGAAAGTCAATAGGTTTTGGTGGAGGTTTCAACTTGGACCCATTAAGATAAGAAGACAAAAGAAGGAGATACCTGACCATGATTGGATATTAAGGGGAAGTACAAGGTTATTCATTGACCATTTTTATAGATATACATGATATTTATACAATGTATTTATGTCGTGTAGGTTCACCATACAAGTATATTTTGTGGGTGTGTCGTGCCGCTATGTTGCGTATGTGTTCTTCACAGGTCCTAGTGATGACTAAAAAAATGTTGAACATAAGAGAACTGGGCCTATTAAAGATTCAAAACTCTTAAATGATTACAAAACATGCCTATCGTATCATATTTTTTGTTCAATAATTTTTTTCGAGAGCTACCTAATAAATTATGGGGGATTAGGTGAAAGAACTACACAATGTGAGCTTTAAGAGTTCTTCCAAATTTTTTCACTCATTAAATTAGAAGACCAAGCCTCTTATTTATAGTCAAGTAGGGTGGTCTAGTCTAATAGCATTCATCGTCATAAGTCGAATATGAAGCTCCTATGCATGGCTCTTCTGTGTAGGAGTAAAGAAAACATCTTGTCACGTAGCTCCGTCACATAGCTCCTCTTCGCAGGTCTGTTGCGTATCCTCTCTACATAGGTCCCTTGGAAAGATTATACTTTTTTCTTATTTTAGCTTCATCTTGAGACATAAAAAAATTTAGAGAACGTCCTCATCATCATTTCTCTTATTTAGGTGTGTCAAAAAAATCAACCCATCCTGATTGTATTAGATTAGAATGAGGGGAATTTCATAAGGTAAGATCATAGGGGAAAGACTATGGAGTAAAATCTGAGTCACATAGGTTTGTGGTGTATCTATATCCCATAGGTAGGCTGTGTTTCTATAACATTTATGTGTGTCACGTAGTTCAATAGTGCCTATAAATAGCTATATTCCATTCTTATTTTCATCACCTAGGATCTTAGATATTTCTCTCTCCTTGTGTAGCTCATTCTCCCTACCTTTTCGTGTTGTGATCTCTTGTAGTTCACATGAATGTTTTTCAAGGTGAAATGATTTGAGCGATGGAGATGTATTGAAGATCTTTGTTGATGTATTTTTGGAAGGATCCTTGTAGATGGACCTACACAGATAACCTCATCGAATGAACTACACATATCATTTACATTGCCTTAATTTTAAATTCCTTTAAGTTAAAATATGACTTTTCAGAAGCCAAAATTACAACTTAATGGGGAAAACATTAAAAACTTATTGCAAGAAATGGATCACTTGATTACCTCCATGAATGAAACTATGGAATATATAAATGAGATGATGAAAAGTTATAGACAATACTATTATGACGATGTTGAGAGTGCTATCCCAGAACTAATAAAGGATTGATTTCATACTAATGGGAATATCCACAAATTCATTATCTTCCTCTGTAAAGACGTGGGATTTTACAAGATGACCACATTTCATCGATTAAGAAGTATATTCCAATGGATTGGTTTCTCCAATATTTCAACTATCATTAAAAGAATTTCTCCATGAAGGGTATTCCTATTCATGAGAGAACATTACATATTGGAAGCATCATACACCATTGTGGTTGTACCCTAGATATGAAAGATTAGGTTTTTGTTACAAGGCCACATTTTTATGGTTCAACATTTTGTGATTTGAAAATATAGGAGTCTAATGGTTGGAAGGAAGACAGGGATATTCATTCGGGATGAGGCGTTAAACATAAATGGATGTAGGCATTTTGGGTATGCCCATTTTCTGTAGATTTCAGGGATGTACTATTAAATGTTCACATTTATGAAGATTTCTAGATGGGAAAAAAATATGTTAAAAAAATTACATCATCCAAAAATTACCAAGTCGATGGAGTCTGCAAAAAAACACTTTTCACATGATGCACAGTGAGGTTGGTAACAGTATATGGGATATCTATCCGATATCTGGGGTTCCTATTATTGAGGAGATGAATGATTAGTTTATTCCACTAGTAACAACATGAGGTGATGTTACTAGGACACCACTATTGGATCATGAATTATTCAATATAGAAAAGTAATTTCAAAAATACAATAAATATTTTCATACAAGAGTGTGGACGGTAACTTTTATAGAAACAACAATAAGGAAATGTCCCACCTCCAGATGTCGTACTACTTATCCTTCTATAGATAATGTGGGAAATTCAGGCCAATATTGTCCCACATTAGAGAGATGTGACTACAAGAACTGGGGTTATAAAGTCAAATATAATATTGATGCAAAGTTATTCCAAGCCATCTTTCTTTCCAAGTGTCTAAGTATTTACATGCTTTCATTCCGTTATTCCGGTGGCGGTGTAAGGCCAATGAAATTTTTTAATTTAGCCAAATTGGTAGAGATAAAATATATTGGCCTAACAACTCTTGTGATGGCAATAATTTGTTATTCCAAGCTACATTTTTATAATTGGATGGATCTATTTAAACATTCCGGGCCATTCTAATTGATGTGGGGATGGATTGAGGCACACTTTTCTTCATATTTTGTTTTGAATTTAGTTATAGTCCCCAATGGTCAATTTACCAAATTTTTCTAGAAAGGATTAGGTTTTAATACATTGAACATGAAACCTGATACAATGTTGAGGGAATTGAAATAATCAGGATAATTAAACTTTTTTCAATTGGGTAACACACCAACTTGATCGTTTATTGAATATGGTAAGGAAGAAAATTCTGTGTTAAGTTCTTATATGATGGAATTAAGGGTCAATTTTTTATCAACCTTGAATGATGGTGAAATTATCTATGGATCTTACATCCCTTATAGGATTTACTTCCAATTCAAATATCTTCACCAATCAAAAACTTTTCCTCCAACTTATGTTATACAAGAGAATCTTATAATGGTATCTATACAATTATTGATTATGAACTCGTTAATAAAATCCAAATTATGAACAACATTGCTTCCATCAGATGCATCAACCGGATTAGAATATGGATATGCCAATTATTGGAAATATTCATATCATTAGGGTGATTCAACAAATTCAATATATGAGTAGAATCCACGATTATTGTTGTGCATAGAAATTGTGGTAAGATGACTAATGAAAAAGATAATATAGGGGATTTAGATGTTTCAGAACCTTTAAACCATCTTCACAGAAGGTAAACTAAGAAGACCAACGATAGAAAACCACGCCTCCATCACCAAGGGGATCAAGTCGCCATCATGAGAAAGAGATTCTTGTCACATCTTCTGATTTTATGAAAAAGAAGGGAGGCCTAAATAGGATTCCCATCCAGAGGGTGTTTAATTTTCACCACATCTAAACCATATAAAGAGAATGTTATGTGCCTACTTCAGCTATTCAATTTTGAGAGAGCTTGATTCGTGGTCTCTAAGATGCATGGTTATTCCAATAAAACAGATTTCTAATATAAGATGTGTGTGAAATTAAGGTACCTTTTTATTTTAATCTGAATAATAACATGGCTGACGTACATGAGTATATTATAGAGATGGAGACCATTGTATATGATGTCGATAGCTGTGTCCCAGCCACTAAATGAGTATCTGATATGATGAAACTAGGTATATGTGAAGGGGTAATTTATCACCCTTAATATAAATGGGACATTTATGTTAATACTAAGAATGTATTTTCGTTTTTCACTTGTTTCAATTCTACTTTTTCATTAACCATCATCAATCATGTTGAGATTGTAGTTAGCATATTTAATTTAGGTAAGGAACACCATGATAGGTTCTCAGGTACCCAAGGTATGGACCTATAGGCTCTCGCATAGATATATTAAATGATCCTCCAATGTCTCTAGAACATTCTCTAGGAGGTTGAATCATTACTGGGGTAATGGAGATAGAAAATCCATAGCCATTACATCAGGTATCTACTACCAAGAGGTCTATTTCAATTTCTACACAAGATTAGGAAAAGAAACACAATATAGCATTTAGATTGGTCTAAGGTGTATATAAATGAATTAAGTATTTGTAATTTTCTCTATAATTATAAATATTTTGATACAACATGGTGACCAATTTAATCCTTTCATAGGATCTGCATCTCTCTCATCTATTATGGGCATAAAAACTGGTCCTTTAAGAATAGTGATGAAATCCCCTAGAGAATCACAGATTCATGCTGATGAGTCTCTTACCATAATGGTCAAAGTACTGATAGAGACCACTTCATATGTACTTGTTTCTACGTAGAGAGAAAATTGTAATGATAATGTCAAATACATTTCTCTTTAATATTAAATGATTCACTAATATTATTCTCTTCAAAATATCTCAGATCGGTTTCCCTTTCCAACCGATCCTATAATTATCAAGGATGATATTCTTACTAATACAAAAGGATGGAATGATGATCCTGGGAAATCTGTAGTAGATATGGGTGCTAATTCTGGATAGGAAATACTTGATGATGTTGCACTAGTTGAATAATTGTCAAAACAAAATGTCGATGGACCTACTGTGGGCTTCAACAAATATTTTTTGGATACCTTAAATGGCGAGGATGCAATAAAATTCCAAGATAAATAATATAAAATGATGGAAGATCTTAATCCAAACATTGATATTCAAGGACCCATAAAGGATTTTGGGTACATCCATGATGAATTGAAAGGATTTAAGTCCTCATTATTTTATTTTCCATACCTAATTGTACTTCTTATACTTGGTACTTCACTTCGAAGCTCAATTTATGAATCTTTGTCTGCATAGAATGTTTTCAAAGACCTTGAATAATGTGTCATTACACTATATAATTCCTATAGTGAAGCTGGAGAAATACCAACTGGGTACCCAGTATTGGGCGAATCTTTGAAGCCTTCAATCATGAAAACTGGGTATACTCCAGAGAATAATCTTACCCAATAAACACATTCTAAAACTACTATTTTTTAGAATATTGTGGATAAATCTAATCAAGTATATTACTTATTATTTGTTAAATGTTATTGACTATCTATATCAATCACCATTGTTTACATTATTCTGAAATGGAGAGTGATTTTAGCTAACCATTTTGGGTTATCGGCTCCCATAACAAGATTGGAGGGTGATACTTCTATGTCGGCTCAAAAATCAATAGAAGTTAAATCATATACTACTTTGAGAAAAGAAGATCAAGGAGCCTCTACATGTAATTTGTTTCAAGAGTACATTATTTCACATGGTAGAGACTCAGATTCATATTTAAAGAAGCATGTTTCTCATGGAATGGCGTGTAAAATGACATGGGAAATGATTTGGACTATATTTGCCGACAATCTTATAGAAGAGATACTTTCCCATTTTGGAAAACATCCAAAACTATTTTGCTTATTGGGATCTTTTGGATTTAATTATCGCCCAGTGTACAATGTGAGGAAGGAGACCATTTTCTGGAAGGTGCAAGAATAGAAGTTTTCATAAGATCTTGAAGATGCTAAATGATTTATTAATGTTGAGATTTTCCATGATGTAGTATACAAGGAAGATGATGACCATAGAAAGAGGCCAATAGAAATTTGGAAAAAATAAATGAAGTGTTGAATTAGGTGATACATCTTCAACAGAAAATGGATGAAACTCATAAAAAGCTTGAGCAATTAAACCACACATTGGGAGAAGCCCAGATGGAAGGGATGATCGCCTTTTCCAATACTAAAGAATCACTTCATCAAGTCGAAGAGTTTGATGTATCTCATATTTCCCAACAACAAAAAATGACTAATAATGTAACACCCCGACCCTAGAAGCCCTGAGTCGATGCATTATTACATAACATTGGCATGATTATAAGGAATCAAGTCCTGAAAGACCGATCAGTTTATCAATCTTGTAAAATATATTACATACATGAACATTACATTACACATTAGAAAATAAAACACAACATAAATGATCCTTAATTAATGCCATTAATCCCGTATATTAACCCTATTTATCAATCATAATACCCTTCATAGAATCCTGGGAAAATTAAAACATTGAAAGGGGTGAGCTCAGATGCTCAGTAAGGATAACAATATAATGGAAACTTTTCTAAATAAGCATAAACATTTAAGGAAATGTATAAGACAAAAACAAAGTCCTTTTAAACATAACATTTAGCATAACATGGAAAATACACAATAAAATAAAGCTATTTACTTATTCACATGGATATTTTACTAGACAAATAATCACATGCAATATCAATAGCCACTTTCATAATGATGGAATACATAATTCAGACTTCATAACCACATAGTCAAGGCGTTGTGCCAAGACTACAAATAAGATTTTTTCAAGGCCATATTCCAATAAACTAGTTTGTGTCATGAGACCTACCGATGCATCAAGTAGCTATAGTGCACTCTACCTGTCAAATACTAATTCCAATGCATTCATCAAATGAAAAGGTTTAAACATTATATAATCATTCATATTAAAAATAGCATATGAAATGTCAATACATTATCCATAAACTATGAATGGGATACAAATAACACATCCACAATAAAACAGGTTACAAAACCATCAATACAATATGGATGATTTTTATCATAATAAATTATCTTCAATCAAGTTTAAAAACTATCAATATATTTTGACATAGATGAAAATTAATTGTAAAACTATTTGATAGAAATATCTACTTTTCATGAAAACATTTAAAAGTCACACAATTGTAAAAGGAAGACATTTAAAAAAAATTCTATCAAAGTGTCACATAACACTTTGAAACTTTTTAAAGGAATTAACATTTTAAAAACAGTCATGGTTATATAAATTAATCCTTAAAAACCATTTTAAAAACATGGACATTAATGAGAATGATTTAGAAGAATAAATATCTAAAACATTTAAAATGATATTTTGGTAAGAAAATTACTTAAAATAATCCCTTTTAAAATTCATTTTCAAAACATTATCATGGATAATAAATATTTCCTAATTGATACTAAGGTAAAAAACATCCTCGGATAATAATGAGATTGTGAAATTTACCCTTACCTTGTACTTTTCTTTGGTCAAGGGTATGTTAAACTCCTGTATAATGACCATAGTATTTTATTAAATTATACCATAACCATATTACTATTTATTATGTCATACATAATTCATTTATTACTTTATAGTACCCATATAATAATGATTTCCATGTTAAATGTACATTTTGGCTAATAATCCCTTTCTTTATCGTACATGTTTTAACATATTATTCTAGATAGTATCATTTAGATAATTATTTATATAATTCCATAATATAAAACTTGATTTTATATAATATATATTTATAATATAAATATTCATAATAGACAGATATATGAAATGGAAGTGACAGTTTATGGAGACGGTAGGCCGTACGCACGCATAAAAGTTGTTTCTGTTTTCCTATCGTATTAAATGAAATTAAGTGAATAAGATATATATAAGTATATATATATTTATCCATTATCATTATTATGAAATATATTACATACTTTTTAATAGTATATATTTTTATAATAATCGTTGAATGGGGACTGCGGGAATTAATTTAATCACGTCGTTGAGACGGTAATATGTAAGTACGCACGAGCGACAATATCATTATATTGATGGAGAAATCGTATATAATTGGATAGTATATCATATATAATGAATCACTAAAATGTTATATTTATTATTTACATCAGTTATACTCATTATTATACCCATCCAAATAATAGAGTGTTTGAATAACAAACTACATAACGACGTGGCGACAGTAAGCCATACGTACGCACGTATGATGACTTTGTCATTCATATAATGGATATAATAATGAATATAGTTGTACCATTTTTATAATAATATCAAAATATATAGGATATAATTTATTTTTTATATTATAATTGAAAAATCAAATAGAGGAAGAGGAAGTAGAAAATAACATGAAATAGGTGATCAAATATTTATCTCTTCTTTGGGTTCTTCCTTTTGATTTGATAAAAATGGCTCCATAGGTTGGATTTATGACCAAATGAAGGAAATTAGGAGGAGGGGGGAAATTTTTGGAGGATATTTGGGTAGGGGTTGGTCGAGCCAAATGGCTTTGGAGGTGTGAAATTTAGTGAATGGGAAGTTCCCTTTTATAAGAGAGCTGAGGGTCACTTTAGGAAAAGCTTGAAATATTATATTATAATAAAATCATGTTCAGTTTATAATGGCTCCAAAATGTTTTAATTAGAGTATAAGGTAAGGATGTATTGAAAAAATATCAAACAATAGAATTTATACAGATTTAGGTCATCATATTAACCTTATTTTTTAGATCTAACATTAAGATAAAGAGTTTGAAATTTACCATGTCTTTTGGTATTTGTATATGATATGGTTAATAAAATTACTATAACAATCCATGAAAACCCCATTTGGTTCATAATTAATATATATATAACTGTATCTATTTCCATTGGCCAAACTTATATTTTTATGGGTATTATTGAAATTATTTATATCATATTTGTTTTAAAAACTCAATTATGTCAATTTTGACACTATTTAGTATTTGATTTTTTTGAAATCCATAAAAACGTCATCACTTCGAAAAATATTTATTTAACCAACACTAACATGTCATATTAACCTATAAAATTAGTGGAATTCATCAAAAGATTAAATTTACATTAATTTGGATATTTATAATATCAATTATTTTAATATTTCATTAATAGGTAATTATTCCATCATCATTGTGTGAAAAATAAATAAAATTATATAATATCTAAAAATTAGAAATAAAATAAAATTAGGTATTAAATAATTTTAGTTTTCTAATAAATATTTATAGTCTAATTTATACAATGTGTAACCCTATATTAAAAATGGTTTAGTTATTAACCATTGACTTCAACTTTTTTAACTCTTCTTTGAATTAAATAATAATAACTATCCTAATCTAATACAAGTGGACCTAAAGGATCATATTTTATTCCTAAGGCTGTTTTTGGATGAATTATACTTATCTAATATAATTTGTACATTTTTTAGTGTAATTATAATATCATATTTACCCTTAATTTCCTTATTTACTTATAATCTTGGTAAATAAAAGTCAAAAGTTACTATTCAAAAAAAATTATTTTCATCTTATTGAACCACATTTTAATTACTGATATTAATTGTGTCTCTCAGATTTTTGAAATTCAACTTGAAGAAGTGGTAAAATTATGTTTTATGAAAATTTGCAAATTCTCCTAGACGGTGGGTTAAAAAGGTTAAAAAGTTCAATAAAATTTTATATATCTAATTTTATTATAAAATGACTCCAATGAATTACATTGACCACATATATGTTTTATATATCTTCTTTTACTAAAAATAAATTTAAATAATATAAATACTTATTTAAATAAAAAGTCAATTTAAAATAATAACGTAGGCTTTTTAATTACTCATAAAAAATTGAATGTCTTCATAAAAATACAAAAAATTCACCCAAAGAAAATTTTGATATTAAGAATTAAAAAATGAAGTCTATTTTACCAAATTAAAAAAATAGAAGTAGAATTTATTAATTTAAAATTAAATCCAGCTGTCAAAACCAAAAAGAGGGTTTTTAAAATTAAAAACTATCAAAAGATTGACATGTATTTATGTCAAATTGAAATGTGAAATTACTTATACTGACCTAAATTGTATTAAATGATTAAAATATAATCTATTTTTACTTAAAATCCTTTTAAATAAATAGATTTACAAATCTAAATTCTTTTCAATAAAAATGTTGTTTTCAATTAAAACATTTTGTTTTTCGCTACTTGTCAAAATTTGAATGTTATCAGAAATGTACCTAAAAAATTTCAAATTTTTTTTTATGTCCCAATTTTAATGAAGAAGTTTATTTTATCATATGGAATATATAAAAGTGTCAACTATCGGATTTTTAATGGGTTCAACTATTAAAAGGTGGTAAAATTTCATTTTTGAAAAATACTTCTTTTATTTGAAAAAATTAAATTTTTCTCATATTTTGTCTAAGAAACACATAATATGGATTCTAAAATTTTATAGAGTATATAAAATTCATAATTAAGTTAACACTATTCATAACCGGTTTTCGAACGGGTGGTTTGGTAAGTCGTGGTGCGCTCGAAATCTTTGTTACGTGTAACGCAAGTTATTGAATTACATGGATGTGATAACATACTATGAAATATTGGGGTGTTACATTCTCTAATCGTTCAATAAAATTTGTCCTCTAAATTTGAAATTATTTTTCAAATGTTAAAGGTTAAAAATATATAAATATTTTTGTGGAAAACCTACATCAGAAATTGGTTCAATAAAATTTATTCTTAATAAGAGGGAAAATAAAAATGAAAATGTCACCACTAACATAGGTTTTTGAATAGGACAACATTGGTGGAAATTAAGAAAAAATAATAGGTGTGTGAATGTAAATATTTATTAAGAGTGATTGAGGTCATCAATCACAAAATAGTGTAAAATTGAGGGCCTCAAAGCCGTCAATGTAAAATGATGTAAAATATCATCAGTTTCAAAAATCATATTCTATTAGGATAACACATTTTTAGTTTCCAGATCCCTTCTCTAAAGTAGAAGAATTAATATATTCATAGATCAAGAGGAATATATATATATATATATATTTATATATATACATGACATGTATAGTTTAATCCTTCAACTAATTCCTACTACAGACTTATCATTCACTTCAAAAGATAAAAGAATTAAAAAAATATTTTATTTATCCTGATTGTATAGAGTTCCAAAAATAATGAACTTATAATTCAAATTTTAAACTATTTAAAAAAACTACATTATACAAACTAGGACATCACAAATTCCAGTGGTAGGTGATCATCCCTTGTCACCCTTTGGTTGTGGGATCATGTCTCGCGGCCTTGTCGAATGCAACGGGTTGTCGCTCGACCTCTAGGTTGTAGGTTTTATGACAATCCAAAAGTAATCTCAAGAAATCATTTGACCTTAACAATAGTATACAATTTCAAACATAATCAATTGCAAACTTTAGACTTATCCAAAATAATTCTGTCCAAGCTCACAGTTCAAAATTTATAAAGATGGTAAACACAATGAGGATCCCTTTTGCCACATAATAACCTGTGAATACCTTCTTTATGTGTTCTTTTAAAACACTGTAACACCCTTAATTTCCATAAAACCTTATTGATTATATTAATGCTCCATTTTTCCTTATAGAACACTGGATATACTCCATCAGTCAAAAAATATTGTAATCTCCAACAATTATGGAATATACAAATCATTAGTCAGTTCCAAGGATGTCAATAATATCTAATATAATTTATCAAAATCATTCATATCTTATAACAAAATCACTAACACTATTTTAGAATCATATAATGTTTTATTTTCCACTCAACCATATATTTTCCCAAAATTTAACCTTCCATTGAGTAACTTTTTTGGTTCCACACTATATCAAGTCCTTAATAAAATAGTACTACAGTTGAACCCTTATTTATTTCCATAATTAATATAACTATTACATCATTGATATAACACCAAAATGAAACAATTCATTAATAAAAACATAAGACCACTAGTTATTCCTCTTCATCTGTGGTACTATCATAAATTGATTATTATCAAATAGAATCCTTTGGGGAATATCTTGATGATTTGTACATTGATTTTCATAGTGTCCCAACACCTCATAGATGAAGAATTTTACATTTGAATCCTTTTTTACTCTTTCAATCACGTACTCGGTATCCTTTTATCTGGGATTTTAACAAACTCCAATTCCCTTCAATCATTTTCCAAGGTGATTTTTTCCATAGTTATCACATATGGGAAAATCCTTCATTCACTTATTCCCTTTATCCATCTTTCTCATGACCATCATTTTCTTCTCTGGATTCCTTTCAAAGACATAGGACTAAGAAATTTTTTTATGTATCTTGTTAACACATGATAATATTTTTTCATATGATGATAATACATAGGAGACTATATCATTTCTAAATGTTGGATTAATACCATGAAAGATCTGATCCTTCTTACTATTTGGATCATCCGGATGGATGGTGTTCGTATTCTATCTACTGGGAACCATTTCTAAACAACAACATATAATAGGTTAGTTTATGAATCACAATTAAAAATTCCAAACATGTAAAATACCTAACGTATATTGAAAAGTTTATGCATATAATGCATAATCATAAAAATATTTTCATTGAAGAATTATTTACTCATAAGTCCTTCATAATTTCTTGAAATAAAAATATGAATTATGCTAGGTATATCCCCCTGCAGTGTCGTAACCAAGAGTGCAGCAAGTCCCGTTGTTATCGACCATGATACCTAAGGTCAACCCCAAAACTCTTTGTCAGAGTTTTAACACCTATTTACATTTGTTCCAGAGCTGCCTCTATCTTATCGTATCTAGACGGGGATGTATTGCATGGAAAATTCACAAAATCACTACATAACCAAAATTCTAGGAAGTTCTTCTATTCTATTCCTCAATGTCTATAAAAGTGTAATTTTATGTAATCTGAGTTTATCTAAATCCATTTCCATGGTTGTTGTTAAACTTTCTCTGATACCAAATATAATGCCCCAACCCTAGATGCCTAGAGTTAGTGCATTATTATATAACATGGTCATGATTAGAATGAATCATGTCTGGAATAACTGATATGTAAATCTGTCTTGGAAAATAGATTACATAGATGAATGTTACATTACATATTAGAAATTAAAACACAACATAAATGAATCATTGAGATTTCTATTAATCGCATAGCTTAACCCTTATTATTAATCATAAAAATGTTTTTGAAATCCTAGGAAAATTAAAACATAGAAAAGGGTGACCTTGAACTCTTTGTAAGGATAAAAATATTGCAGGAACTTTCCAAAATAAGCATAAACATTTAAGGCAATGTATAAGACTAGAAAAAAGTCCATTTAAACTTATACATCATTATAATATGGCGTTGATACAGTAAAAAAATTCTATTTACTTATTCACATGGATATTCTACTGGTCGAATAATCAGATTCAATATCAATGGCCACTTTCATAATGATGGAATGCATAATGCCAGAATTCATAACCACATAGTCAAGGCCTTGTGCCAATACTACAAAAAATATTTTTTCAAAGCCTTGTGCCAAGATAGTAGTGTGTCTCTTGAGACCTGCCAATGCATCTATGAGCTATAGCGGTCTCCAAACGTCCCTTAATAAGTCCAACTCATTACTCATATGAAAATGTTTAAACATAACATAAAAATTCTTATTAAAACTAGAATAATAAAAGTCATTACATTATCCATAAACCCTGAATGGTATAAAAATAACACATCCACAGTCAATCATATCACAAAACCATCAATACAATTTGGAAGATTTGTATCATAATAAATCAACTTCAAACATGTTTAAAATCAATCAAAGGATATTGACATAGATGAAAATTATTTGTAAAACTCTTTGAGAGAAATATCTATTTTTCATGAAAACATTTAAAAGCCACACAATTAATAAAGGAATAAATTTAAAGTCATTTTTGTATCGAATTTTCCAATACAACTTTGAAAATTTGTAATGGAATTGAAATTTTAAAGACATTCATGTTCATATAAATAAATCCTTAAAAACCATTTTGACAACATGGACATTAATAAGAATGATTTTGAAGAATAAATATTTAAACCATTTAAAATGGTGTTTTACAAAAACATTCGCATAAAACAGATCCCTTTGAAAAGCCTTTTACGAAACATGGAAATGGATAATAAATATTTACCAAAAGATACTTACATAAAAACAACCTCAGATAATAAAGAGATTGTGAAATTAACCCATACCATGTACTTTTCTTTGGTTGAGGGTACGTTAACATCCTGTATAATGATGATAGTATGTTATTAAATTATACCAGAACCCTATTCATATTTATTATATCATTAATTATTCATTTAAGACAATATAATACCCATTTAATAATGATTTCAACGTAAAATTAACTATTTGGGTAATAATCACTTTCTTTGTCGTACATGTTTTAACTTGTTATTTTTGATCGTATCAATTAGATCATGATTTAAATAATTCAAGAATATAATTCTTGATTTATATATCATATATATTTAAAATATAAATATTTATAATAGATATTTATATGAAATGAGAGGCACCGTTAATGGAGATGGTAGGCCGTACGTATGCATAAACACTATTTCCGTTTTCATATAGTATTAAACAGAAGTAAGTGAATAAGATATATGTAAGTACATACATATATAAATATATATAGTAGAATTATTATGACATATTTTACATACTTAATAACAATATATATTTTTATAACCATTGTTGAATGATGAACATGGGAATGAAACTAATCGCTTCATAGATACGGTAATCCGTACGTATGCACGAGCGACAATATCATTATATTGATGGAAAAATACAATGTAATTGGATAGTATATGATATTTAAATATTCATTGAAATTTTATATTTATTATTAACATCATTTATACTCATTATTATTCCCATCAATACAAAGAATTATTTGAATAACAAACTACACGGCAATGTGGAGATGGTAAGCCGTACGTACGCATGTATGGTGACATAGTCATTTATATGATGGAGAAAATAATGAATATGGTTGTAAACTATTTATAATAACATCATATTGTATATAAGATGTCTGAGTTATTATTTTTAATTGGAAACAATAAAGAATGGTGAAGGAAAAGAAGAAAATAACTTGAAAGAGGTGATGGAATATTTACCTCTTCTTCAGGTTCTTCCTTTTCATTTGATCAAAACGGCTCTTGAGGTTGGCTTTCTGACCAAAGAAATGCCTCTAGGATGAAGGGAGAGATGTTGGGATGATATTTGGGTATGTGTTGTCCAATCCAATGGTTTTTGAGGGGTGAAATTTAGAGAATGTTTAGCGCACTTTTATAAGAGAGGTGAGGGTCACTTTAAGAAAAGCTTGAAATATTATTTTATAATAAAATCATTTTCGGTTTCTAATGTTTCGAAAATGATTTATTTAGAGTATATGGTGGGTATTGGTCTAAAAACGCTCAACCAATAGGATTTAGATAGGGTTAGGTCAACATATTTATCTTATCTTTTAGACTTGACAATTAGTTAAATAGTTTGACATTTACCATGTGTCATTGTATTTTTATATTATCTAGTTAATAAAAAGACTATAAAAATCCAAGAGAACCCCATGTAGTTAATTATTAATATATATAACCTTATTCAAGTCATTTTTCTGATCCTTATATTTTTATGATTATTATATCTGTTAATAAAATAATATTTGATTTGAAAAATCCTTTGTGACAATGTTGACACAATTTAGTATTTGATTTTTTTGGAAACCCATAAAAAATTTATCACTTCGAATAAAATTTATTTAACAAACCCTATCATGTCATATTAGGATAGAAATTTATTTGAATTCATCATAAGTATCGATTTAGTTTTTTTTGGATATTTATAATATCAATTGTTTTAATATTTCGTTAATAAGATAATTACAACATCATCATTGTGTCATAAGTAAATTAAATAATATAATGTATAAATATTATAAATAAAAAACCTTTATTTAGAAAATATTTTTAGGTTTTTAATAAATATTTATATTTGAATTTAAAATGTCCATAACCATATATTAAAATTGTTTTACTTATTAAACATTCAATTTAACACTTTTAACTCTTCTTTGAATTAAATAATAAAAAATGTCCTAATCTAATCCAAGTGAACCTAAAGGATAATCTTTTATTCCTAATGTTGGTTTTTGTCGAAATATAATTATCCAATAGAATTAAGACATGTGTTAGGGTAATTATGATATCATTCTTACCCCTAAATACCTTATTCACTTTTAATAGTGGCAAATAAAAGTCAAAAGTTACTATTCAAAAAAAATTATTTTCTTCTTATTGAACCAATATTTATTTACTAATATTAACCGTGCATCTCAGAATTTTGAAATTAAACTAACAAAAGAAGTAAAATTATGTTTTATGCAAAGTAGCAAATCCACCTAGAAGATGGGTAAAAAAGGTTAAAAAGTTCAATAAAATTTTATACATCTAATTTTATTATAAAATGAATCTAATGACTTATAGTGAACATATATAGGTATTATATACCTACATTTACTTAAAATAAAATTAAATAAAATAAAAAATTATTTAAATAAAAGGTCGGGTTTAAATAATAATGAAGTGTTTTTCATTATTCATCCAAAATTGAATGTTTCCAGAAAAATACCAAAAATTCACCCAAAGATAATTTTGATATTCCAAATTCAAAAATGATTTCTATTTTAAAAAATAAAAATTATATAATTTTCATTATTTAATTTTAAATTAATTCTCATTGTCAAAACCAAAAAATGAGTTTTTAAGAAGTACAAACTAGTAAAAGATTGACATGTGTTTATGTCAGATATAAATGTTAAATTACTTATAATGACTTAGTTGTATTAAATTATAAAAATATAATGTAATTATACTTCAAATAATTTCAAATTCATAGTTTAACATGATAAATTATTTGTATTAAAAAAGTTTTTTTTCAATTAAAACATATTATTTGTCACTAATCGTCAAAATATGAATGTTTTCATATTAGTACCAAAAATTTATCGAAAATAAATTATTATTTCCTGATTTTAAAGAAGTAGTTTATTTTTCCAAATTTAATACATAAAAGTGTCAAATATTGGATTTAAAAAGGGTTCTCCAATTAAAAGGCGGTAAAATTTAATTTTTTAAAAATAAATATTTTATCTAAAAAATGAATTTTTTTCTTATATTATGTCTAAGAAACACATAATATGGATTCTTATATTTTATATAGTATTTAAAATTCATAATTTAGTTAAAACTATTCATAACCACTTTTTGAACAGCTAGTTTGGAATGTCGTGGTTCGTTTGAACGTGTTGTTTCTTGTAGAGCACGTTATTTAATTACATTGTAGATATAACCTAATATGGAATCATGGGGTGTTACAGATTAGTCTCATTAATTTGTTCAATTGATGAAAAATCATGCTAGTAGTTTCTATTAATACAAGACAAAGAGGCTCCATTCGGTGGTTGTCCCTATAATTTTTACAAATGAGTGAAAATAATGTTGTCTCCAATCATATATGTCTCCGTTGTTGATTTCTTTCTATAATTTCTAAATCAATTGTGATTTTAACTTTTTTAAACATCAAACCATTTTGTCATATTATCATAATTAAAATAATAGGAATGGTGGTGCTAAAAAATCATCTACTTAAGAAAATGAGAATATTGAGCATAGTTTGATTTTTACTAGGGTTTTATAGAGAAACCCCAAAAAAAATTTATATTTTGAATTTGTATGGCTTAGTATTTCATAATTTATACAAAATGAAAGTCTAGTGAGCTAAGACTTGTCTTGTGTCCATATTTATTTTTTTAGGTTCTCAATTTGGTGAGTACTTTGATACTTGTTTTTTAAAGTTAGTGTTATTCATGTTGGACTAATAAGGATAGTGTTTCTAGTCAAATAGCTTTGATAATAAATTTTTAAATTATATCCCAAAAAAGTTTTAGTGGCTAAATATTTCTCCAATATTTTATAGATACATCCATGTTGAATCTTGAGTCATAATTTTTATGGTTACCAAATCTAAAACATGATGTATAAACATAAATGATGTGTTTTCCAATAATGAATTTACCTCCATTTGACAAACTAGTTATGGGAACTGTATAACAAAGGGCCAATATGGGCACATGCTGCATAACTAATCAATCACATATTTTGACTAATAGTTCCATTATTTAGGTGAATATTACACAAGGCCCCGTAAGGGCATGCATTGTATAGTCAGACAGAAGAGATATTAAAATATTTACAATTTATTTTTAATAGACAATAAAAATTAAGATTTGGGTTACTTAATACCACAATGGGTAGTTTTACCAAGGAAAGAGATCTAAGAGTAAAGAACCATCTATGCCGAAATAAGTCAATAATGGGGAAAACACATCAGTAAAAAATTTTGTCTGAGGAATGGTTAAATGTTTTCTGAAAGTGGGATTTCAGATATCATACTATGATGTTTTAAAATCATGCAGCGAGGAAATTATAATATGAAATTTAATGCGATGTAGTGAGGGTATAAAACTGTGCAGTTTCATGTCATGTAGTGTGGGAATTGTACTGTTCAGTTTCATGTCACGTATTGAAGAAATTGTGCTGCATTAATTTAAGATCATTATCAATGAACAAAGGTTAATGAATCTACATTTTCTTGATAATTAATTCTGAAAACATACTATTATATTTGGTTTGAAAAGAAAGAAATAGAAGCCGTGATTTTGGAATTTCTAGAACATGAGAATGATAGAAAAAATAGCCTTAAAGGCATTAGAGGATGTCTATTCCATGAAAAAATATACACTTATTTAATGAACCGGTTATTGGGATTGTATTATGCAGGGCCGATAAAAGTAAAATGAAACTTTGCCAAACAGTGACATATTTTGACTGAGAGTCCTGTTATATAGGTTAATTCTAAAAGGTCACCTAGGGGTACATACATCATAGTAATGAAAAATAGATCTTAGGTACCAGACATTGAAATTAAAAATGCCTAATAATGTTTATAGAGATTCATATTTTCTAAATCACAAGGGTTTGTAGATGGAGGAAGGTACCTGAATACAGAAAGAGTGTTTCCAATCATTATTTCCAACGAATCAGAGGAATAAAACTTCTACGATGGTCTAACCCAAATGTAGGAAGTATGTTGTCTGTAGTTTTATGTCATAAAACTAGGATAAAAATATAATTGAAACATTAGATGATATGTAATCAAATGATATTAGGTTATTTCAATATTCATTTAACACGGAGAGATGAAAAATTTGTAAACCATGGCCTTGAATACCTTCAAATCAAGATAATGGTAACGAAAAAAATATGCATGGATGATCGCTTTAAGATACACATTCTTGTATATTTTCATCAAAATTTGCTGGTGAAAAAACCAAAATAAAGTTTCCATTAATTTAAGAACCCATTATGGTTGTTGTATTATGCAGGGAAAACTAAGGAATATGCTCCATAGACAAAAAGTTTAATATGATGACTGAAAGGAATATTTGTAGGTGACTTATTCAAGGCCACCTATGGGAACATATGAAATATTTATGCAAAAGGGCTCTCAGGTATCATAAAATCTACAACCAAAAACCATAAGAATGATTTTGAAGATATTAAAGTGTTTAATATGAGGTGTGTGAAGTATGAAAGGGAGTAATGTTCAATGAACAAGTGAAATATTTGAATCAATATTGGACAAGTGTTTAATGTCTCTTAAATAGATCTAACTCATATGTAAAATAGGGACATTTATTTTTTCCTTGGTGGGCTCTCTTAGAGAGGACCCAAAATGAATACCCCGACATATTTTGTTAATTATTTTCCGGGATAGGTAAAAATTTATCCCGTGGGTTGGACTACGAACTATGGCCATGTTTTCACTATGTATTACAATAGGTTGAGAATCAATCCATGAATTTTTCTTTGGGTGCATTGTTGTCTAATTTATTACAGCAAGGACATTATTTGATTTCAACGTGAAAAGAAATGTTGTGTCTATACTAGATAATTTAACTCATATTTCACTATATATACCATATTGATGAGAATCAAGCCACATATAGTTCTCAAAACATTCCCTATACTAGTTTAAATCACATACATTGGGAATAAAAGGTATTTTTTTATCAATGTTGTTACCTTGATCAGAGGTTTTGGCTTCTCTACCTATCACATTGAAATAAGAATCATTCCAAATGATATTCTTGATAACATCAATTGAAACACCAATTGAGGTTGATGTATCATATAGGGTTTTTTTTAAAATTTTGGAATAATGGTTAAAATTAAGACACTAAATACTAGGAAGATAAAAATATGTATCCTAAATGAGTACTCTATATATATCTGGTTCATATACAGGATGAGAAAAGGGAAATAAATTTCTTTTTGAATGCGGTGTGGCCAATGACTAGAGATCTAGTAATCATTATGTATAAAATATGGATGAGAATAAATCCAGACATAGTTATTGGGAAGAGGTCTCTATGAAATTATGATTCCAACATAGGGTGAAATGGAACTCATGTGCCACTAAAGAGTAGAAATGATGTGAGTAATCATTGCACATGGAATCACTTTGTTTTTATGAAAAGTAATGGAAATGTGATGTATCTTATGGTATTACATAACATAAAACGAAGATGATGATAACTGTACAGTTTAACATCATATAGCCAAGAAAAATGAACTCATGCAGTTTAATGTCCTCTGATAAACACAATGATGCGATGTATTTTAATGTCCTACTACATAGACACAAATGGTTTTTATGATTTTAAATTTCATGCATCTTAGTACTTAGTGTTTGGTAGTTTAGAGTCATGCAGTAATGAAAAATGATGTGTAATAAAACAAATAACATCTCCATGAATCTTGCATCAGTTGGAGTGGTAATAAGTTCTCCATCCCTTATGATTAGGGGATATGTTCCATTACAGTAGACCTTCTTTAAAGAGTATGGTCCTTCCCACTTAGGCTCATGTTTTGGAAGTTTCTCTCCAGTTATTATCAGAGTCCGGAGGACTAATAAAAATTCTCCTTGAAGAAATTAGTAGAGCCAAAAATTCTTGTTAAAATATCATTCTATTAAATTCTGATAGTCATCCAAATGATTCAGCATATGAAATCCATTTGCATCTAATCACTCCAGATCAGCAAATCCCTTCTGATATTTTTCACCTATAGATTACTGATCACAGATTGGAACAAAGTGTAAAGGAATTTGAATTAGAAAAGAATAGACTACTTCTCGTCTATACACCAAATAATATGGATTTTATTCTGTGGTAGTATGGGTAGTAGTCTAATAAGCCCATAAAGTATGTGAATGATTACCAGGTCAAGATTTTTTTTCTTTATCCACCATTTTCTGGACTATATATGATAGGTTCTTATTGAAATCCTTTATCTGTCTGTTGGCCACTACGTGATAGCGAGATGAATGGTTGGATTTGATATTGTGTTCCGGATATAACTTCTTTATCTCAAATGACCTGAAGTTCATATCGTTATTCATTAATATGGTATGAGGGACACCAAATCTGGTAATGATATTAGCTTTGAAAAAGATAAAAATTATTTTGGCCTCAACATCTTTGAGGTGTATTCCCCCAGTCCATTTTAAAACAAATCCATATGAGTAGTAATATACATGAACTTCTTAGTTGTTTCCAGAGGAAAAGTTCATACTAAATCCATTCCTCATGTTCCAAATGACCAGAAGTATTTTGTAATATGTACTAACTCTGAGGGTTTATGAATGAAGTTGGTATGAAATTGGTAGGGGTGACACTTTTTGGTGTGATCAGTGTGATACTACATCATTGAATGATAGAAGTATCCAAGTCATAGGATTTGATATGAAAACCTATTTGTAGACTGCTAAGCTCCACAATATCATACATGTACTTCTTTCATGACATCTGTAGTTTCATCTCCATCAATAAACCAAATGAGGACTCCATCAAATCCACTTTTTTAGATTATCTTATGGTAATCTGGGATATCATAAAGAGTGAAATTGAACACTCACTTCCAAATATGTACTTTTTCATCCCTATCTGGTTGAAATACACCATTTTTAATTTATTCTTTGATAGATTTTATCCATTTTTTAGAATGACCATATGGCTTGAAAATAATCCTTATCTTATTAATTTTCTCCATTCAAGTTTCAAAAGAAGTAAAAAAAAACATTAATATGGACAATATTGATGATTTTATCATCAATGTTTAGATCTTTTAGGGTTGTGGATGCATTAACCAATGCATCATCATGGGAATTGTTTTATCGTAGGACAAATGAGAAAGTTGGCTCTGAGGGAAATTTATCCATTAACCTGCTAATATAAGCACATAAACTAATTGACCCTTATTTTCAAATAGCATAATCTACATTGATCTGTTTAATTATAGATTCTGAATAACCTATCACTTTTAGGTGATTCACATGTACCTGGTGTGCCAATTTCAAGCCAGAAATGAGAGCATAATATTCTGTCTCATTGTCGGTATCACCATTTGTTAACAGAAAGGAATATGGAAAAATCTCCTTTTCTGGGGATATAAGAACAACTCCTAACCCAACTTTGATGATTTTAGGGTTTCCCATTCACTTCCGAGTCGGCCTTTAAGAGGAACCATTAATGAACATTTCCCATGTTAGAATATTATCTTGAATATATAAAATTTCTTCGTTAGGATGTCCATTATTCAAAGATGTATCTTCTATAGATGAGTGTTCATGCCGGTTTTCTGATAAGTAATGTCCTTTAATTTCTTTATGAGGAAAAAATGGACATAGATTTATTGAAAAAGAACTTCCCACCATGCCAAATGTCTTGTAAGAATAGGATAACTGATGATAAATTTGGGTGGGTAATTGCAAGATACAGAGTGAACCACTTGTTGAGGTAGGTAGTTCCTCATCTTCTGAACTACAATGAATAATGACAAGAAGTACTTCTTGATACCTGAATATCATGTCTCTGTAACATGCCTAGTTCGACTGAGATAGTAATGGTTGTTTGCATACCAATCATCAATCTTTTGGGCAAGGAAGGCACCCAATGATTGCTCTAAATCTCTCACATATAGAATAAGTGGATTTCCTATAATAGAAAGCATTAATACTGACGTACTCAAGAAATATTTATTTAAGGTGTCAAATTCATATTTTTGGTCTTCTTTATATTAATATTTAACTCCCTTATTCATTAATCTGATGATGGGTAAACACACACTTGCTAAATTAGAGTTAAAGCACCGAATATAGGACATGTTACCTTGAAATCCTGTCAATTCCTTCAAATTTTGAGGAGTTTTCATTCCATGTATTTATTTTTCTTCTCATGACTATCATAGATGACACTATCTAATAAAACAAGGTCGAGGAATTTTCCAAAGGTAACCCTAGAAGAACATTTCAAGGGATTTATTTTCAATTTATGTTGTCGACTATTACTGAATATGGTCTCCAGATCTATCAGGTGATTAGAACGTTGATAGGATTTAACAATTAGATCATCCATATGAAATTAGAAAAAAATTATACGATGGTTTTGAAAATATGGTTCATGGATTGTTGATAAATTTAACCTGCATTATTAATCCAAATGACATTACCCAAAATTAAAACACACATTGAGGGGATCTGAAGGTTGTATAATCCTCATCCCCTAGGTAAATTTGGATTTGATTGTACACAGAGTTTCCATCCATGAATGAGAGTGCCTCGTAGCTTTCTTTTGCACCCATCAAAAGTTATGTTATTGGAATTGGAAAGTCCTCTTTTGTACAATGCTGGTTATGATCTTATAAATCAATGAAAACTATTATTTTGCCATTATTCCCTTTCACCAGGACAATACTAAATAGCCATTTGGGATATTTCACCTCTTTGAAAAGGTTATCTTTGATGACATTTTCGGCTTCATCTTCAATTTTATGGGTGTGATTTGTGTGAGTTCTTCTTCCTACCTACATAAATCCTTGATGATCTTCTAGAAAACTCAAATGATGAGTGGACACATCATTATTAAGGGAATAAATTTCTATGTAATTCCAATAAAATATAACTCTTTGTTTCCTTATAAATATTTTATACATATCATTATCATCCAATGTCAAGGCCACACTAATTAGAATATGTCATGGATCATCTTCTATACCAAGTTTATTTCTCTAAACTCATCCATAATGATAGATTCACCTTCCTAAAATGATCAAGGTGTGTCCCTGACATATTTTTATTCATCTTCCTTACATATAAATTCCTCTATTTGTATTTGAAGGGTAGGTGATGAAATAAAACCCTCAGAGCTAGTGGAGGAGTCTATATTTGAACATCCTAAAGAAGATGCAACCATTTCAGGCACTACTGATGATTGGGGTTCCTACTGGAGCATTGAAGTGAGAATTACGGGTTGCAAAAATAAACATCCTTGTACAACTTTATTAATATAACAACTTATCATATCCTGATTGATGAATCAAATTCTTTCTAATTTTCTTTGGATGAGATGAAGACATCACAATTTAATCTCTCACTATCAATAATTTCTTCCTCGTGGTCAGGCTTGATTTTCACAACTGACATTATGAAAGGCATTAGACTAATGTTGGTATTTGGGTATATCATTTCAATTTGATTGATATAAAACACATAATCTATACTCATATGATTGAATGGGTTAGCCGGGATCTTTTCTAGACCATTAAGAGCATTGATTCTAGTTACATCTTTTTCCACGGAACTCATTCCCATTATGTGATACAATGTCGCCTCAATATACTATTTTTCATAAGTTTTGAATGGGTCTTTGTCACCATACAAGGGTATAATGTGTCCATGTAAAACATCATCCTCATCTTCATTCATTAGATATATGATTTCATGAAATTCTACAACATCATTATCTTTATGGTAAACCTCATCAGCAACAACCTTTGTTTCAAACTCTCGAGAAAATAAAGAATCCCCAATAAGTGCTTCTCGAAGATCTTTTGAAAATGTCAAGGCAGCATAGATTGATAACATGTCTGGTATAGAGGATAGATGTTTCAAATCATCGTAATTTTGGTCCAAAGGACTATGTTTTCTAGCATGAAGATGCGGTTTTCTAGGAACCTTGGAAGTTGAAGCACCTAAAGTTGATGTACCATTTGTCGGGCTAGAAGGTGGAAATAATTCTGAATTTATAATATTTTACTGACTAATTATGACTATTTTCTGAGGAAGTGATGGCATAACCTCTAATATTTCATCCAATATGACCATGTCAGGGATGATCCTTTCATGTATGAATTAATTTTCATGATCTAGTTATGCTCGTTGAAGCGATCTCCCATGAGTTTCAACCACATAAACGGTTCGAAGAGAGGAATAGTTAAAATAATAGTTTCTATCATGTCTACATATTCCCATATATCCACAACCATGGCTTCATCAACTAGTTCCACAATCAGGTAAAAGGAAATCATACTCATCATAACCAGAATCATCATTTTCAAAGGGTTCTGTTAAGTGTATAAGGTTAATGGAAGAGAAGATCAATTCCTAATCAGATGATGATTCTTCTTGACAGGACAGTTCTTGTTGTGTTTTTTCTAGGGTGGTTACCATTATTTTGAGACATATGTCATGAAAGCTACCAATGTCAGGAACAACTTTGGAATTGACACAAGCTCATCTCTTTATAACTTCCCTTTATCCTTTTCATCATGTCGCTTCTTTGAAGATTGTCCATTGGTGGAATAATATTTTGATAAAGATGAATTGTTGTAGTGGAAGTGGTTAGAGACATAGGTGGTTGTTTCAACAGTGTTCGTACAATGGCTTGAGTTGGGTTTTCATTTTCTTGACCATCAAATCATCATACTTCTATTAATTTTTTATTTTAACATTTTCTCATCTTCCTTCGTCCTCTAGATCGTTATGGGTAACAAATGCTTCTTTGGATAATGAACATTTTAGTTTCACATGTTCAAAGTCTAAATTTTTTTGCAGGATCACTTTCAAAACAATAATATCTATAATGGGTTACCTCAATAATTTATTAAAGGGTTAATAATTTGAGAGTTCATCATCTCTTTCATTGTTTGGATTTTTCGGCCATGGAAACTAGACTAAATTGTTTTCCAATGCTGAAATTATATAACAGAGAACATTTTCATTTTAAAAATAATAGACAATATTAATTAACTCCTCAAAATGTCATATCTTTTCACTCTTTTCATAATCTTAGTGAGTATGTTTTTGTAGTTGAAGATCGGGAGGTGGAGCCCTTCCATATGATCAAGGTATTGAAGTAGAAGTAGGTACAGATGTGTGTTTGAGTGTGATAATAGTGGAATCTGCATCCCTTGTTCTGCTTCCCAGAGATAATGGAAAGACAAAAAATTTATCTTTGGTTTCAATAATAAAATCGTCCATTTTTTTGGAGATTGAATAAAGATCTCGAACCCCTCTGGTGTATTTCATAGAGATTAGTGGTGTGGGTTACTAATCATATAGATTTTACAAAAAATTGAAAGAAACTCTTATTGAGGTAGTAATAGATTTAATGAATATGTAAATCCTTTACATTAAGAAATGAATTACGAAACCCATTAATAATACTTTTGATTAAAATTTTGAAGATAAAAAACTGATGTTTTTAGTCGATTTTAGCTGAATTAGAGATAGAATTTCTAATGGAGGGCATCCCATCCATTAAATGATCATGACTAGAAACATGTATAGTAGAAAAAGACTAGTCATTATACAGATTGAATAAAAAATATTTTATTTACTACTTCGTGTAGTTTATGGTTTCCCATTATGGGATCACAACGAGAAACCAAATGTGTTAAGTGCTACTCCAAATCTCGTGAACCATTAATGATCGGAAATGTGGTATTCAAAATGTTTGGTGGTTGAGAGATCAGATCTACCCATTCGGGGTGAGCTTTGTTTTCTAGTTATACTGGTGTAATCTATTCATCCATAGCCTATAATAGAGTTCTTAATGAGATAATTGTATTCATAAGCATTTGGGGAATTCTTGGATGATCTGGGACATCTACAGTTAATGTAGCTAGAGCATAAAATGGCGTGATGATTGGAAAAACCATTGGTGGTGGTGTTGCTGGTATTTGTCTTGGAATACCGATGGTGACAAGCCTATAAGGATGTGTTTGATCCTATCATATATGTGTATCCAATGAAGGAAATTCATTATCTACATATGATGTTGCACCAAACCCTCATTGATGGGGAGTTCTACAGGATGTGTAAGATGAGGAGCTACTTGGGGAGCATGTCTGGCAGAAATGTTTCTTCGATGTAACTCTGCATTGAGTCCTTTCTATTATTTCATCTTCTCCTCTTTCTAGGAAAATATTTCTTAATGAGAAATAGATTGACCTTCTAATGTGGAAAAGTTTGATGTGGTCTAATATTTACCTTTACTTTTATTATATTCCTTTCGAAGGGGAGGAGATTTTATACTTGAGGGAATACCTAAATTCTAGATAGGCTTATGATTTTGAGTGTGCTCACATCCTTTATTTGATTTAGTTTGTACCATGTTATGAATAAGAACTTCATCTTCTTGACTTAGTTGAACTAGAATCATTTTCTATAGGATCTAATATAATGGTATTTACTATATTTACAGATGCAAAATGTATTGACTACATTATGTCTGTATCATTGTAAGATCGTATCCTTCCGTGTCCTCCATTAGACTTTGTTCTCATATATACTGAGTTATGTTTAACAGTTTGATGGACAATAACCTGAAATGAATCCTAGGATAGTTTAGTTGTTCATTCATATTATGGTTTCATCACTAAATGAGAGAAATCTGACATTTATTGTTGAGGGGATTGTAGATGTGGAAAATCACCATCTCTATGGGTTAGATATATTAATGTTATTATTCTTAAAACCATCAAACCATGTTTATTGAATTCATATGTTGAGTAAAAAAGCCCCCAAAACTGTTGGATTCAATGGTTCCTGACCCACTATGGTTGATATTAGTGCACCTGCTCTTCTAATTTTGCGAATTATGGTCCGAACATTGGATGGATGAATTACCCGAAAACCACTTAAATCGTTTATTTCTGAATTCCAATATATTATTTCAATAATTTTTGAAATCTAATGGATGAAATCCTCTATATAGGATACCTTCTTAATGTTCTTCGAACCTTGATGTAAATATATCTCAACATCTTACTCTCTTTGTGTCTGACTTTGAAGATATCTAGTCAAGGCATGTTGTTGAACATATCTTTGATTACTCAAAAAACCATGTTGATTGTAGACACCCATCGGAAATAAAACTTCATGATACCATAATTGGTTGGACTTGCTGATTTTGGAGTGCAGGGAGATGCAATGCTCCATGTTTACCCCATTCTTTGAAATGAGCACCATATTGGGTATCATTAAGTAAATGGAATAGCCTCATTAGTGAAATGAGGCATTCACATTGAAGGGTTCCCTTCATCTTTTCAACCGTATGATGTCAGTAAAATGATAGATATTCCAAGCCAATTTGATGTTTTACCCTTATATTACACATACATGAAGTTGATATTCAATATATGGTAATAATTTTTATTTCATATGTTGAATATTTTTTCATATATTGAGGAAAATATCATGAATGCAATATTCTACAATCAATAATAGAATGTTGTGTTGAGTTGTTTCCAAATGCCTGAACATGGATGTTATTTCACAATTTTCTAGTTGTGTTTTTATATTCAACATATTTTCACCATCTTTTTCGATAGGTTTCTTCACTTGGTCTGACCATAGTGGACTCATCTATATTGATTTATTATAATAAATTGAATCAATTGAATTTTCCACTTCTATGTTAGAAGAAGAATTTTCGAAGTGAGGTTCGTAGAATGACAAACTCTGTGGGATGTATTCTGGTTGAGAAAGAATTACATGTACAAATAGCAAGGCATCTGACATGATTGTCCTTATGTTGGAATGTTCCTCGAGATAATAGGGCTTCCTCATTAGTAAATATTAAATTAGAGAATCATCATGAAAATGAAAAATACAACTATAGCGATAACATTCGCAGTGAATGACATTATAGGGATGATAACCATGGTGGATTACAACAAGGGATGATTCTATTTTCTCCTTTGTCTTCTATATAAAAGTATGGTTCTGTGGCTACCATCGAGAGACACACTCTCTAGATTGGACAAATTTTAATGAAGAAATCCATCACGATGAAGTGTCTGATGAGGATATTCAGAATTAATGCTACTACTCCCATAAGTTTTTAATGTGAGAGTAGGATCATGCATTTCAATAGATAAATGTTCGTGGGATTTAAGAACTCAAGTATTAAGAGGAGCTAGATCATAGATTATAACTTGATTTTTCAACTATGATTGTATGGACTTATTATTTTATGTAGTTTTACGTGTAGTTGGGGACACTTTTTGGGATAGGATATTCAAATAGGTAGGAGTATATGTCTGCCTTAGAGTAGTCCGTAGAATACGATTATTATCTCCAATTAGTACGGGTGTATGTTTTCAATCCTGTTGTCTCTCTGATATGGGGGGTATACCACATAACCCTCCCAGATTAGAAAAGTATTTGATATCTTCTTGGGGATGGTATGCCAACTAGTAATAAAAGGTGTGGGGTCTGAATTATGTGTCAATCCCTCTGGTACTACTTAATTTTCCTTAATGATATTCCTGAAGGATTCCAAAAAATGGGAAGAAATTTTTGTTTTCCATTTTTCCAATGCTAAAATATGTTGGGTATCTTCGGTGGATAGAACTAGAATATATATACATTCCATATCTAGAGTAGGTTTATGTTATGATTATAGTTCTATATTTCTTATCAGTGGATATTGACAATACTCTTGTATGGGGGAAGATATTTGAGGATGCAAAATTTTTATCATCAAAGCTTTCAGAATGACTTCTGTAGGTGATGAAAACGAGACTGTTGGCAGGTTTAATGAATGTTGGATGGTTTCTGTTCTTTTTGTCTATTTTCCCCCATACATGGTTGACAGAAATCTTTCAATACTGGAAGATTAGAATACTAGAAGGATTGGTTGGTGAAGGAACATGTATGTTCTTTTTTACCTGTTGTGGCCATATTTTATTTGTAGACTTCCTTGAATGCAGTTAGATGAGCCTTATGACTGGATGATAGTTTGTAAGAAGTTGTATCTTCCATCTCTATGCAATCTATCTGATTAAAATGGCGATATTGGTTGGGAATCGCTAGATAAGTCAATTGGCTGGAATAATTTGTGATGACATATTTAAGTTCCCATTCGTTGTTTTCCACTATTTAGGTTGAATGAATTATCTAGAGAGCGAATGTAGTAAGAAGCTGCTCGATATTGGCCGGATGTTGTCCCTGGCGGTTCATCTTGCGTTCCTAAGTCTGAGGTACCAGGTCTGAACAACCAAAGGCAATATAACGATCATGTTCTGTGTTTACTGTCTCATTATTCAGTGGGTGGATATTGTTGGTGGGTTCCCTTGGGAAGGTCCCCTTTGTCTTCGAGTTGAGGCCCTGAGTGACCTCTTGGTGAACCTCTCTATAGTATGGGTGGACTGGTTATTGTGTTCTGGGGATAAGGACTCGAAATGGTTTAGATGATGGTTGGTATAGTATACTTCTTGACAATTGATTGTCAGTGATCAAACAATTGAGGGGTTTTTTTTAACATGGAGATCCTATCGTGCATCCTCTATGGTTGGGATAGTACAGTGCTACCAGTATTCCATACCAATAACTTTGAGACCCATTGTATAAGATTCTATGTTTGTGATGACATCATTCTAGGGTATGAGGATCCAGATTTTGTAGTAGTCGGGGCATTCATGGGTGAAAACATGATGGAATCCATTTTGACTGAAGGTGGTTATTGGAAAAAATGTGAAACAAACAATAAAATATATTTAAACAACATCTTTTGGATGGAAACATTCGTGATTGAATCATTTTTCTATACTTATTTTATTAAATTTATAAGGGAAAGACACAAGGGAAACACTATTAACTTGGTTAAGCATTCACGTCAGGTTCACCATTTTTTGGTTCTTCTCCCTCAGAATGTGTGTTCTAGTTATGAATCCCTAGATATGGGACGTTTCCATTGGATTTATTTTTGGAACATAAAAAATACAATGGTTCATTGTCCAAAGGGACATGCATTCCCATGGCGGAGGGTAATTGTTAGGTTTAGACCTACGATACATAATAACATTCATTGGTCGAGAGGATTGGAGATCAGACTCATCACACTATTTTGGGGGGAATTTTTTCCTACTCCAAGACTCTTAGAATATTTTGATATTTCCATGAATGATTCCTAATTCACTAGTATAACATATGTTTCCCTGGGAATTATCAATTAATTATTCACATGTGTAAAATTTAGAATCATTTGAATGTATTCGAGGTTTATCATTAATTGAGAAAACTATATGTATTCATGGTTCCCTATCAATGGTATCCTCTCATATACTATTTAGATATTCGTTTAACTGTTCTTTTGATAATACATGTTTTAAGCCACTGAGTGGGGCAGTCTGAAATTTATTGATTTCCATGGAGACATAAGTTGGTTTTTTATTTTTGGACAATACCAATAAAAGGGCTTCATATGTAGAATTGTGAATGGAATCAGAACACTCATAGTTTGGTGCCACTTAATGGGAAACATCATACCGTTTAATGTTATGTGATAAGTACCCAACCATAAAATTTAATGTCATGTGGTAAGGACAGAAAAGCAAAACGGTCTCAGTCAATGTTCGGTGTGGGACTTATGCATAAGAATCCCAAGGAACCTAAAAGAGATATTTGTTTCCATGTTGGATTAGGAACTATTGGGAATATGACCCAGGAAGAGTAGGCTTGTTTTAGAGTTTTGGGATTGAACCTAAGAGAGTAATCATGCGTATCCCATTCATATAGGAATCAATGCCCCCATGGTTCATTATATTTCACAAACCATTGATATATGATGTTCGGTACATACTCTTAATGATAAACCCAAAATTAAGGGAATATGGGATGGATTCTGGAAGAGGATGTCCAATGAGATCAGGACCTGGTGAAGGCTTCCGACGTATCCCTATTTGGATGGGAATTAGTTTTCTCAAAGTTCATTCGATTCTCATAAGAGAGTGTATTCCTTTTATAGAAACGACTTTGGTCTTACTTCCAAAAAAGATGTCATTTTAGGGATGAAATGAGATGGAGCATGAGCCTTACAAAGGCTTCCAACATATCCCATATTTATGGGAATCAATGTTCTGATAGTCTATTGAGTGGATTTTATGGATGTTTTGATCATAAAAATTCTCTTAGACCATGTGAGAAATAATTGATGTGAGAAACGAGAGGATGTGAATGATTGAACAATCCAAACACTATCTCTTCCACTAATGGGTGAGGGTGGTCTTATTGTGAAAAAAATCGGGGAAATGGTGGGCTATGGAATCGAGTGATGAAGCTTTAAACGTGGGATGAAATTGGAGTTCATGAGGCTCATATCTCAAAATATTTGGGACTTACCTCATTGTTAGTTCACTGGTTTCATCCAAATAGAGGAGGGATACTTATCATTGGTTTGAATGGGAAATAATGTGTGACCCTCAATCTCTTTATTAGGAACCAATGGCCCCGAGTCTTCAAGATGAGAAGGGGAGGTCGATGATCCATTCCTAAAATCTAAAACAGGGAACTTCCCAACAATATACCTATGGTAATGATCACTGTGACTATAGTTATAAAGAACTACAATCATCATAAGGATGATGAATCCATTATATGAAAAATGTTGTAAAACTTTGAATTTAAAAATAAAAACCCAAATAAGGACACATAGATGTTCCCTTACAAATGGTTGGATAAGTAAAAAAGTTTTTTGGAGTCTTTAAAATAATGAATTTAATATATGGGAACCACGGAAGGAGATACCCTTCCATGAGTGGCTATGATGTAGGTTTACAAGTGGATGTGTATGCCCTTTGGGAAGCTCTGCATTGTATCTATACCCTACATGAATGTTGTGTATGTTCACCACGAAAGTATATTGCATTTGTATGTCATAATGTTATATTTCATAGGTGTGTCACGCATGTTCTAGTGATGACTAAAAAATGATGAAAACATGATAAATGAGCCTATTCAAGCTTCAAAACTATTAAAGTATTTCAAAATGGTCTTATCCCATCTAATTTTCTATTCTCTCATGTTTTTAAAGAGATAAATGATAAAATTTGGGGGATTGGAGAGAAAGATATATGAAATTGGAGCATGAAAAGTTCTTCCATGTTTTTTCAATTATCAAGTGAGGAGCCCAATGGTCATATTTATTTGAAAATAGGCGGGCTGGTCGAATGATGTTCATCAACATTAGTCAGCCACACATCTCATTCGTAAATATCCTCCACAAAGGCATAGCAAAAATGTCTTACCTTATAGATTTTTCGCATAGCACCTCTACACTGGTTTGCTGCAAACCTCCTTCATATAGGTTCGTTTCTATGATTATACATTTTACATCTTTTATCTTTGTCTTGAGACTTTGAAATATACATAGGATGTATTCATAATATTTTTTCTTATTAATGTCTGTCAACAATATCATATCCGATTTAACTAAATGAAGAATTAGAAAATTTTCAAGAACCAACATTCTAAAAACATCAATCGAAGAAGAAATATAGACATGAGATGTGAAAATAGTACCATCAAGAGTTATCGCTACTAATTTAATATCTAATAATTTACAGAGCAATTCAATGATATTTGAAAAATTAATAGATATAAATGAGTCGGTAGAGTCATAATAAAATAAGACATTTTTGAATCTAGAGTGGATAATTACAATAAAAATTACCACATCCCTCCCATAACCCACTATGGATGTCTTCATCACGTGATATTTCATTTTTCATTGATATTTAGAGGTTGTTGAGGTCGATGATCATAAATAACTTTCATATTCCCGAATTGGTTAGAATAATTTTCATAGCCTTTATTTTATAATCATTATATCATGGGATGTACATTTCATTGTGTCTTAGTCTCTTCCATTACAATAACCATCCCATTAATTACCAATCATAATTTAAATTAATTATGGTCATCCATAATAAATTTAAAACAACCCATAGTTCCATTCAAGAAACTACCTTTATGTTTCTTCCTACATTTATAGCATGTGTATAAATGAAATTTCATTCAACAATGTGATTTATTTGATTTTTATTAGTATTGATCCCACTTTTGATATAAAAATAATGGTAATGGTGGGAATATAATTTTTTTATTTTTACTAGGATTGAATATCAAAATATTTCATCAAAGATATTACTGTCACTTATATATACATCATTTTGGAGGCTTTGTCTTATGATATTAATAGTTTATGAACCATACTTTGGGGATAGATTAAAATATTGGAATCAGACCTCGTGAGTCTTATAATATTCTTCTCCTATATATTGACTGGTTTATTATCCTTCTTATTTATCTCATATAATTTCTGGTTCATTTTTATAGACAAAATAAGTGGAATGTAAATATTGAAAAATGGTCTCTTAAACTCATCCAACTCCATAATGTCAATTTATTATTATTTACTCAAAATTTTAATAGTATTCCATATTGGATATTCTTTTCCTCTCCACATATAAATGAAAAATTACATTTTATTGTTTAAAACACTATAAGAAATGCTTATTTAATGGTACTGATCCATTTATCAACAACTCGTTTATTAGATTACCCATTAAGAGAAGGAGGATGTTTCCTCACAAGTTATTTATTAAAATTATTCCCTCCATTCCTCATTTATAATTATAAAATGTTTCATATAATGAGAATATTTCTTGATAATTAAAAAATTATTTTTCATTCAATCTATCACACTAATCTGTTGTTCAATTGGGAAATAATTTCCTTTTCATTACAGTCATTAATAAAATATTTTATTCCAGATTTAACAATTGACTACCACAAAAAATTGCAAGAAACAATATTAAATCCTGAAAGAAACATATTCATGAAAAAAATTAGAATGTATAATCCATGGAACCATATTTCCATTCTAAAAAACATTAGTTTTATCCTAGGTAATCCATGGTTATGATTAAATATAATCATTCATTATTGTTGATAATAAAAATGTAAATTAAACCATGCAGGTCCCCCATGAGTATCAAATATTTGTTTTAAGGAAAATCACCATGTAACAGAATGATGAATGTGATATGTCAACCAAATCTTTTTGGAGTTGTACCCCCTAGATACATCAATGAAAAAACCAAACCAACATTTAGTATGTAGACTAGGATGTATTTATATGAAACATAAATAATATCTTTTTACCAATACTTTATAAATTTATTATATCCATAGACTTATGCTGAGGGGATTCACCAAATTCATTTAACCCTAATCTCTAAATATTGACTAAAACTATGTTAAAAAAACATTAACAACACTATATTTACAATACATAATTTTTATGAATATTAAATACATTTAAAAAATACATGGCCAATGATCATGATGGGTTAGTTCCCATAGAGACTGGAAACACAATCATCTCATTCCATGAAATATCTTCCAAGAATCCGTGAAATAACGTCCCATTTATCACTCTTTATAGGCATAACCTATTAAGTCTTTAAATAATTACTTGGAGAACATATACTTAATAATGGGTGAGATCATATGTTATGTAATGGTAAACAAGGGAGATATCAATAGAGGTTTATATGAATGAATAAGTTAATAACAAGGGAATGAGATTATGAGTATAAATTATAATTTCCATAAACCGTATATCATGGATTTTGAACAGCATTCCTGGAAATAAATTATCATTTCAAAATACATTTTTTATAAAAATTATAAATCATCATAAATAAATCATAAACAAAAACATTATTTTTAAAAATTGTGACACCATCATAGTTATATACACCACATCATATATCACCTTAACCTACGAGACCATAAAATCATAGTGCTTCATGAATCCTTTCATATTTTCCATTCTATAATATATCATGAATCACCACCTATATACTATAGTAAATCACAAACCCGGACTTGTTTCCAATGGTGGTTAAATCATATAGACTTTCCTCCCTAAATTATTTCATTTTATATAAAGCATTACCCTATCTATTAGAGGGATAAATAATTGGGTCCCACACCTCACATACTGATAACAATTCATATGTGTGCAATAAAATCATTTTTTTATAATGAAATCATAACTCATGAAAATAAAATGGGTTTAATTAACATTTTATCAATCCACTATATCATAATATTATAAAAATGAATGGATATCATAAGGACAACAGAACCACAATCATAAACCAACCATAGAAAAAATAAGGATGGACCCATTGGATCATATAACCAAAAATTACAAAATAAACACCAATTTCTTTTTCAGTTATGAATTGAAATACTATATAAATATGATTAAAACATTCTTTAGCAATATAACCATTCTATTTTGAAATATATTTTTTAAAATATAATAATTTCAAAAATATATTAGAAAACATGTTCTCTCAAAAGTCAAAACGAATCTTTTACAGTAATAATAAAACCATTGAGTGTTTATAATGGTGGAAAATTTACTTCATGTTGTAGAAGTAAAAAAGAAAACATTCATTTAAACATAATGGAAAAAGTAAAAAAATTTACATGGCCAAAAAAAGAATATTCATTTTTAAAGAATTAGAAATTGAGAAAAGTAAAAAAATAACATAAAAATAATTCGGTAATCTTAAAAATGTTAATGAAAACTTTTTTATAAAAAATGAATATCCAAGGGAAAGATACCTGATTGAATAGTAAAATATAGTTGGTGTTTATTAAAATCATTCTTTTAGTACAATGAGAAACGAAATACAAGAAAATTAAGTTAAATCATGTTTAAAAAATAATCATAAGAGAGTAATAATAAAATTTAATTACTAGAAAAGAATCATATAATATACATAATGGAATTTAACTCATAAATCATCCCAATTGAAAATATGATTCAAAAATAAATCACATAAAATATTTGTTACATTATATTCACTATTAAAATTAAATAAATAACTTTATATGGATATGTAAATCAAAAAAAGATTCATAATGATAATATTAAATCCCATTCATGGGTAATATAAAAAAAATAAATATTAAATTGGTGGTGAATATGGTATGTGGATCCAGGAAATAAAAGTTAGATGACAATCCAATATCTCACCTCCAACTTCCTTTATATTGATTAAGAAATCATATATTATAAATATATTTGTATAATTAATATATTATTTATCCATAATCATTTATATTATTCCATATATGATTTAATGACAATATTTTTCATCCCATTTATGTACAGTTCATTTTAAAAATTACTATTCTACGTGTTATCTACATCGTTATTCATGTACTTTTTTTGTTCGTTATATTTGGTCCATGTATATGGATAACTGTTATAGATTATAAAAATTTGATTCATTATCTGAATATCATATATATTAATATTTGGAGTCATCCATGAAATGTATAGATAATAAAATTAAAAACACCATTCACATAGATTATAGGTTATACGTACACATGAATGATGTTTTCAATATTCAAAGGAGAGAAATAAAATATAGGTAAAAATAACTAACTTTTAGAGTATACTTATTTTTTTAATATAAATAATATATAATAAAAAAATTATCTTTATTTACACCCATGTAAAACAGAAATGAAAAACAAATCACATAGGTTTGTGGAGGTGGTATTCAACACATATGCAGAAGAGACATTATCATATTCTGAAGGATTGCAATGTAAGAAGTAATATGTGGTAATAAAATTATATGATTATAATTATTTTATAAATATAATATATAAAAAAATTAATAGATAATTATATCAATCCTTGATTTGTAGTGATGGAAAATAAATCACACATATTTCTGAGGTGGTAGTCCGATGTACACATTATAGAATGTTTTGTTTAACATTTGATATAATTGGAGATGGATATAAGATGAATAAATTAACATAATTATATCTCATTATATAAAAGAATCTGGTGTTATTATTTAGTCATATTTTTAGAATAGTTTATGGAGATAGAAGAATAAATAAAATGAAAATGGATAATTTAGATTTATACCTCTTCTTAAGTCAACCTCTATATGTTTATACCTAATAATTTCCTACGATGGTTTCCTAATTAAAGTAGGAACACTAGGTGAAGAGTTGGTATGTAATAAAGGTATTTACTAACATATATTTTGATATAAAAGGCTATTAAAATGTTTATGTGAGAGGAGAGGGTGTGTTATTTTATAATTGATGTGAGTGGACTAATTACATTTATGTTCTCAAATAATATCATGAAAATATCATTAAAAATGTTAAATATGTCTCATTTTAATAAGATATAAGGTTAATGTCCTAATAAAACTAATTAATTTGGTTTTGTTAAGTGCTTATTTAATTTTACACTTTACTTATTTACCTTATCATCTAATAATCCAATTTTAACCATAATAATGAAAACCGATTGTCACTATTTTTATAATTCATAATGTCCAAAAATTAAGCTAAAAATACAAATTTAAATTAATAATTTTTTTTCCAAATATTAAACAATTTTTTTTGGAAATAAATTGAATGATGTGGACTAATAATCACTAATTTTATTCCACCTAACATTCCAAAAATCAGTTCTTCAATGAAATGACTTTCTTATGTAGATTAATTTTTATATAATAATTAAATATAAAATGGATCAAAATAATTGAAATTTAATAAAAAAATTTATAATTGAACTATTTTTAAGATAAAAACATTTTAAAATAAAATAAAACTTGATAAATTATTTAAATGAAAATATAATGTTTAATAAAAATTATTATTTTAACATTTAATTTAAAAATTATCATATTTAGAATATTATTAAATATTAACTATTGGGTTGTTTTTAAATGATGAATTAAAATATTATGATCAATTAAAAAAAACTGAATATTTTATTATTTTTAAAATTATATTTAAAATATGTTATTCCGAAATGATGAAATCGATATTTATAAAAAAATGTACATTTTATTCATAATACTTTATTTATTATTATCCGATGAATAGAAAATATAATTTTGGAATGTTTAAATAATTTATAGAATATAGAATATATGAATTTCAATAAAATCATTCATAAATAGTGAATTGATTAATTTATTTTGAAAAAAAAATCAAATTACACCCATTAATACAATGTGTGAAATGAATATTTACTTTACTTTAAATTGACTATTATTTTAATTTTAATGTAATGTTTTATCAATGAATTCTTTTTATACATATGAAAACCATAATTTTTTCATACATTATTTATCCCTACATATAGCCAATAATATAACTGCTAGACAATAATAGTTACAGAATATTAGTTTAATAGAAAACCATGATTTATTTAATCTAGATGTCACATTGTATAAAAGTTCTCAATGAAATTTAATTTACTCTAAACAAAAAAATGAAGATATCTCATAGTTTTATAGTTTATAACAAATCAATTAAAAATATTATTGATATAATGTGTCAATTTATTTATTGTAACACCATTATTTTTGGGGAATAATATTTCTAAATACATTTAATACTTTTGATATGTTGTGTTATATGATGAACTGAGTTTATATAGTGTTATAAAGAAAAGTTCGTTATTATTTCATTACACACAACAACGATTTTAGTTTCTATTACTTGAAAGACAGATTTTATCCTACAATACATAACACAACTAGTATAAACTACATACTATTAAAATGTTATTATTCAATATTATAGTTATCACAAAGACATTGGAATATAAGGTATGAACTGTGTTAAATAGATTTTGAAAATATATGGTTTACAAATTAGTATATAAATTATTTTTTGGTTAATAATTTATTAAATATGAAAATAAATACCATTTGGCAATAAAAATAATCTTTCTTTGAAAAACATTTTTATGCAGAAAAATATTTTTAATCTAAATATCATTAATAAATCACATTTTTGGCATGATTTTAATTAATTTAATTGATTACATATTCAATATAATTTTTTACATTTATCTTAGGGTTTTTAGGCATGGGATGAGAAATAATCCAATTTTATGCTCAAAAGCTAGATTTTTCTAAAAAGGAGCTTTGCATCAATTTGTAAACTAGTTGGAAATTTTTATTTCTCTTACAAAATTTTTATTTGTAAAATGTAAAATTAATTTAGATGTCCACTTGAATAGATATATTAGGGATAATTTTATATAATTGTTTTGAGAAGTTGTGTTTTTGATGAATAGAAAAAATACTAGTTTTTATTAAAGTCTGTAATTTATTTTTAAAAAAAATTAAAAATAAAATTTTAGTATATTTTTAAAAGAAAAATTAGTTTAATTATATACATGTTAATAAAATATAATTTATTCTTTTAATTTTAGTATTATTTTTTGATATAAAAACTTTTTTAAACTATTGAACATTTCTCTTCAGAAAAATTGACTTCTCATTGATCTTATGGGATTAATTTTATGTAATATTTTTCACATATGAAAATGGAATTTTGAAAATTGGATCTAAAATTTAAAATAAATACAATTTATATTATAGAGTATTTTTAATGAATTTTTTTCTGTAATGAATAGTAAAAATATAAAAAAATAATGATAGGGTTTATGAAAAAATGGGTTTACCATGGGGTGGATGTAAATTCAATCGTTATGGGGTACAAATTACCAAAAAAATTATATAACACATTGGATGACCATAATTTTACTTATTATATTTCAGGATCAAGAATCTACCATTTTTGTTTCTTCTAAAATTTGAAAATGTGGGTATACCTTTTAAAATAATACATATGTTCCACTCAATGAACATATAACTGGCTACCAACTATCTTATAATGTTCTTTGTTATAGAACCCATTGGTTCACCCATTACCTAACAATTTCACTCCTTTGCAAACCTCATATCATCTTAGAAGATTTATTTTTGTCAAAAACCCAACCTATGATGCCTTTTGTTGTAATCCTAAATATGTTTCTAGAAGAAGTGTAACATCCCTAATCTATCATTTTATTATGTTTCATCCTCTAATTCCCTTATTATTTTTTAAACAATGTGGGTATAATAATCATAGTGTATTACATATACTAATATGATATTATAATAATTGAATAAGTTAATCCATTATTTTCATCCATGAAATGGGTTACTAAATTTTCATTTTTGTGTATGAGAGACTATCACATTATAAACCACTTTAGTTTTTTTCATCTACACATCTCAGATTTTAATATAATAATACTATGAAATCATTGAACCAAAATACACTAACTATTTCCCGAATCTAAGTCATTATTTGACCTCAATCATACATCCTTGTACACTAAATGTTTATAGCTAGCGGCGAGGGTCCAACAATTTATATGGGGAGACTATACCATCATTGACAGAGAAATCCACAACATACAACATATGAAATAATGGAAAATATAAACAATAAAGTAGAAATGTTAATTAACAACTTTTTCCAAAATAGGGTACTATCAATTACCAATAAACAAATTTCATGTAATGCTAACAGTGCTAATAGTAATTGAAAGTCCTATATAATGACCAACAGAAGCATTCCAAAAATGTATACTAACTCTATGTCTACATCCTTTATCCATGACCATCACAAGTCCAACTCATCTTCATAGTATTTGGTCTTTTCCCATATTTTGACCTTCAACAATAAAGTCTACTCGGGTACCCAACGGTGCCACAAGCAAGGTGTGAGTATGACTCTGTAGGCCACCGCCAATGATTTTTATTAAATACCCACTTTAAACCAATAGTGTGTGAATGTACTGGATAATTGACAATATAAAACAATCTCATGTAATATTTTCTACCAACATTCACCATTATCATTTCCAATATGATTTATTTTTTTTCATCACTTGTACAATCTTCATTAATAAATTCCTTTTAAGCACATGTTTCTATGTGTTAAAAATTTACTTCATTCATGCAATATCCCATGTCAATAAATTATCATACATAAGGGTATAATAATAGATAAAAATATCACTAGTGATAAACATTTCATAAATTTATACATTACAGTTTCCTTGGAACCATGGTCTAGGATGTTTTTTCAAAAGCATATATTAGAGACATAGATCATCATTCCCCTTCTTTAAACAATAAATTATGGTATGTGGTTTATAGCCTCTATATAAACCAACATATTAGCTATGATCATATTTTGCAATATCGTACAACTACAATTTCATGTTTACATGGTATTTTATACATTTACCACATATTTCATATAAAAACTATAAATAAAATAATATACACATTTCCTTTTTTTCTCAAAATTATTAAACATGAAAATTAACATTTAGACATAACCCATTGTTACATTTACCAATTACATTGCATAACCCATGTATCCCGTTTCTCTTTTTCATGTCATAATCCATTGAAACATAATCATCATTCAAATATTTTAGACTATTTAACTAATTCCATAAATTCCCACATGTTAACACTATTAACACATTAATTAAATTATCAAGAATTTTCTCATTTAACATGTTCATCATTTGAAATTATTTAACCCACATATGAGTATCATTTAAAATTCATAACTCAATTAGAACATAAACTTTATTTCACCCATCCTATTCATATCATGAAAAAAAATTATCATTCAATTATCAATTTTGATAAAAAAAATTGTTCAATTTTTAACTAAAATAAAATCTCAACGTGTTCTACATGATATCTACTTTATCAAAATACAATTTAAGACATAACCTTACCATTTTCCTTGATTGAGAATATTGGTGCACCCAATGTGGGGCCCTAAATAAGAAAAATAATCCGCAATACATCATACGAGGATCCTGATGTGTCAAAATAATCATTTAGCCAACCATTTTAAAAAATCATACTAATGGAGTCATCTAAACATAAATATTTAATCACTATAACAACCATATACACAAAAATGAATAATAATACTATGAGATAGAACATATAGACCACATGTCCCAAATTCAAATAGGTATAAACCCTTTACCATAAAACTACATCCGTATTCAATCACCCTTTGGGGCCACAATATAAGATCCACCCAAAAATATGGTTTAGGGCATTATCCGTGAAAGATCAAATATATAACAATTAATGTATAAAAAAGAATCAAGGGGAGCATTAGACATACCTGATGATTTGACCCACATCCAACGACACTCCAAAAATCCTTAGAATTAAAGATATTGACCCTTGGGATGATTTGGGAAGCTTGGATCATCACTACAGAAGGATGATATGGAAATTGGGAGAAAATAGGGAGAGGAACATAAAATTCTTAAGGTGTAATTTGGAAAATTTCTTCATTTTAATGGGGTGCACAGTTTGGCTGTATAGTTTACTAAACTATGAAAAAACTACTCTCTTGCCTCTATCTAAGAAGGGTTGAGTCAAACAATTAATTGGGGATGAGCACAACATTTTAAAAAACATATTACAACTCTGTGTAATGCTTCTATCAAAGGTTTTATGGTTTTTCTTCCCACGTCTCACAGTTTCTTCTAGATGTGGGAAAAGAATGCAACGCACATAGGCTATCAAAATATCCATTTCTTTCATTTCTAAAAACTCAAAGACACCCCAAATATTCATCTTTCATCAGATAAAAATTCCACTAAAAAATTTATTAGATTTTAAACAAATATTAATCAAGTTCTTACCTCCACAATTTCTGGTATTTAAAAACTCCCCACCTTATGATGATTAATCCTTGATTCAAACTTCCATGAATGTCTAGGCTTCTGAAATAATAGATCAATCAACTGGGACTACATTTCCGACTCCAATTCCAATGATTATTCTTAAAAAATATTTGATTCGATAAAACTCAACCTAGAGGCACAATATTTCCTTTCAAGGAACTCACACTATGATCCAAAATACAAACCAGTTTCCCTTCAAATGGATAGATTGGACTCAATATCAACATACTCAAAATCAAATTGATGATAGGGGTCATGGTGTCAATCCCAATGTTTTGACACATTAAAAATGTAATGAATTCTATTGTACAATCGTGGAAGAGACAATTGGTATTTTTTCTGTTCGATCCTATCCACAATCTTAAAGGTCCCCATGTGAATATGTTACAAACATACCATATTTCTGTATCCGAAGGTGACCCAAACATTGTGACACATAAAGAAACGCATGATCACCCACCATAAACTGATGTGCTTGATGACCCTGATCCGTAAAGATCATTAGCCTACTCAAAGATATTTTTATTCATTTTTGAATCAACTGAATATTTTTGTATATCTCCTGCACGAGACTCGGTCTCAATAAATTTTCTTCTCTAGCCTCTAATGAACAAAATGTGTATCTAAATGGCCAACCCTAGAGAGCCTCATAGGGTTCCATTTGAATCATCATCCGCTAAATGTTTTAAAAGTATAACTCAACATGTGACACATGTTTTTTGATGATCCAACATAATCTAGGATACAATCCATCAACATGTCCTCACGTACACGAATAGTACTCTCTGATTTCCCATCCATATATGAGTGAAAGGTTGTACTAAAAATCACCTGGGTACCAAGGGCCTTAGGTAACCCCTTCTTGAAGTTCGATGTAAATCATGAATCATGATATGAAACTATAGTCCATTATATCACTTTCAACTGCACAACATCCCAATCATACAACTCACCTGACTAGGAAATTGTGAAAGTACCTTGAATTATAAAGAAATGAGATACCTTAGTCAATTGATCCATAGCAACCCAAATCACATCATTCTTCAAAAGTTTCCTCAGGTGAAATAACAAAAAAATATATCATCACATCATTAAATTTCCATTCAGGAAGGGTTAATGGCTACATAAAAGCACAAGACCACCGATGTTCAGTTGTCACATACTGACATGTAAGATATTGCGCCATGAAATATAATACCTATTTCATCATCCCACAGAACCTATACATCCTATGAAGGTTATGTTACATTATGGCTAAATGAGGATGAATTACCAACTTGGATTCATGAAAATCTCATGTCAGATTTTCTCTCATACACGTTGGAACAAGTATATGACCACAAACATGGATGACCACATCCTTACTAATAGTAAAACCAAAAGATGAATCCCCACCTTTATGGATTTATTTCAAGTCCATGAATTCTAAATCCTCATGATGATTCTCCTAGATCATTTATATATTTGTACACTCAACTACAATCGATGAATGTGTTATCATCTCTTGGTCATCATGAACCTCCAAATGCATATCAACAAACATCAACACCATCTTCCTCTTCAAAAATGATTCTTGGAACATTAAATTTGAGTCTTATTATTCAAATCATCTGCAACACGTATCTTCTTAATAGGTGTGTAAACTACCTCAATGTCAAAGGACTACATATACTCGACCAATCTTACATACTGAATCTTCAAATCACATTTTGATAAGATATACTTAAGACTTTATGATCAGTAAACATTGTAAAATGTTCTCCAAAATGTAATTGTATAAAACTTTTAAAAATTCTATAATCCCAACACATGACACAAAAAGGTATACCTATAAATGAGCTAAGGTAAGATCAAAATTGGCATGAACATCCACATCCTCTTTATTTGAAAAGAGGTATTACGACATGGGCTAGAACACTGAAACATGAGTCACTTATTTTTCACAACATATAGTTCTCTATTTAATTGAGAAAAGTATTTAAAGGACCATCATAAATGGCAATCCAATTTCCAAAAAATCATACATCAGAAACATTCATTGGATTATACCAAAATAACACCACATGTACTTTCTTCAGTTCCACTAACACGAGTTCCTCTATGATGATGTGACCTGTGAAATACACCCTATCGATACAATAATAAAATTTAGATATCTTGGACTATATAATATTAGATTTTAGAGTAATCAATGTGATTTGAAGATGTTTGGAATGATTTTCATGAGTATTATAGTACACCAAGATGTCATCAAAAATAAAAATACAAACTGATCCATGTAATGGTGGAAGATTTGGTTTATTAGAGCCATAAAAACATCCATAATATTGGTTAAACACAATGACATAACAAAAAACTCATAAAAATATAACCTACTATGGATGGTTATCCATGGAATATCATAATTTCTCACACTTAGTTGATGATACCCTAATCTCATATCAATCATTGAGATCACCAAAAAAATACCATAGTTTCTCTAAAATATCATTGATTCGAGTAAGGGGGAATCTATTTTTAAATGTGATCTGATTCAACATCCTGTAATTTATACATGAAAATAAAAATTAACTTGCATTATATATGGAGGAATGGAGATTGGTTCTACTCCTACATGAAATTATATCATTAAATAAACATTAATCATGGGTGATAGCCCTGATAATTTCTCAGAAAAAATCCTAAAAAGGTCCACCATAAGAGTAAGGAGATGATTCTCTACTCCCTCATCACCAATCATAGGATATGCCCCTTGATTTGTGATCTCTCCCAACTACGGAATAACCAACCTTGTTTGGCCTACTCGGGTAACTTATTCTAAATGAAGGAAAGACATGTCTCTATCAAGTAGCATGAACATTACTCAATGATTATAACAATCAAATATATGATTGTTATAAAACTATCTATTCTATAACCAAAATTATATCAAAACCCAGAATCAAATGAATAAATAAGCCCCATAGGAAATGGTATCCACCAAAATTCAGTGAACACTCCAAATAGTGCCTCATTTTTTAAACCCATACCCCGAATGGTATATCAATTGAAATTACCCCACATTCACATTCCATTGATAGAACTAAAACATTAACTAATTAAGAAGGATCAAAATATTGTGAGGAACCAGTATCAAATAACGAAATAGAAAGCGTGGAATCAACAAGGGTCATTGCCAAACTATCAAAGTCCAAACCTCGATACCTCTAGGTGTAGACTAAACCACATGTATCTAACTATCTCCTAATTGATCGGCCCTAGCATGAGTTCCTAGTGGTTCACTACCCTACTGATATATATGCTATTTCCATGGAGTACCACACCCACTACCCCATTCCATATGACCAATCTATCTCCAACTGCCTGCCGAATATGGGGTAACATACCCCCGTAATAAAATCGGCATCCACCTCGATCCTACACCAATTCCAACAATCGAGGGTACCTATAGAATCTATAAAAATTTCTTCTTCTAATGTACAATCAACACTCAACCGATGGTTGGGTGAACTAAAATTGTATGCCTTTTATACATCAATATTGATAGAAAAACAAATAGTCACCCTCTGAGAGGATGATCCTATCTTTAGACTACTTTTTACGCAACCACCCATGTGAATATTACCAAAATGGTGATTCCTTCCATTGGAATATGCACAAGAGTTCCATCAAACTAGAACAAAAAACATGCTGCATGTAGCATTCTTTGAGATTCCTTCTATAATATGATCTTGATACACCACAACTATGAACCTTTGTAATAAAAGATATTCAAGTGGGACTTAATCTTATACTTTTTCCTTCCTATAAATGGATTTTTGTTGTTGCCTCGTCCCATGCCATCACCAGAAAAAAGCATTTAATGTTTATGAAATGGAATTCCTAATCCGTGAAACACTCCTTGATTTCATGGTATGTTTATTTTTTAAAACAAATTCAATAGCTTCTGTTGTATGCAACATCAGGTTCCAACACACTATGATATAAAATTATCTGTTCAAAAAGTTGTAATGAAAAGTATTAACCAAATTATGAATTTTTTTAAATAGACTTCATTTCTGATTTTAGAATATCAAAATTACCATAAGGTGAATTTTTGGTAATTTTTATAAATTATTCATTTTCAGATTAATAGTGAAAAATACTATATTATAGTTAAATGATAAATTTTTCATTTAAATAATTATTATATTTTAAATTAATTGTTCAAGGCACAATATAAATATAATACATATATTAATCCAATTTATGTCATTAGAACTACTTTTATAATAAAATTAGATATAAAAATTTATTGAGCACTTGAACGTATCTTTTACCTGGCATCTAGCCACATTTGTGGGATTAGCATTAAATAATGTTTTCCAATATATGTGGATGGAATTAAAAAAAAGGTTATATATGAATGTAATTAGTGTGCTATTTTTCGTCAAATTGGAACAATATGATTTTTTGGTGAATAGTAGAAGTTTTTTAATTTACCATGGTTATGTGTCTATTGGGTAATTAAATGTAAAAATTAATTAAAAAACACCCTAACACTTGTCATAATTACATTGGAATAGTGTGTTTCAACCATAATAATCTTTGAGTAGCTTTTTTGGACAACTTGGAGCAAGGTGTATTACATTAATATATTTATAATATAATATTTAAAGAAAGTCCAATTTTGTTTTACTTTCCTTAAAAGTACAATATTTTTAATACGAGTTAATATAATGAATATGGACAGATATTAATTGTTTTTATAAATTGTAAAAGATAATAAACACTATGCTAATTTATTTATAAAATTAGGAAAAAACTAATTTAATTAAATAGAGACACGATGATTTTGTAATTGATTTATTAATTGATAAATAAAATAAGTGATATTAATAATATTAAAATAAATAAAATATGAAATAGTTGATTCCATACCAAATGTTTTTGAAAAAAATTTGTGTGTAAGAGATTAGTTATTTTTTTCCATGAAATCAAATTGTTGTGATTTTATAACAATTCATAAAATAAAGTGTCAAAATTGACATAAATGCTATGTTAAAATGATAAATATATTATTAAATGATTTAAAAGTTATAAAAATATATATATCAAAAAAATAACTATTAAAATTTTAAATATATCACAAATGATCCAATTTTGAGTTTTTGTTAATATTATAGTAAATATATTAACCTTACAGTGTTGAAAGAAAAGTTATCATGGTAAGAGTTAAATTGTTTATATAAGGGTGAAAAAAATGACATGAATTAAAAAATATAAAAAATATGTCCAAAAAAATTAGTTTATGGATTCCATTCGACCCTTATCACATTAATATTGATTATTAATCATTTATTGGACACTTGTCTCTGAAAATGACATAAATATTACAAACATCATGTAATGTGACCAAATGCCACACTCTCATTTCTTATAATTATTATAATTTCAATAAATTTCTAAATATGATATAACATAAAAAATTAATATATTTTGGAAGAAAATATAATTTTTAGCATAATAAGAATTTATTTAGTATTTTTAGTGATTTTATATTTACTTTAAATAAGGACACAATAGTGAAGAAGTAATTAATTTATTAATAGAAATATCAAATAAATGATAAAAACAATATTTAAAAAATAGTCATACATAATTGATTTTATAAAAAAAATAAATGTGAATGTGCCATGTTAGGATTGTACTAAATTGGTTTTTTTAATTTATCTTTTGTATTGTAATTTCTTTAAATTCAATGTAACAAATACTATCAAAATTGTCACTATTGATATTTTATAAAAATAATTTTTTAACATTATTATAAAATAACCAATTTATAAAAAAACTATAAATTGATAAATATATGTTCTAAATTTACATTAAGATTCCATTTATTAAAAATTTGAACCATATAATAAATTATTTATTTGAATTTAATATTTAGGATATTACTTCCACAATTAAAATTATATCAATTAATTAAAGATATATCAAAATAATTAGTTTTAAAATAAACACATAACCTGTGTCAATTTTATATGATTATATTACATAGAACTATATGCATCTTATCCTCTAAATAACTCCCTTGTAGCTAATTCAAATAAAAAAATTATAAAAAATAAATATTTTAAGAGTTTTCAAAAGTTCCCTCCCCTCTCTTATAAATTGTACCATATTAGTCTCTTTTATTAACACCCATAAACACTTTATATCATAAATAACCTAACCATTTCTTCTCCAAGGATACCTCATTTCATCATTGTTTTTGTAAATTTGGAAAAAAATCAATCCTATGAAGTCCTTTTTTAAAAATAAAAAGGATATACTCGATGATGTGGTAATTGTTTTACAAATTTAATTCAATTTCATTTCATCTTATACTATATTTTCCATGTTTTTTACATAAAAAAGTAATAAATACAGAATATATTACATACTTAGAAGTTCTTATTATTACAGGGCAACCTTATTTCTCCTTTTACACATCCTATAGAAAAAAATTTCACCTTATATGCGTACATAATACTTACTGTCTCCCGGCCATGGTGTAATCTATTATTCATATCTAATATTTTAAATAGGTATAACGATGAATTTAATTGGAATAAATAATAAATATGACATGTTATTATTTCTATATAATTAATATTCAATCCAATTTCATATTGGTTACGATTATGAAAATATATCGTTGCTCTTTCAAACAATCGACATACCTTCTCAACAACATGATGAGAATCGTTCTACACATTAATCATTAATGATTGATTATCAAAAAAATATAAATTATAAGTAAGAAATATATGACATAATAATTCTACTGGAATAATATATATATATATATATATATACAGAAAAATATATCATTTACTTACATGCATTCAATACGTTAAGAAAAGAGAATCAACATTCATGTGTATATACGACATACCATCTACATTAACAGTGTATTTCACTACATAAATATATATATACATATATATTATTTATATAATAAATATATATGATTTATAAATCATTTTTTTACATTATAGATGTAATTAAATCCTGATCTATGTAATACAATGAAGAATAACAAGTCAAAACATGTTTGAGAAAAAAGCTATTGTGACCAGAAGTATTTCATTAACTTGGAAATAGTTAATAAAACAATAATATAATTTAATAAATTAATCATATATGATATCATAAAAAATATTATGATTCTATTAAAATGTAATAGTATTTTTAAAACAAAAATATAGTTATTTTGTACATGTACATAATTAATCGGACCTACAGAAAGGGTTTGTTTCACAATCTCATTATTATTCGAGATTGTTTATACACAAGTATTTACTGGGACATATTTTTAATCCATGTCCAGAATTCATAAAAAAAATTCAACAGGAATTATTTACGTATATATTTAAGAGACTCATTAACTAGAAAATCATTTTAAATGTTTTTAAAATTTATTATTCTAAATAATTATCACTAATGTAAATGATTTAAAAATGGTTTTAAGTATTTATTTATATGGAAATTAATGTTTCAAAATGATAATTACATTTACAATTCAAAAATATCTTCTTAATTATCTATTATAAGTGCAAAACTTTAGGATAAATCATTTTTATGAAAAAAAAAGAAATTTGTCTCAAAATAATTTTAAATATTTTATTAAATTATTTTCATCTATTTCTATAAACATTTTTTGATTTTATGTTTAAATTAGGGTAATTTTTATGATAAAATCTACCACACAATATTGAATCATTTATGATATGTTGTACTATGGCTGTGCTATTTTGATACCATCCCTAGTTTATCATTAATGTGTTAAAAATTCATATACTAGTTTTACTATGAATGTTTATGTAGATTATGTTTTACACCATTCATAGGAAGATTTCATTGGACTCAGTACGTTATGGGAGGGGCCTATTATATCCCCTCGATGCATTAGTAGGTCTCACAAGACAACGTACTTTTGGTTTTTATTCATTTATGTGTTGTCTTGGCATGAGGAATTTATTGGGTGGTTATGATGTTCTACATTTTTCATTCCCTAAATATGAGATTAGTTATTGATATTAAATGTGACTACTAGACTAGTAGAATATACATGTTATTGTTTAAATGGATTTATTTGATTTATTTATTCCATATTATGCTAAATATTATGGTTATAAGGATTTTTTTCAGTTGTAATCCATTCCTTAAAATTATATGTTCAATTATTATATCTTATTAAATATTGTTTTCTAGTATTGAGTAATATGTGGTCAACAATTTATAACATTTTATCATCATAGGATTCCAAGAAGTGTTTTCTATTTGATATGTAGGGTTAATTTAGGAGAATAATGGAATTCTCAATGTATTATCTATGTTACCATTTATGATATTAATTTTTATGTAAATTTCATGTATCTAATATATTCTATAAGGAAACGAAACTAATTTTTCATTTAGGATTGGATTCAATGTAAACATACCAATGTATTAATATAATGCATCGCCTCTGGGATTTTGGGATCGTGACATTATAATAGTTATTAGAGGAAGTCTAGCAGTAACCATGGAAAAATCATTTCGAAATAAATTATTGTTTAAAACACTTATTTTAATGACTTTGAGGATAAGTCTAATTACATGATATCATCCATTATATTTGGTAATAGATAACCTTCACTAATCCAATTGAATTATGAATTGATAAGAAAATGGATCATTAAGAGATTGTATAAATGATTCTTCATGAATACATTACTATGATTATTGTTTTTGATATTTTGATTTACATTTTTTTCAATGGTTAGAATTAGTAATGTTATACAAGTAATCTTTATACTACTAATAATGAAGAGATTAAAAAATCAAAATGAGATGAAGGTGGTATTAAGGAATATGATGTTGAAGTGTAGTTAATGGTTGAAGATTGATGTGGAATGATTAAGGTTATTTTGGTTTTTGATCCAATAATTATTATAACAATGATTTTATGGTTATAAGATTCATGAGATAAATAATGATTGTACTACAGTAATTCGTCATTATGTATTTTAAAGAAAATGAGTTTTCATTAAGGATTTAATGGCTATCAAATATTTGGTATGTGATAATAGAAGCTACATAATATTGTTTTGGAGAATCTAGTGATAATATTGTTTTGGGGAATTTAGAGACATCTTTGTATATTGAATTGTGATGGATGTATTTTGGTCGAGTCGTGAGTTTGGAATTGAGTATGCTGAACATTGGATATTGTTTTTTAGGATAAGGTTTGATTTTTTGTATAATTTCAGCTAACATTCTTGGATTCAGTAAAAATTTAGATTATTAAGGAAGTACATGTCATCCTTATGATTTATCAAAGGTTATTTAGGTGTAAAGAATTACATTTTCAACATTCATTTTCAGGAATAATGGATGATGTGAAAATATTTCGAAGACAAACCAAATTATGAGGTTTTTTATGACACGAAATGAAATCATATAAGTGATTATAAAAATAGTAAAATAATTCCTTCAACACTAGGGAACATATCTTAAGACCAAATATGCTATCATATAACTTTTTTCTATTAATCAAATGGTCCTTTAGATCATGACATATATAGAGTTTCAAGCTGGTTAACATTTTAATAATCTTGTTCTCTATCACTCTCCTTTAGAAAAATATTTTTATATTTTTCTTTCGTGTCAATGTTTTTTAAATAGAACACTCAAATGTGTTTTATCAGGTCAATTTCTTTACTTCCCTTCATTTATACTAAATCATACATTCTATCAACCATTGTTCCGGTATGGTATTTTAATAAATCAACTTTTAATAGTTGACCACCAATTAACATAGGAAAATTCAAAAACTATGAGGGGACAATTTATTTATGGAATAGAGAATGTAACACCACATGATTTTATGGTACGTTTCATTTTTAAAATAATCTCAATAGTTTGGGTTGTATGCAACATCGAGTTTGAACACACTATAATTTATCAAATTAGTTATTTAAAAGCTGTTATGAATAGTATTAACCACATTATAAAATTTATATTTTCTAAAATAGAATAAATTTTTAATTTCATAATATAATTATTAGATTAGGGTTATTTTTTCCGAAATATTTCCATTTTGATTAATAGTAAAAAAGACTACATTATAGTGAAAAACTAGACTTTTAGATAAAATAATTAATATATATTAATTTTTTTTAATGTCAAAATATATAAATTATACATATATTAATCCAATTTAGATAATTTATAATATTTTTATCATAAAATTAGATATAAGTTTTTTTGAACTTTTGAATGTCTCTTTTACCCGCCTTCATGCCACATTTGCAGTGTTTGCATTAATCATAATTTTACCTTTTTTGTGAATAAAATTTCAAAAAATGAACATACATTTATTTAATTAGTATTAAACATTGGGTCTGATAGGAGAAATTTAATTTTTATTTAAATGTAACTTTATTAATTTTTTATTTACTTACCATAGTTAAGGGTATATTGTGTAATTAAAGGTAAAAATAATATTATAATATTTAAACATAACCCAAAAACATGTCCAAATTTCATTTAATATGTTTTTTTCTACAAACAGCATATTTTTGCCTATTTTGGGACCACTTGGAGCAACATGGATGACTTTAATATATTTATAATATTATATATAAATAAAATCAAATTTGTTTATAATTTTGTATTTGAAAATTAAAATATTTTTAATATGCAGTATTATATATGATATGGGTAATTATAAATATTTATTAGATAGATATTCTTTTTATATGATTTATGTTAATTTATTTATAATTTTACCAAATAAATTATTAAATTAATTGGGGACACAATGATGATGCATTAATTGGTTTATTAAAGGATGAATGAAATAAGTGATATAAATAACATTAAAATAAATTTTATTTGAATGTTTTATTCGATAAAATAATTTTTTTGTTGATATTGAAATGTTATTGATTAGTTAATGTAGTGTTTTCAATATAATCATGTTGTTATGAATTTATAAACAATTAACTACAAAATTCTAACAAAATTGACTTAAATGATATTATTAAAAAATTAATATTTTATTAATTGATATAAAAATCATAAAAATATATATTTTTTCCAAATAACTATGATAATGTTATATATATCATAAATAACCAAATTTGGGTTATTTTTGTATTTTATTGAAACTATATTAACCTAATAGTGTAAAATACATATTGTCGTGGTAAGAGAAAAATTATTCAAACAAGAGTTGATACAAAATGATATGGAGTAAAAAAATTATAAATTGTCTGAATAATTATTGGATGGATACATATCGAGTCTTATCACAATCGGGTATATTTTAAATAATTTATCGAAAAGATGTTCATGAAAAGGACATATATAATATAAACATTAAATGCTGTTAAAAAATGCCACACTCTTATTTCTATTAAATATAATAATTTAAATATAAGTATAACCCTAGTATAACATATATTATAAATATCAGTTTTAAATATAATATAATTTTATACATCATATGAATTTATCTATCATTTTTGGAGATTAATGAATTTACATAAATAATGACACAGTAGTGAAGAATTAAATTTTCTATTAATATAAATTTCTAGTAAATGAATCTAATAACAATAAAAAATATAATATGACACAATTTTAGGTTCTCCCTGAACTTTATAGATAAATTTTTTATTTTAGTATTGTATTTAATGGTTTTTTCGAATATATCTTTTACTCTGGGTTTTAATTAATGTCAATGTAATGAAGTTTTTCAAAATTGACAAAATTGATATTTTATAAGTATAATAATGTATTAAATTATTCTAAATTAAAAATATATATATATAAACTAATAATTTAAATTTATAAGGTAAAAAATATTATAAATATTTTATTAAATCAAAATTTACCCCATAATTATATATTTATAACCATTTAATATTTAGAATATTATAACCATAATAAAAATTAAATATATTAATTAAGATAAATAAAAATAAAATTTTTTGAAATAAAATTAAAACACTTATAAATTTTATTGTATTAGAGTATTTGGACCCATACAAAAATAATCCTCTAAATTAATTTGTTTTTTAGAAATTTTAAATCAAAAATAAATTTATAATAAATTAATAGTTTTTGGGTTTCTAAAAGTGCCCCTCTCATATCTTATAAAATGGAACCTCTCCTTCTCCATTATTCATACATGTAAATACAATATCAGCCAAAAACTGCACATTTTCCTCTCAAATCAACTCACATTAATATTGAGGTAAATATTTGGGCAATAATCCAATCTAATGAGTCCTTTTATACAAAATAAAAATGAGATACTCAAAGAAGAGGATACTATTTTACAAACTCAATTCAATATATTTTCTTTTTATACATTATTTTCCAATTTTTGTTTTTATAATAATTTTACAAATCTAGAATCTAATATATACATAGTTGTTTTTATTATTTTTGGTGAACCATTCTCTTGTTTTACCCATCCTACAGAAAACAATATAACCATGCATGCCTACGTACGAAATACCTTATCCACACCATGTAGTATATTTTTTATCATCTATATATTATTTATATGGGTATAATATTTAATTTTATTGATTTAAATAATAAATATTACATGAAATTGTTTCTTTATAATCCTTTTTCATTCCCATTTCTTACCCTTTACCATTATGAAATGATATCGTCGCTCGTACGTACGTACGACAAACTATCTCCATGACATAATGATATTCCTTATCCACATTTCCCATTAAAGAGTGGTTATAAAATATACATATAATGAATAAGTATGAAATATATGACATAATTATTCTAATTAAATAATATATTTATCATTTAATTTCTTCCATTCAATACAATTACAAAACAGAAACAACGCTCAAGCGTACGTATGACCTATCGTCTCCAGGAATGGTATATTCCATTCAATATATATATCTAATATATATATATATATATTAATATAGTTGATATATATTATATATAAATCATTTTTTTATTCTATATGTAATTAAAAAATTATTAATTTTATACAATCACTAATAACAAGTCAAAAAATATTCGATGAACAAAGTAATTATTACCTGAAATATTGATGAAATTCGGTAATTATAAATAATCAGTTAATGTGATGTCATTAATGAATCCTAAATTATATCATAAATATTATCAGGATTCTGGTACTTGTTAATAATATGGTTAAAAGAACTATAATGAGGTTTCAAACATGTACGAAGGTTACCAGACCAACGATATGCATTAATTTCGTAATATCATTATTACCCAAGATTATTTATAATAATGTATTTCATGGGAAATATTTATAATCCATGTTCGTGTTTCATAAAAATATTTGGAAAATTAATATTCATAAGGTTGTATGTATGTGACTCATTAACTAAAAAACAATTTTAATTGTTTTACATATTTATTCTTTTAAATCGTTCACATTAAGTTCCATATTATCAAAATGTTTTTAAGTATTTGCTTATTTGGATATGATTACACTAAAAATATATTTGAATTAAAAAGTTTCATATTGGTATGGGACAATTTTATTTAATAATATATTTTTAAATATCTTTTATAAGTTAATGAATTTTGAATAAATGATTTCCATGATAATTGGATATTTGTGTCAATATATTTCCAATGGTTTTATTAAATTATTTTCATCTATGACAATAACATATATTGGATTTTATATCTATTTGAGGTTGTTTTCATCTGAAAAAATATAACACATTTTCTTGAATGTGTTATAATATTTTTCTCTTATGGATGTCCTATTTTTATATCCTTTATTGTTTATGGATTAGGTATTATCATTTTGTATGCTAGTTTTAATAAGAGTGTTGGTTTTGTTTACGTTTTATCCCATTTATAAGGTGAATGAATTAGAAATAAAAATTGATGTGTAGGGGGTCCTATATCACCAATATTCATTGATAGGTCTCATAAGACATGATAGTTTTGTTTTTACCGATTTATGTATGTTCATTGAATGAGGCCTTGACAATGTGGTTATGATTTCTGAAATTATGCAGTCCCTTAGTATAAGATTAGTTATTTATATTACATGTTATTATTTTACTAGTAGAATATCCATGGAAATCATTAAATGAAATTATTTGATTTGTTATTTCTATATAATGTTGAATATTATGTTTAAAAGGTTTGTGTTTCAGTTTTATACCTTCCCTTAAATGGTTATGCTTATTTATTATAGCTTCTGCAATATTGTTTACCCTTAATGAGCATCTATGATCACCCTTTATAATGTTTTATTTTTCCAAGATGATAATAAGTGTATTATGTTTTATATTTAGTGTTAATATAACAATATAATGTAATTATCAAAGGAATATACGTGTTTTATAATATTTTTTTAATTTTAATTTAGGGTTTGTTTATTTAATTTATTTTCCAAGACTACTAAAATAATTAGTCCTTTTAGAATTTGATTCCATTTTTTCATGGAACAATATTAATATAATGCCCTTACTATGGGATTATCGGGTTGGAAAATTACAAACCATCACCGAAAAAATTCAAAGGTCAACTAAAAAATACTGTATTCCAGTCGTATCTCATACTCTCTAGATAGAAATTATCCAAAAACATTTCATGAGTTTCTTTCCAATAAATAACTTCATCCTACTGAGTCTAAGCCAGAATATCCCACAAGAACATTACCAATACCTATAATATGTATTCTTTCAACTTGACTCCATTTTATTATAGAGTATCCATGTTATCAATATTCATCTGGATGGTGTCTATCTAGAACTTTATTGCCTTAGTTCCACCTTATTTGGAAGACATTGGAGGTTGCTTGAGATGAAATTATGTTGATATGTTAAACATAATCACCAAAACCCGCCCAAGGATTTGTTTAATCATTTTAAAAAAATGAGTAATGTTCCCATAGAATTGCGCCACTACCCATTACCTAGAACCACTACAATCTCTAGCCCCGTTTCTAGAGGATCATTCATAGTGAAGTATACATGTCACCAAACTGGTACACATCATCAGGGTGGAATTTATCTATAATTCCAAACAAAAATTTTAGAACACAAAAAATTTATCATCCACTGTTTTCATAAAATAATTCTCTCTATTATCCATAAATAACTTATTATGCAGACATTATCCGAACAGATATCATCACACATAAAACACTACCCTCAACCATCCCTACCATGGGTCATGGCTAACATGGGGTAAACCAACTATCGTAGTCAAAAGTATTTCATTAACCAAATTTTTTTAACCAATCCACATTCATAGTACAAATATCTCCTTTCAGGCACATTTATCATCTCAAAACTTGTTACAACCAACATTTTAACTCATTTACAATCCTTTATTAAACACAATTCATTAAAAACTCTTTAAAATATCTTCTATTTATTGATTTATATCATATTTATTAGAATATTTTTTCTAGAAATTGTCATTAATGTAATGTGAATTGTACCCTTATTGTCTAACACACACCCATCCCATGTGAGCCTATCATGATTCATTCCACATATATTTCAAACTGCCAAAAATGATTTTTGAATGAACATCCTCATTCCATTTTTGGGATTAGAAAAATTAAAAAATAGTCATGTCCCACATCATGTGAATCACCCAGTGATGAAATAAAATTTAAAATTAATAACACATCTCATGGAAAAAAAGTCTTCGCCCTAGATAATTGGGTATTCCCTTGTATATGTGTTAGCTATACCATTTAATGAGCTCATTTCCAAGACCGGACACATCCTAATATTTCGTATACCAGTCCAAAACAGTAATATAGATAACATAACTCCTTTGATTTTAATTTTTAATTCTACTAACCCAGAATCCACTAACTGGTGCCCGGAGTTGGGTCACCACATGACCTCAAGTGTGACTCCCATTATGGAAGATGATTTCAACTAGAAGCGAAGGTATAAAAATAATGTGGGCAGACTATACCCTATTTACCAGAGTAATCTACAATAGACAACAATTCATATAAATAAACAATAAAACAAAACTAGAAACATGCTTTACCATGTTTTCACAAGTAGGTTACAATCCAAAATCCAACAATAAACCAGTTTTGTAATAATAAATGTGCCAAAATAAAAGGAAACTCCATAATAAAGACCAATGGAAGAGCCCCCAAAATTAGTCTTGACTCCATGTCCAGAACCCTCAACCATGAACATCACATGAAAAACTCATCTCCTTAGTATTAGGATTTTACCTGGTCCTAACATTCAACAATAAAGGACTCTAAGGTACCAAAAACCGGCCTAAGAAAGGTGTTAGTACAACTCATCACAAAACCACACACAATGTTTAAAAAAATATCAAGTTTTTATAGGGAATTTAAGAAAGTTTTAGATAAATTAAAATATAAAAAATGACACCTAGGATCAATTAGAAAAGATTTTTCACTTTATCTATTTCCATTATGATTTTTTTATCACATATGTTGTCTTTATTTGTAAATTAATTTTCATCACATGATTAGATGGGTTTGTCAATTACATTATTTACACAACAGCATATGAAAATCAATTATTATACACAAGGAATATATCTAGTTCCCTATCTCACTGGAGATAATGTTTTAATAAAAAACTACAACACAATTACCTTGGATTCACATTTCAGGACGTTTCATAAAATTCAATAGTTAGAGGTATAGAGACTTATTACCCTTACCTAACCCGTGAAATATAGGGTGGGGATTAGATCCTCAGTCTAACATGACCCATGGGTGTATATTTCCATGTCCAATACCCGAAAACTTTTAATCCATGTGCACATTTTTCATTATCCATTTACCACATATACCATATCACACCCTTATAAAAAAACACACTCATGACATTTTCTTATCTTAATTATTATATATGATAATTTCCTCAATCCATAAACAATTAGCTCATTAACAAATAAAATTTCATAACATATTTATCCCATTTCCCATTTTCTTCCATAATCCAACAGAACATAATAAAAATTCAAATATGTTTGAACTTAGAACATATTAATTAATTTCTCATATGTCAAACCTTATAATACATTACTAAATTTACAATAATTTACACATTTAACATTTTTATCATTCTATATCAATTAACCCACTTATGCATTTCTTGTACAATTCAAAAGTAATTTAGTACAATCAGTTTATTTCACCCAAAGAATTCATATCAAGCCAACAAATCATTTATTACATTATAAAATTATATAGAAAATACCATTATTCAATTTTATATCAACATACATCTCAACATGTCCAATATGGGATATAATTTATCACAATCCTATTTGATACTTAACCTTAGAATTGCTTATGTTCAAGAGTGTTGGTTCCCCCTACTGGTGGTGTGAAATTGGTGAAATCATCATCAAGACATCCCATAGGGATGGTGAGGAGACTATATCAACATTTATCCATAAATTATTCAAAATATTTCTAAAGGAATCAACTATACCACAGGAGGGATGAAATATCAAAACCATATATGTGAAATCATATATGATACTATGGGATATTACTTGTATACAACCTACCCGAAATTCAAATATGAACAAATATTTAACCTTAGACATAGATTCATATTCAAGCACCCATTGAATCCTCAACCAAGGATCCACCAGAAAAAAGGGGTTTTGGGCTTTAGAAGAAGAACAAATCTACATGCCCTAATTCATATAAAATAAGAAAGAGGAACATTATACATACCTGAAGCTTCAATCCGAAACCATCAACACTCTAAAAATCCATGAAATGAAGGAGACCATCCCTTGAGATGATTTGGGATGTTTGGTTCATCAAAAGGGATGGAGGTGGATGAAATGGGGAGAAAATAACATGAGATTATTAAAATCATGTGTGGTAAATTTGTTAGATTATAACTTTTTAATGTGTAACATGGTTTGGCCATAAAGTTTTTGAAAACATTCACATATTTGCATTCCTACCTCTGTCTAAAAGGGGAACAGTCACAAACGTACCTAGGGAGGCTTGCATAGTTTAAAAAATCTTGTTCCAACTGTGTGGAATGCCTTTGTCCAATGTAATATTATTTGGCTTCCCCCCTCGCATTGCTTCCTCTAACAATGTGCAATCCATAAAACATGAAAATGGTGGCCGAGTTTGCTTTTCGTTCATGTCCCAAATCACTAGAATACCCCTGATATTCCCCAGTCACCCACAAAAAATTCCATTAACAAAAATTACGAGATTCAAACAAAAATATAAACAAGTAAATACCTCAAAACATTCAAGTATAATATATATGGATCCAATATTTATAATTATTTTATTATAATTCATGAATAATATATCGCATATACATTCTTACCCTCCATTATGTAGGAATATAATAAAATTGATCGTTTTTATGAAGGACATCCACCTGCCAATGCGATCTGATTCATTCAATTTTTTCATGAAAGGTAATAAAGAGAGGTTCATTAAAAATATTTGATATATATTGAAAAAATATTATATAATGGTAACATATTACGTACCATAATTTTATTCAATCTGTAGTGAAAATGGAAATAATGTTCACGCGTACATATGGCCTACTATCCATATTAACAATGTATATCATTTTTAATGTCTATATTTCATGGAATAAAATAAATACATATATTATTCATATATATGATACTTTTATAAGGGTTTAAATTATATATACAAGGAATGATTATCAATGTCCGAAAAAAATTACATTTCAAAACGTACATGTAAAGAAACATATATTTTTTCAAAAGTGATTTTTGCATGGAATTATAAATAAATAGGATTTAATGGTCATAATTAAATAATACATGTTATGAAATATATAATTATGGGTTTTTAATATATTTATAATAATATTTTATTTATAAAACTGGAGGACTAAATGTGTATCAAAAATCTGATACTTACGGTAAATGATTTGCTTCTAGATTTCTTACTTATGCGAGACATGTGCCATATTCAAAACCTCTTTATTTTATATGTTGTTTATAATTTTAGGGATGTATTTTATCATGCTTACATTTAAAAATTATTTTTATTTAAATATCTATTTTAGGATCTATCTTTAATGGGTATTACAGTAAAAATTTGACAAAACAGGTAAGTGATTATTCTTTCAATTTCCCTTCTTTGAGACAATGGTTTGGTTATACAATGATATATTTAATGAGGAATATATAAATACCCATTTATATGTAATATAAGGTAGTTATATATTTTTATGATATTTTACATTTAAATTAATTTTATTATATCATGATTCTTATTATTCCTTGTTACTTAATGTGTATGGGATTTATGATACAATCTCATTGTTTATCACGATTTCTTAAGATTATGTCTCTGATGATTAAATCATATGAAAAATCATAGAATATACTCTTGAATTTTCTTGTCATATTTTTTTGTAATATGAATACTTTTATTCCATTCACGATCACATCTTTATGTGCTCAAGAGATCAAAAAAAATTTGTTAACAAAAATATTCATTGTTTTTCCGTTCGCCCAAAAACTCTTTTTCATACAAAAAATGCTTTTTACGAATGTTATCGTATATGTTTTTAAAATTTTCCAAATGATTTAACAACAAATTATTTACCCAATTTTTCATTTTTAATTTTTTTTGAATGGAATCTTCATGTCATTTTCAAAATAAGTACAATTTTTCTTGTACCAAAAATGAAAATATAATATACTTTTTAGAATATATGGAATGTTCTAAATTCTATAACATCATATCCACATAATTTTGTAATGATTTAATTATATGTTTTAAAAATTTATTTTTAATTAAATGTATTATGAAAATGTATTCTAATTTTTCTCTTTTAAAATTTAATTATCAAAATGAATATGATATTTTATTTATGTAATTCGTAATCGATTTATAAATATTACTTTATTTGTTAAAATGGATATTTTAATTTAAAATAATTTTTTAAATATTTTATGTTTTAATAATTAATTTTCAAAGTGGAAATTTTATTTACCTCATGAAATGTTCTAGGACATTTTTCATTCAAATCAGCTTCTATTTATGATGACATCCTTTGATGTAAGATAATATTTATTGGGGAAATGATTCAATGTATTCATCTTTATTATTCATGAAGATGGTTTACATTTATGATGAAAATGTTTTTATGAATCTTATTTATCATAAACGGGTTATAAAATGATATAATTACTATAAAATTCATTTTATTTTATATAGTTGATACATTAATGTATTGAAAAAATGATTTTTATGACCATTTCTTTTGATGGGTTCTCATATGATAAATGTACTATGATAATATTTTAACATATTAATGAATTATTTGATATTTCATACCTATATCTCCTTCCAAAGAATTGGCTAATAGTTAATGTTTTATATTCTCAAAGGGTATTTGGTAGGTTATACCATGATTAAAAGATGGTACATGGGAGGTTATCCCAAGACCAAAAGAGGGAAAACATGAGGTTTTACCAATCCTGATGCAGGTACAAAAGTTGTTATATAAATAATAAAATTATAGGAATATCATGGTGGGTATCTATGGTGTAATATTTATTATTCATATAGATATGACACAAATCTAGGCCATATCACACTATTATGAGAACATAGACCATGTTATGTGATTCCATTACGATTCATGTTGTATAAACTCTCTTGATTTATTCCAAGAATCTTTATTATGATCTGTGATATCCAGGGAATTGTTTTCATTTGTTATTATAATATTCTCATACCCATATGTTCATGATATATTTATATATCCCATTTTTATCATTACTCAACATATGAGATCATAATTTATAGTGTTTACTTTCCCATGATATGGGGAATGGTATTATGTATGATATTTCTTATAATGGTGATATTTGTAAAGGACATTGTGGGAGATGACATAACGCACTATTGGAGTAGTTGTTTATGTGTAAAATTATAAAATGGCCTGAGAAAAAAACATATTGTATCATGGATTATTATGTTATGTAATGTTTATTTTTCTATTAATATGTTATATTTATGTATGAGATGTTTCTGTCACTGTATTTGGTGTCAGATAATGGTGTACCTAAATATTGAAGACTATTATGGGATAACATCATTGATATCCATAGTAAATTATCTGACGATATGTCTAGTGATACATTTTTGGATAGGAATATGGATGAGTAAAAGTATAGGAAACACTAATTTAGTATTGTTAAAGGATAGTGTAAGAGTATTCCAATAAATTTCATCTATTTTTTGACATTAAATATTGATGTGTCCCTATAATAGAGGTACCTGGCGGTAATAACTCTAAAAGGGTGCATTGAGTTTTACCCAATCATCACTTGGTGCATGAAAATGGGAAATTCTTTGGGATTGGGTTGACATAGCTGGGGATATGCTTTAGAAATTCAGAAACTCTTCTCAATATATGTTGTAGGTTTTGAATAATAACAACAAGTGAACAATGATTAGAATAAGGTGTGTTATATTGATAAGAAGGTGTAATAATTTAGACATCATATAAGGTAATTTTAATTATAATATGTCTCCCTAATCTGATTAGATTTCCTTAAACTAGGCGTTTTGGTTTTAGTTAGTGGTTAGAAACCGAAAAAATCATGTTGATACTAAAAGAAAAAAACAATGTGATGGTTGCACTCATGGGGAACCAAACGTTATGGGACCTGGAATATAAAATCTCATTTCTATAATGACACATATTTCTAAATATTTAAATCATTATGAACTTACAATCTTGATAAATATGGAACAATATTCTATTGATTCCTTCATGAGTCATCACCCAAATTTTTCAGCTATATAGTTGATATTCTAGTTTTTTGAGAAATGGATCAGTACCATAGAAAAAATATTTTCAATTATCCAGTTTTTGGGAAATAAAAAAGTGTTTTGGTTGTCTGTTGATTATTAGTTGAAGCATATCCATGGTGGAATGTCAACATGAATACATGTTTATATGAATAAATTTAATCCATGGAAAGGGATAAGACTATGAACTTATTTTTTAATATGTATATATCTGATATTCTTCATATTAAAATGGAAAAATAATTCCTTGAGATTATGAAAATAGATTTTAAATCCACTGGTACCTATTAAGAAAATATCATATGACTTTTGAGGTATAATTTTGGTTTTAACATCCAAAATGAATGTATGGTTGATCAATTTTTCATTTTCGTAAAACCGCTTCTTTGAAGGGAGCTAGAAAATTTGTTCATCCATGTCAATGATGAAATTATCTCTTATTCTATTATGGTATAAATGTGGATTTGATTAACCAATAGATCAATTATATTTATATAAGGAGAATAACTGAATTCAACGTACACTATATAAATAATGGAGAGAAGAAAAAAAATCCCTCATGATCAATGTTTTTAAGGAAACAAAATGTATATTATCATAAAGTGACTCATAATTTTTTTTGTAGAAATGTATTTCATTGAGTGGATTAATTATAAAGTTATTACCTAAAGTTAGCTATTGATTAAAATCGAGATAGATCACTATAAAATTATCCGAACACACTATATTACATCATGTTAATGGAGTTTTTTAATTTCTTGAATCAATTCCCCAATAATAGGGATAATTTTGATGATAATGGACAAAAAAATATAAATAAAAAAGAAGAAAAGTGAATATTATTCCATCATAATGTATGATGAAAATCCTCATAATTTTTGAACACTCATCCTCCTATCCATTATTTAGAATTTCATTTTTTTTATTATGAAATAATAATCCCTATGAAAATATTATTATTCATCTTTAGTGAACATTATCTGATTATCCCCCTAAACATATATGTTTTAATTTCTAAATCACATAAGATATTTTTTTAGTACATGGATGAACATATTTTTCCAATTAAAATATAGGATTATAATATTAGATCTTATATAGGGAATAAATAGTGAATGATATTTTGGTTGTGTAACTGTATCCATCTAATAAGGTGTTATGGATTCCATCATCAGTTTTTTATTCTCTGGTTAATCATAAGTTCAATGTTATTGAAACCCCATTTGAGGTTTTATTTGGAGTGTGGGGGGGGGGGGGGAGTTAAACAATATTAATGTTATATCATGTCTCATTCAAGTAAATATAACCATTTAGTTTTGTATATATTCTAATGAAATACTTATTTAAAGATGAATTCTTTTGTAACCTTTTAGAAATATGAATAATTGTATTGGTAACCATTAAGATTCACCATATATTTTTATGCTGATACAATTAAGGTTTTTATTTTATCACCATATGAAATCAACACACCTCGTTGATATTAGAGAAGATTTATCCACAGATAATATTTCAAAAATAAAAAAATTACAAAGATGTAAGATTTTATAGAGGATGAAATTTTGTTATATCTAATTAGAATTAAAAGATTAACATTATTTATTTTGGATTTCATCACCAAGATCTTGATATGTATTTGAGATTAAATACAATGTTTCATCCTCAGAAAAATAGTCACTCATAGTGAAAATTTTAAAACTAATAGAATATTCTATTATCTGTTTAATTGAATTTCATATGATTTTAGGATCAAAAAAGCTGTCTAGTTGGGTTTTATCGAAACAATAGTCTTCACTTGATAATTTAGATGGGTCCATGTGAATCCACTTGTGGAAGAATGTGAAAAATAAAATATACTGGAATGATGATTTAGAATGAAATATATTATGACCTCAGTTTGCTGAAAAAATGAAAAATAAAGATATAGCCATTCAACAAAATGTATGGGAAGAAAAAATATAACAAAAATGTTATTATGATAATAATAGAGGTGATTTTGAATATTATATTTTATAGAAGGAAAATCTAAGAATATCTATTTGGATGATAGAATGGAAAATTAAGCCCAAGGTACATTGGTAATCTTAAATTATAGATAACTCTAGGACCCTACAGTATGACTTAGCATTTCCACAATACATCTCTCAGGTTTATGATTTTTTATAATTTTCTATCACGAGGATGTAAATTCATGTTCCCTTATATTCACTAAACTTATAGGTCATACCCTTGCATCATGATCATTGGCATAAATAAAGTTTTTTAGATTATATATCATACAAATAATGTTATATGAAACAAAAAAACTTACATTATTAAAGTTTTATTTCAAAAATACCAACTTTTAGTAGTTACATTGGAAATTTAGGACATAATGTGGTCAAATTATCTTCATTTTTTTTGGTTCCATGGCATTGAATATTGAGAGATAGATTCATTTTATGGGGGTAAAACGTAACACCATGTTTTTTTGTGAAATATATTCATTGAATAAATTTTATATTTTAGATATTTTTCGTTACATGCCAGACCATTTTGAGATTTCATTACACTAAAATACTATGTTTAAATTGAATGTCAAGAAATGAAATTTTCAGCTTGCATTATATGAAAAACTATGTTTACAATTTGTTGCACGGAACACTAAAAATAAATAAACCATTACATACCATTAAAATATTATTATTTAATACCATAGTTGTCACCTAGCCATTGGAATTATAGTTATTAATATGAATAAATAATATATATAAAAATATGTTTTACACATTTATATATAATTAACCAATTTCTTACAAATCAATTAGAAATAAAAATATCAAACAGTTGATACAAAAAGGTGTATTTTTTGAAATACTATTTTTACCCGTGTAAACATGTTTTTTCTCGTTAAATTTAACATATATCTTTTGGAGATTTATTTTAATTGAATAAAAATATTATATATTGAATAAAAGATTCAATAATTTCCCAATCTTACTTCTACGCATGATAAAACAATGTAATTTTACGCTAATAATACTATAATTTTCTAAAAATATAGTTTTTAGAGTTTGGTACACTTATTTTAAACTATAATTTATAATTTTTAGAATATATATTTTATAAAATAATAATTATTTATTAAATTGACTTTTCAACATTATCTTGGGGTTTATTTTTCATAATTTCCTTATAAGATAAATTTTTCATTGAATAGTAAAAATTCCAGTTCTTATTATGAAATATCATGTGTTTTAAAGAATTATAATAAATAAAAATTATTAAATAAAAATTTAAAATTACAATAAGGTTATATATATATATATATATGTCCAATTTAATTCTAATTAATGATTTATATTTTTAAATATGGAATACATATTTTTAATCTTTTGACCATTTTTTCATGGGAAAACTTATTTTCAGCATGTTTGTAGGATTAATTTTGAAATAATATTTCCCAAATATGTGAATGTAATTTAGAAAAATTTATTAAATATTTGGAATGAGAATATGTTTTATTATGTAATTAAGAAAACACAATTTTGGGCTATAATAAATAGTTATGTTAGAAGAAACTATTTCTTGTGATTTAGGTTATATATGTTTACCAAGTGTCAAACAAAACATATAAGGGTTGAAATTACCAAAAAATGGTCAAAAAACCATATGATTGAAATATTTTAACCATAACAGAAATAAAAATTTTGGATCTATGATTCCTATGAGAAAACATGGGTACACATTTTAAAAAAAATTATTAGTATTCCACGCACATTCCCTATAAAAGGCCACAAACTCCGCTCTTTTCTTCAACCATCCAAAACTCACTTGGTCAGTGAAGACCTTCTTAAATCACATAAATAATTAACTCATATAGTCATGGAATAATTCTTTTATTTATAAATCTATCTTATGGATCCAATTTGTGAACATCAAAAATGTTGTTTGAAGAAGAGTTAACATCCCATACCATGAATGTTATTTAATTTATTCATTGACATAAAAAATTTCTTATTAAAACATGTTTATATAATAACAAAATTGTATTAAATATAATGATATATTATTCAATTAATTTTACTTTATAACTACTTGTCCTATTCAACTCAATGGGCTAACCGAATTATCATTCTTTTATACAACGGTCTCCCGACTCATAATCAAATGTTATTTTTTTCCATCATCACCTCTCACGGCTAGATATAGGGATGGATTTAATGTCTATATACAATATTTTTTATATTATTATAATATGTAATTATTATATTACATATTACTCCAACAATACATTCATTAGGAACCCAATAACATAGATCGTGTGTACAACAAACTACTGCCTCACAAAGTGATGTTAATTATTCTATCTTTACATGAATTATAATAATGTCAGGTTTAATGACCATATGTGATATATATGAAATAAAAATGATTATATAATTATGATATATTATTTATCTTTATTTATATCAATATTTCATGAAAATGGAATCATGGTTCTTGCGTATATATGGCATACTGTCTCCATGAATATTGTGTTTTATTTTCCATCTATAAACTTTATGGATTACTAAAAATACATATATAATTAATATAAACATATTTATATCATGTTTAACATTATATATATTATATAACATTGATTAAAGAAAGGGGAATGCAAAAAATTGAAACATACAAAAATAATAGAATTACTATTATCTGAAACATGAGGTAAATAGGGTATTGTGAATAAAATTGATATAAAATCTAATAAGTAAATTATATATGATATTAAATACTTATGTAATTTTTTTATATATTTATAATAAGATTGCATTTATTATAATGGATTTTTCAATATGTATGAAATAACCGATGGGGTTCCGTGGTTACCCAGGGGTCGGCCTTCATGGCCAGCCGTTTCGATGAAACAAGGGGGTGTAACCCCCCCCCCCCCCCAAAGTAGTGCCTAGGGTGGGCACCTCTGTACGCCTCCAACCCCCCTGGTCAGCCAGCCATGCGGCCATCCATGTGGGCCGCGCCGGCCGGGGCGGGCCGCACCGGCTGTCCCGGGCCGCACCCAACCGGGCCAGACCCAGACTTGGGTCGGGACGACTCGAGGGGTGTTGGGCCTGGTCGGACCGGGCCGAGACCCCCTATTTTCAGAGCTTCTTTAGTTACACACCCATAACGTGTGTTGTGGATCTCCTATTGACACACCGTCAGTTGCGTAGGATTACTCAAATCGAGATGGTTGTTTCGTTATATTACACTCAAGGTTTCAGTGATGTTTGGGTATGGCCAGGTTGGTTCTAACTCGAAACCAACTGGGCCCTCGGAGCGAAAACAAATATAACTTTAGGACCAATTGTCTGAGTGACGTTCTGTTGACTATGTTGGATTCCTCTTGATGATATGGTTCTATTGGCATAATCTACGTGGGATTCAGATGATATTGGAGTATGGTCGGTCTGGTTTTAGCTTAAAAACCAATCGGGCCCCTCGAATGGAAAAGATAATAACTCAAGGACCAGGCGTCCGATTGACGCTCCATCTGTTGAGTTGAGACCCCTATGATGAGGCGGTCCTTTCGGATACATCTACTTGAGACTTTGTGTCACATGGAAGTAATCACCAGTAGCTCATAGAGCGGACACTCTCAGAGATGAGAGTATGGAGTGCGGAGACATAGTAGCTATAGACCTGAAGACTACTTGACCGATTTGACTCTGAGTGATTCGATTATCCCAGTGGACAGAGCGCCTGATATTCGGCGGTAGACCCACGGTGGACGGAGCACCTGGTTGTTGGCAGCAGACCCACGGTACTCAATTGGATAAGTACCTTTTTAGGCTATTAGGGAGAGCGCCTGGAATTTGGCGGCAGAGCCACTGCGGACGGATCACCCGGTATTTGGAAGTAGACCCGCGGTACTCAACATGAGGAGTACCTCAGCAGTCTAAGGTTAGTGAGAAGCGCCTTAGAGTCGTTACAGGATCACTGAACTCGAGAGAGGAGGTGCTCTTTAGTAGTTTTGGTTTCGATATCATTAATGAAAATCCTGGTTTGAGCTGAGTCAATGACCTTTGTGTTTACCTCATGATTGAGATGGGTCACGTGATAACTTAGTTATATATTTGGGCATATAACTATGTAGTGGTTATCCATTGATTTCATAACCATTATGTTTCCTCATGATTGAGATGGGTAACTTGAAACATAGGTATATTTATGGGATTATACCTAAGTAAGGGTTATCTCTTGAGATCCTTCTTTGCTGTTATCCTGGTTTGATTTAGGGAGACCATGAGGGTCCTGAGGTCCCTACTGAGTATCTTTATACTCACCCTTGCACGTGATTTTCCCTCACCTCATTGTGTTGGATGCAGATGACAAACATCACTGACAGAGGCCAATTGTTAGAGGATTGGATGGTTCCAGGAGGTGGATCCCAAGATGAGTCTGTACTTGGAGGTGGACCTCACGAAGAGTCTATACCCGGGGGTGGACTTTATGATGAGACGGTACTTGGAGGAGGGTGGCAGGCGAGAACATTGATGAGGATATATGTACCTACACTTCAAGTAGTATCTGAGGTGGATGACCCAAGAGCTGCTTCTATCTTCCACCTGTTTTTCTTTTCTGTTGTAATTTCGTTCCGTTGTAGCTATACTTTTTAGTTGGGTTTGTATTATTTCGAATTTACTTTTCAAAACTTTCTTTTGTACTAAGTGTATTACATCCTCTTGTACTCTCGTTGGATATGTTTATGTTTTATAAAGGCATTGGCTTCCCAGTTATCGGGATTTACTCCTTTAGGGATAGTCCCCAGCCCATGGCCTATGGAAGGCGGGCTTGGGGTAGTCACATAACAGGCCCCGAGGATGTTTCGTGACAAATTGGTATCAAAGGAGTCAGTTTAGCACGGAACTTATAACACTGATATTTATTTTCTGTGAAGAAATTTTGTTAAGGGTACCATGGGTTGTTTTCAGATTAGGGAGTCCAGTGTTGGTGCGGTGACCAACGTATCCAAACACCAGGACCCTGACTACTGATTTCCGACTCAGTGCAAGAAAACACGGATTGCATGTGTGTTTAAAAAAGTTTTCTTTAAGTCAGCTCAACCAGGTCAGCTCAACAGGTTGAAATCGTTTGACCATGTTGTATCTGTTCAGGATGCCTCCACGCAGACAGTTAGTTGGAGTTCCGATAGACTACAAGATTACGGCCCACCAAGCGACGAGGCTCTGGTTCATGGCTCACTTGCTATGTTGGCACATTCGGGAGGTGTAACGGCAGCACCACCACCTGCTGGGTAGAAGATTCCACCAGCCATACTAGTAGATGGTGCACACTTATAGAGGGTGTTGCACTAGTTCCAGTAGCATAGGCCTCCAAGGTTATGAGGCAAGAAAGATTTCCAGGCATTAGAGGACTGGATGGAGGCGATTGCTAGAGTTTTCCCCTAGTTGTGACACTAGTAGATAAAATGTTGGAATTAGATACTAGTGTTTTCCAGTGAGTGTCCATGAGGTTGTTCCCTATAGTAATGAGGCTTTGGAACATGGACAGATGACTGAGATAGTACCTTCGGGTAGTGTTCCAGTTGTATCACTACTTGTAGGTCAACATTTTCAATAGGTGTTACTGGTAGATGAAAAATGTAGTCTTAATGCCTTACACATGTTTCAGAGTAAGATACCCCTCAGGTTCAGAGGTCAGACCGAATCATATGCCGCTGAATACTGTCTTGAGGAGGTGGCTGAGAGTTTTCTAGAGCTTATACAACTTCAGTAGGAAGGCATGTCGGAAGCTGAGTATTCATCGAGGCGTACCGATCATTCCGGGTACTTGATGAATATTATACGATCAGTGCTTTAGAGATCGGACTTCTGAGTGAGGCGTGTTTAAGGATATACAAGATATTACTTTATCTACTATTCATTCATACTTATGTTAGGGTGCTAGAGATAAACTTTGTGGTTGAATGTTCATTCGAGGAGCAGAAACCGCCAGTGAATGTTAGTAGTGGGAAAGCAGGGAACTGGCGCCAGTCTCAGAGACTTAGGCGTGTAAAATGTTTTAAGAAGATAAATTTTAAAGGACAGATGAAACTGCAGAGCAGTAGACATCGATGCAGAGCTAGGAGAGTAGCATGTGGTGGTGTACATTTCGACATGTTACAACCACCCACCTTTGTAGTCCCCACCAAGCTCAGGGAGATGGAGGGAAGGGGAAGAGAATAGGTGCATGAGGTCAAGGAGTGTGACCCATGGGCTCTATGAATGATTTGAGGTATAGTTTATGTTTTCCAGTAGAAGCAGTATCAATGGACGTAGGTAAAAATCATTCCTACCTTCCACGAATCTTGTCCCATACCAACAGTTTTCGGTCAAACCCTTGACTTGACCCTCACTTAAGGAGATACCTTGCATGTTGACTCGATAATAACACATAGGCCGACGATGTGATCTGACCCTAGAGGCAAGAGTTTCGGTTGAAACCACTTGGTGGCAGCATCGAGGCCTTATGACGTTATATTGGGTATAGACTGGGCAACGACAGTTCATAAACAAATTGACGATATTATGCAAAAAGGTTATGTTTTATCTACAACTTTGGGATAGGGTTTTCCTTATTCAGTGTAATGGAAAACCCAAGAAGTATAGGATAGAATCATGCATAAGGGGGTACATTCGATCACTAATGAGTCAGCTATACATATATTTGAGCCAGACTTCTTCAGATTTTCTGCAAAGCATAATGCATTGATGAAAAGGGGAAACCGTTCATGTGGTCAGTTAGATGCCAGCATAGCTTTCAAGAGACGAGGTAGAGATGGTTCAAGGGAGTTGAGACTGCATGGAGTAGAAAGAAGTCCTATGTTGATATGATACAGATACCACTTGTGTTAGAGGATGGTGACCATGTATTCTTACAGGTCTCACCTCGACGAGGTCTGAGGAGATTTGGCCAGGGTGGCGAGTTAGCTCTAGGATTCTTTAGACCATTCCAAGTCCTCAGCGGTGTAGGCAAGGTGGATTACTATCTGACTATTCCACCTCACTTGCACAAGGTGCATGATGCCTTCCATGTATCTTAGTTGAGGAGATACATGAACGACCCGATGCATATCATCGACCATGGAGAGCTGGACATCGATGATGTGGTGATATTCTCGGAGGTCTCAGTTGAGATTGCGGATCGACAGGAGCAGGTCCTAAGTGGATGGTTGATTCCTCTGGTGTGCATTCATTGGCAGCACATGAACCTCTAGGAGAGCACATGGGGGTGGGAGGCTCATATGCGTTCTCAATACTCTCATTTGTTTCCTTAGTTTATGTTGTAGCTTTATGGGGATGTAAAGCCCTGAGGTGGTGGTAATGTAATGACCCGTAAATTTCAAGGATTTGTTTTCATAAATTCTTTGAAATTTTACCAGTACGCAGTTTTGGATAGCACCTAATTATGAGGCCCGGTGTTCCCGGAATATTTTTCTGAAGTTTAGCGCGGGTACGTTCAATGAACGAACAAGCGGGGTTTTCTATCTTATGAACCGACGCTCGAAATTGAAATACGAGGGCACCAATGAACTCACAAGGCTGGTAATTTCATATGGGTACCTTTACAGCTATTTCGATTAAAGCAGGTTGTGAGATAAATATTTGGAGTTTAGTAAATAAGGTAAATAAATTTTTTAAAACAAATTTATATCCAAGGAAGTTAAATCCTCCCATGTGTAGATATATGAGAGGTGGGGGCCCACACGATCCCCAACCTCTCATCTTCCCATAACACTCTCCAACCCCCCTTTACCACCTCTTTAATTTAATGTGACAACTCCCCTTATCCTGAAAACCCTTCACCTCCCTAATTAATATTCCATCAAGGGTTTGAAAGCTAAGAGGGCATGAAAGTTTTATATATTGGGGACCCGCCACTCAATAATGGGTTTGAAAATATTTTGGGGAACCTTTTGCAAAACTGATGGAGAAATTTAGAGAGAACATTAAACCATCGACGAAGAATGGTTCTTCAACGATGGGACTTCCATGATATTCGAAGAAGAACAATCCTTCAACGGAGGTCGGATTCCGACGAATCTCTGACGCTCATGCTCTGATATGAAGTGTGAGACAGATGCAATGATCGAAGTCAACTCCATTCTATTTCTGTGGCTCGACGACATGAAACATTATAATCTAGGTAGGGGTCATTTCGTTCGTGTTTTAATATCATTATTCATCATTCTTCAAATCATGAATTTCATTTGGCCGCATGATACCATCTTGAGAAGGAAGGGTTGTGACCGCACGAACACGGTCTGACCCTTCCCCTCTCATTTTTTGTTTGTGGACGATGGAGGTGGACTATGAATAACTGTCTGGCGACGGCCCGACCACAAGAGGATCGTCAGCGCATGATTGTCGTGTCGCCGCAAATGTGCTGCACCGACGTGTCGTGCGGAGTTGAGTCGGGCCGCGACCGGGGTGGACCGTGGTGGAGGGGCGAGGTGTCGTCTCACCACGCCAGAACTACATGTGATGTGGCTGGGGAGGGCCATGGCGGAGGGGCGCGGCACCGGCACGCCACGCCGGAACTTTAGGGGTCGCGGCCGGGGCGGGATGCGGTGGTGGGGCGCGGTGCCGTCGAGCCACGCCGGTTGAACAAGACGCGACCTAAGGCCTGGGCGGATCTGGAAGGGCAGCCGACTATGATGACTGATGACGTCTTCAAATGGAGGGACCTAAGGGGGTCCCGTAATTACCTAGGGACCGTCCCTCATGGTCAGCCGTTACGAAGAAACCGTGGGGTGTAACCCCCACAGACCAGCGGCTAGGGCGGGCCCCACTGGGCACCTGCAGCCCCCCACCCCCCTGGTTGGCCAGCCGCTTGGGCCACTTGCGCCGGGCTGTGCCAGCCAGGCCGGGCCGGGCCCCGGCCATCTGGGCGGGACCCGAGTCGAGTCGACCATGTTCGGGCCGACCTAGGGGGTGATGTGGCGGGTCGAACAGGGCCCAAAACCCCTATTTTCGGACATTCTTCAGTTAAATGCGCATAACATGAGTTGTGGACCTCTGATCGACACACCGTAATTTGTGAAGGATTCCTCGGATCGAGGCAGCCGTTTCGGTATATAACTCTCGGGGTTTTAGTGATGTTTGGGTATGATTTGGTTGGTTCGAACTCGAAACAAATCGGACCCTCGGAGAGGTAACGCTTATAACTTGAGGACATGATGTCCAATTGACGTGACAGTGACTACCTTGGATTCCTATTCACGAGGTAGTTCATTTTTGAATACTCTACGTGGGATTCAGATGATATTGAAGTATGGTCAGCTTGGTGTTTTCTTAAAAACCTACCGAGCCCATGGAATGGAAAAGCTAATAACTCACAGACTCAGCGTCTGATTGAGGCGCCGTCTGTTTAGTTAAGACCACTATGAAGAGGTGATACATTGTGATAATTCTACTTGAGACTTGTTGTAACTTGGATGTAATGACCAGTAGATCGTGCAGCAGACCCTCTCAGAGATGAGAGTACGGAGTATGGTGACTTAGTAGCTGTAGACCTGACGACAGCTTGACTGATTAGACTCGGAGTGATTTGATTAGCCTAGTGGATGGATCGCCTGGTATTCGGCAATAGACCCATGGTGGACAGAGCACCTGGTTGTTGGTAGAAAACTCATGGTACTCGACGGGAGGAGTAACTCACTAGGCTATTAGGGAGAGCTCCCGGTATTTGGTGGCAGACCCACTATGGACAGAGCACCTGGTATTTGGCATCAGACTCGTTGTACATGACAGGAGGAGTACCTCAGCAGTCTAAGGTTAGTGAGCAGCTCCACGGAGTCGTGAAATGATCACTGTACTTGAGAGAGGAGGAGCTCCTCAGCAGTTTTGGTTTCGATATCATTAATGAAAATCCTGGTTTGAGATGAGTCTATGACATTTTTGTTTACCTAATGATTGAGATGGGTCACATGATAACTTAGGTATATGTATGGGAATATACCTAAGTAGTGGTTATCCGTTAATTTCATAACCTTTGTGTTTCCTCATGATTGAGATGGGTTAAATGATAACTTAGGTATAACTATGGGCGTATACCAAAGTAAGGGTTATCTATTGAGATCCTTCTATTTGGTTATACTTGTTGGATTTAGTGAGACCGTGAGGGTCTTGGGGTCCCTACTTAGTATCGTTATACTCACCCCTGCACGGGTTGTGCCCGCACCTCAAGGTGTTCGATGTAGACGACATATATCGCTAACAGAGACTAAGTGTACGAGGACTGGACGGTACCCGGAGGTGGAATTCATGACGAGATGGTACTCGGAGGAGGTTGGATGGTGAGAGAATTGAGGAGGCTATCTGTACCTACCCTTCAGGTAGGATCCGAGGTGGATGACCCATGAGCTGCTTCAATCTTCCAGTTGTCTGTCTTTTCTGTTGTACTTTCTTTCAGTTGTAGCTGTACTTTTCAGTTGGGTTTGTATTCTGTCCCATTTAATTTTCATCAAATTCTTTTGTACATAGTGTATTACATCCTCTTGTACTCTGGTTGGATGTGTTTATTTTTTATAAAGGCCATTCCTTCCCAGTTATCGGGATTTATGCCTTTAGTGCTAGTCACCAGCCCCTGGCCTATGGAAGGCGGGCTTAGGGTAGTCACAGCATGGGCCCCGAGGACGGGCCATGACATTGACTGTGTAGAAGGAATTGATTTTATTAAAAAAACTAACTGATATATATACTATAAAGATATATTTTGTAAAACATTATAAATTAATTATTATTTCATAATATTACATGTTCATATCATTGGTTAATTATTCATGACATAAACATAATAACACCGTACGCGTAACATCTAATGTAAATAAAGAATAATACATTTTCATACTTATAAATATTTATGAAGTAAATATTAATTTTACTTTAATGGGGTTTCTATGTTCGATAGCGTACCCGATACGTAACCAAGAGTTTCTTTGAAATCTTTCATTTCACATTAGTAATACAATAATATTATTATAAATGGTAGTTAACACGTAGCCATTGTATTGGCAGGAATGAATAGAAAAAACTGAATTTTGATTATATATGTTTGTTAAATGTATTTACATTTATTCAATAAAAGATAAAGGCTTAAAATAAGAAAATAATTCTATTTTAGGCATATATACTCTAATTATCACTAAAGGTCCACTTATCGCCTTTTGATGGAACACCCTGTTTAAATATAGTTTTGGTCACTCTTATACATTATTTTAGACCAAATAAAATTCCTATTTAGAATCGGTACATCAAAATTTACTTTGTGTAAATTTTTAGTATTTTTCCGATAATGATTATTTTTTTAATGAATAGTGAAAAATGTTGTATTTTAATTCAAAAACTCTTTTTAATCTAATTTACTTATATGATTATATTATCTTTTGAATTGGTTTTAAATTGAAATTAGAATAAATTTTTACCATTTAATCCAACAGTGGTCTTTGGAATTAATTTCACTCTGAAATTGGACTTAAACTAGTGTCAATCTTTTGATATATATTGTTTCATAAAAACTTGCTATTTGTTCTGACAGCGGGAATTAATTATTAAATTAATTAATGTAACTTATATGTTTTGAATTTTGTAAACTAGACATCATTTATGAATTAGAAATTTCAAATATTTCTTAGCGTGAAATTTTGGTATTTTTCTGAAAAATTTCAATTTTTAATGAATAGTGAAACCCCTAAGTGTTACTTAAAAAAACCGATTTATCGTTTAAATGAAATTTTACCACGTCTATGTTTTGAATTTCAAAAATCTGACATTCATGGTTTTAATTAGGAAGTAAAATGTGGTTCAATGGGATTAAAATAATTTTTTTTGTGAATAGTAACTTTTATGTTTATAATCGCAGTTAGAGGTAATTCGTGTAATTAAAGGTAAAAATAATGAATTAATAATATGAAATGACCATGACACATGTCCTACCCTTATTGGATGTGTCATGGACGACCGATAAAATCCATGGGTCATATTGGGGACCCCATTGATCCACTTTGGTAGGAAAATGACATTAATGGCGTTATTTAATGTTAAAATAAAAATGTCACAAACATGGGTTGTTTTACTAAAAAACAATTTACATGAAGTTATATAAGTTATATTTCTGAATATAAATATTCATTATAAAGATAAAAATATTTCCTAAATCATGATATTTATTTTATAATTTTTAGATATTAAATAAATTTAATTATTTATGACATCATGATGATGCAGTTATTACCTCATTATTTAACGATTTAAATAAAATGAAAAGATAATGTAAAATCTAAGACCTACAATTGTCAAAAACTTATTGGATGGGTGGATTTAGAACTTATATCACCTTATCCTAGAAATATATAATTTTGGGACCTTTAAAATCAGAAAAAAATTTATAATAAAGTAACCTTTTATAACATTCCAAGAGTGCCCCTCCTCTCCTCTTATAAAAGGCCCCCACCTCTACCTCCTTACCCACACCTCTCAAGCCTTTGGCATGGCCTAACCCTACCCATTTTGTCTTTCCACATCCCGCTGTTACTCCTAGACGCCTCACTCTGGGTAGAAGTCTTTCCAAGTAATCCTTTGAGCTGAAATCAAAAAGAGTTACCCGTTTTAAAGGTAGTGTCTTATCTTGTGTTCTTATGTTTTATTTTTATTCTCCAACACTCTATACTCATTTTATTCCTTTATTGTGTAACAAAAATAGTATATTAAATATACTAGGATATTTATATGTGAAGTATTATAGCTATACTTACACACACATTCATCTAATGGTTAAAGATGATAATGTTTCTGTAGATGGCGAATTTCTGCCTCACGAAACGATGATTGTTCAATATTATTTAAACACCTTTAATGGTGGATATTAAGATGTAACTCTATTTATATATGATATATATTATTTTTATGTTTTCCTTATGCTTCTGTATTTTTCATTTGTGGCATACCATTATGGTTTCTATTGTGGGTAAACATGATAATTTTATTTTAGGAAGTGCGAACTACTGCCCCCTCAAAGTGATTTGATTCGTTAATGCCATATGTGGGATGTATAAAGGATGGAGTTAATGTTATTATATATTATTTTATACTAGAATTATAATTACCCGTATATCATTATGATTTCACTCCATTAAATATGGAATAGAAATGAAATTAGCGCTCATGCGTACGTACGGATTACCGTTTCCATGAACGGTGCATTTAATTTCTTACCTATAAATGTTATGTACTATTATAAATACATGTATATGATGGATAAATATGATATATATGATACCCAAATCATGAATATCATTCTGTATATAGTTAACCTTGGACCACATAAACAACATGTAATTGTAAGAAGTCCATTTTTGACTTAAGTACCAAATATCGACAATATTAACTTTAATAAATTAAATGATTACATAATGTTTATTACACGGAAATAAGTTATATAAAAGGAATAATAATATTTAAAAAGGTTCTTCACCAAGTATAAATTAACATTAGTTTATTATTCAGGAGATTAAAGAGCAATCGAGTCACGTCAGACACAAGGTAAGGGACTTTGTCTCAATCTCCTTTCATTGAGTCATATTTTGTTCTAATACAAGGGTTTCTTTTATACGGTGTATAAACCCCTTTGACTTTTAATTTTAAACAAAAGGAATCTTTTCTATGAAAATTTTTGCAAAATGAAAAAAAGGAATGTTTCTTTTGATGTACGTGATGACAATGACCTTTTCTTCCACCGTGAGTATTATTTGGTCTTTGGCTTACTCAACAAGCCGTAATGTTTTTAAAATGAAATAAATAGCATATACACTTTTATGTATTTTGGTATTTAAAATGGTTTTTATGATGAACTTGTTATGTCAATATATTTTTGTGATATATTGTGATCGAAGTGTAGAATTTTTTTCATTCCGTTATATTTGTTTTATGTCTTATGATTTTATAATGGTACTTGGACATTTGACGGGTGGATACATGATGAACCATATGAAAAGTGGTGCCATGAATACCAGGAAAGGTTGTTACGTTATAACCTCCAATGCATTGGGTATGGAAGTCAGCCGTATGGCTATTCCATTAAGTGATATGTGTGGAAGTCCACCGTATGGTTATTCCATTTAAGTATGTTTATGTCCCATGTTACCTTTATATGTTATGTGTTCTTTATATGGATTTTATGGTAATATTTTTCTTACAAAATGGTATGTAATGATCTTTTATTCAGTGAAAAGTTTTTACTACTTCATAAATGTGAAAAGTATTACATTGATAATGTTTACATGGTTTACTTGTTGTTTTGAAAAACATATAGTTTTCATTCTTTGTGTATCCCTTACTGAGCTTTTTATTCTCACCCCAAGTTTTTTGAAATGTTTCTCACATGAATTAATGTGGAATAGGGTCAAGGATGGGATCAAAGGAAAGTCATTCTATCAAAAACATGGAACGAGACATGTTTATTTTTAAGAGTTTTTATTTTATGGAAACTCAGTAGCAGTGTCTACTTTGTAATCTTTGGAGATGTAATAGTTATGATGTAATTCTCTAAAACACTAAACTTGAAAAGATCCTTAATGGTAATTTTTCATTTAATTCAATATTAAGTATTGTTTAAGTCCAGGGCCTTATAGTTGGTATCAAAGGTCGGTTTAGAGAAATTCATGAGATAGAAAATTGTTAAATTATAAATTAATTTATGGTATGATTGAAATGATATAGCGTTTGAATATTACCATGGTTATTCTCCTAAGATATTTCTGTGTTAAGAATGGTTTTTAATAGAGGAAACAAAATAGATTTTCTGGGAAGGCATACAGAGGGAAATGACCTTTCAAATCAGTATCTTGAGATGTTCATATTTAGAACTAAATAGTTTTTTGCAGTGATGGCTTAGTTGACTCAGGTGAAAAATATTGGTTGTGTTTATTGATGATATATTGGTGTTTTATAAAAGTAAATAGAAGCACGAAAGTAATTTAAGGTTTATCTTGCAAACAGTAAAAGAAATGAAACTTTATGGAAAATTTATCTTGTGTGGGTTTTGGTTACAATAAATTTCTTTCCATGGTAAAATTGTTTCAAAAAATGGCATAACTGTTTCTCCTGGTAAAACAAAAGTAGTTGAATAATGGCCAATACCCACAAATGTAACCGAGATCCATAGTTTTCTTGGTTTAGCAGGTTACTACCGATTTTTTGTGGAAAATATTTCACTATTATCTAGTCCAATGACTAAGCTAACTCGGTAGGGTGTTATGTTTATCTGGATAAAATAATGTGATGATTGTTTTCAGGAGTTGAAAATAAGATTGGTGAATGCTCCAGTTTTGGAAATTCCTTCCAGGAATGGTGAGTTTTTTTTATACAGTGATGCTTCGTTGAAGGGACTTGGTTGTGTCCGTATACAGAATGATCAGGTAATTGTATATGCTTCACGTCAGTTGAAAACTCATGAGGTAAATTACCCTACACATGACTTGGAATTAGCTGTTGTTTTTTGTGCTCTAAAAATTTGTAGGAATCATTTTTTAGAGTAAAGTGTGAAATATGTACTGATCACAAATGTTTAAAGTATATATTAACTCAGAAATAATTGAACATGAGACAGAGGAGATGGCTAGAATTAATCAAGGACTATGATTGTAAAATTCATTACCATCTGGGAAAAGGAAATAAAGTGGCTGATGCTTTGAGTCGAAAAAGTAATGCTTCATTAACTATGCTACATTTGGAATGAGATCCTTTGGTTTTTTATTTGATGAACTTTGGAATAAAAGTTGTTGGTGCCGGATGTTCATCTGTTTTGTTTTAGGTATCAGTGAGATCATCTCTATCAGACATAATTAAGAAAGTGCAGAGGAAAGACAGTGGGTTGCAGAAAAAGGTAGAGCTGGTTTAGTAGGGTATGTTTCCAGAATTTAATATTGATAATGATTGTGTTTTTAGGTTTGGGAAGAGATTATGTGTGCCTAGTGATTCACAGTCGATGAATGAGTTGTTATGTGAGGCTCATAGTTCCCCGTTTTCAGTTCATCCTAGCAGTACTATGATGTACAGATATCTGCTGGAGTATTACTGGTGGGATGGAATGAAAAGAGATATTGCGGATTTTTCTGTGAAGTGTTTGACTTGTCAGCAGGTTAAAGCAGAGCGGCAGTTACCGAAAGGGATGCTTCAGCCTTTACTAGTGCTGGAGTGGAAATGGTAAAATATATCCATGGACTTTGTTGTGGGATTACTGAAGACATCTCGAGGTAATAATGCAATCTGGGTTATTGTTGATCGCTTTACTAAATCTACTCATTTCCTTCCTATTCGAGATATGTTCTCTCTAGATCAACTTTCACGATTGTATCTTAATGAGATAGTCAAGTTTCATGGATTTCCCCTATCTATTGTATCTGATCGTGATCCCAGGTTTACTTCTAACTTTCGGAAGGGCCTTCAGAAGTCATTGGGTACTGAATTAAATTTTAGTACAGCTTCTCATCCTCATTCAGATGGGCAGTCAGAAAGAACAATTCAGACATTGGAGGATATTCTACGTCCTTGTTCGATGGATTATCAGGGATGTTTAGACTAACATCTTTCTTTGGTTGAGTTTTCCTATAATAACAGTTTTCATTCCATTATACAGATGGCTCCATTTGAGGAATTATATGGTAAATCAATGCCGAACTCCAGCTTTTTGGGATGAAGTGGGTGAAAGGAAGATGATGGGACCAGAATTGGTAGAAGAGATGGAAGAAATAGTTCAGTTGATTCAGAAACACATGAGAACAGCTCAGAGCAGGCAGAAGAGTTATGCGGATAATAGGAGGAAGGATCTATCTTTCGAAGTAGGTGATCATGTTTTTTTCAATGTTTCACCATGGAAAAGTGTGATGCGATTCGGTAAGAAAGGAAAGATGAGTCCAAGTATCATTGGACCATATGAAATTATGGATAATGTTTGATCAGTTGCTTACGTAGTGGCTTTACCTCCGAGTTTATCTTAGGTACACAATGATTTTCAAGTTTCGATGTTGGGAAAGTATATGCCAGATCCATCTCATGTTTTGAGCCTATAGGTAGTTCAGTAGGAAGATAATCTCTCTAATGAAGAACAACTAGTACATATTTTTGACCATAGAGAGCAAGTGTTGCGGAATAAGGTAATTCATCAGGTAAAGGTTTTGTGGAAAAACTATATGGTTGAAGAGGCAATATGGGAATCTAAAAATGCTATGAGGGATAAATACCCCCACTTATTTTGATAAGTGAATAAAATTGTGAGGATGCAATTACCAAAAGGGGGGAAGGATGTAACATCCCAGGTAAATAAATAATAATACATTTTCATACTTATTATTATTTACCGAGTAAATATTAATTTTACTTTAAATGGGTTGCTATGTTGGATAGCGTACCTGATACGCAACAAAGAGATTCTTTGAAATCTTACATTGCATACTCGTAATAAAATAATATTATTTTAAATGGTAGTTAACACGTAGTCGTTGTATTGGTGGTAATGAATATAAATAACTAATTTATGATTATATATGTTTGTTAAAGGTTTTTAAATGTATCCAATAAAGGATAAAGGCTTAAAATTCGAATAGAAATCAATTTTAGGCATATATACTCTAATTTTCACTAAAGATCTACTTATCTCCTTTTGATGGAAAACCATCAATAAATATATTTTTGGTCACTATTATACATTATTTTGGATCAAATAAAATTCTTCTTGAGAATCAAGACATCCAAATTTACTTTGTGTAAATTTGTGGTATTTTTCTGATAAAGTTTATTTTTTTAGTTAATATTGAAAAATGTTGTATTTTAATTCAAAACCACTTTGTAATCTAATTTACTTATATGATTAGATTATCTTTTTAATTGGTTTTAAGGTGAACATTGAATATATTTTTACCATTTAATCTAATAGTGGTTGTTATAATTAATTTCACTTGGAAATTGGACTTAAACTAGTGTAAATCTTTTGATATATATTGTTTCACAAAAACACGTTATTTGTTCTGACAGCGGGAATTAATTATTAAATTAATTAATGTACCTTATATTTTTTGAATTTTTTAAAATATACAACATTTTTGAATTCTGAATATCAAATATATCTTAGGGTGGAGTTTTGGTATTTTTTTTGAAAAACTTCAATTTTTGATGAATAGTGAAACCACTAAGTGGAAATTAAAAAAACTGATTTATCGTTTAAATGAAAATTTTCCACCTCTGTGTTTTGAATTTCAGAAATACGACATTCATGGTTGTCACTAGGAAGTAATATGTGGTTCAATGGGATTAAAATAATTTTTTTTGAATAGTAACTTTTATGTTTTTAATCGCGATTAGAGGTAATTAGTGTAATTTATGGTAAAAATAGTGTCTTAATAATATGAAATGACCTTGAAACATGTCCTACACTTATTGGATGTGTCATGGACGACCAATAAAATCCATGGGTCAACTTGGGGACCCCATGGAGCCACTTTGGTAGGAAAATGACATTAATAACTTTTTATTTAATGTTAAAATAAAAATGTCACAAACATGGGTTGTTTTATTAAAAAAACATTTACATGGGGTTATAGAAGTAATATTTTTTTACTATAAATATCAATTAAAAATCTAAAATAATTTCCTACATCATGATATTTTTTTATAATTTTTAGACATTAAATAAATTAAATTATCTATGACACCATGATGATGCAGTGATTACCTCATTATCTAACAATTTAAATAAAATGAAGAGATAATGTAAAATTTACGACCTATATTTTTCAAAAACCTATTGTATGGGTGGATTTCGAACTCTTATCACCTTATCCTCTAAATATATAATTTTGGGACCTTTAAAATCCAGAAATCATTTTTTAATAAAGTAACCTTTTATAAAATCCAAGAGTTCCCCTCCTCTCCTCTTATAAAAGGACCCACCTCTAGCACCTTACCCACACCTCTCAAGACATTGGCTCTACCAAACCCTGCCCATTTTGTCTCTCCACATCCATCTATTACTTCTAGAAGCCTCAATTTTGGAATAAGTCTTTACAAGGAATCCTTTTAGCACAAATCAAAAATAGTGACCCATTTTAAAGGTAGTGTCTTCTCTTGTGTTCTTATGTTTTATTTTGCTTCTCCAACCCACTAAACTCTTTTTATTAATTTCTTTGTAACAACACCAATATATTCGATATACTAAGATGTTGTTATGTGAATTATTAGAGCTACACTTACACACACATTCGTCAAATAGTTAAAGAACATAATGATTCTGTGGATGGTGAATTTCTTCCTCACGAAACGATGATTGTTCAATATTATTTTAACACATTTCATGGTGGCCAATAAAATGTAAATCTATTTATATATGATATATATTATGTTTATGTTTTCCTTTTGCATATTTATTTTTCATTTGTGGAATACCTTTATGGTTTCCATTGTGGGTAAACACGATAATTTCATTTTAGGAAGTGCGGACTACCACCCATTCAAAGTGATTTGATTCTTTAATGCCATATGTGGGACATATAAAGGATGAAGTTAATGATAATATATATGATGTTATACCAGAATTATAATATTCCCGTATATAATTATGATTTCACTCCATTAAATATGAAATAGAAATGAAAGTAACGCTCATGCGTACGTACGGCTTACCGTCTCCATGAACGGTGCATTTCATTTCTTATCTCTAAATGTTATTTACTATTATAAATACATTTATATTCTTGATATATAGGATATATATGATATCCAAATCATGAATATCATTCTGGATATAATGAACCTTTGACCACATAAACAACATGTAATTGTATGAAGTCCATTTTTGACTTAAGTACCAAATATCGACAAAATGAACTTTATTAAATTAAATGATTACATAATGTTTATAACATGGAAATAAATTATATAAATGGAATAATAAACTTTAATAGGTTCTTAAGAATGTATAAATTAACTTTATTTTATTACTCAGGAGATTAATGAGCAATCGAGTCACGTCGGACATGAGGTAAGGGACTTCGTCTCAATCTCCTTTCATTGAGGAATATTTTGTTCTAATACAAGGATTTCTTTTATACGATGTATAAACACTTTTGAATTTTAATTTTATAAAAAAATAATAATTTTTCTACCAAGAATTTTACAAAATGAAAAAAGGATTTTTTTTCTTTTAACGTACGCGGTGACAACGACCTTTTCCGCCGCCGTGAGTATTATTTGGTCTTTGGCTTCCTCAACAAGCCGTAATGTTTCTAAAATGAAATAAATACCATATGCTCATTTACGTATTTTGGTATTGAATTTTTTTTATGATGAACTTGTAATGTCAGTATATTTGAGTGATATATTGTGTTCGAAGTATGGAAATGTTTTCTTTCCATTATATTTGTTTTATATCATATAATTTTATAATTGTACTTGGACATTTGACGAGTGGTTATGTGATAAACCATATGACGGGTGGTTCCATGAATACCAGGAAGTGTGGTTACGTTATAACCTACAATGAATTGGGTATGGAAGTCGGTCATATGGCTATTCCATTATGTGATTTGTGTGGAAGTTGACCGTATGGTTATTCCATTTATGTATGTTTATGTCCCAAGTTACCTTTATATGTTATGTGTTCTTTATATGGGTTTCATGGTAATATTTTGGTTACAAAAGGTTAAGTAATGATATTTTATTTAGTAAAGAGTTTTTACTACTTCATAAAGGTGAAACTTATTACTTTGATAAAGTATACATGATTTACTTGTTGTTTTAAAAAACTAACAGTTTTCATTCATTGTGTATCCCATAGTGAGCTTTTTATGCTCACCCCAAGTTTTTTGAAATGTTTTTCACAGGAATTAATGTGGAATAAGGTCAAGGATGGTATCAAGGGAACGCCATGCTATCTAAAACATAGAACTAGACATGTTACTTTTTAAGAGTTTTTTTATGGAAACTTAGTAAAAGTGTCTACTATGTAATCTTTTGATATGTAATAGTTATGGTCTAATTCTCTAAAACTCTAAACCTGAAAATATCCTCAATGGGAATTATTCATTTAATTCAACATTAATTATTTTTTAAGTCCGGGGCCTTATAGTATGTGTTTGATGTAGAACTGAAAAAAAGAAGAACATGTTATAATAAACAATTTGTAGGAGTATATTATTTTATAGTGATATTACCTCTTATATTTTAAAATATTGATATATATTTTTTTATATAAGGTTTTATATGTATTTAATAATTGCTAGTCATGGAATTTAAATAAAAAATAATGGTCAAATATTATTTCATCAATGTGTCTCGGGAAGATAAATTTTGTTGGTTAATTTTTTTGATGATCATTTTTTATTAATATTATAAATAGAATGAAAAATTTATAATTTTTTAAAGTTAATATTATACAAAATTTTTCTTTTTTTAATAAATTTAATTCATAGAAGAAATTATGTAATTTAATAATAAATAAGAAAATATGTTTTTATAGAGGTTGTACTCTGTATGTATGAATGGATGATATTAAAATTTTTAAATGTTTCAGATGGTTAGAAAGTAAAAAATTAATACTATTTTATTAAATATATTAGAAATTTCTAAATAGTAAATGAATAAATATATCCCTGAACCATCCTAGTTTTCATGTGTACCCTAATACCTATGACGTATCTAACATATCCCAAATGGTATTCTTGATCCCCATGGGTTGAGTAATAGCACCTAGAATCATAATTTCTCAAATAGGGAATGGATATTACATACTGTGGTGGAATAAAACATATTACAAGTAAGTATGACAAAAACCTTATGAGGTGAATGGTCCAAAAAGAAAATATATACTAGAACCAAGCTATATGAAAGACAAGCCAATTGAAATTTCATCCCATGATGAAAAAATAAAAACAAATAGAAATTTTATAAATGATTTTATATATAAAGTGGAAAGAATATCCACTAGTCACCATCATCACTACATGGTCTAAAAGACCAAGAAATTACACAATCATAATGTGGGGTTTTTGCTTTGGTCAATGTTGGTATAATAATGTCTATGTATTCAGGAAGACAAGTGTAGGAAGTGAGCTATAATGCCCAATCGGTTCTCTCCATGTGTTCCATAATAAATGCACCAACAACTGACCATTTAATCAATTAATTTAAAAAAATGTGGAATACTATCACATTTAAATATATTAGACCAAAATATGATTTAATTCCAATAGATGTTTGATATATTAGAACATCTTTCAAATAATCTAAAATGAACATTTTTTATAAATTTTTTATATAAATTGGTATGAATGAATAAAATATTTTAGAAAACAATTTCATGTAAAATCAAATAATGAAATTAAATGACCATGAATAAAATCTATATGGTACAATAGATGTAATATTATTGTATCCTCATTTTTCTCTTTTTTCATAATTGATCTAGATACATTATCACACTCAAATTAAGAATCCATTTAAGGAGGCACTTTGGGAAGAAAACTACAACCCATTTTGGGGGAAACTATGGGAAATCAGACTGAAATGTTTTTATTTACTGTTTTTATCATTATTCCATTGGTAGTGGACTAATATCATAGTGTTATTATTCTAGTAACCTACTAACTACATATGTTTACATGTTCTCCAATCAATCTAATAGAAATCATTCACTACAAAATAAAATTCCCAAAGCAACAATTTGTATCATGATTTATATTGTAAAAAAGTCATAGGTTTTCATAATTTCATTCCATTTACAATCATCAATCAATTCAATAAATTTTCTCAAGATCAACATGAAAATAATTCCTATAAACCAATTTTCAAATCTAAATCTGATAAAAATATTCAATTCCGTTGAAACTTTTTCCTTTCTAAAATAATATGCTTATTTATTAAAAAAGATAAAATCATAAAAAATATATTATTTTAAATAATTCAAAAAAAGTTCCAAAAAAAATATTGATTCAATATTATGTTAGATACTTATGGAATATAATTCTATTAAATCTATGTATCACAACACACATCAAACAAAATGTGGAACACCATTGATGAATTAAGGTGCAGAAGATCGAAGAACACAACCTGAATCATTATCCAAAACCATAATTTAGATCTATCTATTAAGTAATGACCTATAAAAATCATATGTATAATTGAATGAGAGATTAAATAAAACCACATGATATTATATTTAATTACCCAGAGAAGATCTAAAAATATTAATGTCACATTGATCTGCGAGGAAAAGGGTTTCATGGAGACAATTTCATGTCTGGAGAGACTCTATGATCCAAAATATCTTGTTAGGGTTTAATGGGTTTAATAAGAAACATAAAATGTTGGTAAAATATTTTAAATTAATTTAATGAGAAGTTAAAACCCACTCACATGGTTTTTTTTGGACGGGGACACTATGTATATATTAACCTGGTTCCCTAACCTCATGGAAATACTGTTCTTCTATTTGGGATGCATAGTTTGGGCTCATGTTTTATCAAGACTTTATCCAATAAGTCATTCACCACTTTACATGGGGTTCTTGGTATGGAGTGCATAGAAGCACTAATTAGATAAATCATGCACCCCTTCCAGGGGCACACATTAGGGCGCACTGTATACTGGTCAAAACAAAACTATTTTCCCATATAGTGAACCAACCATGAGCAACCCGTTTGTCTTAAACAATTCTCTAAATTCTTATATAGTGATCAGAAAAAAGGATCGATTTAAGTATATAAAAATAAGATTCAATAAATACATTAAAACAAGTAACAAGAAATTAAAAAATTCCCACCACAAAAAAAATCATCTCCCCAAAAAGAATTTCAATAGGAATTCATATAAAAGAAATGAGAGAACTTATATTTCATCAATGCATCATTATACTTAGTTTTAAGAAATTATAACCATGAGTAAATTGATTAAGAACCATTTCTTCATTACCCAATGAATTTCCTTTGAATAATTACTTACAAATACTACGAAATACATATCAAAACAATAATGGAAGAATCATTTAATGAAATACACAAAGATAGTTGGAGAATTGGTTAGAAAAAATGCAATGGAATGGTACTCCTGATGTATATACATGTTCCTAAAGGTAGTTTTAATAATGTTATATTCATGTATTCTCAAATGGTTATAACCAGGTCAAAGATCAATCTATGAGAACCACTTTAGCCTTTACAGATATCCAGATAGATCATCAGTATTTTGTAATAGAAATTTAATCCTCACCATTAGTCATGTATATATCTCATAATCAGAAAATAGGTGAATATTTCCATCGCCATTCTTATAAAATAGAATTGGAACCACCCAAGGTCAACTGATCGGATGGATGATGACATTTCCCAAAAGATCAACCAACTGAGTCTTTGACTCTTTTTGTTCATCTCATATTATTCAGTAGGAATGAATTGTTACTTTCTAATTATCATGTACAAAATAAATAGATAACCAAACCATTATTTTTTATGATAGACCACATAAATTAGAGGGAAAGAAATCATAAAACTAGATGATTAAAAGAGGATGATAAAGACTCAATTATTCTCGATGGACAAAAAATTAAAAAACGAGTATCACACTGTGCCACTATTGAAAATATGGTTCAACACTACTTGACCTCGGTTCCGGAAATCAATGAAAAACATGGAAGACCACAACAGGTGTAGTAAAGGATAATTGTTTAGGATAATAGTAAATTGGGGCCTTATTTGTAATCATCCAATACACCATGAGGGTGAAATCTAGTGGTTTTATATCAATAACTATAAAATTATAAGAATGGATAATCTAGAATAATGGTAAGACAGATGCTAGAATACAAAGACCGTAACCTCTCTTCATTATGAGGGTCAAAGTAATATCCTTAACCAATAAATAAAGATCCATTATATGGTTTAGAAGGTTCACAATATGTGTCTATAGAAATGGGGGAGATGTAGTTGTATCAAATAATGCAGTGTTTAAAGATGATGTTTGGTGATGGTACCATTCATATTCATAATTTCCATATCAAAATACTATATAGAATCTTCCAATATTTTACGAAGATTCATTTCGAATGTTTATATAATGAACCCTTTTTTCTTGAAACATCTTATTGTAGAAAGATACATTTTAAATTGGGTTATACCATTCCACTATGAATAATATAAATCATATGGAAACATCTTTTAGTGGATAATGATACTCCATGAACATCTGATCATTGGTGCATTAGAGAAAAACCTTATTGAATACCTAACATTTAGAAAATTGAAAAAAATAAAAGGTGATATTCCAAGATTTTCATGATGCATAGAAGACACCTCCTATCTAGATCCACCATGTGGATAACCATCATTTCTCGTTCCATTAGTGGAACTGAAATAACTAGTACTGATAGAAAAACGAACTCCCATCTTCCCAGACATACCAGTCATGTCATGATCATCAATAAACACCCTATCCAATATCCAAATATATGGATTGATATCCACTAAGAAAACCAATTAATGTAAATGAGGTTAGAGACTCATATCATTCTTGAAAGACTTCATATTATCATTCGATATAATCAAAAGTGAAAAATTTACTAGCCTGGCCTAGAGGTTCCCATTTTTATCATTTTCTTGTCAGGATACTAGAGTTAAAAAACTATATATCTTATACAATAACATTTATTGTGTATAGAAATTAATATTAAAAATAGATCTAGAGAACTTCAACTTCAGACCCTCATGATTCTACACTATTAACATCAAATTTGACTATTTTTTTTCTTGGCCCTTAAACATTGATGGTACCCCATTTCACAATAATTATATCAGGAATCACTAATTAATAAAAAATTATATATATATATATATATATATATATATTATGGAACTGATTGTATGCCACTTTTGGATCAATTGATCCTTATAATGTTGGTGGAATCTAGAGAAGAAACTATTAGGATTAATTCTATGATTTATAACATTGATGTTCCACAACATGAACCAGAATTGGAACAAATGTAGGATCCTATCAGAAATTATAGAAAACAATGAAAAAAATATTAATATGATTATTCTCGAGAAGAGGATACACTCACTATGGTTCACTAATAAACTCAGCCTATTACTTATTCAAGCATCTTCACTGAGAGATGATACTTAAAAATATCATTAAAAAACTAAAATTTCAGAAGAGTACTCAGATTAAAAACTCTTACAAGAGAAATGGAAATTAATAAACCATAATAGAGTAATTCAAAATATTAAATTAAATACACCAAATTTAAATATAGAGAATATACAATAATCAGACCAAAACACACATCAAATTTTATATTACAAAACACTACTCTCGGCTTTAGGATTTGAGTGATGTTTGTTGCCTAAGGAATCAGTCATATCTACCTCATATGTTCCATGAAGACATCCCAAAACACATTTTCAAATAAAATAAACATCCATATCCTCATATGAGAATTTTATTTTCAAAAACCATACAATATTACCTAGGTACACTTGACTGAAAATTATTTTTTATTGAAAAAACACTTTTAAGGAAATTGTGAGAAACCGTAAGTTCCAACAAACAACAAACATAGCCCAACAGGAAAAACCAAAACTAACCTATTCCAAGAAAAAGCAACAACTGCTAGATCCAAAGAAGAACCGCTCGGCGATCCCATGCAAGCATGGTCCCTCCCGATGGCAAGCCATCCCTCTGATCCAACCACATCTCAAACGGCCTTCCGAGGAAGAAGCAGCGTGCTCTAACATGCCGAAGCCGATCTGTCCCTCCACCATTTCCACCCACAACATGGATAATAACTCAACAAAACATTATTTAGGGAATAAATAAACAGAATCATTGAAAAAAAATTGGATTTTACAGGAATCCATATCCCTAAACAGTTTCCAGGATAAATTGGAAACCTTTAGGAACAGATCCACCCTTATCCGAACCTCAAAAGCAGAGGTCAGGTGGTTCCAGATCTGCATGTACTCCTCAATTCTAAGAAACCCCCTATTCAACCTCCAACCAGAATCATGTCTTGTTTGTCTATCCACACATACTATTCTTCATTAAGGTTCACTTCAAGGCTTCGACCCATCATTTTGACCGCATCCTCCTCCGATGCATTTAGAAACAGCACCTGCTCTACCATTACATCATCTGAACTTAGAACCAAGTCCAAGGGAGTTCTAGGCTGTTCACAAGATTTTATTGGACACCTGACCTTCTTTCCCATATCATCCATTGTCAGTTTACTTACTGACCGAGTCCTTAGAGGGGGAGGCAATGAGGAATAATCCTTTCTAGACCTCCTTCTCCTCTTACTCCTATTGTTCCATGGACCGGAATCCTCATCAGAAAACCTCATACTGACCTCGTCAAATTATGACTCCCCTCCACCGATAACACACTCTGGGATAACATGCCCCATGTTCTGTACTCCCAGAGTGTGATCATCAAAACTCCTCATTAATAGCCCAATGGTAAGTCACAATCCCCCCAGGTTGGCGACTAGAAACATCTATCATATATGATCAAAGAGGGAACAAATTTTCCAACAAAATCATAAGATAACAAATAAAATTTTAAAATGTACAGCACTCCAAGAGGATAATATACTAGAAACAAATAGGTAATACAAAAATCCATTGTAAAAAAACCATCATACTAAAATAATCATACCATTACAGGAAAATCAAAATAGACAGAAAAGGTCTGAAATCTTTAGTGTATCAAATGGACAACAGCTCCACCAGTCTCGATCATTACTCCATGCACAAATGGATCATGAAAATACAAGAAATTAAAGTGTCACATCCCCTTAAGTTACACATGGCATAAAAAAGTCTACGAAATCCCAAAAGAAATTATTGGGTGTGATCTATATAGCTAATAAGAGTCTCACTAACTGTATGATAATCAATACAATAAAAATTAAACATTTATAAGATAAATCTAAATAAAAAATTCATTATATCAAATAGTCATATTTTAAAGAAATACATGAGTTAATTCAAATAGACGAATGGTATATCAAAATTTATTTGAAATATGCATAAATGAATATTTGATAAAAAAATATTATATATATCAGTTTGAATTAATAAAACTGATCAATTAACAAATGAACTATATAATAAAATAATGTAAATAAATCAAAATGAAAAAGTTATCCTTAGTATATTAGTTTCATAAAAAGTTTATCCCCACTCCAATCATTTATCAGTACATATCATTTTATGCAAGAAAACTCAAATCAATACCCAAATCTGGGAGCCACAATAGAAAAAACTACGAACTATTAGGGGAGACAATATTATAAAGTAAGTCAGAAATGTTTTATTTAGTGTTGTCCTATTAATTACACAACTATGGTACATACATTCAAGTGTAATTATACTAGTTATATAATAAATACCTCGACAAACATGTGTTTCAATAAATTAATTAATCAGTCATATGGAAATCAATCATTTCATATCATTTTAATAAACAATTTCTAAAAAAATTCTTTTTGATATACCCTGTCATTTCAAAACAATGTCACAGGTTTTCATCATTTCTAGCCAATTCATATCATCACTAAATTTGATAAATTTTTTCAATATCAAAATAAAAATAATTTATGAAAATAAATTTTTAAACGTAGCCTTCATTTTTCCCAAATCTACACAATAATTTCAATTCTATGAAAATTAGGAATTTTCTCAATTCACATGCCTATTTCATATCCATGATCAAATAATCAATTATACAGGTTTTAAAATAATGAAAAAACTATTCATAAATAATCAATAAATATAGGTATTAAATTAAATTTAAAAGACTTATAAAACCACCTACATTTATATCAAGGGATGCCAATGAAAAAACCAATAATTGGGGGATACCAATGAAGAATTATGGATCAAAATATCTTGGAACAAAACCTCAAATTTAGATCCAACAATACATAGTATAAATCCATATATTAGAGTATGTTATATAAAAATCATAGAGTAAGTAAATATTTATTATAAAAATCCACAAGATAAGTGATTATGTCACACAGAGGGGATCAAATGAGATCAACACTGCTTCAATCCCCCACGAAAAGGGTTTGGATGAATCAATTTCATTTCATGAGAGCATATAATGGGCCAAAAATCATGATATGGTTGACTAAAGGTCTATCGTAACATAAAACTAGGGTTTAATATTTATAAAATAATTTTCAGAATAATTAATAAACCTGGAACCATAATTACATGCTTATAATGGTCTTCTATTAGTGGTGTAATATTTGTATTCATTGTTAAACAAATAATGTAACAACATTTCATTCCCCACTATTGACAAAGTGAATAGTTTAGAGGGGAAAGATGCATGGTTTATACAAGCCATGCAACCATTATATCAGATTATATCAAGGAAAACTATTTTCTAAAAAAACCACATCATTTTCCAAAACCATGTGCCAACCATGCCCAACCCCTTGGGCTTCAAAACATATTAAAATATTCGTTTTATAACCCCCCCCCCCCAAAACCAAAAAAAATTATAAAGGAGATAAAAATGGGTTATTAAATACCAAAACAATGTAATGACATGTTTCATATATACTTATCTTTATAAAAATCCTTGTTAGGTAGATATAAATAACTAAATACATTACTTAGTGGAAGATTATGTCTTCTTGTATTCACAATGTGCATTATAAATTTACATTGGATAAAAAAAGGTATAAAATAGTTTTTCCGTCAAAATATTAAAATATGATATTATAAAAGTCAATGATTGAATTATATTAGCAAGGTTATAATACATTTTATGGAGGTGGAATAAGAAATAAACATGAATGTGTTTGGTTAAGATTCCAAATCTCTCCTTGGGTATATTCCATTATATTACACCTTTTAAATATGTTTGTATGAAGTCATAGAGAATAAGATGTGTGTATATGAGTTACAAAGTTATTTGTGTAGTTATTTGACAATCTATAGTTGTCAAAGTTTTTATATTTTTGAGTAGAGGATGTACCCTTCTATATGTAGTCATAGTGTATCCCTGGTAAATAATCTGAAATATTAAATATAATACTCATATTTCTCAAGTAAAGATTATCCCATTAGACCTAATTTAGTTTCTATGATGGGTAATGGTTTATGTACAATGAAAAATTAACATTTATAAATATTTTGAAGAAATTTAAATCATTACCTCTTAGTTTAACACATATATATAACCATTTTAACCCTTACAATATTATCAAACTTTTATCGTCGAAGCATTTGGTTATGACTATACAATAATTAGACCATATTACATAGTATGAATATGAATATTCCAAATAAGAATTTCATTTTAAAAGATTAAACATCTAGAATTAGATTTAACAAATTCAAATATAATCACATAATATGCATGAAATTTTGTTATTGAAAAAATATATGCTTCATTGGAAAACATAATTTATACTTATTTAAGGAAAACACTATTGATTAGAAAATTTTCCAATGAATGATTGTGTTTATTATTAATCAAATGATAACTTTTTTATATTATAACAAAAAAATGTAATTTTACCTACCAACCAAACTATTCAGTGAAAATATAAATATTTTCTTATTTATTAGAAAAAATATATATTTTGTTTCCAAAAAAGTCATGAATGGGGATCCAATTTGAATAAATAAGTTTTTATATTAATTTTTGTACTACATAAATATATATTTTGTGAGGAAAAGGGTGTATTAGTTTTTATTTCATGACTAAAACTTATTGATTTTATCTAATTTATGTTTTAAATGGTATTTATCACTATTCTCCGAAATATTCACTGAAAAATAAATTTCTTTCAATCCTTTTTCATGAATTATTAGTAACCAATGGTCGAGTAAAAAATGAAATAACAGAGTCGTTAATGACCAATTTAAGACTACATGAATAAATATCCCTTAAAATATTCAAGGTTATGTCACTAAATTGAGTGTCTATTATATTTATTAGAAAAACTTTGAATCGAATGGCCATCTTGTCCTATATCTTACATACTCCTCAATTCTGATCTCTCCATTATTGAATCCCCAAACTAATATAAGGTCTATTGTTTCGATCTAAGAAAATAGATCCCTGTTAAGAGTCATACTTATTTATCCCCTCATCATTTCATCAGCTTCTTCTTCAGTATCATTGATAGGAAAAACCTATCCAATAACTTATTCTTCTAAGCTGATGACTTGTTAAATGATAGATGAAGCGAAACAACTTACTTACACATTCATTAAAAGTACTTGGATTTAAACTAAATTTTTTACCGTGCCTTTATAGGATAAGGAAAATGGATTACTCATTTCTCTTTATAGAAGCCAATATACCCATCAAAGGAGTGCCTGACTTATTCTCCTACCACCTCTTAAACCATTTCCTCACTCACATTCATATCATTGTCATGTAGAACATCTGAATAGAGGCCAATATCCGTGGTTAGGAATCCATATTCATGAACCTTTTCCCCATAAGAGTGGTCTCAACTTCAGCATGCTCTACATGAACATTGTATATCTTAGTTGCTTCCATAAAAGATCATTGGTGTTAATATGTTCATTGATTTGACAGAGACCTCCTAAGGAACAAAAATCCGAGAACCCCCCCACTAGATCCTATCGATGTTAATTAATATCCATGAATGCAAAGTGATTGCAGATTATTGCATTATAATGAATTCATTTCAATTTCACCCCACTTGTTACTATCACCCAGCCTGTATTATCCTCAGTTTGTATATATACCCATGTGTTCTTATCATTAACATCATGTCTATTATCAATATTTTCCTATACATTTACCAGTCCTATGGAATAATAATTAAGAGTATCTAAATAACCCCTTGAGATCATAGTTTTAGTAATAAATATCCCACCAATATCATTATTCAATTTCTGAAAAATTCCAGACACATTTGGTTTAGTAAGTATTAGTTGAGCTCCCTTCTTTTTAATATTGTCCTTAAATAACGTGATATTAGAAAAATCATATCATGTCAACCCCCTACTATAAAAAGCCACATCCTTTTGGAGTACGTGACTCGACCCAACCCAGTTTTCACAATGAACTAACTCATCCTCAATCTGAACACCTAAATGTAACTGACCAGATGGACAACTTGCGCCATTGGGCCGAGTCAAAGGAATAACATAATTTCTCGACCCATTTCAACAGGCTACTAATGATTTTCCAAAAACCTTGAAAATAAAATCAAAATTCCTCAAAAGACTTGTTCACCACCTGATACATACTACATAATTCCTATCGTAAACTAATTCATATGAAATCTAATGGATTTTGAGAAACCTCAACATTGACACAAACTTGTGGATTCATAAGATGACATATTTCTTTCGTTCATGTATTCGATCATAAGAACCTACCTATGAGTTTACAAAGCATCCAACTAATCAATGTATTTGGAAATAGATGGGGAATATCATTGATGATTACCCAAAGTTCCACCGAAGTAGAGTCCCACATCATATGATATTCATATGTTCATCTATACAAAAAGAGTAGAAACTCATTACAGTTATGAGGCATGATCGACCAAGAATTGATCATGTCTTCCTTTAACACATAGAATAACATGATGTTCATTTTTTCATGAAAATAAACAGTAACCCTATCATGAAGTTCCCAAGAAATGAAAATGAATCTATCAACGATGTCTACTAATGGCCTCCTCTGTAAAAATTGAGAAATCTGGGTCCAATTGAGCAACATCGAAGATTCACTAATCTCTGTGACTGACAATGAATTATTGAGTCATAATTCATAAAAATTGGGGACATTAGGGTATAGAGAGATAGTGAAAAATGGGGGAAGAAACTACAGTATGGAAAATGGGAAGAAGGGAGACTCCAATTCATTGATAGAAGATGATGTTACCTCCCCTGTTAGTGGGAGATGGACTGACACACTTTACAATACATCCATGAACATGTAGAAGGAAACAAAGCTCCCGCAATGAATACCACCCAATTATAGTGTTCTTAATATTTATACAGTAATAATTTTTTCAAAAAATAATAAAAACGCTAATATTGATAACATAAAATAAAAAATGATTTCTTTATCAAATCCAAATTCTAAAATTCATATTTTAACTTTTATACTTAAATAAAATATATAACGGAACAAATATTTTATAGAAAAACACCCATTTTAATCATTAACTGTTTTTGAACTTATTCTATTTTATCTTCAATATAGTTTTGATTAATTTTTTTATAAATTAATATTCATGTTGTAATGATTTTTCCTTTTAATTTCCATAAATTATAATAATAATTTGTTTAGTTTTTTGTATAACAAAATCTATTACAAATTGTATTGTTTAACGAAATATAAATTATAAAATGTAATTATGTTACGTAGTCTACATAAAATAAATTATGTATGAATATTTTAATTTTTTTTATAACAAATAGAGTTTTTCATACATATTAATAAAATTATATGTATATTTTTTAATGATAAAAAATTCCTAGGTCACTAATAAAAATCATACTATATAAAAATTAAATATATCAAAGAAAATTTATATATCATTAGAAGACTCATACTTCTAAATGATATTTCAAAATTTTACCTTGTTATTTGATAGGGATTTCCCACATAATACTCGAGAGATTTATCATCCTAATTATTGAGTTCAATAATTATTTTACAATTAATATTTATCATATGAAATAGTACAATCACTTGATATATTTTTATTCCATATAAACAATTTATTAATCATATTGTATTCAATATAGTTTTCAATATATAATTTATCACATAATGAAAATGGGAAAAAATTATTTATTTTCATTATGTGAAGCATAAATGTTTACTTTTAACAGAACATTACATCTTAAATAGGGATAACTCAATATTTAATCTCTCTCTAGTAATTTACTAAAACATGAAAACCATAGTTAGCACAAGTATATATAATACCGAATAGAATTTTAATATACCATAATATGAATAATTAATACATTACATTTTATAACTATAAAACTCAAATTTAAACAGAAATCATTTAAAAAATTATTAACCCTATGACTCTTAAAAATGATTTAGCAAATTTGAATCCTGGAAACAAAAATTATTTCATCACACACTCTTCTTAAATAAACATAACATTTTTCTCTAAACTACATTAATCAGTTATATATTCACATAAAAAACTGTATTCTCTATAGTCATTTATTCTATAAAATATATACATATTTTCACAATACAACATGAATAACACTATGAGAAAACCACAAAAAATCCTGTATTAATTTTCAAAAATAAATTCTATATTATTTCCTCCAAAAATGTCAATCAGTTCACCTAAAATCCCATATTCAACATTAATTTATCATTTATATTAGTTAATTTTATTTTCATAAAAATAGAATGTTATTTTTATTAAGTAACATTATCCACCTAGTCACACAATCATTTCACAATCCAATGGATATTTATATGATAAAACATATTTTTCAAAAAATATAATAAAACATTATATTAATGAACCATAAATGCAACAACATTATAGATCAAATTAACACAGAATTCTTTCTTTACCTTACATATTTAATTCCAAATATAGTACCATTCAATGAAAATATCCTTAATGGTGAATATCTCTAAAAACCGACTGGTTATATATATCCAAACAAGTTTGTCTTAATAAAACACAATAAAATATTACCATAATGTAATTTATCATTCCAAAATAACATAACATAAAACCAATAAATAGTATATATGCTTTTAATCATATGATCAAACATAGACTTGTTAGCCAATGATGGAATTTATAACTCTAATATTGTACCCATTTGATAACTTTCCTAATCAATATTGTAATATAAATATAAACAATAATAAAATACAGAATTCTACAAATTCATACTCCCAATATATGATATGAAACAAATTCCATTACGTGATGGATTTGATACCAGCTGAAGTGGCCAAAATTGAAAATAAAATTATTGGAATTTTATTTAAAAAAACACTACATCACCTTTATACCCATACCAGTTAGGTTTAAATGTTTTATATAATTAATAATATAAATATTCAATAAACCCCATTTATTTTTCATAAAATGGTTAATTTAATCCTCTAACCTGATTTTATTTTTATGTAATATAATATCATTATATTTCAAAAAACATTTATCCACAACTTATTGACTTTTTGTATAATATATTTATTACTCTTTTTTATCCTTAGAAAATTGATACTTAAGAAGGGTGAACTCAAATACTTATTATAGATAAAAATTGGTGATATTTATTGAATATCATATGTGATCATGAGATGAGCACAAAGGTATGAGAAACAAATAAATGTCCACATCAAAAGGAAATAATACCCAAAAAATAGGATTCATAAATGAAGATTCCTAGAAAAAAGATTTATTATAAAAAACCAAATAATTCATATTATTAAATGATCTTGGTCCATGTTAAATAAATATTTATTTTAGGGAATCATTTAAACTCATAGAATGTATAAAAAACTACATGAGTATCATGGTTGATTATAATCATAACTAGTGTAAACTATTGTTTTACTTGTATATAATAACAAAAAATAATATAATTAGAATCAATAATTCCCTAGAAAATTAATCATTAACCAATGCAATATAGTCAATCATAACATACTCACCCATACCATATATAATTATAATTAACTATAACATGGAAATAACACATAAAAATTCTATTTAAATAAAAAAATCATAAAAAACCATTATATCATTATAAAATTATTAGTCATTAGAAAAAAATGAGTCCACATCAATTCATATAAAATGTTCTCATAATCCATCAATGTAATGAATTTTAATGGAGTCATCAGAACATGTACCTATAGAAACAATCAGAAGCCATTAAAATATATTTAAATAATGGGAAAAAATCATATAAAATAATTTTATTTATACTTTGGAAAGCATTAGGAAATATCTACTTATTTTGGTAAACCTAAAAAATAATATTTCATAGAAAAATGTAAACATAATTTTCATGGAAGGACCAATGAAACATTTATAATAATATTTCTATATAATAATGGTTATTATGGATGGAAAATATAGTAAATCCAACTTAGAAAAAATATATACTTTTCGCACTTTTGAAAAGAAATTTAAAAAGATATCCACATGAAAATGATTTTAAATGGATTATTTAAAAAATTAATAAATAAATTCAAAGTCAGAGTAAATAAAATCTATAAAACATTTAAGTATCTTTAAAAAATTCAATTGAACAACTTTATGATCATGGATATTTAAGAGGTATATTTTGGTCAAATACATTGAAAATTTTAATGTATTGATTTATAATAAGACCCATCATATATTTTAAAATCAATTTTTTAAAGAATCTTCCTGAAAAGGTAATTAAAATTGGAGGTTAATAGTGTCATGATATTATATGTTAAAATTGTAGTATATTGAAAATATATTGGTGACAACCTGGGAATACATAAATACATTAATTAAAAAATGTTTTTGAGATGAGAAACCATTAAAACATTGGTACTTCTTGAATAAAATTACTTTTAAGGAAGGAACATAAAATAATTACATAAAACCAATGATATCGATGAAATAATATTTCAAAATACATATATGGGTTAGTGATTATTCTGAATAAAATAATTCATTTTTGAGATCATTAAACATTAATCAGAAAATTGAAATTGATACCAAGAACACTTATTAAGGTCGCAACATTTTATTTATAAATCAATCGATGAAGTGTTTATGTTGAAAAAATAAAAAAAACACCTATAAATTATATTTGTAATATGAAAAGTTATAAAAAAACAAATAATATTGCCATAACATAGTCAATAATATATATATATAACCCATTGAATAGAAATGGTGATTAGGGTACCCTTTACTAGATGTTTGACATTTTAAAAAATTCCTTATCCTATTTTAAAATAAATTAATATTTATTATAAACATAAATGATAACCATATATATATATATATAACTCTATATAATCTAATTTTAAATTTTTATTACCTAAATATTAATAATTATTATTTTAAATAAGATTTTATATGTTAATAGTTCATTTTCCAATGATTTTTTTTATTTATTGTTTTTGATTCTTGAACCCTGGTAATGGTTTAATCACTAATTGAATGTTTTTTATCATCATATATATATATATATTATAATTTTTGTGTTCCAATGACATTTCTTAGATCTTTTTGGGATGATTTAGAAGGAATTACTAAAATTTCAATATCTTCAAATTATTGAATTCATATAAATAATAGATTTTAATAAAACTTTAACATGCATACATACATATATAAATACATACATTCATACATACATACATAAAAGCATACGTATATATGTACATACATGCATATATACAAACATACATAAATACATACATACATACATACATACATACATATATACATACATAAATACATTGGTATATACCGACACACACATATATATATATATATATATTACATTTTTAATAATTTCAAAAATCATGAAATCAATAATATCACATAATACTTCTAATAAAAGAATTCCTTTTTTATTCTAGAAATAAAAATTATAAAAATTTTCAGTTAGGTGGTAAGACAGACTAAAATAAGGACATGTTAAAATTAATGGTTGTGTAATAATATATTATTATATAGAGATATTTTAATTTTTAAAGTATTTAATTATTTAAAAAACAAGCTATAATAAATATAAATAAGATGATATAAGTTGCATAATATGATAAAATATTTAAATTACAAATTAAAAAATACTACTTCAATGTGCCACGGTAATAACATTTTCAATGGTTAAGTTAAATGCCAATAATTAAATTTTAATATTATTGATAGTGTAACTAAATTATCCTTACAAAAACTTAATAATTTTATAATAATATTATTTATTCATTCATTAAATTTATAAATCAATCAATTTATGGTGGTAATGAAAAATGGAAAACATGATTTCAGGGAGGTTGTTGTTTGCATGTTAGCATGGGGGAAATTTCTGTTCTCCATTGATTAGAAGGGAATGAAATTTTATTATATTTCATCTATAATGATACATAATGAAGTCATAAATATCATATATCATTTTTAAATTCCTCAAAGTAAGCATCCTTTATTTGTAGTTAAAAAATACATATGTTTATGGAGGTAGTTGTATGTGTGTACAAACAAGAAATTATTTCATTTAATGTAAGAGGAATGTTAGTAAAACATATTTTTAATAGAAACCTAGTAAAATAAAAGTATTTAAATGATATTTTTTTCATTTCATTATAATAGTTAAAATATATTTGGAGGAGGTAAAATAAATAATAAACATTGAAGAATTTTCATAACACATATAAGTCCAAATGTAATATCTACTTTTTCTTACGACTAAAACTAATACGATTTGTTTGATGGTTATACCAGGACCTCTAGGAAATTTATAGGATAGTTGGTAAGAGAATTTTTAAAGTAATGGTCGGCGTATACTACTCAAAGTGTTTGGATAAGTGACGAAGTGGTTAGATAATTTTATAAGTGATTGGGGTTCTATCACTGTAATTATGACTAAAAATTAAACATAATAAATGTATTTATAATGGAATATTTCTCTAAGGATGAAAATTTCAAATTAAATGATTTTAAAATATATTAATCAACTTAATAATGAATATTTATAAATTTATTATTTATATTTGAACCATTATATCTTAGTTTAACCCCCACCGTTTCAATCCAGGCCATGGTGAGCTTTTTGCCATTGTAAATATTAATTATTAAGAAAATAATATAATATTTGAAAAAAATACCAAAATCAGAAACAAATTTAGATATTATGTGACAGGAAAAATGTAGCCTAAAAAACTGACATAATATATTTCATTAAATTTAATCTCTTCGATAACATGCAAAACCTGCAATCTATGTCTAAATAAACCTATATACTATTATAAAAAAGAACTTACAATAGAGGGTTAAAATTATAATAACTACATTTTGAAAAATATAAGGTTTTTTAAAATTTAAAAAATGTAATTTTTCCATTTCCAATATGAATAAAATAATAATCATTTGAAAGGGAAAAATTATTTTTGAAAAACTAAATTTCATTAAAATTTTATTTAGTTGCACATGCGCACATATTTTATATTTTTTTCTTACATATATTAGAAATACTATTTTAAAAATTAAAAATTATATTCTAAATCATCATACAAAAAATAACCTAGGGTGGATTTTTGGAAATTTTAAGATATATTACATTTTTGATGATTAGTGTAAAATATTGAATATTAATTGAAAACTTCAATTACATTTATTGTATATATAGAGTTAAAATATACTTATAATTGTATTTAAAGTTAAATTAGTATAATAAATTATAGTTTATTCCTAATTAGATCCTTTTAATTATTTTTATTTTTTATTCTGATATAAAATCATTATAAACAATAGAATATTTTCTCTTTGAAACCCCATTTGTGGTCGTGTTTACAAGATTATTATTAAATTATATTTTTTAATTTTATTAATGGAATATTGATAATTGAATTAAATATTTTGAATAATTATAATATATATATTCTATGAAATTTAACATAAAATTTGACCAAAATTAATATTGAAAAGTGTAAAAATTGTTTACATTAGTTAAAGTAAAATAAGATTATTATAGAATTAAAGTTAAATTATTATGGTTAAAAAAATAAACATAGTATACAATATATTTTATTACCATAGGTCAACATTATTATGATAAAATGAGAAATAAACCATTTTATTTATTTTTATTATGAAAAACATGGGTATTCATTTTTTATATTAAAAACTTATAAGTGTTTCAGTCACTTCACTTTTTAATTCCATAGCCTCTCATCACATTTTCAAAGCATAAAACAATTTATTTGGTAATGAAATGACCCATTCACTTAAAAACGCCCATAATAGCATTATATAATACTATAAATGGGTATAAATCTATCATATTAAATATTTTGGTGTTATCCTAAGGTGTGTGCCCGATGAAGAGGTATCATTTTACAGCGGGGATTTTTATTTTATTTATTATTCCACATAATAAAATTATTTTATACCATTTTTATAGAGAATAATAATTATCTTCCATATAATATTGTTTTTTGTATTTTATTGGAATTACCATTCAAAATTTCCACTTATATAAAATTGGTTACGAAATCAATATTCGTTTGTACGACAGACTACCACCTTATGAACTGATGTCATTCATTTTACCATTAAATCCTTTCATGGTTTGTTATTATGATGGATATAAACTATGTATATATAATTTATAATATTATTATACCATTTGAGTAATTATATTTCATATACCTATTTACTCTCAATTTTATAGTGGATACGACAACGTCACTAGACTGTACGATGGACTACAACATCGTGAAGTGGTGTGATTTGTTTTCAAGAACAAAATATAAGGAAGGTAATAAGGGAAATGATATGGAATATTAGTGATATAAATTAAATAAAATTTTTATTCATGAAATATTTATCATTCTAAAATAAAAATATATCATTTTTTTTCATACTTTGATAAATGATAATGTCATTCAGGTATGTGAGAACAACAACCTTCATGAAGAGATGCGACTCTCTTTTCCTCACCAAACCACATGAAAGTTATATATAATTATACTGAAATATATAATTTTAAATTTTTATATAATTATCACTGTTTAAAAAATATTTTTACTTACCATTATTCAATAATGATCATTCAAAAAATGGAAATGGTACACATGAAAAAAAAGTCCCACCGTCTACATGATTGTAACATAGTTAATTTTTTATAACCATATTTCATTATTAATCTCAAAATAATTATTTATAAAAAAATATTAAAATAATTTCATTTTTCTTATTTTATTTCTGATGGCACTATATCATATAGAAAAGAATCATAACATTCTAGATAAATCATGAATCAGAAAATAAGGCAATTTATACCCAAAATATAGAAAATAATTAATTAATATTATAGTATGGGGGATAAGATATTATAAACGGACAAAACATGATATTATAAATTGTAATATAGTGTTTATATCAGTTAATAACATATTTAAAACAACTATATGGGAGGTTAAATCATGTTCAATCAGAAGTAAGCCTATGTTAATGGACTTCATATCAATTTTCCATCATTGGGGTATATTATAATTCTATGAACATAATTCCTTTAATGTGGTTTTATATACCTCCCCATTAAAATTTAATATAATGAATTATTAATAAATAAAATTATTTTAATTTGAAAATTTTAAAATTTTATGTTAGGTGGTTTTGATATAATAGTTACAGAGTGGTAAAAAATTTTATAACTAAATTTCATTTCATCAGTTTATATTACTCAATATTCAACATTTCAATTCTATGATTTTGTGTGTAATGAATTTTGTATATCTATTGTTGTATTTTCACTTTCTTCATGATTACATAAATTTGATACAAATAGCAGTCTATATCATTAATTTTAACATTATTGTTATTATCATTGTAAGGGAATATATCACAATATCCTTATAATCGACAATCTTTTTTATTTAAATAAAACTAGTGGATTATTATTTAATAAATGATTCCATTGTCATATACTCTAGTTATTCATGATTTTTTCATGTAATTGTACCATTTTCCACTCTTTTTTAATTAATGTATATGAGAAAGTTTTAAATAATATCAAACATAAAATCAATCATTTGTTGAAAATAAATTTTCATTCAGACCAACTATTCTAAAAATATTTTCATAAATGTTTCTAAATTTTTCATAATGATTTTATATTATATTTTTATAGATCATTACTTTTTGTTTTGTTTTGAAAGGAATATTCATTTCATTTACTGAAGAATTACCACTGTGAATTTACTAAAAATTTGAAAAAACATATTTATTTTGACATACATGGAATTTGATGAACCTGACCAGAATACCCTACCAAAATGGTTCTAAACATTAATTATCACTTACCCAAAGGTAATGTTTGATCCCCATTGGTATATATATTACTCTCTAAAAAACAAAAAGACGGAATGATTTCACCTTTCTTGAACTAGTGAACATTACATAAATATTCATGTATAGTCAGAAATAACATAATAATACATGAATATATATTTGGCATAACATAAACATAAAACTAATGTTGAGAAAATAAAATGGTATCAATATAATCTTAAATTTACCATTCTAACTATAAATGATTATAAAACTAAATAGATACTCAAATTGTATGTATATTATTGCCTAGGAAAACCCATACTATCACACTATCTATCTACCCAAACACAGCTTATAGAAAACCATTCCACCTAAATGTGGTGTCTTTCCTTACGCCACATCAAAATACATTACCTACAATGTGCACTAATAATGGAGTACACATGGTATGTGTTAAAAGTCTCTGTATATTACCACCTTGGTGTTCCATATCAATTATCTCATTGATAATCCATTAATATTCATCTATTATTAAAAAAATAATGACATACTACTTTATAATATTATATCAAACTAATATAAAAACAATTAAATTTCCCCTTTTTACACATTTTCAAAAAATTAATGTAAATCTATAAGAATTCATTTCATATACTTATTTCAAAACAAATATATAAAATCTAACCAAAGTATGCATTACATATCACATTAAATCTGTGGTAATAAAACCAAACAAATACAATAAAAATGACATGTTACATCACTGTTTTGATCAAAGAGGGTCATGATATCATGGACACACATACATAAACATATAAAATCTTACATGAATCAAGCATCTACACATATGCATAAATTATAAATATGAAAGTATCAACCTTGAAATTAAACGACTAAAATGCATAACATATCCCTAGATCGATAGTCATACAGAGATGAGGAAGGCCCCATCAGAAACCCCCTAAAATGTGATAAGTCATATTAGTACAACTACAACCAAATTAATAATGGCTTCTCGTATTCTCTATTTCTCAAAAAATATCATCAAACCATTTAAAAATCCATTCTTTTAAAAAAAATATAAAAAACTATTTCAGAAATCATTGAAAACCCATTTCATTTACCAAACAGGGGAAAAATAATTTAACAAAAACCCATTTCCACACACACAAATAAAATCAATCAATTATGGTAATTTATTTATAAAACGATTTTTGATAAATGAATGTATTGAGTTCACCAACACATGCAAGAGATGTAATCACCTATATCAACACCTGGTTCTCACACATCCATAGTGTAACCGACCAATATGATGAACAAAAAATGAAATATTATTCCCTAGAATCGGTCTAAACATCTTAGAAATTATAAAATTTAACATATGATTCTGAAGAGAAGAGGTAATAATACAAAAATTAAGAATGTTCACTCGCCGCACAACAACCAACAAGAAATGGTCCACTAGAGAAAGATCAAACAATGAATGTAGAAATTAATCTAGTGATTTACCTCCAAATATCAATAGATTAGATAATTAAATGATACGATGCTACCACGATCAAATGAAATAAATAAGCATTAAATATCACTAACCTGAATTAGTGAACTATATTTGTAATAGTGATCAATCACCAAATGAAACAATCATGGAGGGTTTAAGGTCTCCAAAATATATAAATATAATCTATTAATTAAAACAAATATCTATTCACGTTTAGTAAATAAAAATATCCCACATTTAGTTACCTAAAAATCAAGTCCTTAACATCTACAGAGAGTGTAGTCTGGTTACTCATTGTATAATATTTGGGGTCAATATACACCAAAAAACCATCAACCTTCTATTAAAACCTTAATCGTAATAATTTTACAATGTGTAATATTTACATAGCATGTACTATTTCAAGCGGTGAACTCAAATAATGATAATAATAAATGATTTTTAAACATAATATAGTGTATATAATCACAAAAAATATAACAAAAAAATATTCTAAAAATAATGATCAGACCAACAATGAAAGTATCAAAACATGTGGATAATCAAATTATTCCAATACATGTTTATTGTCATACACCATTAATTAAAAAAACATAAATTCCTAATCATTAGTTCATTTTATACTAGATAATGTTCTCCATCATTGATAGTCCCAATACATAGAAAATTAATGTGGAAAATAATTAAAATGAAAGTGATTATCAGAATGTGGATAATGAGATGTTAAAAACAACCCAGTCTTTGAATTTTCATATCAGGGATGCGATGTATAAGAATCATGATAGGTGTAGAGGTGAGTGATTTTACCCTCATAAATTACTCAAATTGTAATGTAAAATTAAAATATGAATCATGTCACCATAACATTCTGACCAAAAAAATAAACTTCTGATGCAAGGCATTCAATTAAGAGTAACAAAATCTATATTGGTTACTTAACAATAAAAAACATGGATCTTGCTAAATGTGTTCCCAATAAAGAACATGAGAATGATTTTTATGATATTTCTAGATATGTGATATGTGAAAGAAATATGAATTTTTGTTAACTAAACATGATATTTCAACCGACAATAAATATGAATGTGTCACTCAAAGACCCCTAATAGTCCAACACATCTCATATCCAACATTCCATATTTTTTATGCCCAAGGAGACCCTATCAAATGGGAAATAATAAATAAAACATTTTATGATATAGAAAACTCTTAATGAGGTTTCCATTGAACCATATAATATTATTGTCGACTCTTTGATGTAAGAAGATGTTGTTGAATATCCTGACTCCTCACTAACTTATCATTAAAAACCTCAGTCCATTCAAAAACGAATCTTCCACCTCCACCAAATAAAGAGGTGACATACACGGGTGATCATAAGGATCCTTGAAAGGCTCATTTCTAGTTGATTAATATTAACTATTTTTTTTATGAAAATTCAACTAGTTGTATATGGTTATCCTGTGATCCATCAAAATAAATGACACGAACTCAGATCATATACTCTAGGATATGAATAGTGTGATTCATATGAACATATTTCTATGGATGATAAATTTTTCTCAAAAATACCTGAGCCCCATTTCCTCTTATAGAATCCTCTAGAACCACAAATTAAACATATGATAACTATCTTAAACATTGGTATAATTAATCCCATGTAAACACACAATTGTATTCAAATAAAATACACACAGAAAAACAACATCAGTGGTTTCCCTAATCAAAAATAAATGTGAATAATTTTTAAACAAATCAATCACCACCCTTAATGGATTATTTACATGGTGACTCAATGATAATATAGGAGAAAATATATAGATACCTCACCCCATTTCAAAACACAGAATGTCGTATGATTAAGTAAATTATAACATTTCAGATGATAAGCTTTTATCTATTGGGATGTGTAACAGCAGGAAAAATTATATAAAATTTCATTCTTCATACACAATAAATAAATTTTTTTTCTCATGTAATAATAAATTTTCATTGTTCCCAGATAAATTATGCTATATGAACTATGAAAATAACATAAAACTGATCTCCTCAAAGAAACATGGGCGAAAAACTGATATCCAAAACTAATAAAACCATTAGAATATATAGAGAAACTAGAAATCATCTCTCCATCATATAGGGTATATATAATATCTATGAACAAATCATCATATTATTGAATCTTTTAAATTGAATCAAGAAGAGATGATGATAAATAAACACTATCAACAACCATACCTTAAACATCATCCAGATTATCCTGATTCAACAAAGTGAAAAGCTCAATATGGTTCCACTTTTTCATCAATTCATGAACAAGATTAATTGAAACATTAATAGAGATATAAATTTCAATTGCATTCCCCTACAATTGGTTATGGTGATATCAACCGTAAAAGTGTGAAGTTATTCTCCCAATATCCTCTTTATGAGATTTAATTTTTTCTGTGAAAAAAAATATATCTCAAAATCTTATTTTTAGAAAATACTATGAAGCTCTCCCCAAAAAGATAGTTTCTCTGAAACTTAAGATCCTTCATAACCACGAATTTATTAATATAATTAGTGGGGTAATTATTCTAATTTAGTCAATGCTGAATATTGTCTAAGACTACCATATTATCATCCAACATGAGAAAAGTACCGTGAACAGATCCAGAAGAATAATTGAATCCTTAAAAAGATTTTCCAAGATTATGTAATATCTAAATTGGAGTCTATGTCAAAAGGAATTTTATATCATAGAAATAAGACTAAATATTTTCATCCAACCTAATTTTCACCCCTTACCTGGTAAGATTATTCATAAGTAACTCCAAAATTGAGAAATATTTGATAAAATATAAATAATATTCAATAAGACTATGTAATCCATGAATCTCAAAAAAAATCATTAGTTATTACCTTATGAAGATATATTTTAACTTCTCATGTTCAACTGATAATCCAGGCTAATAAATCATGTTCCTTATGAACATCACTTCTTGGATATTGAAATTTAATTTGGAAAATTTTCCAAAAAATGAGGACTCATTATTATATCTAAATCAAAAACCAAATAATTCTTTTTTCATTAAAGGATCTCAAATAAACCAAAATATAATCCATAAACACTACAAAAAATGTGTTGACATGTCGATGGAATTCATGATTCATCAATTCCATAAAAGGTTCTATAGCATTAGTCAGACCAAAAAAATCACAATTGATTTAGAAGATCCATAACGTTTCCTAAAATATTCTTTCTATATAATAGACTCACAAACTATAAGATAATGATAAATTTAATGATGATATATCCTCAAAAACAATGTTCCCCACCTTTAACTGATTAAAAACATCATCAATTCATGGAAAATGTTTCATATTTTTATCATTACTGATTTTAATATCTAATAGTGAACACATAAACATAGTGAACTATCTGACATACCTGAAGAGTGAACCATAAATGCCCAATGTAAAATACCATTGAGAAAAAAAGAAATTTAAATTAGGTAATCCAACTAAATCATGATTTATATCATATCTTCCAGTTCAATATGATATGAATTTATCAAAAACAGTTGTGCATTAGGCACTAGGTTAATCATAAACTCTACTTTCTTCACTATAGGAGGCTGGGGGAAATCTACTTTTAAAACCTAAAGATTAAACTGTAACATAGTTGGGATTAACAACAACATAATAAATTTTTTCATTATCAACTACTATAGTATGATAAAATCCTCAACATGGGATATGAAGGTCGTACATGACATTAACTTAGATATCAATACCCTAAACAAAACCATGATCTCTAGTCGACTGAAATAAATGATAGATCACAATGATAACAATCTACATCAAAATGATGAGAAACAATCCAATCATTACTGATGATGCCGTCGAATAAATCCATATAATGAATAATAAAATCCTCAACTTACTCTATGTCAGCTATCAATGGAGGAGAAAAGGAAACCAAAACCCATGCACAATAATCTTCACAAGATGTTCCCATAACTCCATAAAAAATATATGATATTTTTAGAAGGATAGGAAATACGAAATGTCCAGATACAAATGAGTGGGAAACACCACTAACTAATAAGTAATTTGGTATAAAATATTCAATAAAGTTTACACCTCTCACTATCACTACACCCATTTTTACCTACAGTAGAAACACATCAATTTTGTTAGTGTGTGTCAAACACAAGGCTTACAGTTCGGGGAAGGTCGTCTCTAGGGATGTTGAAAATTCTACAGTAGCCTTTACAGCCATGTATAATTGACCATATCGAGGAATAGACATAGCTAGAGAGAAATATTTTAGATGACCATAACATCCAATAATGTTGCAAATCTTTTCATGTGAAGTATATGAACGCAACTTATATCCGACCATTAAAAATTGATATCTAGTCATAGGAACACAAATAGATGAAACCAAAGGATCCAAAGAGGCATACTTCTGAGAACAACCTCCATTACTCATGTGATAATCATGATACATTCAATTTTTCCTGGGAATGCTATTATAGCTTCCACTGGGTGAAATTGAAGGGGATTTATATTTGAAATTTCTTTGCATATCATTTCATCAATCACAACCATTTCCACTATACTTATATATAATAAATGATTCATTTGAAGTACATACGATTTGATATCTAGTTGCAAACACTCAAGGTATGACTAGGAATTTAGTTTGTCTTTCTTTATGCCCACTATTGATAAAATGAACCATTTACACAATGTGGTTAATATATACTATCACCAAACAATATCCTAGATACAATGATAGAAACTTTATATACATCACCATCATCAACCACTAAATCCTAAAACTGATGGAATAAGTGAGTCTTGGAACCCTTCTTATCTAATCACAAGTGCATACTCACTTGTTCCATAGAATACCACCATCACTTTCTTAGAAATGTATGTCTGAAAGTTGCACACATCACTTTGATACTCTTAGGTGTATCATGGAATTTGAATATAGGATCAATCCTTTATGAAGTTCAGTTTTACCTTCAATGTATAGTGGCTTCTCACACAATAACAATCATGATCGATTTATATATCTTAAATCTATTGGAAGTGGCTAAAAAAGTGAGTTTAGAGATTGTATTACATTTTTATAATCACCATGAACATACCTTAGGATGTATATGATACTTTTCTAATCCATGAGAGGAATCCCTTTAAGAGATTTAAATACACATTCATGAGTAACACACTAAATAAATCACTGAGCCACACTTAAAAACACTGAAATAGATGAAATGATCAAAACATAGAAACATATCAGTTTGAACAAGAAAATACCTATGAAAAAACTAAGATTAACATCATGAACTCAAAACATGAGATATACATCCCAAAATCCCTTTGTAACATGACCCTCATTAGGATAATAGAAGGATAGGCACTCAAAATAACCTATTTATCATGTTTTTGGAATCATATATATAGTCTATTAAACTTCCTAAGAGAAGGTATCAAGATGAAAAATCACCTTTGATACAAAACTATGATGAACCTGACCATAATACCTTATCAAAATGGTGCCCAACAAGATCTTCAATGTACCCTAGTGGCATTCCCGATCCCTATGGGCTGGAGTCTACCACCTGGGAAACAACAAAAATAGAGAGTATTATTTTTTCGAACATTAATACGTCAACATTTAATATATTCCAATGTATAGAAAGAGAATAACAAAGAATACATGATTATATATATTTAATAATAAAAGGTAAAAAATTATTGAGATACAACCAAAAAGGAAGAATAAATATCACTAAGTAATTAGTCCAAATATAAATGGATTGAAAACCTTAATATCTACAAAAGTATTATCCAAATGATATAATGTGAAAACGCCACCATCTCAAGATCTAGATACCCACACCCAACTGATAGAAAACATCACCACCACACTATGATAGATTTCCATTCCCTAAATCAAAAGACACAACTAGGTATAAATACCACTGAATGAGAATACATGGATTTATCTAATAGGTTCATGAAGGTCCCACCCCAGAGTTCCATAAAATGTATCTGAACAATAATCTAAGAATTCTCAACATTTAATAAAATAAGGCTTGATATATAGTTTTATGGTTTCATATCAAAATCATGGAAAGAATAATTAATTTACCCATTATAACATTTCCATATTTTTCAGGTAAATCTATTTCGTATATATATATATATATATACATATATATTATTGGTGCTAGAATCCATGCATAAAATAAAAAGGTATAAAAAATCACTACAATGCATTCCTCATGAAGCTCCGTAGAAAATATGATCCGCACTAAAAATGGTTCAAAGGTGGATGAACGAACACCTCTGTGACTGTAACAATAAAATGATAGAACTGTCTCTGATCTCAACAGATATGTTTGATACCACTATAAAGAAATAATGGAAGCCTCTATGATCTCAACTGAAACATTCACAACCGTTGTAAAGAGATGACTAAATCCTCTAGGATCATTACAGATAAGTTTTGTTTCACCACAATGAAATGTAGGAAGCCTTTGTGAGTCTGACAGAGTGGACTCAACTTTAGATGTGACATTTCCTTCATGGAACACCCTCCAAAAATTCTGGTTCCTGCTACCTATAAATATTCATCTCACCCCCACTCAATGGACCGATACCATAACATTTCACCTTCCAAACTCCCAATTCATGAAACTACCTTTTCTTTGTGAACAAGTGCGAAAATTCATCCCCAAGGTACCTGATCATTCCAAACAAACAATCCATTGGATCCAATTTTCATCCACTTCAAGTGGGGATTCCCTTCATGAAACCCTATGAAAATCACGATAGTAGGAGTCACATTTCAGTACTTCGGTGTTCGTGTAGTATTCAGTAATCACAAAGCACCCTTCATGAACAAGTAGACACCATGGTTTGGATGGGTCTTCATGTTTGATGAATGTACTCCCTTCAAGGATATCATTTTATTTGTAATTTATAAATTATGTTCCTTTGTGAATTATTTTCTTTTTGAGAATAAATAGATCTTTACGATGACACTCTTTGTGAGGTATTATAATTCATGAACCCTTCGATCATGTTTCCCTCTAGACATGTACTAAGTTATTTGTTTTTTACTCTTGTAGTGATTCATACAGTGATTTCCAGACTTATTTTCGTTCACATAGAGATAATAATGGCTATTACATATTCTTATAACCATTCTAACATGAGACCCTCAAGAGACCATTCCTCCACCCCATTGTTTCTTGTAATTTCTTGTGGTTTCCTTCACTAATGTTTGGGTTGATAAATTTTATGTAAGCACGAGGGGATAGGATCGAGTCCTCATCAATAGAGATGCAGGACAATAAACTTTCAATAACCCTCCTCCACAACACAAGAAATTAAACTACAAGTTTCCACAAGCGTGGAAATCCAGGGAAGTCTCAAAGGAGAATCAGCATTAGTGCTCTTCCACTCTTGTATTCCTTAGGAATTTTACTCTCTGTGCACATCATGAATTCTTCACATAATCCCAGACACACACTGATAAGGTGTTCCCTGTGTGAAGGCCATATCCTACTTACACATTGGATCATCCTCTTAGGGATTCCCTCCTTTAGTATGTCCTAATCTCCATCTACCTAAGATGATATCTGTGCATAAGCCCCTAACAATATTTATTGGTATCATTTTTCATGACAAAATCATTAGTTTAGACTCTACCTCTAGTTTCCCACACCATTAATGACTAATGTTGCAATAGAGTTTAGTAGTGACCATGAAATCAACATGGGTGGAAAACCATGCGTGATTCCCCTACCCCATTGTCCTACATTATGTTTAACTATATACCCATATAAAATATGTGGACATTGATCCTTGTATCCCAATCAAAGTATGTAGAAATAATTTACAAGGTTCATTACCTTAATTACCCATAATATTTCTATTCTATGAATTTCAAACCAGTATAAACTCATCATGCATGATGTTAAACTATATCCCCTTTCAAACTACGTAGTTTTTGATCAATGTGTTTTATACAGGGTATGTTGGAATCCACTCTAAGGTATAATCCCAACCAATGGTAAAATCAGGTACTCCCATCTTAGGATGTACCCTCGTAAAGTGATTGTTTTTTATTTAGGACATATCTCTTGGATCCTCCTCTATAGGGTATTCTGATCCACCAAGGCGGCTAACCATGCATATTCCATAGCATGTCGAAGGGTGGTTTTCCTTTGGGTACACCCCATCTACATGTCCCATTTTTTCCCTTGCATGATAGAAATTCACAAGTCTAATACATATTCAAATTCCCCCAACCAAGTGTGTCCCTATTGTGATGGGATTCTAAAGATGTATATGTCCGAACGTTTCTCCGAGTAGATTTTCTTTATGTACACTTTGATTCTATGCCCCAACCTAAACTACATAGACTTTGATCCCATCCTTTCAAATAGGGAATGTAGAAAGCCTTCTTAAGGATCATTCCCATAATCCATTTCCCATTCTTGTCCCTATCCCTTGACCCTTTTCATTTTTAGAATATCGTGACCCAAAACCAACAGTTCCACTTAATTCGAGTCCCTTACCATGCCCCCATTCTCATGAGATGCATCCTCAGGTGTCTCATCCCCCCATTTTATAACAATGTAGACATGGATATCAAAATACTAGGATACATAGGATCCTCAATGAGTTTCCGGCCCTGCACCATCATCTTCACATTGGTTAAATTTCATCTTTACTCACCTCTCAGTTGTTCCTCAATATTCACCCTAATTTTTCCAGGGCTGCCACATCCTGATAAAATCACACCATTCATACATGCTAATTCCCATGTGTAATCCCCAAATAACCCATTCGAACTACGTGGGTTTTGAACCCTGTCTTCGAAATAGTGTATGTAGTACACCTCTAAATGTTTCAATTACAACCCATGGTAAATCATGGTGTACCCTTCTCCGGTACCCAAATTCTATTATCCACCATTACGGTATTCAAGTTAGCATTCATGGGGTGTAGTCTTCCATTTCATGGGACATTCCATCTTAGATTCATCCATACCAGGTGTTTGTACCCATCCACCCAGTAAATATTATTAATTCTCCATCATAGTGAGGTACCTATCTAATCCACTCTCGTTAGTGTTTTAATCAATTTGATCTATCTCTTCTAAACATTAAAATCGTGTAATAAAACGTATTAAACATAGGAATCCAAGGAAAACCTCAAAGACATGCCTTCATCATAAGATACCCAGAGGATAGGATGGGATGCTTCAGGCTTAGATGCCCTTAATAAGATATATAATAATGGAAAATTCAGGTGTGATGGGGTTCTAAAATCTAGACAAGCCAAGGATTCAAAATGTGACTACTTCTTTGACCAATGGTTTATGCCTCGACATGACCATTTTTAATTTCATGTCAGAAGTAGCGTGATTAACTGCTGTCCAGAAAGACATGGCACACAAGATTAGATTAACGAACAACATCTAAATCAATAAGGGAGACCCGAACTACGCAATGAATTCTTATGAGGAACCCTCATAATTTGAGACCAACATCCCAACATATTGTTTTCATCAAGGGGAAAACATCTATGAATAATTAATGAATGTATCCCACCATTAGAAAGAGGAAATGTGGGGTAACATATGCGACCATCCCCATCGATGACAATGAATTGTGGAATAACCCAATGAATGCTTAGAAACTTATAAGTATATATATATCAAAACAATTATATCACATCATACAAATGAATTGATCACATATATAATCAAATCCATTGAATTATAACAAAAATAGTACAATCCAATGAATAGTTAACATCATAACAAGGATTACACTAGGTTTGGAACTCTATAACACTCCTATCAAAATAAATACCATCATATGAAAATCAATGTTATAGACATATGCATCAACTATAGAGAGTAGGGGAACACCACAGAAAGTGATCCCCCGATGAAGACTAAAATGTCCATAGAATAACAAGCATAGATAATAGAGGATTGCCACACAAGAAATCCCCATGATATTTATTGATTCCTATTACTACACCTTCCACATAATTAACCATGTGTTACCATGTGTACTATTTCCAAACCCATTTTTCCAAACTATTTCAATAAACCCATGATTTGAAAAAAAATTTATAAAACCATTTCAAATTCCATTGAAAACCCTTTTCATTTACCAAATCCAAAGGAAAAACATATGTTATCAAAAAATAATTTCCACACACACAAATCTAAAAATCCATTCATTCCATTTTAGTTTGAAAACAATTAATAAAAATTTCAATCAATTTTGGCCACCATCAAAAGATACTAATTGAACCAGATAACACAAATCTCAGGTTTCACAAACTCATAATGTAATCCAAAAAAAATATTGAAACAAACCTGAAAAATAATTAGATATAATCAATCAAAAAATCATATAATTGATTTAATTTAACAAAATGGTTTATAAATGCATGAAATCAAAACATAACTTATGAACACACCCACTGGACCACAACAAATAAGGAGTTACTCCCTAGAACAAGATCACATGCTGGATCTAAAAAAGAATAATTTTAATTACAACAACAAACCAATGGATTCGTTTACGAAATGTGATAGAACTACATCAATCAAAGTAAATGAAAATGAATAATGGGTTACTTACCCATAAAAACACATTAAAACCAAAACAATGATAAATTCCCTAATTAAATGATCGATAAATGATAAAAGTATCTGAAATTACTATATTTGAGATGTTGGTCAAGAGAAAGTAGTTTTCACATTTAATGAATAGAAATATCACTCTCATGACCCTATAGATCCCAATCTGAAATAATTACTCATTCTGTAATCATGTTAGCTTTTTTGTAATTATCGAGGTCCATATACATAAAAAAACCATTGAATTTTTATTAAATGATATTTTTTCAACAATATATGAAATGTAATACTAACATGGTGTGTAATATTTCATGATATGTAATAAGGTAATAAAAAGATTTTGGTGATATATTATGTGCTTGTAAACAAGTTACACAACATTTAATCTCCCACTGGATTGTAAAAATAGATGATTTATACAAAAAACCATCTCAGGGAATTCTACAAACACAAGAATAACTTTTATAATCCATTAAAAATTAAAAATAATAAAACATTAATTCAAATATATAGACATCCAAAAACACTAGGTCATTTTCCACATTAAATATTATACTCTTGGAGAGTCCTAAGACACAACCAATTAAAAAGGATAGTAGTAAGGATAAAGAGATTACATGAAAGAATATACCAGGATGCTAAATGACATCTACCAAATATACAACGGTAATGACTACTAAATAAATTAAATAATTTATTAAATGTTTCAAATTGTATTTTCAATGAAAATTACTTTCAAAATAATTTAGGAAATATTATTAGTGAAATGTAATTTTTATAATGAAAAGTATATTATTCTAACGAATATTTTTTATGAATATTTTTTGTATTTACATTAATCAAAGTCAAAAACCCTTTATTTTACTTATTCACAACTATGTATATGTTGTATTAATACCATAAATATTTTTTATAGATATTTTCTGATCATTTTTACCAAATAATATATTGAAAATAATATTATTAATTCATATTTGTAGTCATTAACTTTTCCATGAAATATTATCGTGTCAATGTTCAATGGATATTAAATTTCCCCTAAATATCATTATTATTTTTCTTGTATTTTTTTAGCATAAATTGTATGTCATTTGTAAATAAGATATTTATATTAATATTTATTGTTTCTATAGGGGAATATGGATAAATCCATTTTCGATGAATAATATTGATATGTGAATATAAGGCATATTGATTAATGAAGTAAATTGATTTATAGATTTATAAGGAATGATTTGGAGATGAAAATATGGGTGGGTACTAATGATAGATAGATCCTTGACATATTGATAGGAAATAAGAGAAAAATCATTAATCTAGCATTAAATGAATTTTCTAATAGCATTTTTAAACTGTCTTGTGGATTTTATTAATGGTTGATATATCTTGTGACTGATACATGATATCCAATAATTAATCATTTCCCTTTATTAACAATTCAGTTACTAATTGGAATGGTATTTTCACAATGATAATATTTTTGGATACATTTAATTTTAAGCGTGCGTAATAAATTAAAAATGATTTCTATTTTTTACACTACCATATTCATTATACCTTATCATATCTTTATAGTAAATTTATTTAATTGTCGTTTTAGATCAGTAATTTACCTCTTAATTATACTTATATTTATTTTATATTTATATATTCCTCTATAATTAACTCTTACTCAGAATTTTATCTCACATTTATTATGTTTCCTTTCGTATAATGATGTTTTTTGTATTTTGATTGATATGAAATGATATACTATAAGGAATAATATTATATTAAAAAATATTATGTTTGATTTTTTTTGAAATTTAAGATTAGAATAATGTACGTATCAATTTTTCTACGACTACTAAAATATTCATTCATTAAGGATGTGATTCTTTAAAACTTTTGACAACTAACAAAATCAACACACTAAATCATGGTAAATGGGGTTGGAAAACTATATAATGTATTAAATTAAGCTGATCAAAAAATTGGGAACTGGATTTAAAAAAAACATAGACCAGGGAACATAACCCATTGATATCCTTTAAGGATAATTAGAGTTTAAAATCCTAATGATTTGATAAGAAATAGATTATTTGTTTTTACCTAGTAATAAATTCTTATTTATATATTATAAGTATTCATTCCTCCAGCATAGATCAACTATGGTGTAACAACTCTAAAAAGGGTGAAATGGGCTTATTCCAATCATTAGAAATCTTACCACATCATGTGTTACTATATACCTAGTTTGACAATCCTGGTAGATATTCAAAATAAAACTCACATATAATTTACAATCAATTATGATGTTTTTGAAAATATATTGACAATGAATGAAATAAGTTAATCCTAAGAGGTATTATATTGAAAATATCATGTATTGTTTTAGACATCATATATATGATTATATGGTTTCCCACTATTATTATTTTTATTATTAATATTTTACATTTATGTTTTAGTTAATAGTCAGATCCTAAAGGAATCATGTTATCATTGAACATGTAGGACATTGTGGTGACTACGAAGAACCATATGGTATGATAATTAGAGTTAAATATTTTATTGTTATACCTAATAATTTATTCTAAAATATGATTAAAATAATGTAATATAACCAAATATAAATCTCACCAGTGAATTTAATGATTGATTTTTATTAGCGCTCGAGTGGTGGAGAACTTAGAGAAAAACACTCAATTTTAATCACGTGAGAAATGTGGAAATAGAGACCTAGAAATGTGTCCAAAAGGAGTAAAACGATTCCTTATGTTTTTAAAGGATGAAAATAAAATAAAATTTATGATGATAATTTTTTATTATGATTAGAAAAAATAAATATCATTATATGGAACAATTTATTGTTTATTTTCATATATGTGGAGAAACTAGGAATTAATTGAGTAAATGGAATAATTTTATGGTCAACCACAAGACCAAGGAAGGACAAATGTTGAAATAATATAGATAAATTATCTATGAGATGGGATTTATGAATTAAATAGTATAAGTATCTTAAAAATTGTTTTTTGGTAGTAAGAATAATGATGCATCTAAGGATTTTATAAAATTTCATACTAATATATTTCTTTATTTACATTTTAATTTTTGATACCATTTTGTGTTTATTAGTTTATGATTGGTCAGGATGTTTTTCTCATAAACAACCCAATTTTTTTTGAGATTCTTTCATGATTAAGGATATTTTGGGAGAAATTTATGGAAATATTAGTTTTTATTGAAAATGTTATTTTAGTAATAATGAATACATAAATAATAGAAACATGTTTAAAGTTATTGGTAACCTTTAGGGTTAATGTTATAATTACTAAAATTTTAATAAAATAAAAATAAATGTCTAAGTCTTTGTGGGGAAAATATTGTTTTATTGAAAAAATTTTTAAAAAAGTAATTTAATGATAAAATATATTTTAAGAATACAACTTAAATTTTTTGGGAATGTTATAGGAGTGATGAAAATCTAGTTTTAAATAATGGACAACCCACATGTATGGTGATAAATCATCCTGTATAAAAAAGAAACAGGGTATGAACACATGATAAAAAGATGAAAAGGGATTATAGGATACCACTATCCAGTGTGATTTACCTGTTAATATTTCATTATTTTTCTATACAAAATTTGATGGATAAATATTAAAAGAAAAAAAAATTTGTCTCTTTTTCGGTTAATAGATTATTATATTGTATAGCTTATTCTAAATATATTTTCCCATGGATAATAGTTAGATACATATTTATATACTTGTCACTATTTTATTAATCTTATATTTTATTATAAATAAATTTTAGTTCATTGGGAATAAATATTTTTAGGATAATAATTTTTTGGGGTAAATGATGAATTGTAAATTTATTGAAGCACATGTATATTATGAAATGTTTCTTATGAAATAGGAATGTATCAATTAATTATATCTATATATATTATTGGAAATTAAAATTATATTTCAATAATCAGAAACAGTTTTGAACCATAATGTTATATTACTACGTTCCTATTATTTAAAAAAAATTTAATATTAATTAATAGAATATTTGTGGTTTTGATATTTTTAACATTCCATTGATTTCTCGGTTTCTTGTGATAAATGACCTATATCAATATTTATAATTATTTAGGCTTTTATTGAATGTGAATATATTATATTTTAACATATATACTCATACATAGAAACATGGTTATGTTTTATTCTTGATGACAATCATATTTATCATTCTATATTATTATGAGGATTTATTATTAACCCATTTTATGATGAGGTTTTTCAACAAAGTGAATTTCAAATATCAAACACTTCATTAACGATATTATGTCTAAATTATGAATAAATATTTAATTTAAGGTGGGGAGAATGTAACAAGAATAAATTAGAAAAGGAGAAAAATATATTTTATAGCACATGACCCAGAAAAACTAGAGCATAAAAAACAAATCTATAATATTTCTTCAAATTTTATCTCATTATAAAACATAGAACATGCAACCCTATTTCATAATGAAATAGAAAACAATTATTACATAGATGTTAAATTAGTTAGTACAAATTATAATAAAAAATTATGAAAGTTATATTATTTGAAAATTTAAAAGTAAATTCATCAGACATATATTAATTAGGATGAAAATAGTAATCATTTTAATGATAAATAAATTATTTCTGAAAAAAATGTCTTTTTCTAAAAGATTGTTTAGTCACACATTCTACATATAGTCTAAAACTAAATTTTTACTAATATTAGTTTTTTCAAATAAAAAAATTTATTTAATCATCACATGGAAATTATATTTGGGTTATTATTTTGGATTTTGTGGAAATATTTCATTTCATTATGAATACTGAAAAATACTAAATTTTAATTAAAAACTGTATATACATCAAAATTCATGATAATATTAAATTTTTTTCTGAATTTAATTTAATAGGAAATTAGTGCTAATATACATTTATTAATCAAATTTAGTTCATTGGAATCATTATGAAATTGATGCTTGATATAAAAACATTGTAAATGTTTTAACATTTTCTCATGGGAATCCCTCTTTCTCATTGCCTCTATGAGATTAAGTTTTAATTAATATTTTCCACTTAAATGAATGGAATTTATAAAAATTTATTATATATTATGAATCATAATATTTAATATTATCTTATAAGGTGTAATTTAATTTTTTCAATAATGAATACTGAAAATAGTAAAAATTAATTTCTATGTTTTTGGTAAAAATGTGATTACTGATGCTTAATCTAATATATTATGGGTTATAATGACCTAAGAACATGACTAAATTATATTTTGTGGACATATTTGGACAATATAATGTTTATGTACCTTTAATACTCTATTTTTGTCTTGTTCTTCTTGTGAAAAATTTGGGTACACCTTTATGTTTTTAGAAATTACAATTCTACCACTCATCTCACTTATAAAAGGCCACCCCAATCATATCTTCTTCACATATTAAAACACTCATTTCAAGAAATAACTACACAAATAAGTTCCCATATTACATGAAATAATTATATAGGAATTTTTTATTGCATTAATCCAACATATTTTTTCTTTCATGCTAACCGAATGAGGATTGATAAAGAAGAGGTAGTGTTCTTTAATGAGCGTTTTTATTTTATTTTCTCATATATATCATTGAATTATTCCTGAAAATGTTGAATATAATAAAATAATTATATTAAATATGTGTTTTTTTGTTTTTACAATGACCAAAACCATAGGAAAATTTACCAAATATGTTACAATATTAACATTCAGACATTCGGTGGACTACCGCCTCATGAGACGATGCCATTTGGTTTTCTAATATAACAACCCATGGTTAGGTATGATGATTGATATATAGAATATATATATAATATTTTAAACCTAAAAATAATATATAAAAATTATATCCTTTATATCTAATAATTCCTTGTTGCTGATAATACAATTACATCTCTCCTGTCAACGACATTTTACCATATCGTGAAGTCATGTGATTCGTTTGTCAATAATTATTTACATGGAATGTAATAATGATAATATCATTGAATACATGTTATATACAAGAAATAATCATGATATTAATTCAAAATGTTTCATTGTGAAAACATAATATAACATTTTATTTTTTGACACAAAAAAACGGTAACATCGTTCATGTATATGTGGACTAAATCCTTCACTAAGTGATGTAATTATATTTTCACCACAACAACACACAGATGAAAAATATATGTTTTTATAGATAAATAATATGGTATTTATGATATTATTATCATTATTTAATGATACAAAATGACTTATCATTGATCTATAATGATCATTGAAAAAATGAAATGTCACTCATGAATGAGTATGGCCTACCATCCCTAAAATTGAAAAACAATTCATTTTTTATACCCAAAATTAATAATTGGTCATAAATATATAATTTATAAAAAATTATCATATTTTTTTCATTATTATAATTATATTTTTGATGAAACTTAATATTATGAACACAAATCAGAACATTCATGAGAATGCATGAATAAGAAAACAAGGAAATCGACACACACAATAATGAAAAAAATGAATGATTACCAATGAATGAGCGATAAAATATTATTAAAAGAGATTATCTGATATTATGATTACTAATATAGAGTTGGTATAAATAAATTCCATGTTTAAAACCACTATACATTATGATAAATCATGTTCAACCAAATAGAAACATTAGGTATGGGACTTCATCTCAATTTCTTTAATGGAGACATATTTTAATGATATGAACATATTTCTATTTATAAAGTATATATACTTATAAATTGAAATTTAATCAAACAAATTATTAACAATTCATTTTATTTAATATTTCAATTTGAAATATTTCACTTAAAGGGTTTTGACTTTAATGATACCAAGTGGTAATGAATTTTATTACTAAATTGTGTATTGTTGGATAATATTACTCCTTCAATTTATATAATCTTATAAGAATATGTGTGTAATTAAATATTCATATTTTTTGTTGAACTTACACTTGAATTATGTGGAATTAAATTTGATAAAAATAATAATATCATTGGTTAATTATCTATTTAATGTTATGATTATTGGAAGGGGTTATTTCAAAATCACATTTGAAACGAGATTGTTATTCATTTAAAAGAAAATTATTTGATTATTTTATAATATTACCTTTTCATTTAACTATCCTATGTATATTCATGATATTTTCAAGTAATATTACAATATTCCCACTCATTGGAATTTAAAATTAATGTTAGAATTACTTTCATATAAATTATATTCATTTGTTTCTTCATATAGCAATCAATTTTTATCAAAAATAATGTTGTAGAAAATGGTTTCAAAAAATATTATTCTTTTTTTAAATTATTAATTAAATTATTACCAATTTTTTCTATGTATACATATTTCGAAAGGATTATTTGTTTCATTTTAAATATAATTCCCAATTTTCTTTTACAGCCAATGTGAAAGGGGTATTCTATTTATCTTAATCAACATATACATAAATTCATACCGTCATGACCAGTAAATATTTTAATGATAACATTATAATTGTTAATGGTTATTTTAAATTAAATATTTTTTAAAATGTTTTCTAAATTTTTTTAAAAAAATATTTTCCAAAATTAAAATGATAATTTTTTCAGAATTGATTTTAATGATATTTTTTTGGTATTTACATTCACCAATAAAAATAAATTTTTTATTTAAATATTCCCAAAAATATATCTATTGAATTGACATAAATATCATATTATATATATATATATATTATGATAATTTTTACGATGAAAAGTATTGAAATTCACTTTGTTGACTAATTTTTGTAATCATTAAAATTTCCAGGAAATATTTACTCAACTGGGATCATTAGACACTACATCCCCCCTAAATATATATATTATTTATTATGGATATGTTCAACTCTTATAAAATATATTATTTTTACACATGGTAATAAATATTTATTGTTATTTATTATCTTGTGAAATATAAATATATGGATATCCTTGCCTCCATTACACATTAATTTGTGATTTATTACATAAAAACACAAATTAAAACCCATAATATTGATAAGTATAGTATAATTTAGTAAGTAAGAACATTATATTATAACATAAAAACAAGTGGAACAATTAGATAATTGAAAATGTTTTTAACATGATCATAATATTCCATCATTCTTAAAAATATTTGTGGTAACAATGGGATATACATAAAAAGTGTGAGTTATATAGCCCAATAAGTGGATTAAAATAGAATAATAAGAATTATTTATTATGAGTTATAAAATATTAATTTCAATGGGAAATAAAATTATAGATAATCATAAGAATGTAAAAAGTTTCATGATATAAATTCATCAAAAAAGGCATTATGGGAAAGAATAATCAAATTTAAACATAACAACCTTAAAATAGGATAAGGGTAACCTACAAGGTGTATTTAAATTGTGGATAAAGTCACATGTTGGATGAGGTTTATTCCCTATTACATTTAATGAGGCATAATTACATTAATATAGTACACAATTCATTAGAGCACTATATAATTTATGTTTCTCCAATCGCTTTCAAGTCATATACATGAAAAATTAGTTCACAGAGATCACTCATTATATTCTCATGTATCATTAAATTAAACCCTATAAAAATTATTTTGAGAAAATATAATAAAATTACCAGTCAATGGATTATATGTATTTATAGTCCAATACCCTATAGTTGAAATAGTGATTGTACTCACAAGTCAAATTCTTGACATGGAAATATTGCAATGAAATTTTGGTGGCATACTGACAGTACTTAAAGATTCATAAATTTTTTTAATGAGAGATAAATGGGTATATAATCATTTATAAATAGTATGGATAAAATATGGATTTTTTCAAAAGATATACCAACATTAGGAATTAAATGTAAAAAGTATAAAATAATGATGTTGTTGGAATAATGAGGGTAATTAAAGGATACCTTTTCTTGATTAACTTATTCTAAAATAATGGTAGGATATTTTTTAGGGAATTGGGGCACTATTATAAGTCTATAGAGATGTGTAGTAATGGTAAATAAATTATCCATATTTTTTAAGAGAGTATGAATGCGATATTATGTGGGTTTATATATGAAAAGAGAGGGGAGTTTTCAATTATTTTTAAAACCATTAATTGGGAATTTTTATGACAAAGTAATCATAAAAAAACCTTCCAATATTTCATGCTTATGGGATATTCAAAAAAAAGATTGATTTTAATTATTTTATATTACCAATGGATGAACTCGTTAAAATATTTTCATGGGTGTTGTTGCAGTGAGTCGTGTTCATAAAATAATTTATTTAAAAATCTCTATATATAATATTATATTAGGAGGATTCATAACCAAATTATAAATTCCCAAAATAAAATAGAAATGACATTTTTTATATGGAAAACATATATTTGTTATTAGATACCATTTATGACATATCTTATATCACTTTTGGTCATTATGATGTCATAATACACAAAATATATTAAAAAATATTATTTTTTACCCAAAAACATTACCGGTACGCAAAATTATGAAACATTCAAAATTGGATAATTTTGGCATTTTTTATTCAAAAAACTATACTTATTTATTCAAAATAATTTACTAAATACCATAATTTTCAAATTTATTCCAACTATTTACATTTATTGAGAAATATTGGGTTTTTTATTAGTAATAATTATTGAACCATTTAAAAAATTTCCTTTGACTTATTAAAAATTATAACGTAATATATATTTAAGATAAATTAAATAATAATAACAATATTTTATTAAAATATAATTTATTTTAAAAATACAGAAATCCATAAAAAGGAATTTCTTATTTGATAATGCATATTAGCCAAAAATATAATTTGTGTCATTCTTTATGAAAATCAAAATCATTTATAATGTAATAAAAAATAAGAATGAAATAGAACTGTTATTCTATTAAAAATAAATATATACATATTAATATTATTTGGGTATTGATACACAACCCTTAATTATTCAATAAAAGTTTCTAAGGTTAAGGTGTCAGATGGTATAATTTTAATTGGGTGGTTTGGTGTACATGGTTTGGGTAATGATATCAACGAGCATGTAATATTATCATAAATGATTTCTATTGTGATTTAGTTGTCTATTCTCGATGTGGGAATAATAAAGGAAAAATCAAAACGGTTCCATTGTCCTAGAAATCTGTAATAAATGGGATTCATATGGCTCAATCATAATTGTTTAGGTCATACCTTCTTTTTATTACGTAAATATTATTAATCAAAATACCATATTTATAATAATAATATGATCAAAAACCAATAGCTACATTATCAATGACTATGATGTGTAATGGTTTTTAAAATCCAAAATGATATAATTAAGCCAAATATGTACACTTTTATTCAATAACCATAATACATTATAGAGGATTTAATTCAATTACAAAGGGTATTTCATATATAAATGTTTGGATCATATCAATCGTCCACCATTAGATATATTTCCCTTGAATGTTTCATTTAACACATTAAAATAGATGAGCATTATTTTTTTCATCACCTCCTCTAATTCCAATGCCTCTTCTTCATACATGTCGTTTCCCATAGAACATTTAGTATGTGCATTGTAATATTTTCTAGAACATTGTATCTATTATCAATGATCTTACCTGATTGATCATCACAAGAAATATCATTCTCTAATGGTACCAAAACAAGATTAATCACACATAAGGGGTCTCATATGTACATACTCAAGAGATATACGTGAAATAATAAATATACATGAGATAGTTTAGGTGAGAGAGATAGTCCACATGATACTACTAAAATGTGATTAATGGAATCAAATAGATAGATGTATATTGGAATAAAAATTCATTTCTCCCAGAATCTCCGAATTTATTCCATAGAGACTTGTGGAGGAATAAATTATCAACAATATAAAAATATAGGTCATGTAAATGATTGATTAAATAAATCATTTATCAACGATGATTATCTATGATGTCTTGTTGAATGTTATTTAATGTTTCCACCATTTCCTCAACTATTTCCATACCAGGTTGTTTTCATTCAATAACTTCATCCCGGTATTTACATGTTCTCCACCTCTTCCTATAATGGAAAACATAGAGATCCATTATTATTCTTGATTGAAAACTATTATTATATGATAATTGAACAAAATTATTATGTTGTTATTGTCCTCGTTTGAATTACATTGAGCATGATATGAATATATCCTTGAGTGTTTGGGATATTATTCTCAGATCTGACATTGGTTCAATGGTGATAATTCAATATAGAAGTTCAACAGAGTTCATAGAGAATACAGTAGACTATTCGAGAACCTGTAGTTAAATCATGGATCTCTATCAGAAAGAATCCATATTGGTTTTCTAATAATCCTCAACACTTCTATGATTTTTATCTTTTACTATTGATCAGGTGATAAGTCCTGTGGAATTGCAATGAAGTGAAATCTATTTGAAATATGATCCATAGAAACCCATAAATCATAACATCCTTTTGATGTTTTTATAGTAACAGTGAAAAAGTATACATCTATCTATCACCATTTTTATATTGGAATGGGGAAGTATTGCATCTTGTTCTTGTTTTTATTCATCCTTCACATACTGCCAAAAAACACCATTATGTAAATTCCTAGATATCTTTATTCATATTGTCCCACCAATAGTGATCTCAGATATGTAGATTTATATTTGTGCTCCCTAGATGGGTGGTGAAGGAGGTTCTATGTGAATCATACAAAATATCTTTCTTTAACTAAGGATTTGTTGGTACACATAGTTCTGACTGAAAAATGTGAACTCATTATTCATTAATATTGAAATCTAAAGGTTTTTTTGCTTCATATAGCATCCACCTTCTTCTAAATTTCTACATCATATTTTGAGTGTCTATTATCTTCCCAATATGGTATGTTTTAGAAATAATTTTTGAAATGGTTGATGACATTCCTTGTTTTATGACTCCACTGTCCACCAATTTAACTGTAAGAATATCATATCAATATCAATTCAAATCAATTATAAAATTGTTGAATAGTTTCTAATTATAAAGCATGCCACATTATTTCAATTCCTATGATGGTAGTTGATTGGGTTGTCATAGTCCTCAATCAGGTAAAAACATCTTAATTGGAGCATATTAGACTCTTTTTCCAGAATATATACATAATGATCCATCAATACAAATATATTAGACTCTACCCCATTGAGTTATTGTAACCATATTTTTTTCATGAAGATTTCTGCAACAATTTTGAGATCAGTCATTTCATATTTCTTTTCATAAATATTATGTTTCCTTGTGACATATAATCTCACTTTTTCATTTCTCATTTATATAAATCCAAATCCCATCATTGACGCATTGGTGTATAATAAAAAAGATCCCCCTATGTAGTTAGAATATGCACAGGTTCAATGATAATTGTTTTTTTCCACATGTATATGCATAATTCATGTTCATTATTCCAATAAAAATTTACTCCACTCTAATTTATCTTGGTTTTAGAGTTTTAGAACCATGTGAAATATCTAAAAAAATGATGTTAGTACCCCTACAATCCAACGAAACTATATATATTTGTGCTAGTGGTTAGTCTTGGCTATATTTGAATTTAATTTTTTTAGGCTAAATAGGCATCCCATTTATTAATATAATATTACCTAATAATGATAATTGCTTCAACTAGAAATTATATTTTATAAACTTTACATATTGCTTCTTAATTCAAATTGTCTTCATCATTGTTCATATATGATTTTCATGCTCCAACATTATATTGGAATATAGTATAATATAATATATAAATACTATACAAAATTATAGTTGGTAGTCTTTAAAGACTCTATTAACCATATCCATGAATATTTCAGTAGCATTAGTAAGTCTAAATGGCATTGAAATGACCTCATTGTGTGTTTATATTTTATTAATAGTTGTCTTAGAAATTTTCCACCTCACCATTATATAATTATATATAGAATGGGGATCCATCATGGAGAAATATTGGGCTCCACATCTCTTATCAAACATGTAATAAATCTTCTAAAGAGGATCCTTTTTTTATTATGATCATGTAGAGATCTTCAATGTCAATTAATAGAAACATTGAGCCATACTTCATCATGATATATTATACTAGTGTACTCCTTAGTGATGCACATGGGTGTATGAACCATTTATCTAGATTATCTTGTATTTTTTTATTATTATACTCTTGTTCCAAAACATACATTCATTTTTGAGTGTTTGATATTAGCAAATCGCGAGTTATAAGATTGATAAGAAATTCAACCTCTCATTTAGGATGAAGACCAGATAATTCCTAGAGAAATAATTCGTCATATTCCATCCAAATTGGCCTGAATGAATGGAAAATATTTTTCATTGAATAAATAATTTCAGGTCAATAGACATAGTCAAAGAAAACTGTTATCCATGTTTGAGATGTTGGTGTTAAATATAATTCATCCATATCCCATCAATTACAAAGAATAGGTTTATGATTCTTGATACATATAATTATTTAAATAACAATTAATTTTATGTTTCCCATAAGTGAGGAAAGCTAATATGAACTCATAATTTCATAATATTTCAATAAAATGAATATTGTAAGGTAGTCTTGGAAGTTCAATACTAAAATATTAATAGGTGAAGAATTATATTCCTTGTTTGATATAATTGTCCAACATTCCATTTTCACTAAATCCAACTATAACATGTCTTTTGGGGTATTTTTATAGTCTTACAAACAATTCTGATACAAATAAATGTGTAGATTAATGGATGATTACCCTACAATTATCTTTTTTGATTATGGTTTGAACCATTTTTTCTCCCAATATAGACATAGGGATGCTAATTTTAAAATGGTTAAAAACTTAAATGTGAAACAATTAAATTTATATGGAAAAATTATAAAGGATATTTATTTACCTAAATTTTGAATTTCTAGTCTTCAATATCTGTTATCCATGATCTATTAATAACATAGAATCTTATGGGAATTTTTTGTTCAATAAATAATTATCTGTAATGATATTTTGAATTAACCCATGTATATCCAATGTTGGTGTCAAAATATGAGTGCATCATGTCCTAATATTTTGTACATGATTTATATTATGTCCATTTCAATTTTGAGTTGTCAAGTGTTTCCCCTGGAACATATATACCAAATGTACATCCACTTGTAGTTTCCATACATGGATTTATTTCAATGAAAACCACATATAATAAACATTAAAAAAAATTAGGATTTTTTCATAGGTTTAGTATTATCACTATTTGTTTCTATATATTTTTCTAATCCTAATCCCCAAAAAAGTAATATTTCCACAGATAATATGTATGAAAACCCTTACCTTTATTTCACAGTAATTTATTAGTTATTACACATGAAAATTCAAATTACAACCCAGATGATTGATAAGGATAGTTGATTTGAGTATTTAGGTTCATTAAGCTAATATTTTAAAACATTCTATATATTGAAATTAGTGAAAAATTATTTTACATAATAATAATATTCAATAATTCTTAAAAATTCATGGGATAACCTGAGGACATATATAAGAAATGGGTGAGCTATAAAGAGCAGTAATGGAATAAAAATGTCATAAACTTATGAAATTATGAAATATTATTAAATTGTAATTTAAATGGGATATAAATTTTGTTATACTTATAATCATAGACAAAGAATCTTGATATAGTAAGATAAGTTGAAGACAATTAGTGAAATGGAAAGAAACATGAATATAAAATCATTAAAATATATCAGGGAAAACCACCAAGACATCATAAATGGTGGAAAAAGAGCCATAGTGGAATATGTTCACTCTCTATTGTAATTAATAATGTCTCATGAGTCTATAACATTACCCATTTCATTAGAGTGCTATAAAATTATTAGTGCGCCCATTTTTTCATATATTGTACCTGCCTTTGTGTTCTATATGGATCAGTTTACATATGATCAAATTTAATCATGTGCGGTACCATGATCAAGTATTTGGAAAAAATATCAAATTTACAATAAACGTGGTATAGGTATATCTAAGTGAATAAAATTATGTATAAATATTGATAGAATTCAAATTACAAAGGTTTGGCATGGGAAATCACGATGGAATTTCTGTATAAAAAACAATATAAATATTAATAAAATGGATTAATGGGATTCAATGGGGTCTAAAATAATTTTTATGTCAATTTTACGGTAATATGGATGTCAAAAAACATATCCAAACAATAGGAATTAGAAATAAAAGGCATAAATTAATGAATATTCTTGAATAAAGAGGAGAATGAAAGGATACCTTAATTTGAGTTAGTGATTCCAAAAGCTTGAGAGGAGATTCACAAGATATTGGGTAACATTAGGAGGACTACAGAGAGTGAATATTATATTAAGGAAAATCTCCATGGGTTTTCAGTGATGATAAAGAGGATCCTATGTGGGTTTATATTGGAAAAGATAGGGGAGTTCATTATTAATTTTCAAGCATAGGGTTGGACATCTATATAATAATATAACAAAAAAATAGGTTCTGTTGTTTTTTCCACAGTCTCCACAAATTTGGACGTTTTCTTTGATTATGTTATAATTCCATGTTCTTAACTCATGACAATATTCACTTAACTAATATGGAAGTGAGTCATGTGTCAAATAATTAAATTTTAAAACTTTAACAAATAATATTTGTTTTATAGGATTCAAAATGTATATTTAAATTTAATCAAATTACCTAAAAATGAAATTACTCTAAAGTAGAAACATATATTTTCTTATGGATACCCTTATTAGAATTTATTATATGATTTTTTGTCATTATAATTCTATAATACACACAAAATATTTATTCCATATTTAATTTTTACATGATAATTATACTATCATAGAATTTTTTTTTAAAAATTTCCATTGGTTAATTTGGTCCTGATGATTCCAAAAATATTTTTTTATCAAATAAATTTTATATAATGTAAAATTTTAACTTTCAATGAATACATCAAATATATTGATAAATGATGGGGTTTTTGAAAATAACAGTTTTTCATACCATATTAAAATTACAAATGAAGTAATAAAAATTATATTATCATTTATATTTAAAAAATATATTTAATAATAATATTTTAATAAAATTTATTTATTTTAAAAAGTAATTTAATTCATGAAAACAAATATCACATCTGAAATTTCATAAAACCCAAAAAATATAATTTTTTGTTTTATCATTTCAAAATAAAAAATATTTATAATTTAAATAGAATAAGAGGTAAATATTACCATTTATATATTGAAAATATTTTATAAATATTAATATTATAATATTCCAAATTCAAATCGATTTATTAATCAAGAAAAAACTGTAATAGTAAGGTGTGTTACAGTAATATTTTCATGGTGTGGTTTAATATACATGCTTTGGGCCATGACATCGACCTGCTTAAACTTCTAATGTAAATTTATCATAAATTCATTACTTTTAGGATCATGCTAGTTAGTAATTCAATGTAAAATCCAAAAAAATCATTTATACCTCATATTATCTTATAATTTTGATTTATCGTCCATGATCATACTATTATAGGTCGTCCCATCATTTCTATTTTTTTAATTCGATTTATCAAAATCCTATACATATAATTATAATATGACTACATGTCAATGGATATTTCATCAATGGTTATAATACATAACATGATTTACAATCTGATAGAATATTATAAAACCAATGAAGTGTTTCTATTTTATAAATACATTATATATAATTGGAAATTTAATTCAATCACAAACAGTATTTAATTTATAAATTCATGGGTCATTACATGTAAAATAACAATTCCATACTCAGTATATATATTTTATATTAATTCATATAGACTCATTAATTAAATTAATTATTTAATATATTTATAATTATTTTTACAAGATAGATAGTTGGGGCCAATTTATAGATATCTCCTTGATTCTTCGAAAGGTCTCATGAGACAAATCTATATGTTAATATTAAATGAGTTTTTATCTATCGTTTTAACCATTTTTTTGAGTTTTGTTGATGGTAGAGGTATAATATACCTGATATAAAAAACTATTATAAATTTCCTTAAAATGGAATTTAATTAATTTTTCTATTCGATTTTTAGAATTTATTTTTATCAAGATTATTTTAATTATCATATTTTTATTAAATGGATGTGATTTCGGTTATTTACCATAAAATATTAATTATGAATTATATTACGGTTATATTAAGTTATTTAAATTTATTTTTTGTAAATTTATATAAATTTCCATGTGGATTATTATTATTAAATCATGATACATTCTTTTATACTTTACCCATACTATGAATTTGAGTTCCAAATTATTTTCTTTCATTTCCCAACAAGTAATAAAATGTTCATTGATTGATATGAGAAAATATGTATGTGGAAATAATCTTATTATTGTGAAAAAAATATATTTTAAAAATATATTTTAAAATTTAATTTGGTAATCACGAATGTATGTAGTTTACCATGCCTACTAAACTATTCAATCATCCAGGAAGTGATTCCATGTCTCTTATGACTATTTATGAATTAGATTGACAAGTTACCGTTTCTATGTTTGAGGTCTCTATAACCAGTATCAGGGAATTTTTAGTAGAATCATTAGTAAAAAGGTTTATTAAAACATATATTAACGAATATAAACCAATGATTGATGTTGAATAATCATAATAAAAAACAATCTAATATTTTGGTAAGAGATACATTATTTGGGGATTCCTGAAAATACATCATTTTCTATATACTATTAGATAAAATAAATCTTTGTTCCATGTACCAAGGGGTTATAACTCAGAAATGAGTGCCTTAGGCTTCACCAAATCATCACCGGTTACAAGAAAATTGTTCATACTGGGCACCTAGTGTTGGATCTGAATCTACGGATTACACACAAGAGGGGGGGTGAATTGTGTCTTTTCAAAATTATTACAATCTCTTCAATTTAGACAAATTTTGTCCACTATGCTTTTGCACGATTAAATATGCAGCGGAAAAAGTAAAAGCATGAACACACGGATGTATAGTGGTTCGGGGAACAGAAGGCCCCTAGTCCACTCCACCAACGCTCAAATCCACGAGCTTGGCGATTTTCACTATCTGGTCCTCGTTTCCACAGACCTGTTCACAACTGAGTACAGGCAGTTGACACCTTTACAAGATTCAGGAAAACACAGCCTTCCTGGTTCAAACACGAACCCACACAGCTTAGAACGAGAAGCTGATCACTCAAAAATAAAAAAGGGTTTTGATAAAGAAAACACTTCTCCAGTTGTTCTTCACAATTGCAACAGAATGCAATTGACAGTAGATAGATCGTTGTCTTCAGAAAATAAAGATCTATAATCAAAACAGTTCAGAGTCGATCCAGTTGCAATAGATATTACCAGAAACTTCACAACTTCAGCAACAATAGATTCACAACAGATAGTCGATGTAGAACACGTGAATCTGCTATCAAGATCTTCCTTCGGCAATAAAGGTTTTACACTTCTTCTCGATCACCAGAAAAGAACGCCTTTACATAGTCTCTGTTTCTTGCTCGTTAAAAGATAAATCTATATATTTCACACACTTTCCTGTGTATATATATATCCGAAGTTTCCAAGATAGAACATATATATTCAAATCTGAAAAAAAAAATCTTCCGCATAAATAGATCCATGAAAATCTCCTTTAGATTCGCGATATTAAATGAAATAACAGAGCCGTTGTAACTCCCCTGAAGAATCGGCATAAAAAGCTCCGTTTAAATCAATCATTAATCCGTTGAAAATCGTCTTTGATTCAGTCAAAGTCGTACTTAAGAATCGGCTCGAAATCTGCTTAATAATCCGCTTGTTTGACCAATGCAAAAGGAAATATCGTCTGTCAAAAAATATCCCGACGCCAAACGTAGGGTTGATGACGTGGCTCCAAACGTAGGTTTCACAAACGTAAGGTTCACAAACGTAAGGTTCAGAACGTACATACTTTCTCTTCATCATTCAAACGTAGGGTTGATCATCCATACTTTGTCTCGCTTCAACTCTCCAAAGAACGTACGGTTGATTATAAAAGTAAGGTTGATGATCCATACTTTTGAGAAACAAACTCAACACTGAAAACTAACGTACGGTTTCTCTTCCATACTTGTCCAACAACGAAAACATAAGGTTCCTTCCAAACGTAATGTTCTACTTCTATACTTTTCAACAACATAAGATTCATTAACCATACGTTTCAAAATAACGTAAGGTTCCTTAACCATACGTTTCTTTTAACATAAAAAGTAAACTTTTCATCCATACGTTACGTTCATCAACGTAGGGTATGAACAGTGATTCCAGTACGCGCTAAAATTGATCTCGCGCTACAGTGATTCCAGAACACGCTAAAATTGATCTTGCGCTACAGTGATTCCAGAACACGCTAAAATTGATCTTGGAATAAATGAAGTATGAAATCTCGTTGTATGAAATAAATAAATAAATTAAATTCCTGCAAAATACTCAACGAAATAATTAGTAAATAATTAAGGGTATTTGTGAGCATCAAAATCATCATAAAGAGACATAGTATTATTTGAAATAATCTCCCCCTTTAAAAAACATTATTTTGAATTGTTTGAAAACAATACATTGCTCAACAATCTCCCCCTTTAAAAAAAATTATTTTGAATTGTTTGAAAACAATACATTTCTCAACAATCTCCCCCTTTTTGATGATCACAAAACCCATAAAATAATAGAACTAATTTAATTTCAATCTTTATTGAAAAATTAGTTTTATAAAATTTTAGAATTCTGAAAGGATTAAAACAATATTTAACTATAATAAAATTTCTCCCCCATAAAAATAAATTTTCAGCTAAAAAATAAATAAAAGATAAATGTATTCTCCCATATATCCAAATTTCTTCATAGGAAACAAATGAATTTAAATGTTCTGTTTATCCGAATTCTCCCCCTTTTTGTGATATCAAAAAGAATGAAAAATTACGGATTTGAACACATTCAATATTGCACTGAACTATAAGTAAATGCTATAATTAACTGTGTATGAATAAGTGAATTTGTTATACTGGCTAACTTAATCATAAATCAATAAACAACAAAACAAAAAAAAGTAAGAAAAGAATTTTCATTCACAAGCTGTTATATATAAACTATTGTGATATACAGAGGAATCAAGGTTCATAGATAAGACAGGGAAAAGAAAAAAAAAGGTGTCTATCTCCTTTGAATCGCGGTCTTGATCTCTGTAAACTGTTCTCTGAGCCTCTTCATCATCCCATCTCCTAACTTGATGATAAGATCTCTGTTCTCTTGATTCATATGAATATCTTCAATCAAATTAACTCTGAAAAACTCATGCATTCTTTCTTCTTTTTCAACAAAAATAGACAGTTTCTCTGATAACTGATTCAACAGAATCCTAATCGGTTGCTCTCCAGATGTCAACTGATCCACTAAAAATTTCTGATTATCTAGCAAAACTGACAAAGGGGCACTATTACACTGAAGATCGTGTAATCTGTCACTCATATTGCTCATTGCTGCAGTAATTGCTTGAAATCTCCGAATCAAATCAGGTGAAGAGCCTGATCCACTCACAGCATTGTTTGCAACAGACTCAAATTTATTCTCCATGTAAATCTTCATCTCAGACAAATCATCTTTCTTTACCATCTCTGATTTTAATTGATCAACATCATGTAGCATATCAGTCTTAAACAAATCTACTTCCTGTCTTGAAACAGTAGATTCTTTCAGCTTCTGAAACTTCAACTGCTCTAAGTTCAGAGAATTTCTGAGACTAACATTCTCAGATTCTAATTGAGAGATACGCTTGTACAACTCAACAACTTCTTCTTTTCTCGAATCAGGGGCACCATGTGCTCTATTCTCATGTCCAGAAATAGGTTGATGAGGCAGGGCAAGTGGTAAAGAATCTGCATCTGACTGTTCTTTGTCCTTGTCCTGACAAGGTTGATCCACTGAACTAGCTTTTGATGCCTGAAACTCTTCCACTGAAAAATCTTCCTGAAGTACCTCTGTATTAGCTTCAGAAGTATGTTCATCACGAACAGTAGTCTCTCTGACTTCTAATGAATGGTCAAGAACAATATTTTCATGTAAATGTTGAGGTCGGGCCACTTCTTCACCAGACACTGCCTCCATAAGTTGTTCTTGTGGAATTACTTTTTCAACAGCCACAGCAGCAGATTGAGGTTCTCTTTGGATTTCCGGTTGAGCTGCTGGTTCCTCTATCGGTGCAGTCTGCTCCACAACAGCTTCTCTCACAAATGAATAATAAATTACCGGTTCAGAGGATTTCAAGGCAGGAGAGATAATTTCTTCATCAATTGACCTCTTCCTTCTAGATTGAAGTCCTTCTTGACTTCTCTCTTCCTCAACTTCCTCCATCTCAAAGCGAATTCTCCTTGCCACTGTACTAACCCTTGATTCTGCTTGTCCCTCCTTGGACTTAGCCGGTTGAGCCTGAGCACTCTCCGAGTCTTCCTCAGCTCCAACAGGTAAGAGTTTTCCTTTTATTGTGCTCCAGAAGTATCCTACTTTCCTCAAAGTTCCAGCATTAAAAACATTACTGTGGTGACATTTCACCCCAGCATCTGCCAATCTGATCATTCCTCTTTTATACAAAAACAAAGAAATGAACCTTCCATAAGGGAAAAAGGTCATTCTTGCTTCACTCTGACAGCTGTATCTCAGATATCTTATCATAAACCGAGGAAAATTATACTTAATATCACACATCAGAAGATACATTATGTACATGTCAGGGTATAGGATTTTCTCCATCTCAGCCATCCTTGGTGCTAAACCAGTCTGAACAAATTTCACCAAGATTTTCTGATCGGGCTCCAAATCTTTAATAAATATTTTCTTTATCACTCTGGTTCCAAACAGAAAAGACATAATGTCTTCAGACTTATGTACAGAATCTCCAATATTCCGTAAATCGAAATGAAAAACTCCTTCATGAGGGTAGTTAAGAATTTGACTTATCTCTACAGATGATATGGAAAAGTCCTTATCCTCTATTTGAGCCAATAAACTATCCTCCGTATCTCCAAGGCTAAACTGAACAGTTCTAAAGAAATGTCTCATTTCTGCCTCATATAGAAACTCAGAATTTTCACTATTAAAAGCTTGCTCAAGGCTTTGAAACGACAACGCTTGCTTCAACAGTAAATTAGTTTCAAACAGCCATTCTAAATCTATGACTTTACCTTGCAGTATTTTCCGACCAACTACTTTAGGTTTCTTTGCAGCACTGCTCTCAGCTTCATCTGGACTCTTAGTCTTTGCCATTCCAACAACGATTTCTGAAGGTTCGTATGTTTAGGGTTTGAAGATTCAGAAAAGGGTTTTGGAGCAGATGTGCGGTTTTAGGTTTTCGAAAGGGTTTCCGAAAAAGGTGAAACAGTTTAGAAGGTGAAACGGTTTTGACAGCCTTGATTCCCGTGTAATCACTAATCATTACTTTTATTTAAAACAAAATAAAATTACTTATAGCGGGAAACAGAAATTAAGCAGAATTCGAAAACAAAATAAGATTTTAAAAAAACTATTTAAAATTAAATAAACCTAACTCCCCCTTAATAAATTCAAACCTTGCCGTGGGAAGTGGTTTAGTAAAAATATCTGCTAATTGATTTTCTGTATTTACAAATTCTAAAAATATATCCTTTTTAAACACATGATCTCTTAAAAAGTGATGTCTTATATCAATGTGCTTAGTTCTAGAATGACTAATAGGATTTTTTGAAATATTAATTGCACTAGTATTACCACATAAAATAGGTGTATTATTGAAATTTAATCCAAAGTCCATAAGAGTGTTTTTCATCCACAACACCTGTGCACAGAAACTACCTGCAGACACATATTCTGCCTCGGCTGTTGACAGGGCAACTGAGTGTTGTTTCTTACTAGACCATGATACTAAAGACTTTCCTAAAAAGTGACATGTTCCTGAATTACTCTTCCTATCTAATCTACAGCTTCCAAAGTCAGCATCTGAATATGAAATTAAATTAAAATCAGAGGTTTTTGGATAAAGCAGAGATTGATAAATAGTACCTTTTAAATATCTAAAAATTCTTTTAACAGCATTTAAGTGGGATTCTTTGGGATTTGATTGAAATCGAGCACAAAGACATACTGAATACATTATATCTGGTCTACTAGCAGTAAGATATAACAAACTACCAATCATACCTCTATATAACTTGTTGTCCACTGATTTTCCAGTTTCATCCAAATCAAGTTTTATATTAGTACACATAGGAGTTGTAAATGTCTTGCTGTTTTCAAGTCCAAATTTCTTAAGTAAATCAGTAATGTATTTGCATTGATTTAAAACATTTCCAAAATCTTTTTGAAATATTTGAAGACCCAAAAAGAAATTTAATTCTCCCATCATACTCATTTCAAATTCTTTTTGCATTAATTCTGAAAATTCATGACAAAGTATTTTATTGGTTGATCCAAAAATTACATCATCAACATAAATTTGAACCAACAAAACATTATTTTTCACAGTTTTCTTAAAGAGTGTTGGATCTGCTAGTCCAACAGTAAAATCATTTTTCAAAAGAAAAGAACTTAGTCTTTCATACCAAGCTCTAGGTGCTTGTTTAAGGCCATAAAGAGCTTTAGTAAGTTTGAAAACAGAATCTGGTTTTTGAGAATTTTCAAAACCAGGAGGTTGCTCAACATAAACTTCCTCCATTAAATAACCATTTAAAAATGAAGATTTAACATCCATCTGAAATAATTTAAAATTCATATAAGATGCATAGGCTAAAAGGATTCTAATGGCTTCTAACCTGGCTACAGGTGCAAAGGCCTCATCATAATCTATTCCTTCTTCTTGATTATATCCTTTAGCTACTAATCTTGCTTTATTTCTAGTTATTATCCCTTGATCATCCTGTTTATTCCTAAATACCCATTTAGTTCCTATTACTGGATAATCATGTGGTCTTTCAACTAATTCCCAAACCTTATTTCTCATGAACTGGTTCAATTCATCCTGCATTGCTATTACCCAGCTCTCATCATCTAAGGCTTCTTCTATGGTCTTAGGTTCTTGTTGGGATAGGAAAGCAGAGAATTCAACTATGTTTCCAAAGTTTCTTCTAGTTTGAATACCAGTCTCTAAGTCAACTATCACAGATTCTAAAGGGTGATTCTTTAAGGTTCTAGACTGTCTAGGCATTACATTCAATGGTTCTTCAGTGTCATGTTCTTCTGAACTGGACTGAATTTCTTTTATATCATTTTCAAAATCATTCTTTAAATTCTCAAGTCTCATGTTTTCATTAGAATCAGGTTCATCTATTTGTTCTATCCTTTTCTCAAAAGGATCAGATTCATCAAATTTCACATAAACTGATTCTTCAACAATCCTTGACTTTTTATTATAGACTCTATAAGCTTTGGAGGTTGCAGAATATCCTAAGAAAATACCTTTATCAGATTTTGGATCAAATTTACCAAGATTATCTTTGGTATTCAAGATGTAAACCTTGCATCCAAAAACATTAAAGTAATTTACTTTAGGTTTTCTGTTATTCCATAGTTCATAGGGTGTCTTTTTCAAAATAGGTCTTATTAAAATTCTATTCATTATATAACAAGCTGTATTAACAGCTTCTGCCCAGAAATATATAGGTAGGATATATTCATTTAACATAGTTCTAGCCATTTCTTGAATAGTTCTATTTCTTCTTTCTACAATACCATTCTGTTGAGGTGTTCTTGGAGCAGAGAAGGTGTGTTTAATACCCATGTTTGAGCAAAAGGAATTAAATTCCTGGTTCTCAAATTCTCCACCATGATCAATTCTCAATGAGATTATATTAAAACCCTTTTCATTTTGAATAGATTTACAAAAACCTTCAAATAAACTAAAAGCTTCACTTTTAAATTTCAAAAAGAAAATCCAAGTAAATCTAGAATAATCATCAACTAATACATAAACATATAATTTACCAGCTAAACTTGCTACTCTTGAAGGTCCAAACAAATCCATATGGATAAGTTCTAGAGGTTTAGTTGTAGCAACTTTATTAACAGATTTGAATGATGATTTGTGTTGCTTGCCAAGCTGACATGCATCACAGAATCTGTCATTTTCAAATTTGAGACTAGGCAAATCAGAAACTAGATGTTTCTTAGATAATTTATGTAAAGCATATATATTGCAATGACCAAGTCTTCTATGCCAGATCCAGGATTCACTTATATTAGCAGTTAAGCAGTTTACTTGTTGTTTACACAAGGAATACAAATCCAAAGTATAAACATTATCAGTTCTGGGTGCTCTAAACTTAAACAGTTTATCTTTAGAAACAGTACAACTATTGTTAGTAAAATCAACAGTGTATCCATCATCACAGAGTTGAGAGATACTTATTAGATTGTATTTTAACCCTTGTACATAAAGTACTTTGTTGATTGATACTGTCTCTGGATCTCCAACTATTCCAATACCAATAATCTTTCCTTTGGCATTGTCACCAAAGGTGAAAAGTCCTCCTTCCTTTCGAGTAAGAGAAGAGAAATTAGATGAAGTTCCACTCATGTGTCTTGAGCATCCACTATCCATATACCATATTTCTTTCTTTCTTTGGTGACCTGCTACCTGCAAAGACATTCAAACAAATTGCTTTGGTACCCATATTTTGTTGGGTCCAGGAGTGTTAGAAAGCAGTGATCTGGGTATCCAGATTTGCTTTGTTTCCTTAAAATTGATTGAATCATATAGATCGTTGGAAATATAAGCTTTCTTAATTCCACATATTTGAGGTTGTCTTAGAAAACAGTTTTTAGCTATATGAACTTTTGTTCCACAGAAGTTACAAATAACCTGTTTAGTGCTAGGAACAAAATAATTTTTGTATAACTTAGGTTTTTCTCCTTTACATCCAATTCCAAACCTTTCCTTTTTAATTACAGTTTTTCCAAGTATCTCATTTAAGGTGTTTTATCCTTTTGTAAAAACTAATGCAGCCTTTTTATAAGATTCTACTTCATCCTGTAGAGTTTTTATTTTTGATTCAAAATTAATTTTATTTGAGTCAGCAGAGTTGTATTTGTCAATTAATTCCTTATGTTGTTTTAGCAAAGTATTTCTCTCATCTGAAATAGCTTTGTGCAAGTTCTTTATAGATTTATATTTTTTAAATAATGAGTCATACCTTTCTTCAAGCATATTGCAGTAAGCTACAAGTTTTTTATTTGAGAAGCTTGTTTCAGAGTTTGATTCATTATTTGAGTCAGAGGAGTAATATGAGTGTACCTCATCAGTTTCAGCCATGAAACACATATTTGCTTTTTAAATTGGCTTCCTCCTTCTCTGAGCCTGATTCAGAAGAATTACTTGAGTCTTCAGAAACACTCCAAGTAGCTTTTATAGCTTTCTTGTCTTTCTGCTCATAATCATCTCTTTTGAATAATTTCTTCTTCTTTGCATCTTTCAATTTTGGGCAATCCGGTCTGATATGTCCCATCTTTTTGCATTCATAACATCTCACTTCCTTGCTATCCTTTTTGAAGAATTTCTTGAAGTCTTTCTTCTTACTGTAGAACTTTCTGAATTTTCTGGCTAGCTGAGCCAGTTCTTCATCCGAATTTGAAGAATCAGAGCTTTTTGATTTAGTACTTACTTCTCTGTTCTTCATCTTTCTATCCTTTTGTTGAGAAGTCACTTTCAAAGCAGTATTTTCCCTTTTTATGTAGACTTTATGCTCATTTACCTCATCTTGCATTTCAGCTTTGTACATCATCAATGTACCAATCAGTTCTCTCATAGTTAGATCTTTAACAGAAGTTGATTGTCTTATTGCTGCAGAGATTCCATTCCATCGAGTAGGAAGTACTCTCAGTACCTTCAACGCTTGATCAGCCTGCTTGATTGATTCTCCTAGAGCTGTTATATTATTGACAATTTCTGTCAATCTTCCATTCATCTGAGTGATGCTCTCTCCTTCAATCATTCTGAAAGTATCGAATTTTAACTTAGCAGTTGCATATCTCATCTGTCTTACATTATCTGTTCCTTCATAAGCAACAACTATTGTTTGCCACATTTCATATGCAGTCGGGCATTGAGATACTCTGTTAAATTCATCTGGTCCTAGACCACAGATGATTTCATTCATAGCTTTTGAATTTATGTCATACTCAGCCTCTGTAGCAGCACTCCATGTATCGGGATTTTCAGGAATTTCATAGGGAGTCAGAATCTTTGAATAGACTTTGTAACCAAGATTTTTCAGATAAATAATCATACGTGATTTCCAGCAGCCATAATTATCTCCATTAAAGTAAGGTGCTCTGACCATTGACATTCCCTCTCTCATATCAGCCATGATACACTATGTATAATCTTTAAATACTTCTAGCTTGATAAGACTTTAAAAATAAGAAGCTCCTCCTCTGATACCAATTGTTGGATCTGAATCTACGGATTACACACAAGAGGGGGGGTGAATTGTGTATTTTCAAAATTATTACAATCTCTTCAATTTAGAAAAATTCTGTCCACTATGCTTTTGCACGATTAAATATGCAGCGGAAAAAGTAAAATCATGAGCACACGGATGTATAGTGGTTCGGGGAACAGAAGGCCCCTAGTCCACTCCACCAACGCTCAAATCCACGAGCTTGGCGATTTTCACTATCTGGTCCTCGTTTCCACAGACCTGTTCACAACTGAGTACAGGCAGTTGACACCTTTACAAGATTCAGGCAAACACAGCCTTCCTGGTTCAAACACGAACCCACACAGCTTAGAACGAGAAGCTGATCACTCAAAAATAAAAAAAGGGTTTCGATAAAGAAAACACTTCTCCAGTTGTTCTTCACAATTGCAACAGAATGCAATTGACAGTAGATAGATCGTTGTCTTCAGAAAATAAAGATCTGTAATCAAAACAGTTCTGAGTCGATCCAGTTGCAATAGATATTACCAGAAACTTCACAACTTCAGTAACAATAGATTCACAATAGATAGTCGATGTAGAACACGTGAATCTGCTATCAAGATCATCCTTCGGCAATAAAGGTTTTACACTTCTTCTCGATCACCAGAAAAGAACGCCTTTACACAGTCTCTGTTTCTTGCTCGTTAAAAGATCAATCTATATATTTCACACACTTTCCTGTGTATATATATATCCGAAGTTTCCAAGATAGAACATATATATTCAAATCTGAAAAAAAATCTTCCGCATAAATAGATCCATGAAAATCTCCTTTAGATTCGCGATATTAAATGAAATAACAGAGCCGTTGTAACTCCCCTAAAGAATCGGCATAAAAAGCTCCGTTTAAATCAATCAGTAATCCGTTGAAAATCGTCTTTGATTCAGTCAAAGTCATACTTAAGAATCGGCTCGAAATCCGCTTAATAATCCGCTTGTTTGACCAATGCAAAAGGAAATATCGTCTGTCAAAAAATATCCCGACGCCAAATGTAGGGTTGATGACGTGGCTCCAAACATAGGGTTCACAAACGTAAGGTTCACAAACGTAAGGTTCATAACGTACATACTTTCTCTTCAGCATTCAAACGTAGGGTTGATCATCCATACTATGTCTCGCTTCAACTCTCCAAATAACGTACGGTTGATTATAAAAGTAAGGTTGATGA